>CM065804.1:62254500-63454500 GCA_033398695.1 Orobanche coerulescens
TTAACTTGGACCGATATAAAAACAAGTGATTGAACGGTTTAACTTGGACCGATAGAAGACAAGTTTGTAAAGGTTATCCATCGACCGATAGAAGAGAGGTGCAGAGGTTTATCTTTAGCCTATAGAAAAAGATACCGAGAGAGGACGTAGGTACGTTTGGCCGAACCTCTATAAATCCTGTGTCGGTTTATTTTCTGCACTCTTATTTAAATCGCTTCCGCAACGCGAAAGAGTTTTATAACTCTATCTCCAAACGGCAATACCGACCAATCTTGCTCCAACAATTGGTATCAGAGCAGTACCTCTGGGAAGCATCTTAACATCCGAGGAGTCGATCCAAATGGCGTTTCAACTTGCCCTAGTCGAAGGTCTTGCTCTTAACCGACCACCATTCTTTGACGGATCTAACTTCATGACATGGAAGAAGAAAATATCAATATTCATCCGAGATTATGACATCGAGCTTTGGAAAGTGATATGTCTTGGTCCAAAAATTCCAATCAAATCCGACGGTACGCTTAAATCTTTCGAAGAGTACGATGATTCCGATTGAAAAAATGATCACTATAATTGCAAAGCTACGCAATTGTTGTATTGTGCCTTAAATTCGGAAGAACACAACCGGATATCCTCTTGTGATAATGCAAAAGAAAGATGGAAAATGCTTGAAGTCACACATGAAGTAACGTCTCAAGTCAAGGAGACGAAGATCAACATGCTTCTTCACGATCACGAGCTATTCCAAGTGAAAGAAGAAAAATTCATCACAATTATGCTCGACTGATTTTCGGTCATCACAAATGGATTGGCATGTTATGGAAAACCTCTTTCGAGTAGTGACAAAGTTAGGAAAATCCTACGATCACTACCTCGAGAATGGAACGGAACGGTGATGGCAATAATGGAATCAAAAGATTTAAACAATCTTGATTTTAGTGCTCTCGTTGTTTCACTTATAAACTACGAGATTGTCCTAAAATCTCGGAATGCCAAGCCGAAGCCGAAGGAAAGAACGATAGCCATGAAAGTTAAGATGTCAAGAAATAAAGAAGAAATCCCGGTGAACGAAAGCGACGAAGAATCGGCATATTATGCTAAGAATATTAATAAGTTCCAAAACTTATTAAACCGGGGAAAGAAGGACATCAAAATGGGCGAATCTAAGAAATTTGACAATAATTTTCGATTATGTGGTAAACCATGCCACTTTGCGAAGAATTGCCGAGCAAATCCTAAAAAGGAGGTTTTAATTGACACGTGGAGTGACGAAGACGAGGACGAAGATTTTATCAATCAAAATAACCTCGCACTCATGGCACGAAGTTCATTCGACGATAGCAACGTCGAAAGTCAAGTAAGTACATCCCCTCATGATGAATTATTCGAAGCATTCGAATTATTACATACCGATTTTCAAAATACTTTATCCGAAATAAAATCCCTTCAAGCTAAAAATAAACTATTGGAAAATAAAATTTCCAAAATTCTTGAAAAGGAAAAAATTGTCGAATCCGATCATTCAAAATGCATTGAAAATGAAAATATTTTAAAGAATGATCTTTTGAAAGTTCAAAACGAACTAAAATTTTTAACAAATAAATTTTCGTGTGGAAATGAAAACTTTGAACAAATGCTTTGTGTTCAAAAATATACGTTGAATAAACAGGGGTTGAGATTCAAACCAAATTTGAAAAACAAATCCTTAAATCTCAATATACGCCCATGTGAAAAATGTTTAAAAATTGGGCATCATATTTCAAACTGTAAAAGTCCAAAACGGACGATTAAAATCAGAAAGATTTGGATTCCCAAAGGAACTTTTATTCCGAATATCGTCTACGTCTCGAAAGAAAAATCAACTCTCGGCTGGATCCCTAAAAATTGATTTTATCAAATTGATATTTTACTCAGGGGGAGTAATTTTTTAAAAAACGAATACTTTTGTGAGGGGGAGTTATATACCCTTTCATGCATATTTTTATATACATCAATTGGTATTTTTATTCGTTTATATTTACACTTTTTGCTGATAACAAAAAGAGGGAGAGAAAAGTTGAATAGGATAAAAAGCGTCATGGGCGAGAAAAATAAAAGTGAAAAAGGGGGAGAAAAGAATAATCGAAGAAAGTTGAAAACCCGAAAAATCGGAGAAGTTGAAAAATAAAAAGAAGAAGTCGAAAAGGAAAAAGAAAAGATTGGAGAAACTAACGAAACGATCAAAGCCGAAACCTTTGATTCGTACAAATATATTTATATATCTTATTTTTCAGGTTTTATCCAATTCAAGGGTTGTTTTGTAATCATCAAAAAGGGGGAGATTGTTGGAATATTTTATTCCAAATATTTATTAATAGAGTTTTGATGATTAAGTTGTTAAACAAAGCAAAACAACAAAGAAGCAAAGCAAACAACGAAGGAGTCGAAGACGCAAAAAGCTGATCAAAATACAAAGCTGGCGCACACTAGACATAAAGGTTAGCGCATGCTAACGAGGCTACCTGCAGATCAGACGAGTTCAAAGTTACCTGAAGTCAAATTACCTGATGAAGATAGCGCACACTACGAATGAAGGATAACGCACGCTATCGAAGCATTATGACCGTTGTGAAGACTTTCAACACAGAATGACGTATGTGCTGACATAAGGCATAACACACACTATGAATGATTAATAGCGCACGCTACAGTGTTTGAATTCAAGATAATCAGAACGTTGGGAGATTCGGTGGAAAAGAAGTCAGAAGTCAAAAGCTACAAACGGATATTTGACGCATGCAATGATGTGTTATTGACACGTCTTTTGTGTAACTATCGCAAGTGCACGATATCGTATCAAGTAGTAAGTGGACTTTTTGAGTCCCGTTTATCGATCCCACGAGGAAGTTAGGTTATATATTGAATTATACACTATTTAACTATTTGTTATAGAGATTTATAAGATTGAAACACACAATTCAAGAGTTTGGTTTGACAGTTGCAAAGAAAATGCAATAATAGTTCTAATATTCAAGGAAATGAAAGATTGTACTAATAATAGATTAATAAAAGATAAAATGAAATAGTTGGGATTACAAACTTAGTTCATCATTAGTTATAGAAGATGTATAGGAGATCATAAGATGAATTTACTTATTATGTTGTGTAGATTCGATTTTTCTTAAAAAGACGGTTCCTCTTCCGAATGTCAAAACGCCCCTTATATATTGAATCAATCCACTATATTTCTATTTTGATTGGATTCAATACATAGCATTAGGTTTTATGAAAATAACTCAAAGAATCATCTAAGGTCTAGAGGTATATTTCTATCCTCTAGAACAACTTAGAGTGAAGATCCTTTGATTTAATCAAACATATTTTCTTTCGAAACATATGAAGACCATAAATATCATCATTTATTGGCCAAATAAATAAAGATTGGTAAAACAATGAAAATCACACACAATAATAAGTAATTCATAATAGATCTTTATACAAACTTAAATAACATGACTAACCTTGTTTATAATCCCAACTTAGGTAACTTAGCCCATTAAGGGTTTATTCAACATATTACAAGCTTTAGTGGTCATTAATAGTTGAAAAAGGGAAAGAATTGATAATAACTCCCTTAGTAGATAAAGGAGAAAGAAGCAATAAACACCCTCAACAACATAAGCTAAACCACACTTACACAAATCACTCAAGAACACAAGTGTGTTCTTCACACAAAAAGAAAAAGTATTACAAAGTAAGAAAATATAAGATGAATGATGAATAATGATGGATCTAAGGGGTCTATTTATAAACCTAAAGTCATCTAATAGCTCCAAAACTCCAGCATTATTACAATAGATTGGATCAATGCCAGCCATCCCCTCAATAATAGACCAAAAGTATAAAAAATTAGACAATGATCAATAATCTGTCAAGAGTTACGGCCGTAACTTGCAGATGTTACAGCCGTAACATTGAGGTCTTACGGCCATAACTTTCAGATGTTACGGCCGTAACATTGATTCGGATTTTTGTACACTGGTTGATTTGTGAGTTACGTTTTCAGCCCAGAATTTCCTAGACTTTGCATTTTTGCCCCAAATCTTCTTCGGATGATAACTTTTGATATATAACTCTGATTTTGAATCCGGAAAGACTGTCGAACTCATCTCGGAAAGACCTACAACATGAATACATAAAAATTCATCAAAGAGAATATTTTATACACATGTTATTTCTTTGAGTAAATGAGTAATTCAATCCGATTAAGACTAAATTTACATCTTCATCTGATAAATAATAAAATTATTAAAAGCTAATTAATTCTAAGCAAAAACGAGCAGACTAGCTCAATTATAGGTGAAATATATCGATTCAAACCATGGATAAGTGTATAAAACTGACACTTATCAGTTATTAGCGCACGCTAAGAAGATATGTTAGCGCCGCTAACGAAGAGAGATAGTAGCCACTGGACTGAAATGATCATCACATAACGTACGCTACATGATGTACATAACGTACGTAATAAGCAAGAACAGGCAATAGCACACGCTATGCAGAGAGGCTAGCGCACGCTAAGCAAAGCTGGCAGTAACGGCTAGTTTGAGGAGAATGGCTATAAATACCAAACCACTTGGTATCAAACCACACAACAACCTTGAGCAAAACATATACATTTATTATATCATTGTAAACATCCTAGTTGTTGTACTTGAGCTTGAATTAGTGATTGAGTGTTATACACAAAATCATAGAAGAGAGGAAAAAGAATAGATACGATTAGATTCGGTGTTATTAGGATCAAGAATCCGGCATTGTTAGAATCGCAATCGATATCTAAGTGAGGTCTATATAGTACCCATAAAAATCTAGATTAGTTGATTCCTTGTCCAATAGAAAAGGAAAACGGTTTAACTTGGACTGACATAAAGACAAGTGATTGAATGGTTTAACTTGGACCGATAGAAGACAAGTTTGTAACGGTTATCCCTCGACCGATAGAAGAGAGGTGCAGAGGTTTATCTTTAGCCTATAGAAAAGATACCGAGAGAGGACATAGGCACGTTTGGCCGAACCTCTAAAAATCCTGTGTCGATTTATTTTCTACACTCTTATTTAAATCGCTTCCGCAACGCGAAAGAGTTTTATAACACTATCTCCAAACGGAGATACCGACCAATCTTGATCCAACAACACCATTAATTTCCTTGAGGATATTACATCTTGGTAGAAACCAACATAACAACCAGAGGTCGTCTCCATGAAAGTCGCAATTGCTATTGCACTCCATCCTTTCGGTAGCATTTATCTCTTTAAATTGAGAATAGAAAGTGTATTGTGCTATTACAAGTTTAGTGGTTTATCCTGTTCTTTTTGTGAATGGTGAAAATATTTTTCATTTTATGTTGTATTAGTAATTATATACTATGTACAGTTGTGGCTCATTACATTGTATTACTTGAATAACTTAATTTATTTGAATTAGTTTTGTATCTAGTATGGCAAAATTAGAAAATGATCTTCGGTTTACTTTTAAATTTACAGACTTTTATTAATTTAGAATAATTCTATATGTATGCATATTTAAGAAATTTTTATATTTTTCTTTGTGACCATTAATTCTTTGAAAGATAGTTGACCAGTGTATTAAAATTGTAAAACCATTGTTTGTAAACAAAAATTAAAAAAAAAATTGTTTTAAAAACCATCGTGTAATATCCGCAATTTCGATTTCTGGTAATTTTCTTTTTTTGGCGAGAGTCCATTTTGACGACTCAATTGGGACCGTTTCATCATTCTGAGAATGATTAATTCTGCACTTTTTGTCATCCGAGTTCGTTTCGGTATTGTTTTGTTGAGTTTCGTGTTTCTTAGCGACTTTTCCGCACTCGAGTTCGATTCTTGTGAATCTCATTCGAAACTACTATTTCGAGTTTCCCGTAAGTCCATTTAACTTTGTTAGACGTGTTGTGAACTTCGGTTTGGTTATTCGATCACGTATCATGATTTTCGGGCATTTTGGGCCATTTTGTAATTTACCCAAAGTTGTGGGTATCCGCATTCGTATTTGTTGTATTGACCCTTTTTATGGTCGCGTGTGATTAATTGTCGCATGGTATTTCATTTCGGGTCGATGATGTTGCCCACGAGCGTTTTGTCATGTTCGTTCCGTGCGATTTCGGATAATCGAGTCGTCGAGTCCTGGTGGTCGGGCACTGGCCGGACGATTCGAGCAACGGCGGGGCAGTTGCGGTATCTGGCCGGGCCGTGCGCGAGAACCGCATAGCGCACGCCTTCGGCCGGAGGCGGCCTGCCTTATGGCCGTTAGGCTGCGCGCTAGTCGAGACGAGCAGTAGGGCGGTGAGGTTACGGACTCGGGTGGATCGGCGAGTAGCGCACGCTCATTGTCGGGCATCACGCCTTACGACCGTGAGTAGCGCACACTACGGCCGGAAGGCTGCGCACACTACCTGTAATAATCGTACCTTTTATCGCTTATAATTAGGAATTCAGGAACTTTGTAGTTTGGTTCGTAATTTTTTTTCGAACATTGGTATCATGTGTTTGATTCGAATTTGAGCCTGTATGTTGTGTTTCTTGTTAGTATTTCGTTAATATCCGTCATCGTGGAGTCGAACCGCTTGCATCGCTTCTGCAACCCAGGATTAGCGTGCGCTACCTTATATGGGTAGCGTACGCAACGGTAGTTGTAGGCTAACGTGCGCTACTACAAGAGGTTACGCACGCTAACCGGCAGCATGGGGCGGTCCAGAGAGCACTGGACTGGGACTAAAAATTGAGCTAGCGCACGCTAAGGCATCATAGTAGCGCACGCTAGGGGAACAGGTAGCGCACGCCACTGTTGGTTGTTAGCGCGCGCTAAGTGACCCGGACAGTAAGGACAGTGAGGTCTGGACTTTAGCCAGACCAACAGGTAACGTGCGCTAAGACGGTCGTTGCGTGCGCTAACTCGTCGGTCGTAGCGCACGCTATTCGGTCGTAACGCACGCTACCGGTGTGGACAGAAGGGTTTCTGAACAGGGCAGAAGGTTCTGGACTTAGACTGGACACCAGATAGCGCGCGCTAAGGCGGAAGCTGCGGGCGCTAACTCGGCGATACAGCGCACGCTAACTCGATTGAGTAGCGCATGCTATCGGATGTGGTGCACACCACCGGCTCGGGCGTATGGTCTGGTCAGAGACCTAGGCCGATAGCGCGCGCTATTCGGTAAGCGTTAGCGCGCGCTAAGGCGCACTTATATAAATACATACACTTGTCATTTTTCATTTTCTCTCCTCTTCTTCAAGCTTCTAGACGACTCCAGGGCAGTGTAGGCGAGGTTTTCGGCGGAGCACGGTTGAAACTCAAATCTTTCCAACTTCAAGTAAAGATCTATCAATCTTACGTCGTCTTCACCAAGGAATCGAGGTAATCCTTCCGTAGAACCCTAACTTTGGGGAAATTTGGGGATTTTGGGGATCTCGTTTCTCCAGCCGTTTTAACTCCAAATCATGATGGATTGTAGTTGAAAATGGTTGTATAGGTATGATTTCATGATTTCCTCAAGATTTTGTGGATTGATTCCAAATCCTCTTTTGTAAATCGAGCAAAACCCATTACGCCCTCGTAGTACTCGATTAAATGGTCCTAAGGGTAGAACTTAGGATGGATTTTCGTGTCTCCAACAAATTGTAACGATTAACGCCTCAATGTTTGTTAGGAGCGGGATTCGGAAGATAGTTCGGACCGTAACCTTGTTCGTAAATCTGCTCCTTTGAGAGTAAGAAAGTTCAGGCAAGTACTTTATTGCATTAGTTTATGGCATGCATTTCGTGATGGTTTAGAGAATGATGAGAGTTGAAAGGTTATTCTCGGTACTCTCACTGGGATTGACTCGACGGGGTCACACGGGACTGGTGGCTTAGCGGCCGGACCGGTCACGAGAGATACTCGAGTGGACATCCTCACCGGGATTGCTCGACGGGCACACAGGACTTGGTGGCTTGAGGGCCGGACCGGGTCGCGAGGGTTGTCGGAGTGTTTTTACCGGTGATTGATATTGATATTCCTAATATCGTAAATTGAACTGTTTTGGGATTTTGAAATGATTTGGAAATGCCTGTGGATTAAAATAATTGTAATACTGTACTTGCACTAGCGGTTGTGGCTAACCCCATTGTTGGGGTGGAATGTTTTGTACATTTCAGGTATTCTCGAGGGACATGAGCCCCCATGTGGCGCACACGGAGTTGACAAGCACACTGGATGTTAGAGAGCTCGCATCAGTCGTTGTATTGTGTTGTTGAGTCAGTTTTATATACTGTATTATGGGTGGTTTTGAGTTGTACTTTGTCGTGTAATGTTTGCGTTCAGTGATGATTTGAAATATACTCTTTTGGCCGCGGCCGAGGCCTAACTTGTGTTTTGTAATCTTTGTTGGACTATTATGTCATGGTTGTTATGTATTGGATTGTGGTTAAATCTTGTGTGTCGTCAGCCTGGCGGGACCCTTGTGTGTCCTGTGGCGTGTAATATTCCCGGTTGGATCTGGGGGTGTTACATTTATGGTATCAGAGCCTAGGTTTCGGAAATACCTAGGCCTTTGGACATTCGATTGTCAAGTCATAAGAGTCGTATAAACTGATCGAGCTCAACACCGTGTGATGCTGTCGAGCCGTGTGACCCATGGTGGTAAGACTCCTTAACTCTCTTTGTGCCTTGTCGCTTTCATAGTAAGGTAGATTTAAGTTCCTTGATTTATGAACTGTTCTGATAATTTTAATCCTTCTATACCTCAGTATGCTGAGAGGCCGGGGTGGACGTGGCGGACGTGGACGCGGCAGAGGCCGTGGTCGTGGTACCGCTAACGAATCTGGCACACATTCTAATGATGCATCTGATTCGGCATCCCATACGGAGCCGAACACCTTTGAACCCGAGCGGTCAGCCAGATCCTACTGTAAGTCAAGAACCGTCGGCTGACACTAATGTGAATGCCGGCATAGCTGCTATACTCCAGCAGGTAGCGGCACAATTAGTCAAGTTGAATGAATCCGGACATCATGATCAACCCACAGATGAGAGTAAATGGCTTGTGGGGTGATGAAGATGCAACCTCCTCGTTTTATCAAAAGGCCCGATACATTGGGATGGGAAGGATGGTTGTTTCGATTTGGCGTAATTTTTGACGCCGTTGCGTGCCCCGAAGAAAGACGGGTCCCTATTGTACAAGACTTCCTTGACAAGGAGGTCATGGATTGGTGGGAAGTCCGAAACCTACGGAACGTGTGGCCACTTGGGCCGAGTTTAAAGCTGCGATAGAGGCCGAGTATTGCCCTTGGCCTAGAAGATAAAAACGAAACGCAGATTTCTTTAAGGCAACACCTCAGGAAGTACCAGACACCGAGGCCATTGATACGTATAATCGGCAACTCAACCATGTTCGTGAGCAAGTAAGGACCGAAGCGGATAAAATCCGTTACTTTGATTTGAGAATGAAGCCCGTGATTCGTGAGGCTATGGCGGGTTTCAGATGCGTTACGTTGAAGGAATATCAGGATCGTGCTTTGGCTATCGAGATGGTCATTTCCGCGTTAAGGTCGGGTACCGAGATGAAGAAGCCAAAGACGACCGGTGGTTTTTCTGGAAGTAAAAGTGGTGGGTTTCACAAATCTCAAGCTTCTCACTCTACTATCGGAAATGCTCGGCCAAGCCAGTAGTGCTCCGAGTTTACGACTGGGCCAGTCTTCTGCCTTTGGTAGAGGACAATGTTTCAATTGTAATCAAACAGGCCATCAGTGTCGGGAATGTCCACTTCCTCCCGTTATTTGTTTCACATGCGGTCAAGCTGGTCATCGGGCGGCTCATTGCGAGGCTGCCACCAAAATTGTTAAACAGCAGAGTTCGGCACCAACTCCGAGTGTGAACCCGGGGACTACATCTAATCAGCCGCAACAGACTCTGGGACGTGGAAGAGGTCGAGGTCGGTGGGATCGACAAGCTGCATCGAGTGTGGGTTCGGTGCAGCCAAGAGTGTACCAGATGAGGCGTGCAGACGAATCAGAGGCTCCGGTAGCTGCAGGTATCACGCAAATACTTTCTCAACCTGTATCGGTATTATTTGATTCGGGAGCTACCCATTCGTTCATTGCTCTTGATTGTGTGAAACGTTTGGGTCTTGGGTGTTTGATTGAGTGCGAACCATTCGTAGTAAGCACTCCTAGTGGAGAGCGTTTGATTGGGAATCAAGAGATTAAAAATTGTCTCGTGTATATCGGGAGTCGAGATTGGCCTTCAGACCTCATAGTGGTAGATCTGAAAGGAGAGGATGTAATTCTGGGAGATGATTGGTTAAATCGCCATGGTGCTATCATGAACTACAGGACGCGAACTATTTCTATAATAGCGGAAGATGGTGTCGAGCACACTTTCTTGGGTCGTAAACCGGGTAGTTCAGGTGGAGTGATTTCCGCCGTTAAGGCGATAAGATTGTTAAAACAAGATTGTATTGGTTATTGGTGTTACGCCATGAGCACAAATGGTCATGGAAGCCGATTTATTATCCATTCCAGTTGTGAATGAATACCCAGATGTATTTCCGGATGACCTACCGGGACTACCTCCATCTAGAGAAGTAGAGTTTCCTATTGACCTTGTGCCAAGCGCAGCACCTGTTTCCCGAGCGCCTTATCGTATGGCACCCTCCGAGATGTTAGAACTGAAGAAACAATTGGGCGAGCTTCTGGATTAAGGGTACATCCGACCTAGTGCATCACCTTGGGGTGCGCCGGTCCTTTTCGTTAAGAAGAAGGACGGATCGTTCCGTCTATGCATTGATTATTGGGAATTGAATAAGTTAACTGTTAAGAACAAATATCCTTTACCTCGGATAGACGATTTGTTCGACCAACTTCAGGGTGCCACAGTATTCTCTAAAATTGATTTGCGATCGGGATATTACCAGCTGAGGATTCGGGATTTTGACATTCCGAAGACTGCCTTCCGTACTCGGTACGGCCATTACGAATTTGTGGTTATGCCATTTGGCCTGACCAACGCTCCTGCCGTGTTTATGCAGTTGATGAACAAAGTTTTCATTGACTATCTTGATAAATTTGTGGTCGTTTTCATTGATGATATTCTTGTCTACTCCCGGAATGAGGAAGATCATGCTAAACATCTCCGAATGGTGTTGAACACTTTGAGAATGGAGAAACTTTACGCTAAATTCTCAAAGTGCGAGTTCTGGCTTAAAGAGGTGACATTTCTTGGTCACGTAATTTCGATCGATGGAGTTCGAGTGGATCCCCAAAAGATAGCGGCCATTATTGAGTGGGAACCCCCTAGGAATGTGAAGGAGACCAGGAGCTTTCTAGGGCTTGCCGGATACTATCGCAGGTTCGTCGAAGGATTTTCAAAAATTGCTCGACCACTTACTCAGTTGCTCCAGAAATCTCAGAAATTCGAGTGGAAAGACGAGAGGCAAAACAGTTTTGATGTGCTTAAACGACGATTAACTTCGGCGCCCGTGTTATCGTTACCTCAGGGCACCGACGATTACGAGGTGTACAGTGATGCTTCAGGACTTGGATTGGGTTGTGTTTTGATGCAAAGAGGTAGAGTGATTTCATATGCGTCCCGACAATTGAAACCATATGAAATGAATTACCCTACCCATGATTTAGAGTTATCGGCGGTTGTATTCGCGTTAAAAATTTGGAGGCATTATCTTTATGGTTCCCCGTGTAAAATCTACACGGATCACAAAAGTCTAAAATATATATTTAGCCAAAAGGAGCTAAATATGAGACAGCGTCGATGGTTGGAGCTGATTAAGGATTACGACCTGGAAATATTATATCATCCAGAAAAGCTAATGTGGTAGCGGACGATTAAGTCGGAAACCCGTAGCCCACCAAATGCCGAGTATGCTTACATCTCAACACGAGATCCGTCGAGACATAATTAGGCAAGATATAGAGATTTGGCTCCGAAAGTTCAAGGCCAATTATGTACTTTGGAGATCACGTCCCTTGATCAACGAAGTCAAGTCGAAGCAATTTGAGGATCCATTACTAGTCCATAAGGAAGGATGTAATGAGAGGAAAAGCTCCAGGATTTATGATTCAGATGACGGTGTTTTAAAGTTTAGAGGTAGACTTTGTATACCTGCAGACGTCGAACTTAAGCGAGACCATATTGAGGGAAGCGCACACTACACCGTATTCTCTTCACCCGATTTAGCAAAATGTATAAGGACGTGAAGAATAACTATTGGTGGAGCAATATGAAGAATGATGTTGAAGAGTTCGTTTCAAATGCTTGACGTGTCAACAAGTCAAGGTTGAACATCAACGCCAGTGGGGTTGCTTAAATCACTACCAATCCCAGAATGGAAATGGGAGGATATAACGATGGATTTTGTCACCAACATGCCGAGCACGCGCACAGGGATGAACATGATTTGGGTTATTGTCGATCGACTAACCAAGTCAGCTCACTTTCTGGGAATTAAGGATAATTGGGGGCCCGAAAAACTAGCTCGTGTATTCATCGCGGAAATTGTAAGGTTACACGGGACTCCTAAGAGCATTATTTCCGATCGAGACGGTAGATTTGTGTCGCACTTTTGGCAATCCGTTCATCGAGCTTTAGGGACGGAACTGAGGCTCAGTACATCGTACCATCCTCAGACTGATGGGCAGTCTGAACGGACAATTCAGACTCTTGAGGACATGCTGCGAGCATGTGCCCTGAATTGGAAGCATGACTGGGAATCGCATTTGCCACTAATCGAATTTGCCTACAATAATAGTTGGCATGCGTCGATTAAGATGGCACCGTTTGAGGCTTTATATGGACGGAAATGTAAGTCACCATTGTGTTGGGATGATTCCTCTGAACTGATTGGGACGGAGCCGGATATGTTAGTGGAGACCCGGGAAAAGATCTCTTTGATTCGCGAGAGGCTTTTGGCCGCCCAAAGCCGACAGAAGTCCTATGCCGATAATCGACGTCGACCGCTAGAGTTTGAAGTCGGCGATCATGTGTGGATAAAAGTATCGCCAACCCGGGGAATTTATCGCTTTGGGAAGAAAGGTAAACTCAGTCCGAGATATGTTGGGCCATTCGAGATTATAGAACGGATTGGCGAACTTGCTTACCGTGTGGGCCTTCCGCATTCACTGGGTCAGGTGCATAATGTATTTCACGTTTCGCAATTGAGGAAATACGTACCGGACCCTAAGCATATCATTGATTTTGGGGAGATTGAATTAAATTCCGATGTCACCTTTGAGGAAAAACCAATCCAGATTTTGGAGCGTCGGGTAAAACAACTTAAACGTAAAGTTATTCCCTTGGTCAAAGTACAATGGTCGAGACATGGATCGGAAGAAGCCACGTGGGAGACAGAAGAGCATATGAAGTCTAGATACCCCGAATTATTCACTTCGTAAGTTTCGGGACGAAACTTATTCTTAGGGGGAGAGAATGTAATAATCGTACCTTTTATCGCTTATAATTAGGAATTCAGGAACTTTGTAGTTTGGTTCGTAATTTTTTTCGAACATTGGTATCATGTGTTTGATTCGAATTTGAGCCTGTATGTTGTGTTTCTTGTTAGTATTTCGTTAATATCCGTCATCGTGGAGTCGAACCGCTTGCATCGCTTCTGCAACCCAGGATTAGCGTGCGCTACCTTATATGGGTAGCGTACGCAACGGTAGTTGTAGGCTAACGTGCGCTACTACAAGAGGTTACGCATGCTAACCGGCAGCATGGGGTGGTCCAGAGAGCACTGGACTGGGACTAAAAATTGAGCTAGCACACGCTAAGGCATCATAGTAGCGCACGCTAGGGGAACAGGTAGCGCACGCCACTGTTGGTTGTTAGCGCGCGCTAAGTGACCCGGACAGTAAGGACAGTGAGGTCTGGACTTTAGCCAGACCAACAGGTAACGTGCGCTAAGACGGTCGTTGCGTGCGCTAACTCGTCGGTCGTAGCGCACGCTATTCGGTCGTAACGCACGCTACCGGTGTGGACAGAAGGGTTTCGAACAGGCGAAGGTTCTGACTTAGACTGGACACCAGATAGCGCGCGCTAAGGCGGAAGCTGCGGCGCTAACTCGCGATACACGCACGCTAACTCGATTGAGTAGCGCACGCTATCGGATGTGGTGCACACCAGCTCGGCCGCGTAAGGGTCCGGGTGTAGACCTAGGCCGATAGCGCGCTATTCAAGATGGCGTTAGCGCGCGCTAAGGAGAACTTATATAAATACATTTGTTGCTGTCAAAACTTTTCATTTTCATTTTCTCTCCTCTTCTTCGAGCTTCTAGACGACTCCCGGGCGGTGTAGGCGAGGTTTTCGGTGAGCACGGTTGAAACTCAAATCTTTCCAACTTCAAGTAAAGATCTATCAATCTTACGTCGTCTTCACCAAGGAATCGAGGTAATCCTTCCGTAGAACCCTAACTTTGGGGAAATTTGGGGATTTTGGGGATCTCGTTTCTCCAGCCGTTTTAACTCCAAATCATGATGGATTGTAGTTGAAAATGGTTGTATAGGTATGATTTCATGATTTCCTCAAGATTTTGTGGATTGATTCCAAATCCTCTTTTGTAAATCGAGCAAAACCCATTACGCCCTCGTAGTACTCGATTAAATGGTCCTAAGGGTAGAACTTAGGATGGATTTTCGTGTCTCCAACAAATTGTAACGATTAACGCCTCAATGTTTGTTAGGAGCGGGATTCGAAAGATAGTTCGGACCGTAACCTTGTTCGTCTGTTCCTTTGAGAGTAAGAAAGTTCGTGCAAGTACTTTATTGCATTAGTTTATGGCATGCATTTCGTGATGGTTTAGAGAATGATGAGAGTTGAAAGGTTATTCTCGGGTACTCTCACTCGGGATTGACTCGACGGGTCACACGGGGACTGGTGGCTTAGCGGCTGGACCGGGTCACGAGAGATACTGAGTGGACATCCTCACCGGGATTGCTCGACGGGCACACAGGACTTGGTGGCTTGAGGCCGGACCGGGTCGCGAGGGTTGTCGGAGTGTTTTTACCGGTGATTGATATTGATATTCCTAATATCGTAAATTGAACTGTTTTGGGATTTTGAAATGATTTGGAAATGCCTGTGGATTAAAATAATTGTAATATCGTACTTGCACTAGCGGTTGTGGCTAACCCCATTGTTGGGGTGGAATGTTTTGTACATTTCAGGTATTCTCTAGTGACAGGAGCCCCCATGTGGCGCACACGGAGTTGACAAGCACACTGGATGTTAGAGAGCTCGCATCAGTCGTTGTATTGTGTTGTTGAGTCAGTTTTATATACTGTATTATGGGTGGTTTTGAGTTGTACTTTGTCGTGTAATGTTTGCGTTCAGTGATGATTTGAAATATACTCTTTTGGCCGCGGCCGAGGCCTAACTTGTGTTTTGTAACCTTTGTTGGACTATTATGTCATGGTTGTTATGTATTGGATTGTGGTTAAATCTTGTGTGTCGTCAGCCTGGCGGGACCCTTGTGTGTCCTGTGGCGTGTAATATTCCCGGTTGGATCTGGGGGTGTTACACTACCTGGCCGAGCAGTCTAGTCCAAGAGGTCTCTGGATTGCGGCCCGGGCCGATAGCGCACGCTAGCTCGGCAGCCTAGCGCACGCTAGTCCGGCCTAGTATAAATGTGACAGAGCAGTCGAGTTTCGGTCATTTTTCCTATTTATCTCTTTCTCTTCCGTGGCTAGAGCCTTGGGGATCTTGAAGACATGTTGTTGAACAACAAATCCACGAAGTTCTTGAGTTCATACCATTGATTGAGCATCCATCATCCTTTGATCCAGTAAATCAAGGTGAGATTTCCTAGAACCCTATTTTGAGAAATTTTGGGGTTTTTGCGTTTTTGTCCGATTCGTTCCGTATTATTGATTAATCCATGATGGGTATGATTAATCTTAGTAGTATTCTTGTGTTTAACATCATTTAATCCATTGTTCTTCGTCGAATCAAGGTATATTTCTTGATTTCCTTCGAGTTGACTTTTTGGGGGGATTTGTTCTTGATTTCGTTTTCCATCCGTTTTTGATGAACCGATTGTTGTAAAATGATGTTTTTAAACATATCCTATGGATTGAATATCTATATTTCGGTTGGGAAGTCCATTTTCATGTTTTGTCGAGTCGATTCGTGTTCTTGGCCGTTTTGGGGGAAACCCTTGAACTTTCGTCGTTTGTTCCTTGAATTCAGCGGCTTTGGGTCGTACTTTGGAATTCATTTTCGTTGTTATTGTTGTCGTTCGTAGTTTATTATTGCGGGTTGTCGTTCGGTGGAGTCGGCGGATTCGTAGTCGGTTCGTGCCAACCTACTTCGTCTATTCTCCGCGTTGTGGTTATTCGAGGCAAGTACCTTGTCCATACAATTCTTGTTTTGTGGATATGATAATTAGTTATCGTCTCTATGTGTTTGTTTGATCGTTTGAATTGAACTTTCAAAAGATTCGGTTTAGCCTCGTTAAAGGCTCACTTTCAAAACGCGTGTGTTTTGTGAATATTGTGCCCCGTGAATGATTAAGTGAACCCTATGAATTCGCTTGTTGTTGTTGTTGTTGTTGTTGAGGTTGTTATGCTTTGATAATATATACACATATTATCTCTTTACGGTGTGTTATAGTTTAACGTGGTGTTTGCTAAGTGTTTGATGCCTCTGGCTGAATTATTTGGATATCCTTGGTGTGATATGTTATTTGTACATGATTGTTTCGCTAGCCAGCTCGGTAGGGTCCTTCGAGGCCTCGAGTGGGATTTGTGGCTTCGTCCCGGTCCTAGGCGATGTGTGTGCTTGATTGTTTCGCTAGCCAGCTCGAGAGGGTCCTTCGAGGCCTCGAGTGGGATTTGTGGCTTCGTATCGGTCCTAGGCAACGTGTGTGCTGACACGTCTTTAGTGTAATGATCGCAAGTGCACGATATCGTATCAAGTAGTAAGTGGACTTTTTGAGTCCGGTTTATCGATCCCACGAGGAAGTTGGGTTATATATTGAATTATACACTATTTAACTATTTGTTATAGGGATATATAAGATTGAAACACACAATTTAAGAGTTTGGTTGGATAATTGTAAAGAAAATGCAATAATAGTTCTAATATTCAAGGAAATGAAAGATTACACTAATAATAGATTAATAAAAGATATAATAAAATAGTTGGGATTACTAACTTAGTTTATCATTAGTTATAGAAGATGTATAGGAGATCATAAAATGAATTTACTTATTATGTTGTGTAGATTTGATTTTCCTTAAAAAGACGGTTTTTCTTTCGAACTATAAAACGCCCCTTATATATTGAATCAATCCACTATATTTATATGTTGATTGGCTTCAATACATAGCATTAGGTTTTATGAAAATAACTCAAAGAATCATCTAAGGTCTAGAGGTATATTTCTATCCCCTAGAACAACTTAGAGTGAAGATCATTTGATCTAATCAAACATATTTTCTTTCGAAATATATGAAGACCATAAATATCGTCATTTATTGGCCAAATAAATAAAGATTGGTAAAACAATGAAAATCACACGCAATAATAAGTAATTCATAATAGATCTTTATACAAACTTAAATAGCATCACTAACCTTGTTTATAATCCCAACTTAAGTAACTTAGCCCATGAAGGGTTTAATAAACATAATACAAGCTTGAGTGGTCATTATTAGTTCAAAAAGAGAAAGAATTGATTCTAACTCCCTTAGTAGATAAAGGAGAAAGAAGCAATAAACTCCCTTAACAACATATGCTATACCACTATTACACAAGTCACTGAAGAACACAAGTGTGTTCTTCACACAAAAAGAAAATATTACAAAAAGTGGAAAAATATAAGATGAATGATGAATAATGACGGATCTAAGGGGTCTATTTATACACCTAAAGTCATCTAATAGCTCCAAAACTCCATCATTATTTTAACACCCCCAATCCGCTCAGGGATATTACACGCCGTAGAACCTTTTCTCAAGGATCTACGAGGCTGGTAACAACATATAACAACTCAACCATGCCTTTAAGGCTAAAATGACTCAGTAAACCGATTTGGTCTTTCAATAAATACATACAACTCAAATACAACTCATGCCCACGCAGGGGTCAAAATACAACCACACCCGTACAACGGGAAAAATATAGCAGCGGAAAATAAAGTTCAACTGAACCAATAAACAATGTACAGTTCCTCATGTGATTAGTATCGATCATATTTCATCATCCTTCGTGCCGACCCTATGTTATGCTCCAAAACCTGAATGCAAAAATAAACATCCACCCCCCAAAACTCGGGGGTTAGCAAAACTCCACTGTTTTGCTAGTGCAAGTACAAGTGCAAAAATACGAGTCATATAATTCACATTCCACGAATAACAATAACCAGGAATTCTCAAAGATCCAAATGAAACGAAAAGTATTTCCCGAGGCAAGAGTTTGAGAAAATATTCCAAAACCGAAAAATCACAAATCAATGAAAATAATTTATAAAACAGTTTAGAATGCCATCGAGAGTTTTAATAGAAAAATAATTTAGGATGATCAAATCCCACTTTTCAAAACTCAGAAGACGAAAGGGGTCACCGCCCCAAAGGTTTACTTTCCGTAAAATGACATTTACCAAACCGTCGGGATTTAAGCCCCAAATCCGTAAAATGACTTTTACAAAACCATTGGGATTTTAGCCCCAAATCTCATCAACTCACAGTACACGAGAACGACAACAAGGTTCGTCTTCCAACATCAAAATTCACAACCCAAGGTTTAAACACAGGCGACAAATACTCTAGTGCCATCCTAGCCAAGTAAGCCAAACGAACAACTTACCTCTTACACACTTAGTCGATGCATGCAATCATGAAAACCGTTCAAAATACTCGTTTCCGGAAACGCCAATCTCAAAACACATTTGTAAAATGCACCACAATTAACCGCGGACCCACGCCTCTGTGGACCCCTACCAAGACCCCGTCGGATCTAACCCGTAGTGGTTAAAAGCAAGCTCGCGGACCCACGCCTCTGTGGACCCCTACCGAGACCCCATCGGATCTAACCCGTAGTGAGCATACACACACACACATGTTACTCATGCAATACTAATATGCTAAGAATGTAAGCTCATCAAGAATACTTACTAGAGATGGCCACTTATCCGACACCATTATCAAACTCTTCAAAACACAATAACAAGATTAAACACGGAATACACAATTCCATACTTTAAACAACAGGGGTATCATCAAAGCCTTCGACGTTCAAAATAATCAAATCATAATCAATTCCCAAAACACACCGTTCACAAAACACACACTCATTTTTGGAAGAGGGCCTTTAACGAGGCCAAAACAAATCTTTTGGAAATTCATTTTAAAATAACCAAACAAACACACCAAGACGACCACCGATTGTTGCGATATTTCTTGAACACAAGTGTACGTTATCGTATACAAGTAATAAAGTGATGAGTGAGTATCGTTCCCACGAGGACTGAATCACTAACTACCAATTTTTATGTATTCTAGTTTTATTTGAACAATCGAACTGTGGTTTTGAAATTAATTACTAAAAAAATTAATAAAAGACAAAATAGTAAAAACGATAGGTTGGAGAAAGAGAATCAAATGATGAATAAGTCTAGGATTCTGAATCCACCTCGGTTTATCCGAATTTACTCTCGATTATCTGAAGTTAATGATTTTCCTAATTTATTGAAGGCGGAGATTGCTAATATACTATACCGCCTCTCCCGAGGTCAATAGATTTTTCTAAAGGCGAATAACGCACTCTATCCCTAGGTGAATTAATTCGTCAATAGGCAAAAAGCATAAAATCTCCAAAAGGACACGTAGTTTCTATGAGTATATTCCTATCTCACAAGATAAAACGGTCCTCACCAATAGTTCCTCACCAACTCTCCTCTCCCGATTCGAATTAAGTGATTAAAACAATACAACTATTGGCCAGATAATTGAAAGCATTAAACACGATTGAGAAAACTCAACAAAAAGGGAATTAATTAGATAATCTCAAGCAAATCCGTCAAAACGTAGGTTTCATCAAAATCCTAGATTAGGGTTTTAGCCTGACATGCTAATTAATGAAAATACAGAATTAATAGATAAAAGCATGAAAATCAAACGCAGATGAAGCTCGGATTCCTCCGTTCTTCTGGCTTCCGCCCTCTGCCCTTGATCTCTCGTCTGTGTTCCTTCTTCTCCCAAGCCTCCCAAGATCTCAAGATTCTAAGATTCCAAGATAATTAATTAGGGTCTTAAACCCTTATTTATAGCTCTGCACAGTCTCCAAATCGCGTCTGTGTGAGTAGGTCGAGAACTGGCTTTAAAACGGCCCAAATCCGCGCGGAGCACACCAAAACCGCTAAGTGTGCCGCGGCTCACTTAATCTGTGCCGCGGCACATGGTCTTCACTTGGGCCTTTGGCGCCTTCTAATTCATCCGGCCGCGGCTCACAGGTGTGCCGCGGCCAGTCTGATCTACTCGTGCCCGCTGGTTGCTGCGTGTGCCGCAGCCCTGCTGCCTTGTGGCGCGGCTCACGGCCAAAATTTGCCGTTTTCGCCCGTTTCGCCTCGTTTTAGCTTCCGGACTCCAATCTCCTGACAAACATACAAAATTAAGGCATTAAAAGCTCATTTAAGCAAATTTACTCTCCAAAATAATACAAAATAATGATAAATAAGCGTATAAAAATACGCCTAACAAATACCCCCAAACTTAAGCCTTTGCTTGTCCTCAAGCAAAAAGAATTAAATTCAACAAAAGAATGTCGTGAATAATCGTGTCGTAGTGCTCAACCTAATCAATACTATCTTGAATTTCTCTCTGAATAATACGAGTATCGTAATAGCTAGCTACACTCAGAACACTGATTCTACAAAGTAACCAAGTTCAGTCCTAATTACTCGTTCATGAAGAAAATCCAGCTCAAAGATTAACAAACGTGAATCAAATCGACCGTCAATATGAAAAGTTAAAATAAACGAGCTAAATTCGCCCCGTTCCACAGTCTAATGGCAAAATTTTCACGAGTTTCATCAAAATAATCCTCGGACAGTATTCCCTTATATATATATGCTCAAGAAATTGATTCGAGTTGACCACTAGGTTCGGATCTCGGGATGTTTCATCGGGACAATCCTAGGGTGGAACTTCCATTCTCATGTATTGGGAAACCGTTTGACGTAAAAGACACTCATGGGGCACATGGATGCTTCTAGTTACTAAGTTCCCTCCATAGCGGAGAAACAACTCGAATAGCTAATTCCCGCATGTCCGAATCAAGGTCGCTGTTTTACGCGAGAGTAAACAACGGGTCACGCGAGTACCCCCGGTTACTAGGCTCCCTATCATCGGCACATGTGAAATTTCTAAATCACTAGTCTAATCAGGGTCGTCGTTTTACGCGAGAGTAAACAACGGGTCACGTGAATACCCTCGGTTACTAGACTTCCCATCATATAATAAAAATATCTCGACTTTTGGGAAAAACTGACCGACTCTAAACTCAATCTCAGTGCCAACACGACTTATGTAACTGGACGACTAGCTAACCGAAAAATGTAACCAAATGTATCGACGGTGATTTTAAAACACGTATGTATCCTCTCTTATCTGCCAAGACCTCTACAATCACCAAAAAATTTCGGACCTAAATGACGACTTAGCAGAAACAGAAATCGCTGACTACAACTCGAATAAAACTCGACCGTTTCTTCAGAGAGAAAAACAGTGTTGTAACATCAGTATTACACAAATACAAGCACGAAAAATTCACGAATAAGAGTAAAATCAAGACAAGCAAGGCTATCGACAAAAAGGTAACTAGAAATAACAAAAAGTGCAACGAATTAAGTACAGCAGTAAATGTAGCAACAGAAAGTAAATCCCCCCCAAACTTAGGACGTACATTGACCTCAATGGACAAAATATGATATGCAATAGAATAAGAAGGTCAAGTACTCCCCTCCAGTCCTCTCACGAGATGGTGCCGGCATCATCCGACAAGCTTGTACGCTTCTCGACTACATCATGCGGAGCGTGAATAAATGAGCTTGCATCATCAAAGAGGAAGTTAAGTACAAGTTCTCAAGTTTAACATGATGTAAGGGTTGGGGACAATGTAATTCGATAAAATCATTCGTTGCATATAATTTGAAAATGCTTGGCTTACCAATTTTTCATTGCTGCAATTTATCAAACACTTGGTATGCACAAGTTAAAATGAAGAACAAGAATTTTGATGGTTAACTCCAAATCCCAAAAATAATAACACAGATAATAGCCATGAATAACGACAACTATCATCACCAATTCGTTCATAATTACCAATTCCATCACAATCAAAAACCAAATTCCCCATATTCCAACTCCATTTTAGAGAAAACATTGAAGAACAACTAGAAACATATAGCTTCAATTCACTTTTCAAATCATGTATCACTTATGATTAAGAGATCGAGATTTACCTGAAGAATTTGAGAAGAAGAATAAGAGAAGGGTATTGACCGACCTCTTTGTGAGAAGGAAGGAAGGAAGGAAGGAAGGAACTTGTGCTGGCCGATCAAATGCATGAAGTATACCTGGGCATCTTTATATTGCGACGGGGGCCGCGGCACAACATAAGTGAGCCGCGGCACCGAGTACAGTCCCTTTTACCTGCTCGTTTGTTTTGTTGTGGGCCGCGGCTCAGCTTTCGTGTGCCGCGGCGCAGGGCTCAGGTGTGCCGCGGCTCAGTATTGTTGTGCCGCGGCAGAGAGTACAGATTGTTTAGCTCTCCCTTTCGATTTGTGTGTGCCGCGGCTCACAATACTTGTGCCGCGGCTCAGTAATGAATTTCTCCCCTGGGATTTTTCCTGCACAGAATTTTAAGAAGAACACGTCAAGTGCGAGAGGTAAAAGCAAATCAAAGCACAAAATGATGAAAAATAAAAAATCAAGAATGCAAGAAAAATATAGAAACGCAAAAATCTACAACTACGAACTCGGGTTGCCTCCCGAGAAGCGCTAAGTTTATAGTCTTCAGCCGGACCTATTTAAAAAAAATCAGTTCGCTTTTCACAAACTCCATTTGATCTCCACCCCGTTCATCAAACCGTTAATATGATTTTTAAAATTTTGACCATCGGTCATTAACGATTCGATTTTCGGTTCGGACACCGAATGTTGGTTGCGGAAAGGTTTTGATGAGAACAACTTCCCGAAACACCCGTTTTTCTCATGACTAGACGTCCGTTTGATTTCCGGCTAATTTCCCTCTTTCAAAAATGACTTTATGACCGCAGCAGACTTGTCCGAGTGTGGCTAGTCAGATGGCGATGATTGCATGTTCACATGCTCGAGAAATGCTACTCGTTCTACATCTTTCTTAAAAGTTGGACCATCTGACGTGGAATCTGAATTTTTCGACTGATGATGTTTTCGGTGTTTTTCTTTTGCAACGGCCTCCACACTTTCACTTTGTGAGCTCTTATCAACACCTCCCGGCCATGAAAAGGATTTGAATACTTGGAACGTAACATGCTCGTCTTGAACCCGCATAGTTAATTCTCCTTTTTTCACGTCTATAAGAGTTCTGCCGGTCGCTAAAAATGGTCGTCCCAAGATAATCGGGATATCTTCATCTTCCTCCATGTCGAGAACAATAAAATCTGCTGGAAAGATAAATTTATCCACTTTTACTAACACATCCTCAATCACTCCCCTCGGATACTTAATAGATCGATCCGCTAATTGCAAGGAGACCGTCTTCGGCTTTGCTTCTCCAATTCCCAGCTTCTTGAAAATAGATAGAGGCATGAGGTTAATACTAGCACCGAGATCGCATAATGCCTTATTAAAAGAGAGATTCCCCATGGTGCACGGTATGTTGAAACTTCCCGGATCTTTCAATTTTGGTGGAAGCTTCTTTTGAAGAATCGCGCTGCATTCCTCCGTCAAGGCGACTGTCTCAAACTCCTCAAGTTTTCTTTTCTTTGACAAGATCTCTTTCATGAATTTAACATAGCTTGGCATTTGTTCCAACACGTCGGCAAATGGAATGTTAATATGAAGATTCTTGAACACGTCGAGGAACTTAGAGAATTGCTTGTCCGCCTTTTTCTGCTGTAATCTCTGCGGAAACGGGACGGGTGGCACATATGCCTTCGGATTATCTAGAAACGTTATCGAGGGTCTCCAATCTTGAGATTCTTCCGTCGCTAAATTTTTCCTCTCCTCAATTTCGCTTTTCTTTTCAAACCTCTCGGGCTGGTCACACACCTCCTTCCCGCTTCTCAAACTGATCGCATTTAGACTTTCTCTAGGATTTGTCTCGGTCGTACTTGGCAATGCTCCCTCCGGGCGGGCTGTCAACACGTTAGCAATCTGGCCCAGCTGGACTTCCAAGTAGCGAATGGAGGCGGAATGATTCTGCAATGTCGCTTCAGTACGGGTCATGAATTGACTCGTATTCGCTGCCAATTTCGCAATTGCTTCCTCGAGAGAAACTTTTGGAGTGGGAGAGGACTGCTGTTGGTTTTGAGCGAACGGAGGCTGGTTCGAGTTCTGTCCGTTTCTCCACGAAAAGTTGGGATGATTACGCCACCCCGGATTATACGTGTTGGAGTACGGATTATTTTGCCTGTTTCCGTTTCCTACAAACTGAGCTTGTTCAATTTGGGGATGCTCGAACGGATTTCCGACTTGACACTCCGCGCTAGGGTGAGATCTGCTACACCAATTGCAAGACTCAATGGTAACGGGGGAAGGAGCATGCGAAAATGCTTGGAGCTGCTGCGTTAATGCTGCGACTTGGGCTGACAATGTAGATATCGGGTCATTACTCAAAATTTTCAAAACTCGTTTCGGCGTTATTCGTTCGGATGGCCATTGATAAGCATTAGCGGCCATAAATTCCAACAACGAGTGTGCTTCAGCCATCGTCTTTCCCATCAAAGCTCCACCGGCGGCTGCATCCACGAGAGTGCCTGTAGAGGCACTCAATCCATTGTAAAACGTCTGAATTTGAAGCCAGTCTGGAAGGCCGTGATGTGGGCATCTCCGTAACAAATATTTGTATCGCTCCCACGCCTCGTGGAGCGATTCCATATCATACTGACCGAAAGTGGTGATCTCGTTTCTCAGTCTCGCCGTCTTAGAAGGTGGGAAGAATTTAGCAAGGAAGGCTTGCGCTAACTCTGCCCATGTCGTGATCGAGCCCGGCGGTAAGGAATTCAACCAAAATTTCGCTTTATCCCTCAAAGAGATAGGGAAAAGCCGTAATCGGATAGCATCGTCGGTGACACCATTGTTCTTGAACGTGTCACAAATCTCAAGAAAAGAAGCAATATGTGCGTTGGGGTCGTCATTCGGCAATCCACAGAATTGTCTCGCTTGAACCATCTGAATAATTGCAGGCTTGATTTCGAAGTTGTTTGCCTGAATGGTGGGACGCCGAATCCCCGAAAAATTAGCATTAATCTGCGGCATAGCATAATCTCGAAGAGCCATTTCTGGTTGAGCTTGCTGCACAATATTATTTCCTCCTTGAATTTCGATATTTTCGGCCATGGTCACTGTCGTCTGTAACTCTCGTTTCTCCTTCTTGTTCCTTCGAAGAGTGCGCTCGAGTTCGGTATCCAAAGGTAGTAGGCCTTCGTTGCCGAATTTTCTCATGCACTACGCGAAAAATCCTCAAAAGGAAAAACAAATAAATAAAATTAAATACACGAAAATAAGTTAAAAAAACGTTCAAACTAAGACTAGAAATACTGAAATCGATATTAGCAAAATTTCAATCCCCGGCAACGGCGCCAAAAACTTGTTGCGATATTTGTTGAACGCAAGTGTACGTTATCGTATACAAGTAATAAAGTGATGAGTGAGTATCGTTCCCACGAGGACTGAATCACTAACTACCGATTTTTATGTATTCTAGTTTTATTTGAACAATCGAACTGTGGTTTTGCAATTAATTACTAAAAGAATTAATAAAAGAGTAAACAGTAAAAACGATAGCTTGGAGAAAGAGAATCAAATGATGAATAAGTCTAGGATTATGAATCCACCTCGGTTTATCCGAATTTACTCTCGATTATCTGAAGTTAATGATTTTCCCAATTTATTGAAGGCGAAGATTGCTAATATACTCTACCGCCTCTCCCGAGGTCAATAGATTTTCTAAAGGCGAATAACGCACTCTATCCCTAGGTGAATTAATTCGTCAATAGGCAAAAAGCATAAAATCTCCAAAAGGCCACGTAGTTCCTATGAGTATATTCCTATGTCACAAGATAAAACGGTCCTCACCAATAGTTCCTCACCAACTCTCCTCTCCCAATTCGAATTGAGTGATTAAAACAATACAACTATTGGCCAGATAATTGAAAGCATTAAACACGATTGGGAAAACTCAACAAAAAGGGAATTAATTAGATAATCTCAAGCAAATCCGTCAAAACGTAGGTTTCATCAAAATCCTAGATTAGGGTTTTATCCTGACATGCTAATTAATGAAAATACAGAATTAATAGATAAAAGCATGAAAATCAAACGCAGATGAAGCTCGGATTCCTCCGTTCTTCTGGCTTCCGCCCTCTGCCCTTGATCTCTCGTCTGTGTTCCTTCTTCTCCCAAGCCTCCCAATATCTCAAGATTCTAAGATTCCAAGATAATTAATTAGGGTCTTAAACCCTTATTTATAGCTCTGCACAGTCTCCAAATCGCGTCCGTGTGAGTAGGTCGAGAACTGGCTTCAAAACGGCCCAAATCCGCGCGGAGCACACCAAAACCGCTAAGTATGCCGCGGCTCACTTAATCTATGCCGCGGCACCTGGTCTTCAGCTGGACGCCTGGGCGCCTTTTAATTCATCTGGGTCGCGGCTCACCTGGACTGTGCCGCGGCACAGAGTACAGTCTACTCTGGTGCCCGCTGGTTGCTGCGTGTGCCGCGGCCCTGCTGCCTTGTGCCGCGGCTCACGGCCAAAATTTGCCGTTTTCGCCCGTTTCGCCTCGTTTTAGCTTCCGGACTCCAATCTCCTGACAAACATACAAAAGTAAGGCATTAAAAGCTCATTTAAGCAAATTTACTCTCCAAAATAATACAAAATAATGATAAATAAGCGTATAAAAATAAGCCTAACACCGATCAATCATATCCACAAAACGAGAAGCGTATGAACAAGGTACTTGCCTCGAATAACCACAACGCGGAGATTCGACCAAAGTAGGTTGGCACGAATCAACTACGAACCCGCCGACTCCACCGAACGTCAACTCGCGATAATAAACTACGAAGGACAATAACAACAATGAAAATGAATTCCATAGCACGACTTAAAGCCGTTGAATTCAAAGAACGAATGACGAAAGTTCAAGTGTTTCCCCCCATAACGGCCAAGAACACGATTCATCCCGAAAAAACACGAAAACGGAATTCCATGTCGAAATATGGATATACAATCTATAGAATATGTTTAACAACATCATTTAACCACAATCGATCCATCAAAAATGGATGGAAAATGAGATCGAGAACAAATCCCCCAAAAAGTCGATTCGAAGGAAATCAAGAAGTATACTTTGATTCGACGAAGAACAATGGATTAAATGATGTTAAACACAAGAATACTACCAAGATTAATCATACCCATCATGAATTAATCAACAATACGGAACGAATCGGACAAAAACGCAAAAACCCCCAAATTCAAGAATTTAGGGTTCTAAGAAGAGATTACCTTGATTCGCTTGATCAAAGGATGATATAGGATGATCAAACAATGATATGAACTCAAGAACTTCATGGATTTGTTGACAAACATCATGGCTCCAATATCTCCAAGTATCCAGCCGCGGAAGAGAAAGAGAGGAAATGAAAAATGAGAGAAAATGTGACTGCTCTGTCACATTTATATAGGTGCAGCCTAGCGTGCGCTAGGCCGCCGAGCTAGCGTACGCTATCGGCCCAGGCCGCAATCCAAAAACACTGCTCGGCCAGGTAGCGCGCGCAGCCTTTCGGCCGTGCGCTACCTGCCGGTCGTAGCATACGTAGTGTCCGGTAGTAGCGTGCGCTACCTGCCGATCCACCCGAGTCCAGTACCCCACTGCCCTACTGCCTCGGCCCGCTAGCGTGTGTCGACCGGCCGCATAACGTGCGCTACTCCTGCCGGTTAGCGCACACATTCTTCCGGCAGTAGCGTGCGCTACGCCAATTCCTGCCGCGTCAGCCCGGCCAGTGCCCGCAACCGTCCCGCCACCGTTCGGCCACCTGCTCAGCTGCTATGACCCGACGACTCGATTTCCGAAAACATATGGAACGAACACGACGAAAAGCTCGCGGACAACATCAACGACCCGAAATGAAAACATAACGCAATAATTAATCATGCGCGACCAAGAAAAAGGTCGAGACAACAAATACAGATACGGATACCCATAACTTTGGGTAAATTACAAAATGGCCCAAAACGCCTGAAAATCACGATACGTGATCGAGTAACCAAACCGAAGTTCACAACACGTCTAACAAAGTTAAACGGACTTATGGGAAACTCGAAACAGCAGCTTCGAACGAGATTCGCAAGAATCGGACTCAAGTGTGGAAAAGTCGCTAAAAAGCACGGAACTCAACAAAATGACACCGAAACGAACTCGGATGTCAAAAAGTCTAATCATTCTCATAATGATGAAACGGTCATGATAGAGTCGTCAAAATGGACTTCCGCCGAAAAAAAAGAAATTACCAGAAATCGAAATTACGGGTATTACATTCTACCCTCTTTAAAAGAAGTTTCGTCCCGAAACTTAAAACAAGTAGGGAGAAGCAATATTCCGCCAGGAATATACGGCGTGAAAACACACTCCACGGCGACCAACACAACGTCGCCGTTAGGAATATAATAAAACCAACAAATGACAAGCGTCATCAAACGGATAATATAGTCAAGTCGATTATCCGAACAATCGCAAAACACAATGAACGAAAATCAATATGATTGACCAACCCAACGGTACATCAATCAAAACGCGAGCCAATCGCTGAACAAATACGGAAATCCACCGCCCAAGGGCTGGGAGGTCGAAAACGAGACTAATTTTCCAAATTAAGGGAATTACGAAAGAGCCTAAACGTTCAACAATCACGAAACGAGATCAACAAAAACCGAACAATCAAACGATCGAGACAACAAAAATCGAACTATCATGTTCGAATCACGAAGAACAATAAAATTCAGACAACAACTCCCAGGCTCACATCTCGGCTAGAGACAATATATGATCCGGTGAAAGCAACAAGATGTGATTCACATAAGATCCACAGGAAAGGGAATAGCAATTGAAAGGTCACAACGACAAACGAGTCATCCCGAAACAATACCACACTCGTTCGATCAACAAAAGCAAGGGACAGGGCAAGCTCAGAAAATGTTAACGAGCATAAATGAGTCGACAGAGTCGAAAACACAGGAGTTCCAAATCCGATCCACTTCGAATAAAAGAACTAATAGAACCAAATGATGTCACTTTCGAACAAGGTTCACAAGAATTGAACCGAACTCGAAAAAGTCACAGCGATAACCAGATCGACCCACAACAAGATCACAGCTCGTTCGGACGATGAAATCGAAATACAGAACAAGTTCATAAAGTATCAACGAACATGAGCGAATCGATAGACTAGAGAAAGAGAAAATACAGAAGTCAAAATAGTACGGGTATTACCTTCGACCTCGTCCACGAAATTCACAAAAACGGGAGCAGGGTAACAAGACATTAAACACTACGCCATAGATCGCCTACGGCAACTCCTACAAAATGTTGCAAGAACCCAAAAAATCGTTGCTGTAGACAAGAAAATCAAAACGGTAACACTTTTTTGGTGTTGCACTTTTCGCCGCTGCCGTAGGTCCCTATAGCAACACTTATGTCACCTACTGCAACACCACTCCTTTTGTTACCATAAGACTGCAAGGCATCGTTACCTATAGTCTACAGCAACATTAAACAAGTGTTGCAGCAGAGGCCAATTTTATGTAAATGTAGGGGGCACTACTAAATTTATTTATTTTTTTAAATAATTTTTTTTAATAAATTGAAATTATTTTTTTAATATATTATTTTTTAAAAAAATATATTATATTCCCGCCCAGTTCGCACCCGCCCCGCCCGCCACCCACCCCCACACGACCCGCACATAATATGTATAAATGTGCATTTCCGCTACTCACGAGATTTGAACCTGTGACCTCAATGAGATGGAGGTGGGCATCAAACCAGTGAGCCAAAGTCATTTGTTGTTCTAATATTGATTTATATTATATAAGTGTACAATAAACTATATATATATGTATATAAATATATATAAAATATATATATGTATATATATTATATGTATATGTTTGTTAATATTTTCAGAATTATTTTCAAAATATATTAATATTTAACAAAATATTTTAATATATAATGTAATATAATTTTTAATATTAATATATAACAAAATATATTAATATTCAATATATTCCGCATTTGATATAATATAATTCATAAAATAATATGTATATATTATAATTTTTAATATATAATGTAATATAATTTTTAATATTAATATATAACAAAATATATTAATATTCAATATATTCCACATTTGATATAATATAATTCATAAAATAATATGTATGTATTATAATTTTTAATATATAATGTAATATAATTTATAATATTAATATATAACAAAATATATTAATATTCAATATATTCCACATTTGATATAATACAATTCATAAAATAATATGTATATATTATAATTTTTAATATAAAATGTAATATAATTTTTAATATTAATATAAAACAAAATATATTAATATTCAATATATTCCACATTTGATATAATATAATTCAAAAAATAATATGTATGTATTATAATTTTTAATACATAATGTAATATAATTTTTAATATTAATATATAACAAAATATATTAATATTCAATATATTCCACATTTGATATAATATAATTCATAAAATAATATTTATATATTATAATTTTTAATATATAATGTAATATAATTTTTAATATTAATATAGAACAAAATATATTGATATTCAATATATTGCACATTTAATATAATATAATTCATAAAATAATATGTATGTATTATAATTTTTAATATATAATGTAATATAATTTTTAATATTAATATATAACAAAATATATTAATATTCAATATATTCCACATTTGATATAATATAATTCATAAAATAATATGTATGTATTATAATTTTTAATATATAATGTACTATAATTTTTAATATTAATATATAACAAAATATATTAATAGTCAATATATTCCACATTTGATATAATCTAATTCATAAAATAATATGTATATATTATAATTTTTAATATAAAATGTAATATAATTTTTAATATTAATATATAACAAAATATATTAATATTCAATATATTCCACATTTGATATAATATAATTCATAAAATAATATGTATGTATTATAATTTTTAATATATAATGTAATATAATTTTAATATTAATATATAACAAAATATATTAATATTCAATATATTCCACATTTGATATAATATAATTCATAAAATAATATGTATATATTATAATTTTTAATATATAATGTAATATAATTTTAATATTAATATATAACAAAATATATTAATATTCAATATATTCCACATTTGATATAATATAATTCATAAAATAATATGTATATATTATAATTTTTAATATATAATGTAATATAATTTTTAATATTAATATATAACAAAATATATTAATATTCAATATATTCCACATTTGATATAATATAATTCATAAAATAATATGTATGTATTATAATTTTTAATATATAATGTAATATAATTTTAATATTAATATATAACAAAATATATTAATATTCAATATATTCCACATTTGATATAATATAATTCATAAAATAATATGTATATATTATAATTTTTAATATAAAATGTAATATAATTTTTAATATTAATATATAACAAAATATATTAATATTCAATATATTCCACATTTGATATAATATAATTCATAAAATAATATGTATGTATTAGAATTTTTAATATATAATGTAATATAATTTTAATATTAATATATAACAAAATATATTAATATTCAATATATTCCACATTTGATATAATATAATTCATAAAATAATATGTATATATTATAATTTTTAATATAAAATGTAATATAATTTTTAATATTAATATATAACAAAATATATTAATATTCAATATATTCCACATTTGATATAATATAATTCATAAAATAATATGTATGTATTATAATTTTTAATATATAATGTAATATAATTTTAATATTAATATATAACAAAATATATTAATATTCAATATATTCCACATTTGATATAATATAATTCATAAAATAATATGTATATATTATAATTTTTAATATATAATGTAATATAATTTTTAATATTAATATATAACAAAATATATTAATATTCAATATATTGCACATTTAATATAATATAATTCATAAAATAATATGTATGTATTATAATTTTTAATATATAATGTAATATAATTTTTAATATTAATATATAACAAAATATATTAATATTCAATATATTCCACATTTGATATAATATAATTCATAAAATAATATGTATGTATTATAATTTTTAATATATAATGTAATATAATTTTTAATATTAATATATAACAAAATATATTAATATTCAATATATTGCACATTTAATATAATATAATTCATAAAATAATATGTATGTATTATAATTTTTAATATATAATGTAATATAATTTTTAATATTAATATATAACAAAATATATTAATATTCAATATATTCCACATTTGATATAATATAATTCATAAAATAATATGTATATATTATAATTTTTAATATAAAATATAATATAATTTTTAATATTAATATATAAAAGATTATTTAATTTTAATTTTACATAAAAAATGAAGTTTTTTTTAAATAGTACATCTACGGCAACACTGTGTCATAAAATGTTATAGCATGTAACACTTTGCTACTAAGGCAACACTTTGTAAACATATACAGCAACATCAAAAAAGCAATGTTGCAGCAGGTAAAATTTTTAGAGCTACTACAACATTTTTGAGCGCAACACTAACAAAATCCGTTGCCGTAGGTCATCTATGGCGTAGTGAAACAACCGACACATAACGGAACAATCACCGATGCACACGGTCATACCAACCAAGCTCTAACAGTTCGCACATGCGCGACAACGCAGAAATCGCTATGAGGCAGCAACATTCAACACCAACATCCCACCTCTCACAGAGGGCTAACACAACAAATGTGTGGAAAACGACTAAACGCTCACACTGCCAATTCGATCATACTCGAGAGCAAACATCATAATGACAACACGAACATCATACATACATACCCAGCCCTCAAACGGGAATAGATAGGTTTTAAAAACGAAAACCTCATTTTGAAAATAATTTAGTAGAACACCGGTTGATCTTGAGTATCACCTTTCAAAAAAAAAAATACAAACGTGAAACATCGTTATGGAGACTTTGGAGAACCATTTCACATTTGATAAAAATGAGGACACTTTATCTTAGTGAAAACTTTCAGAATATTCGACCCTCGGGTCTAAGTAAAAGTGTTTCTAAAACATTGAAAATATCTCAAAACATTTTGGCCCTCGAGGTAGAAGAATTTTGAAACATACTGTGGCACCTTGGACGTACCACGAGAAAATAATTCTTTTTAAAAGTACGTCTCGAAATTTATTTTCTAAGATATTCAAGGTTTTCAAAGATAATTCAATGGGCTAGAATGCCCAAAAATTTCAGGTAATTACACGAAACATTATAGCGCCGTGGGTCCTGCGCCGGAACTCACCAGGCTAAAAACCATTTACAACGTCAAAAAAAACGATGACGGTAATATTTCAAAAACTCACAAAAGTCATTTACAAAATACTAAATACCATCGTAAGAATTTCGCCAAAACGATCAAGGCCATAATGCCACAAGCTCGGATAAGGGAATCGGTTTTTGAAATAAAACTCAGTCGGTAAAATACCGAAAGCCATTACAAAAGAACTCACGCATCGAATAAAAGAAATAAAGTCAAACATGCACAATCCAGCGACACTACTACTCATATGAACGAAATATGAGGGTCAAATAACTGCATATCAAGAAATCACAATCCATAAGAGGATTCCGTCACTTAACAAATAATCATAAAAATAGCTCATGTCACACGAGGCATAACACAAAGAAGGGAGACTTACATCCACAGGTCGCACGAAGATGATGATCGCCCCATGATACTAATCACGACCAACAAACTCAGACGATGCGTCGCGACACGACTTAGTCAAATAAAATCCGACGAGACAAAACTCAACAGACACCACTGACCCGACAGCCTAGGTTTCCACAACCTAAGCTCCGATACCATTTATGTAACACCCCCAATCCGCTCAGGGATATTACATACCGTAGAACCTTTCCTCAAGGATCTACCAGGCTGGTAACAACATATAACAACTCAACCATGCCTTTAAGGCTAAAATGACTCAGTAGACCGATTTGGTCGTTCAACAAATACATACAACTCAAATGCAACTCATGCCCATGCAGGGGTCAAAATACAACCACACCCGTACAACGGGAAAAATATAGCAGCGGAAAATAAAGTACACTGAACCAATAAACAATGTACGGTTCCTAATGTGATTAGTATCGATCATCTTTCATCATCCTTCGTGCCGACCCTGTGTTATGCTCCAAAACCTGAATGCAAAAATAGACATCCACCCCCCGAATACTCGGGGGTTAGCAAAACTCCACTGTTTTGCTAGTGCAAGTACACATGTAAAAATACGAGTCATACAATTCACATTCCACGAATAACAATAACCAGGAATTCTAAAAGATCCAAACGAAACGAAAAGTACTTCCTGAGGCAAGAGTTTGAGAAAATATTCCAAAACCGAAAGATCACAAATTAATGGAAATAATTTATAAAACAGTTTAGAATGCCATCGAGAGTTTTAATAGAAAAACAATTTAGGATTATCAAATCCCACTTTTCAAAACCCAGAAGACGAAAGGGGTCACCGCCCCAAAGGTTTACTTTTCGTAAAATGACATTTACCAAACCGTTGGGATTTAAGCCCCAAATCCGTAAAATGACTTTTACAAAACCATTGGGATTTTAGCCCCAAATCTCATCAACTCACAGTATACGAGAACGACAACAAGGTTCGTATTCCAACATCAAAATTCACAATCCAAGGTTTAAACACAGGCGACAAATACTCTAGTGCCATCCTAGCCAAGTAAGCCAAACGAACAACTTACCTCTTACACACTTAGTCGATGCATGCAATCATTAAAACCGTTCAAAATACTCGTTTCCGGAAACGCCAATCTCAAAACACATTTTTAAAATGCACCACAATTAACCGCGGACCCACGCCTCTGTGGACCCCTACCGAGACCCCGTCGGATCTAACCCGTAGTGGTTAAAAGCAAGCTCGCGGACCCATGCCTCTGTGGACCCCTACCGAGACCCCGTCGGATCTAACCCGTAGTGAGCATACACACACACACACACGTTACTCATGCAATACTAATATGCTAAGAATGTAAGCTCATCAAGAATACTTACTAGAGATTGCCACTTATCCGACACCATTATCAAACTCTTCAAAACACAATAACAAGATTAAACGCGGAATACACAATTCCATACTTTAAACAATAGGGGTATCATCAAAGCCTTCAACGTTCAAAATAATCAAATCATAATCAATTCCCAAAACACACCGTTCACAAAACACACACTCATTTTTGGAAGAGGGCCTTTAACGAGGCCAAAACAAATCTTTTGGAAATTCATTTTAAAATAACCAAACAAACACACCAAGACGACCACCGATCAATCATATCCACAAAACGAGAAGCGTATGAACAAGGTACTTGCCTCGAATAACCACAACGCGGAGATTCGACCGAAGTAGGTTGGCATGAATCAACTATGAACCCACCGACTCCACCGAACGTCAACTCGCGATAATAAACTACGAAGGACAATAACAACAATGAAAATGAATTCCATAGCACGACTTAAAGCCGTTGAATTCAAAGAACGAATGACGAAAGTTCAAGTGTTTCCCCCCATAACGGCCAAGAACACGATTCATCCCGACAAAACACGAAAACGGAATTCCAAGTCTATATATGGATATACAATCCATAGAATATGTTTAAAAATATCATTTAACCACAATCGATCCATCAAAAACTGATGGAAAACGAGATCGAGAACAAATCCCCCAAAAAATCGATTTGAAGGAAATCAAGAAGTATACTTCGATTCGACGAAGAACAATGGATTAAATGATGTTAAACACAAGAATACTACCAAGATTAATCATACCCATCGTGAATTAATCAACAATACGGAACGAATCGGACAAAAACGCAAAACCCCCAAATTCAAGAATTTAGGGTTGTAAGTGTAACACCCCCAATCCACTCAGGGATATTACACGCCGTAGACCCTCTCCTCGAAGATCTACCAGGCTGGTAGAAACATTTAACATCTCGACAATGCCTTCAAGGCTAAATGACTCAGTAGACCGATTTGGTCTTTCAATAAAAATATACAACTCAATTACAACATATACCCACGCAGGGGTCAAAATACAATAAACTCCCGTACAACGGGGAAAAGATACTGCAGCGGAAAAGAAAATACAACTAGACCAATACGACATCAACGGATCCTCGTGTGATTAGTATCGTTCATCTTTCATCATCCTTCGTGCCGACCCTGTGTTATGCTCCAAAACCTGAATGCAAAAATAGACATCCACCCCCCGAATACTCGGGGTTAGCAAAACTCCACTGTTTTGCTAGTGCAAATACAAAGTGCAAATACGAGCCATACAATTCACATTCCACGAATAACAATAACCAAGAATCCTCAAAGATCCAAACGAAACGAAAAGTACTTCTCGAGGCAAGGGTTTGAGAAAAACCTTTAAAAATCGAAATACCATAAATCAATGGAAATAATTTATAAGACGGTTTAGAATGCCATCGAGAGTTTTAATAGAAAACCATTTAGGATTATCAAATCCTACTTTTCAAAATCCACAAGACAAAAGGGGTCACCGCCCCAAATCTTTACTTTCCGAAAAATGACATTTACCAACCCGTTGGGATTTTAGCCCCAAATCCACAAAACGACTTTTACAAAACCATTGGGATTTTAGCCCCAAATCTCATCAACTCACAGTACACAAGAACGACCACAAGGCTCATCTCCCAACATCAAAATCCACAAATAAAGGATTTAAAACAAACAACAAAATACTCTAGTGCCATCCTAGCCAAGTAAGCCAAACGAACAACTTACCTCTTACACACTTAGTCGATGCATGCAATCATGAAAACCGTTCAAAAGCGCTCATTTCCGGAAATGCCATAAATAAGTCACATTTGCAAAATGCACCACAATTAACCGCGGACCCACAGCTTCGTGGATCCCTGCCGAGACCCCGTCGGATCTAACCCACAGTGGTTAAAAGCAAGCTCGCGGTTCCACAGCTTCGTGGAGCCCTACCGAGACCCCGTCGGATCTAACCCGCAGTGAGCATACACACACACGTTACTCATGCAATACTAACATGCTAAGAATGTAAGTTCATTAAGAATACTCACTAGAGATGGCCATTAACTCGACACCATTACCAAACTCTTCAAAAATACAATAACAAGATTAAATACGGAATGCACGATTCCATAAATTTAAACAATAGGAGTATCATCATAAAATCCTTCAACTTTCAAAATAATCAAATCATAATCAATTCTCAAAACACCGTTCACAAAACACACGCGTTTTGAAAGAAAGCCTTTAACGAGGCCAAACCGAAATCCTTTGAAACTTCATTTCAAATAACCAAACAAACACATCAAGACGACCACCGATCATCATATCCATAAAATGAGAAAAGTATGGGCAAGGTACTTGCCTCGATATCACGAGAAATGGAAAAGTGAACGGATACGGCCGGGTAGCCCTCAAATTCCCGAACACTATCTAGAACGTGATAGCACCGAAATTACTACGGGAAAACACCATATGAATCATCAACACCAACGGAATTCAACATCGGAATCATCGAGCACCTATAATCCTCCGTAGGGAATAATAAAACATGATTACGACGAGAATCAAGGCAAAAAACAACGGAAATCCCAACAAACTATCAAAGGGAACTCATTCGAACATTTAATCGAACATTAAATGTTCAAGACCCTTCAAGAACAAAGAAATCACCTCTCGGGTCGAACGAACCAAAGATACGAGTATCCAATCCGTAGAACAAGTTCAAAACAACGTTTATACAACAACTAATTGATCAAAAACGGATTGGAATCGAAATCAAAAAGGAAAATCCCCAAATCTACAAAAACAAGGGTTCAAGCCACAATACCTTGATTTGGATGAAGGATTCAAGTAGAGGTCGAAAATCTTCAACAAGACTTGAGGAGGATAATCTCTACAAGTTTTGGAGCACTCAAATCGCCCAAAATCGCCATCAAATCGCCTAAGATGAAGGAGGAAGAAGAGAGGAGAAAAAATGAAGTTTTTCTCCTCGCAAATCTGCTAAAAAACGCAGAAAAAGCCCGTGTGCCGCGGCACAGGATGAGTGTGCCGCGGCCCAGGGCCACCAAAAATGCCCAGGAATTAGCTTAGTGCCGCGGCACAGCCTGAGTGTGCCGCGGCACACGGTACAGCCTCCTTCAACACCAAAAAGGCACACCGTGCAGTCTTCGCTATTTCGACCATAACTCCTTCGTTTGGACTCCGATTGACTCACCGTTTGAACTATTGGAAAGCTAACTTGATTATCTATAACGTTGCAAAGATTCAGAATTTTTGGAGTTTCCAAGAATTAATGGTGACTTTACAAAGTCGAACTCCCACGTGAAAAAGTCGATTAAGGACACGGAACTCAACCAAACGACACCGAAACGAACTCGGATGACAAAAAGTGCAGAATTAATCATTCTCGGAATGACGAAACGGTCATGATAGAGTTGTCAAAACGAACTTCCTCCGAAAAAAGAAAATTACCGAAATTCAAAATTGCGGATATTACATTCTACCCTCCTTAAAAGAAGTTTCGTCCCGAAACTTAAAACAAGTAGGGGGGAGCAATATACCCGCCAGGAAAACTCGACGAGATACACAAAAATAGAAAACTCGCGCCCAACGGCGAAACGCTGCAAGAAATGCAAAGAGACATACGACGTGAAAACACGCTCCACGACGACCAACACAACGTCGCCGTTAGGGATACAATAAAACCAACAAATGACAAGCGTCATCAAACGGATAATATAGCCAAGCCAATTATCCAACAATCACAAAACACAACGAACGAAAGTCAGTATGATTGGCCAACCCAACGGTACATCAATCGAAACGCGAGCCAATCGCTGAACTAATACGGAATTCCACCGCCCAAGGGTTGGAAGATCGAAAACGAGACTAATTTCCCAAACTTAAGGGAATTAGGAATGAGCCTGAATGCTCAACGATCACGAAACGAGGACAAAAACCGAACAAACAAACGACCGAACCACAACGGTCGAGACAACAAAAAGCGAACAATCATGTTCGAATCACGAAGAACAATAAAATTCAAACAACAACTCCAAGGTTCACGTCTCGACTCGAGACAATATATGATCCGGTGAAAACAACAACGTATGCATTCACATAAGATCCACATGGAAGGGAATAGAAATTGAAAAGTCACAACGACAAACGAGTTATTCCGAAATGATGCCACACTCGTTCGATAAATAAAAACAAGGGGCAGGACAAGCTCAGAAATGTCAACGAACATAAATGAGTCGACAAAGTAGAATATACAGAAGTTCAAAATCCGATCCCTTCGAATAAAAGGACTAGTAGAACCAAATGATGTTACTCCCGAACAAGGTTCACAAGAATCGAACCGAACTCGAAAAAAAAGTCACATCGATAACCAGATCGGCCCACAACAAGATCCTAGTTCGTTCGGACGATGAAACCGAAATACAGAACAATTTCATAAAGTATCAACGAACATGAGCGAATCGAAAGAATGGAGAAAGAGAAAATATAGAAGTCAAAATAGTACGGGCATTACCTCCGACCCCGTCCACGAAATTCACAAAAACGGGAGCAAGGAAACAAGACATTAAACAACCGACACATAACGGAACGATCACCGATGCACACGGCCATACCAACCCAAGATCTAACAGCTCGCACATGCGCGACAACGCAGAAATCACCACGAGGCGACAATATTCAACACCAACATCCCACCTCTCACAAGGGGCTAACACAACAAATGTGTGGAAAACGACTCAACGCTCACACCGCCAATTCGGTCATACTCGGGAGCAAACATCAAAATGACAACGCGAACATCATACATATATACCCAGCCCTCAAACGGGAATGGATAGGTTTTAAAAACGAAAACCTCATTTTGAAAATAATTTAGAAGAACACCGATTGATCTTGAGTATCACCTTTCAAAAAGTACAAACGTGAACATCGAGACTTTGGAGAACCGTTTCGCATTTGATAAAAAAAATGAGGACACTTTCTCTTAGTGAAAACTTTCAGAATATTCGACCCTCGGGTCTAAATAAAAGTGTTTCTAAAACATTGAAAATGTCTCAAAACATTTTGGTCCTCGAGGCAGAAAAATTTTGAAATATATTGTGGCACCTGGATGTACCACAAGAAAATAACTCATTTGAAAAAAAATATGTCTCGAAATTTATTTCTAGGATACTCAAGTTTTCGAAAATAATTCAATGCCAAAAAGGACGATGCCAAAAAGGCTAGAATGCCCAAAAATTTCATGTAATCACACGGAACATCATAGCGCTGTGGGTCCCGCGTCGGAACCCCAGGCTAAAAACCATTTACAAAAATGCCAAAAAGGCCGATGACGGTAATATTTCAAAACTCACAAAAGCCATTAAAAAAAAATACTAAATACCGTCATAAGAATTTCGTCAAAGCGGTCAAGGCCATAATGCCAAAAACTCGGTTAAGGGAAGCGGTTATCGAAATAAAACTCGGTCGGTAAAATACCGAAAGTCATTACAAACGAACTCACGCAGCGGATAAAAGAATACAGTTCAACATGCACAATCCAGCAACACTACTCCTCATAAGAACAAAATATTAGAGTCAAATAACCACATTCAGAACAAAACCACTGGCCCCATTCGAGGCCTCTAAAGACCCTACCGCACTGGCTAGTGAACAAGTCGAACGTGTATAAGCACAAAGCTTCCACAAGAGAACTTGTAAAACGTGCAAATCGATTCGAAAATCATCAGCAACAGACAAAAACAACAATAACAAGACATCACAAGCGACGACACTCCTCGTATAAATCAAATACGAGAGTCGATTAAATACATATCGTGAAATCAAAATCCACATAAGGATTCCATCACTTAACAGATAATCATAAAAATAGCTCGTGTCACACGAGGCACGACACAAAGAAGGGAGACTTACTTCCACCGGTCGCACGAAGATGATGATCGCCCCACGATACTAACCACAACCAACAACTCAAACGATGCGTCGTGACACGACTCAGTCAGACTAAATCCGACGAGACAAAACTCAATAGACACCACTGACCCGACAGCCTAGGTTTCCACAACCTAAGCTCCGATACCATTTATGTAACACCCCCAATCCACTCAGGGATATTACACGCCGTAGACCCTCTCCTCGAAGATCTACCAGGCTGGTAGAAACATTTAACATCTCGACAATGCCTTCAAGGCTAAATGACTCAGTAGACCGATTTGGTCTTTCAATAAAAATATACAACTCAATTACAACATATACCCACGCAGGGGTCAAAATACAATAAACTCCCATACAACGGGGAAAAGATACTGCAGCGGAAAAGAAAATACAACTAGACCAATACGACATCAACGGATCCTCGTGTGATTAGTATCGTTCATCTTTCATCATCCTTCGTGCCGACCCTGTGTTATGTTCCAAAACCCGAATGCAAAATAGACATCCACCCCGAATACTCGGGGGTTAGCAAAACTCCACTGATTAGCTAGTCAAAATACAAAGTTCAAATACTAGCCAGACAAATCACATACAACGAATAACAATAACCCAGCATCCTCAAAGATCCAAACGAAACGAAAAGTACTTCTCGAGGCAAGGGTTTGAGAAAAACCTTTAAAAATCGAAATACCATAAATCAATGGAAATAATTTATAAGACGGTTTAGAATGCCATCGAGAGTTTTAATAGAAAACCATTTAGGATTATCAAATCCTACTTTTCAAAATCCACAAGACAAAAGGGGTCACCGCCCCAAATCTTTACTTTCCGAAAAATGACATTTACCAACCCGTTGGGATTTTAGCCCCAAATCCATAAAACGACTTTTACAAAACCATTGGGATTTTAGCCCCAAATCTCATCAACTCACAGTACACAAGAACGACCACAAGGCTCGTCTCCCAACATCAAAATCCACAAATAAAGGATTTAAAACAAACAACAAAATACTCTAGTGCCATCCTAGCCAAGTAAGCCAAACGAACAACTTACCTCTTACACACTTAGTCGATGCATGCAATCATGAAAACCGTTCAAAAGCGCTCATTTCCGGAAATGCCATAAATAAGTCACATTTGCAAAATGCACCACAATTAACCGCAGACCCACAGCTTCGTGGATCCCTGCCGAGACCCCGTCGGATCTAACCCACAGTGGTTAAAAGCAAGCTCGCGGTTCCACAGCTTCGTGGAGCCCTACCGAGACCCCGTCGGATCTAACCCGCAGTGAGCATACACACACACACGTTACTCATGCAATACTAACATGCTAAGAATGTAAGTTCATTAAGAATACTCACTAGAGATGGCCATTAACTCGACACCATTACCAAACTCTTCAAAAATACAATAACAAGATTAAATACGGAATGCACGATTCCATAAATTTAAACAATAGGAGTATCATCATAAAATCCTTCAACTTTCAAAATAATCAAATCATAATCAATTCTCAAAACACCGTTCACAAAACACACGCGTTTTGAAAGAAAGCCTTTAACGAGGCCAAACCGAAATCCTTTGAAACTTCATTTCAAATAACCAAACAAACACATCAAGACGACCACCGATCATCATATCCATAAAATGAGAAAAGTATGGGCAAGGTACTTGCCTAGATATCACGAGAAATGGAAAAGTGAACGGATACGGCCGGGTAGCCCTCAAATTCCCGAACACTATCTAGAACGTGATAGCACCGAAATTACTACGGGAAAACACCATATGAATCATCAACACCAACAGAATTCAACATCGGAATCATCGAGCACCTATAATCCTCCGTACGGAATAATAAAACATGATTACGACGAGAATCAAGGCCAAAAACAACGGAAATCCCAACAAACTATCAAAGGGAACTCATTCGAACATTTAATCGAACATTAAATGTTCAAGACCCTTCAAGAACAAAGAAATCACCTCTCGGGTCGAACGAACCAAAGATACGAGTATCCAATCCGTAGAACAAGTTCAAAACAACGTTTATACAACAACTAATTGATCAAAAACGGATTGGAATCGAAATCAAAAAGGAAAATCCCCAAATCTACAAAAACAAGGGTTCAAGCCACAATACCTTGATTTGGATGAAGGATTCAAGTAGAGGTCGAAAATCTTCAACAAGACTTGAGGAGGATAATCTCTACAAGTTTTGGAGCACTCAAATCGCCCAAAATCGCCATCAAATCGCCTAAGATGAAGGAGGAAGAAGAGAGGAGAAAAATGAAGTTTTTCTCTCGCAACCGCTAAAAACGCAGAAAAAGCCCGTGTGCCGCGGCACAGGATGAGTGTGCCGCGGCCCAAGGCCACCAAAAATGCCCAGGAATTAGCTTAGTGCCTCGGCACAGCCTGAGTGTGCCGCGGCACACGGTACAGCCTCCTTCAACACCAAAAAGGCACACCGTGCAGTCTTCGCTATTTCGACCATAACTCCTTCGTTTGGACTCCGATTGACTCACCGTTTGAACTATTGGAAAGCTAACTTGATTATCTATAACGTTGCAAAGATTCAGAATTTTTGGAGTTTCCAAGAATTAATGGTGACTTTACAAAGTCGAACTCCCACGTGAAAAAGTCGATTAAGGACACGGAACTCAACCAAACGACACCGAAACGAACTCGGATGACAAAAAGTGCAGAATTAATCATTCTCGGAATGACGAAACGGTCATGATAGAGTTGTCAAAACGAACTTCCTCCGAAAAAAGAAAATTACCGAAATTCAAAATTGCGGATATTACAGTAAGAAGAGATTACCTTGATTCGCTTGATCAAAGGATGATATAGGATGATCAAACAATGATATGAACTCAAGAACTTCATGGATTTGTTGACAAACATCATGGCTCCAATATCTCCAAGTCTCCAGCCGCGGAAGAGAAAGAGAAGAAATGAAAAACGAGAGAAAATGTGACTGCTGTGTCACATTTATACAGGTGCAGCCTAGCGTGCGCTAGGCCGCCGAGCTAGCGTACGCTATCGGCCCAGGCCGCAATCGAAGCTGCTTGCTCGGCGCGCAGCCTTTCGGCCGTAGCGTGCGCTACCTGCCGGCCGTAGCGTACGTAGTGTCCGGCAGTAGCGTGCGCTACCTGCCGATCCACCCGAGTCCAGTACCCCACTGCCCTACTGCCTCGGCCCGCTAGCGTGCGTCGGCCGGCCGCATAACGTGCGCTACTCCTGCCGGTTAGCGCACGCAGTCTTCCGGCAGTAGCGTGCGCTACGCCGGTTCCTGCCGCGTCAGCCCGGCCAGTGCCCGCAACCGTCCGACCAGGACCCGCCACCGTCCGGCCAGCTGCTCAGCCGCTATGACCCGACGACTCGATTTCCGAAAACCTACGGAACGAACATGTAATACCACCAGTATTACATGCTTTTTCACTTTGGGCGCTCACGTCCATTTCTCCTGTTTGATAAATAAATGTACTACATTGCAATAAAACATATTTTGTATAATATGGTTGTACGGTATCGCATCTATTATTCGTGTATTGTGATGGTATGATGATTGAAGAACTTTCAGTGACATACCTCGATGTCGTTAGGTATTTATCGGTGCAAATATGACGGTGGCCAACGTCTTGTTCCCCGAGAGATTTCCAGACGACATGGAGAGGGAGTCGTGTCATAAGAAATTAATGTGATAATAATTTGGCAAACAAAACTGTCCTTTACGTACGTTATACTCCGACTCATTACGCACGCTATATCTGAGCCATTACATACGTTAAATATCGGCCCTTACGTACGTAACATCGGTCTTCGGTCTTCGGACAGGAATCTTCGTCTGGTAGTACGCGGGCCGACCAACTTTCGGCGTGATTGCGACAGGCAAGTCAACGAGGTGTTACGTACGTTAACCCGCTACATGCATTTAACGATGTGAGTGAATCGTTCCAGCGAGTTCCTTATGTACGTTAAGTATTTTGCCATAACGTACGTAAAGCCTCTTACGTACGTAAACCGTAAGGCATAACGTACGTAAGGGCAATCTGAGTTTATAAAAGAACACTTTGCCTTTCATTTCTTCCGTCCCAAAAATCATTCTTCTTCCTTGTACACTACTCTCCACCATCATTGAACCAATTCTAACCTCCCAATTCAAGTGCTATCCTATTAGAGTATGATAATCAAGATTCGGGGAAGGTCTTGAAGGTGTTATCCTCTCGTTCTCCTTCGTCCACCGTCGTTCTTCATCATCTTTTGTCAGTAAAGGTAAGTTTATCCAACCTTGAACTCATTTCAGTATTGTTTAGTAAGTTTTAGTAAACCTCAGTAATAATCGAACCGGTATATAACTATCGCAATTGTTAATCGATATCCATCAAAGCTAGAAATTGGAATGAATAATGGTAGAACTCATAATCATATTGCTAATCACCAACTTCTCGGAATCATCTTGAAGGATTTCATGTATAACCGTATTATCATGTTGAATAAAACCGTTAATGAATCCTTGATGAAGTTACCAACAATTTCTAGCCGAATAGATACCGAAACATGTTAAGATGATGGATTAATCGTTCTAGACTTGCATATTAAGACAACGATGAAATCTTGGTGATTGTTGGTTATCATTAACTAGGAATGTTGTGTTAGAACACTATTGTTTAGCGGAAGGATAACTTATAAAGAATGTTGCCAAACCTAAGAAATTAATGGCACGCATTATGGATAAAAGTGGAGAAATTCGATTCCGACATCATAAGCAACTAGGATAGGGTTCTAACAGGCGGGAGGGGGTGTAATATCCGGATTTATTACGGTGTATTTCATATGTATTCAAATCATGTATTATTCGGATTGATAGTTTTGATTATCGGAGTATGATATTTCGTGCATTGACATCATTGTACATAAGTATAGAAACTTGCAAAATTGTTCAAGCAACCTCGTGATAGCGCACGCTAAGAATGTATCTTAACGCGCGCTATCGGGCCATTATTAGCGCACGCTATGCAGGTATGAGTAACGTGCGCTAAGGACTCAATTATTGAGCGGACAATAGCTCATGCGCCCGGACATGGGTCCGGATAAGATTCCACCGACGCACCCGGACAAATTCTGAAGTCAACCATTATTAGCGCACGCTAAGGGATGCTTAGTAGCGTGCGCTAACTTGTCAATAATGCAGAATATTATAAATGGGACAACAACCGCTTGGGCTTTCATTTCCTTCATCTATACTTCATCTTTGAGAGTCCAGAGAGCAAGAATCTCCCTTCTAAACACTTAGAACATTTATGAGTGATCATTGAATGATTGAGTATCACTTGTGAGTGATCATTGAAGAGAAGTAACACCTTAGAGGGGCACATAACCAACCGGAGTTGGATTACACCTTGTGGTTCAGTGATTTCGGCATATTAAGGTATGTTCAACCTATCACCAGTCTTAGATTTGGATTTCCAATGGATATGATGATCATGTTAACGAGATATTGAATTTCATTAGTGAATTATTTCAACAACATCATGTTTATAAGATTGGGATGTCTACAATTACGATATTATTGTTGGAACCTTGAAGTTGGAATCCTAGTACTTCAAATGATGAGAGAAATATTCGGAAGTTAACAATCCGTATGATTTATGTTATCTTTGTGATCATGATTTGGAAAAGATGTTATAAGAACTTAAAGGAAGAATCATCTTAGGAAATATTCTTTCGTATAAGTCGGAATTGTTAGTTCACCTCAAGATGAAGTCTGAATATGTATAATGATAGTAGCATCTAATACATCAACCGGAGATCACCAACTTTGCATGAGAATTGTAATCAAGATGGATTATGGTGTCATGATGATTATACGTATATTTTCATCTTGAAGTTGATATCATCCTGGAGATCATTTATAAGAGTAAGAACTTGGTATTCATGGAAGTAACATGAATTATCACGAAGGATTTCATTGTTTCGATCATGGCAAGAATGATTCATCGCTCAGCAAAGAACGCCATGCAGAGATAGCGCACACTATGATATGCAGTTTAACGTGCGCTATCGAGTACTAGTTAGCGTGCGCTACGTTTGGTACGTAACGTACGCTAGACCATCAGTCGAGTCAGTTGGCTGATCAGTGAAGTACTGACAATGCATAGTTAGCGTGCGCTAGGCTTTGTTGTTTGCGTGCGCTATCGGGCAGACGTAACGCACGCTACACAGAATACTTAGCGTGCGCTAAGCTATTCGGCATTGCGCTTATGAACTTTTGACCGTTAATCGAATTGTTAAACATTTGTACGACGTGAGATAAATCCTATATTATTTCTTTTGTTAAGGTTTGGTCTAGTTACGTGATTGATTGAGGAGGACGATCGTCGAGTGTTCATTTCCGTGGAAGTGTTGTTATTGTCTTCAAATCGAGGCAAGTACCTTAATTGTTTTACGTATTGTTGTTATACATATTGTCGTGCATGTATGTCGTTATTGTATGTCCACCTCGTGTTGGTCCGACGGGATCATCGGGGGATCTATGCTAGCGTGCGCTGGATCATCGGACGGGTTTTTCCACCACGGGTTGGTCTGACGGGATCATCGTGGGTTCTAGGCAGTGAACGCTGGATCGATGGAATTACCATGTGTATGTATTGATATCATGTTGTGATTATCAGTTGTGTATGTTATGTTTGAGTTTCTCGTAGGAGAAGACTCGTTGGTATTTTGTCGTTTACGTTATTATTATTCACCGTGAGATATGAATAATATGTTGTGGTACTTGTACTAGCATCGTTGTGCTAACCCCTTGGGGGTGAACATTTTGTTTGTGTTCAGGATCCAGGAGAGCGGGGAAACAACCACTGGAACTGTATGACGACGAGGGTGCAGAGTGATGTCCTGACCGGGTTTATTTATCTGTTGTTTATTCGTTATTTCAATAAGTACTCGAGTACAAAGTCATTTGTGATGATTTGGATTTGTTGATGTATTATTGAGTTCTGTTGAACAATTGTACTGTTTCTGTATTTGGTCAGAACTGATGTACTGTAATTCCGTTATTTTCATTCGTTAGTACCTTTTTATGCTTGTTCAATTCTTCAGCCTTGTAAATCCTTATGTAAAGGATTTACGGCGCTGTAATATTCCCGAATATATTGGGGGTGTTACAGAATATGGTATCGGAGATAAGATTATAGATATCTTGGCCGTTGGGTTAAAATAGGGGTCATTTATGTCTTTTGGGGTAACCGGCCGTGAATGACATCACTGCACTGCCTACGTCTTCATGCGAACAGTGGTTGTAAGTTCCTAAACTCTATCTCGTTCTTTACATATTGTATCTCTTTATACTCGAATATTAGAACGATGTTGTTTCCTGTATATTGAGTATTTATGCTTACAGTATGTTGAGAGGCGGACGTGGACGTGGTCGCGGTCGTGGACGCGGACGAAGAAATGCCGAAAGGGAGGCGTCGCCTTCTAACCAAAGTTAGCCATAGCTCGGCGAGCCGCAGAATCTATTAATAATGAACCAGATCCTGCTTCACGAGAGATCCTTCGTCAAGTGGTGAACCAGATGACTCGGTTCGCCTGTGTCGTGGACCGAATGCAAGTGGTGGTGGGACTACAAAGCAGGAGAGAGAGATGAAAGGGATCCCGGATATGGGAAATCGAGGTGACCGGTGGTCGCAAGAAGTGGCGAAGATGCAACCACCCAAATTCGACGGTATTTCGAGACTCCCACCCGGGATCATTGGTTAAAGGAGCTGGAGAAAATCTTTGCCGAATCAATCGCCAGACGACCGGAGAGCCTCTATCGCTCAATATTTTCTGATAGGGAAGCGTCCGAATGGTGGGAAGCCATCCGGCCTGTAGACCATGATGCCGATTGGACAGAGTTTAGATTGATGATGGAAGCTCGATTGCCCTCGTCCCGTGAGGGAAGCCAAAGTTCGGGAGTTTTTCTCCGCTCGGCCTTCGATGTGCCGTATCCGAGCGATCAAGACGTTTAACCAAGGTGGCATTTGTTCGACATCCGGTCGTACAGATGAGAAATGATGATTCATTTCGATATGAGAATGAAACCAAGTCCGCAGGTACATGTCCGGATTCGAATGTACCACACTCCGCCAATACCAGGATAAGGTGTTGGCATATGAGATCAAGGAAGCACCATGGAGAAATTTGCGAAACCAAGAAACATAAAGTCTCCGGTACTTTTACAGAGCACAAGAACAGTGGGGCCCGTAAGGCCCAGTCATCCTTTCACTCTTTCAGAAACCTCCGCACCTGACTAGGAGCGGAAAGAACTTCGGGCGACATCAACTCTTACCGATGTTACCAGAAATGCTTTAATCGCGCCAGACGGGCACTATCGACGGAATTATCCCCTTCCCGCCGTGACTTGTTTTGATGTGGGACGAGAGGGACATCGGGCGGTGTTTTGTGAAGAGGCTGCAAAGTCTTTAGAGCCCGTACACCACAGCCGACCCGTAAGGAGGCCAAGATTCCACACACGCAGCAAAGTGGTCAGATGCCTCAGCCTTTTGGCCGCGGGCGAGTCAGCGGACAATGGGACCGAAAGGGGACATCGCGTGCCGGATGTGCTCCCCCACGCCTGTACGAGATGAGGAGGACAGACGATCGTGATCTTTGTCGCATCGATCGCATCCCCGATCCTTTCCCAGCCAGTTAGCGTTTTATTTGATACAGGAGCTACACATTCTTTCATATCCTTGTCTTGTGTAAATCGTTTGAATATTTCCGGTTTTCATGCTTGTGAACCTTATGTGGTTGGGTTACCGAGTGGAGAGAGGATTGTCGGAAATTTAGAAACTAGAAATTTCCCTGTATCATTTGGAGGCAGGGAGTGGCTCTCAAACCTGATCGTGATAGAAATGCAAGGAGATGACCTGATACTCGGAGACGATTGGCTTAATCGGTACGGAGCAATTGTAAACTACCGAAGGAGGAATATCTCGCTGGTCGCTGACGATGGTTCCGAGATTCTGTTTGAGGATGGAAACCGGAAGCTCGGGAAAGTTGATCAAGGCGATGAAAGTCACAAATTGTTGAAACAAGGTCAGATCTGCTGGTGTTACACAATGAAGAAAGAAGACGAAATTGTGGAACTTTCATCCATTCCTGTTGTGAACGAATTTCCAGATGTGTTTCCTGACGAGTTACCTGGACTACCTCCACGAAGGGATGTGGAATTTACTATTGAGCAGGAACCTTGAGCGACACCAATTTCTAAGTCGCCGTATCGTATGGCACCTACCGAGATGTACGAATTGAATAAGCGGTGGAGGAGTTCTTGGACAAGGGCTATATTCACCAAGCGTTTCACCCGGGAGCGCCAGTTCTTTTTGTCCGAAAGAAGGATGGATCGCTCCGACTGTGTATTGACTATCGAGAGCCGAACAAGATGACGATTAAGAACAAGTATCCGTTGCCACGGATTGATGATTTGTTTGACCATTGCAAGGGGCAACAAGATTTTCTAAGATCGATCTGAGATCGTGATACCATCAATCGAGGATTAAGGAGTCGATGTTCCAAATCAGCTCGTAACTCGCTACGGGCAAAATGAGTTTCTATTGATGCCGATTGGTCTCACAAACGCACCTGCAGTATGTAAGCAAATGATGAACCGTGTTCATTGAATTTTTGGATAAATTTGTGGTCGTGTTTATTGATGACATTCTCGTGTATTCTAAGAGTCCTAAGAACATGCGCAGCATTTGCGGATTGTATTGGAGCTCTTGAGAAATGAGCAATTGTACGCCAAACTTTCTAAATGTGAATTCTGGCTAAAGGAAGTAATGTTCCTCGGCCATGTGGTGTCAGCTAAAGGAGTCCGAGTAGATCCTCAGAAGATCGAAGCAATATTGGATTGGAAGCCTCCAAAGAATGTGAAAGAGGTCCGAAGCTTCTTAGGACTTGCTGGATATTATCGTCGATTCGTGAAAGGGTTTTCTAAAATTTCCCGCCCACTTACTCGACTTCTGCAGAAAACTCAAAAGTTTGAGTGGACCGAGTCGTGTCAGACTAGTTTTGATGAGTTAAAGAAGAGATTGACGACGGCACCGATTCTATCACTTCCGCAGGGAACTGAAGGATTCATAGTTTACAGTGATGCTTCGAATCAAGGACTTGGGTGCGTGTTGATGCAAAATGATAAGGTGATCGCTTATGCGTCACGACAACTGAAACCTTATGAAGTGAATTACCCGACACATGATTTGGAGCTAGCAGCAGTGGTTTTTGCCTTGAAGATTTGGAGGCATTATGCATGACGGACTCACCGCGGATCTTTACGGATCATAAGAGTCACATATTCAGTCAGAAAGAGTTGAACATGCGGCAAAGAAGATGGTTGGAACTGATTAAGGACTATGACTTGGAGATTTTATATCATCCAGGCAAAGCAAATGTAGTGGCCGATGCACTTAGCCGCAAACCTGTCTCTATTCAGATGCTGGAGACGCTGACATCCCAACTTAGCCTTCAACGAGAGATGATTCGTGAAGGAATTGAGGTATGGTTACAAAGAGTCCAAGGACAACTGTGCGTGATGGAGATAAGTTCATCTTTAACCGAAGAAATCAAATCTAGACAGGCAGATAATCCTCTGATGATTCGGTTGCATGATGAAGTGATCAAAGGAAAGGCCCCCGGATTCATAATTCATGACGATGGAGTTTTGAGATTTCAGAACGGACTCTGTGTTCCCTATGTTGATGTTCTGAAACAGACGATTATGAAGGAAGCTCATAGTTCGCCCTATTCTATCCACCCGGGCACCAGTAAAATGTATAAGGACTTGAAGCAGAATTTCTGGTGGGGCAACATCAAGCAAGACGTAGCGGACTATGTTTCGAAATGCTTGACTTGTCAGCAGGTTAAGATCGAGCATCAACGGCCTGCTGGAATGTTGAAGCCGCTCCCGATTCCTGAATGGAAGTGGGAGGACATACCAATGGACTTTATCACTAATATGCCGAAAACCAGGACAGGAATGAACATGATTTGGGTGATAGTTGATCGTTTAACCAAATCGGCTCATTTTCTAGGCATTAAGGATACGTGGGGACCAGAGAGGTTGGCACGAGTCTTTATTTCGGAGATAGTTCGATTGCATGGTACGCCGAAGACCATTGTTTCTGATCGAGACAGCCGTTTTGTGTCTCACTTTGGGAAGGCAGTTCATAAGGCCTTGGGGACCGAATTGAACTTCAGTACAGCTTATCACCCGCAGTCTGACGGACAATCTTAGAGAACTATACAAACGGTGGAAGATATGCTAAGGGCCTGTGCCTTAGATTGGTCAAACGATTGGGAAGTTCATCTACCGTTGATTGAATTTACTTACAACAATAGTTGGCATGCTTCCATTAAGATGGCACCATTTGAGGCATTATACGGAAGGAGATGCAGATCGCCCTTATGTTGGGACGATTCATCGGACTTGATCGGAACAGAACCAGAGTTGATCGAGCAGACTCGAGAGAAGATAGCCTTGATTCGTGAAAGGCTGTTGACTGCCCAGAGTCGCCAGAAATCCTATGCGGACATACGCCGCCGCCCATTGGAGTTCAGTACTGGAGATCACGTACTTTTGAAGGTTTCTCCTACCCGGGGAATCTTTCATTTCGGTAGGAAAGGAAAGCTGAGTCCGAGATATATCGGACCATTTGAGATCCTCGAGAGAGTTGGGGAGTTGGCATACAGATTAGCATTACCGCCGTCATTGTGCCATGTTCATAACGTGTTCCACGTATCCCAGTTGCGGAGATATATACCAGATCCCAGTCATATCATCGATTTCGGCGAGATCGAAGTCGAACAGGATGGGACGTTTGAAGAAAGACTACCAAGATACTCGAGAGTCGAGTTAAGCAACCGAGGAACAAGTCAATCGTTTTGGTCAAAGTTCGGTGGTCACGTCATGGAACTAAGAAGCCACCGGGAAACGGAAGTCGATATGAAGTCCGGATATCCCGAGTTATTTTTGTCTTGAGTTTCGGACGAAACTCCTTTTAGTAGGAGAGTATGTAATATCCGGATTTATTACGGTGTATTTCATATGTATTCAAATCATGTATTATTCGGATTGATGGTTTTGATTATCGGAGTATGATATTTCGTGCATTGACATCATTGTACATAAGTATAGAAACATGCAAAATTGTTCAAGCAACCTCGTGATAGCGCACGCTAAGAATGTATCTTAACGCGCGCTATCGGGCCATTATTAGCGCACGCTATGCAGGTATGAGTAACGTGCGCTAAGGACTCAATTATTGAGCGGGACAGCTAGCTCATGCGCCAGCGGGACATGGGTCCGGATAAGATTCCCGCTGACGCACCCGGACAAATTCTGAAGTCAACCATTATTAGCGCACGCTAAGGGATGCTTAGTAGCGTGCGCTAACTTGTCAATAATGCAGAATATTATAAATGGGACAACAACCGCTTGGGCTTTCATTTCCTTCGTCTATACTTCATCTTTGAGAGTCCAGAGAGCAAGAATCTCCCTTCTAAACACTTAGAACATTTATGAGTGATCATTGAATGATTGAGTATCACTTGTGAGTGATCATTGAAGAGAAGTAACACCTTGGAGGGGCACATAACCAACCGGAGTCGGATTACACCTTGTGGTTCAGTGATTTCGGCATATTAAGGCATGTTCAACCTATCACCAGCCTTAGATTTGGATTTCCAATGGATATGATGATCATGTTAACAAGATATTGAATTTCATTAGTGAATTATTTCAACAACATCATGTTTAGAAGATTGGGATGTCTACAATTACGATATTATTGTTGGAACCTTGAAGTTGGAATCCTAGTACTTCAAATGATGAGAGAAATATTCGGAAGTTAACAATCCGTATGATTTATGTTATCTTTGTGATCATGATTTGGAAAAGATGTTATAAGAACTTAAAGGAAGAATCATCTTAGGAAATATTCTTTCGTATAAGTCGGAATTGTTAGTTCACCTCAAGATGAAGTCTGAATATGTATAATGATAGTAGCATCTAATACATCAACCGGAGATCACCAACTTTGCATGAGAATTGTAATCAAGATGGATTATGGTGTCATGATGATTATACGTATATTTTCATCTTGAAGTTGATATCATCCTGGAGATCATTTATAAGAGTAAGAACTTGGTATTCATGGAAGTAACATGAATTATCACGAAGGATTTCATTGTTTCGATCATGGCAAGAACAGTTTACTGCTCAGCAGTAAACTGCCATGCAGAGATAGCGCACACTATGATATGCAGTTTAACGTGCGCTATCGAGTACTAGTTAGCGTGCGCTACGTTTGGTACGTAACGTACGCTAGACCATCAGTCGAGTCAGTTGGCTGATCAGTGAAGTACTTACAATGCATAGTTAGCGTGCGCTAGGCTTTGTTGTTTGCGTGCACTATCGGGCAAACGTAACGCACGCTACACAGAATACTTAGCGTGCGCTAAGCTATTCGGGCAGATTGCAGTTTATGAACTTTTGACCGTTAATCGAATTGTTAAACATTTGTACGACGTGAGATAAATCCTATATTATTTCTTTTGTTAAGGTTTGGTCTAGTTACGTGATTGATTGAGGAGGACGATCGTCGAGTGTTCATTTCCGTGGAAGTGTTGTTATTGTCTTCAAATCGAGGCAAGTACCTTAATTGTTTTACGTATTGTTGTTATACATATTGTCGTGCATGTATGTCGTTATTGTATGTCCACCTCGTGTTGGTCCGCGGGATCATCGGGGATCTATGCTAGCGTCTTTGGATCATCGGACGGGTTTTTCCACCACGGGTTGGTCGACGGGATCATCGTGGGTTCTAGGCGATGAGCTGGATCGATGGAATTACCATGTGTATGTATTGATATCATGTTGTGATTATCGGTTGTGTATGTTATGTTTGAGTTTCTCGTAGGAGAAGACTCGTTGGTATTTTGTCGTTTACGTTATTATTATTCACCGTGAGATATGAATAATATGTTGTGGTACTTGTACTAGCATCGTTGTGCTAACCCCTTCGGGGGTGAACATTTTGTTTGTGTTCAGGATCCAGGAGATCGGGGAAACAACCACTGGAACTGTATGACGACGAGGGTGCAGAGTGATGTCCCGACCGGGTTTATTTATCTGTTGTTTATTCGTTATTTCAATAAGTACTCGAGTACAAAGTCATTTGTGATGATTTGGATTTGTTGATGTATTATTGAGTTCTGTTGAACAATTGTACTGTTTCTGTATTTGGTCAGAACTGATGTACTGTAATTCCGTTATTTTCATTCGTTAGTACCTTTTTATGCTTGTTCAATTCTTCAGCCTTGTAAATCCTTATGTAAAGGATTTACGGCGCTGTAATATTCCCGAATATATTGGGGGTGTTACAGGGGGAGGAACGTCGTTGATCATCATTATTATAATAAGATGTTAATCGACAAACATGTAATAGGTCGGATTTCCAAGTGCGATCGTTCAAGCCGTTGCCTTGTCAAGAAATAACTCGCGTCGGATTTGAGGCAAGTGAATCTTGTTCAGACTTTACGTCTTATAATTTTAGACATAGTAAATGTTACTATTGTGGAATGGTGCTCTTACGATTATCTTGTCCGGAGTATTCCCGAGTAGATACTACCGTGACCCTTGGCCGCGACCTTGGGAGTTTTCTTGTTGGACCGTGTTGCGGATAAAACTGAATGGTACCCACGTCCGAGTAGTCTGTGTAGATACTTCCGTGACCCTTGGTTGCAACCTTGGGAGTTTATGTCGATAAGAGGAATAACATGGAACATTCGGTGACAACTTTATTCCTTGAAATTATTAGATTTTACCTTTGAGTTTGGTTTGGATTGTTTCTGACCTAGGTTACTGGCACGACATGTCGTGCCAGGTAAATTTGTTGAATTTGTGCAGGACACCCCCGAAGGTTACGGCCAGGCATGAGCTGTGTTGGAAGAAGGCCTGTTAATTTCTTAAATAAATTTGAACATTCCACATTGTGTAATAACCGTATGTACGGACACTATTTTCTTTTGGTACTTTGGGTTGTACGAAGACTTTCTTAATTACTTCCGTATATTACCACTTTTAAATAAAATATTTTAGAAAATATTTTCAAAACTTGCCTTGTGGGTCCCTCATGGGATCTACGGCACTGTGGCGTCCCGGTTCATTTTGGGGGCGTTACAGAAAATGGTATCAGAGACTAAACACTCACGTGGAAAGTTTTACCAAAAATATTTTGAAAATGTTTTGCCTTAAAAATCCAACACTTCTGACGACCGTAACTCCTCGAGGGATGTCGAGGTAAAATACATGTAAATTCTTAAGGATCAAGTATGATGTTTGGATTCAGTAAGAACTCAGAGAATGTTTGCATTAAACTAACCTGTTAGATTGAACGAACATCACCAATGGCACGTCGAGGAGCTAGAAGAAACGTAAATGACGCACAAGGTTCCGCTATGAACTAGCAGGAAGACAGAAACACCGGAGAAACTAATCCGGCCGGAAATCAACCACCACTTGTTAATCAGAACGAACAGGAAGCGGAAAACCAGAACAACGGGGGATTTGATCCACCTTCGTTCGGACTCTCGCCCAGGCCATTGCTATGGGAATCGCTCAGTCAACCGGCGAACAAGTACCATCATTAACATAGAAGAGAACACCGAAAGGAACGTTGGGTGGGAGAAATGTCAAGGCGGACCGCCATTATTCGGCGGGTCGAGGATAAGCACGTGGACGATTGGATCTCGGAAATGGAGATCGCCTTGAGGTGATCGGTGCCCGAAACCGAAAAGTGCCACTCGGGATCAACCGGCTCTGTGACACGCGGCCGATGGTGGAGGACCTATAAGCCGAGAGGGGAGAATAGTCGGATGGCGAGTTTTCCAAACTATTGAGAGGCAATCATCCCCAATCAGTTCAAAGCGCACGACGGAGTTTCTTGGCGCGAGGCCTCGGAATTTGCCAAGACAAGAAATCATTCGGGCATACAGACCGAGCTAAGCTATGTCGCATGAGATGGTTCCATCCGAAGACCCGGTAATTTGTCACCTTGCTCAACGGTTGCGGAGGATGTTCAACGCTACGCGGCGGGGTTTCATTGCACCACGTTGAGGGCATATGAGGACGTAGTCACGGATACGCCCGATGCGGTTGTCGATTCGGATGCCGGCACAACCAAAAGAAGCGAGAAGACCGCAAATCGGTCAGGAGCACCCAGAGTGAATTTGGGAATGGGTTCCCCTCCAAATCGGCTTCGTCCCAGCGAAAGGAACATCCGCGGGCCTTCTCGCCGTGCTGTTTCAATTGTGGCATAGCAGGCATACAATGAGTCAGTTTCGTAAAGCATCTACAAAGTGATTTTCAATCAGAAGGGTTGTGCACATGTCTCGCTACTGCTCTAGGATCAAACCTACACCAAACCCGGCTCCTCGAGTCAACAAGGCTCGTACAGACATCCGGGCGTCTGCCATGTCCGACTACCGATCTCCACCTCACCCGGTCTCCTCTACACGGTGCGGAAGAGGACGTGGTCGCGGGGAGAATCGCACCCTCCTCGGGGACACCGTCGTCCCGCGTGTTGGAACTAAGGGCTGCGACGACCGGACTACTCCTGCCGTCTCGTACACTCCTTATTAAATCTCAGCCTGTTCATGTACTGTTTGATACTGGAGCAACCCACTCGTTTATATCCGTAGAATGTGTTAACCGTTTGCATCTCCCTTGCGTACCCTGTGAGTCCTTTACTGTTAAACTACCCGAGGGCAGCAGGGTGGAGGGTAACTTGGAAGTTCAAAACTGTCCGATTCGTATCAATAATCTGGGCTGGACAGCCAATCTCATGGTCTTTCCACTCCAAAACGAAGATGTGATTTTAGGTATGGACTGGATGACGATGCACAAGACGGTATTGGATACCTATCACCTGACTGTTTCTATTACGACCCATGACGGTGCCACTCACACAATTAGAGGCCGAGAGCACTTCAGCACAAAAGGGTCCCTCAGTCTCCTTTCAGCAGTAGCATCTCATGATGATCGAGGAGCGTATTACTGGTGCCATATTCTTCAGGAGGGCACGTCACAATTATCGGTTGCTAATATTCCTGTAGTGAACGAATTTCCGGACATATTCCCCGACGAACTACCTGGATTGCCACCACAAAGGGAGGTCGATCTCTCAATCGAACTTGAGCCAGGAACGACGCCTATATCCAAGGCACCATACAGGATGGCACCAGCTGAAATGAAGGAACTAAAGTCACAACTCGAAGAATTGCTAAGGAAGGGGCTCATTCGTCCAAGTACTTCGCCATGGGGTGCGATTCTTTTGTGAAGAAAAAGGACCGCTCTCTGCGCCTGTGTATCGATTACAGGGAACTTAATAAGGTCACTATTAAGAACCGTTACCCATTTCCAAGGATTGATGATTTACTGGACCAACTGCAAGGGGCGACTGTGTTTTCAAAGATCGACTTACGTTCGGGATATCACCAATTGAGAATTCGAGAGGAGGATATTCCTAAGACCGCATTTCGATCGAGATATGGGCACTACGAGTACATGGTGGTGTCGTTTGGCCTGACTAATGCTCCAGCTGTTTTTATGGAATTGAAGAACAGGGTTCTGACAGAGTTTCTCGATAAGTGTGTGGTGGTTTTCATTGACGATATTTTAATTTATTCCCGAAGCCGATGGGAGCATGAGGAACACTTGAGGCGTGTGTTGAGCGTTTTAAGGCAACATCAACAGTATGCTAAACTTTCTAAATGCAAGTTCGGATGCCGAGGTAACCTTTTTGGGGCATGTGATTTCAGCAGGAGGCGTTAAAGTAGACCCCCAGAAGATCGAGACAGTTATGAATTGGGAACCACCTAGAAATGTCAAAGAGGTGAGAAGTTTCCTGGGGTTGGCGGGATATTATCGACGGTTTGTCGAGGCCTTCTCCTGTGTCGCTCAGACATTAACAAATCTGCTTAGGAAGAACACCAAGTTTCTCTGGACAACAGATTGTCAGGAGAGTTTCGACAGGCTAAAAAGGAAGCTTACTACTGCCCCAGTGTTGGTACTACCGCAGGGTACGGAGGGATTCGTAATATGCACCGATGCGTCTAAGCACGGGCTGGGATGTGTGTTCATGCAAAATGACAGGGTTATCGCTTACGCCTCTCGTCAACTTAAACCTTATGAGGTGAACTACCCGACACATGACTTGGAACTAGCTGCAGTGGTCCACGCTCTTAAGATTTGGAGACATTACCTATATGGGGTTACCTGTAAGATCTTTACGGACCACAAGAGTTTAAAGTATATTTTCACGCAGAAAGAGTTAAATATGAGACAGAGGCGTTGGCTGGAGTTAATCAAGGATTACGATGTAGAGATTCTATATCACCCTGGGAAGGCCAACGTCAGAAAGGCAGACGACCGAGTCGGAAAATCAAGGCAGAGGTGACACTATCTCGGTTTGACAATGTACCGGAGTTGCAGCAAGATCTCAGGAGAAATGACATTGAAGTGTGGATACAACACCGCCAGGGACAGTTGCGCTCGATTGATATTCGCTCGTCCCTGCTGGACGAGATACGCCTAGCACAGATGGAGGATCCATAACTTCGTGCGATCGGCGCAAAGGCCGAAGGGGGAGTTATTTCAGACTACAGGATCCAAGGGGGCTTAGTTAGATTCAAGAACAGGATTTGCATTCCACCTAAAGACGAGTTTAAGCAAACTATACTCAAGGAAGCTCATTCTACTCCCTATTCGATACATCCCGGGGCGAGCAAAATGTACAAAGACCTGGGAAAGAGTTTCTGGTGGAAGAATATGAAGCAAGAGGTAGCAAGGTTTGTCGCTCGATGTATGATATGTCAACAGGTGAAGATTGAACACCGTAGGCCGGCCGGAATCATGCAGCCCTTACCCATTCTGGAATGGAAATGGGAGAGCATATCAATGGACTTTCTCACCAAGTTACCAGTGACGGCGGGGGGAAAGGACACGATATAGGTTATTGTAGACCGACTGACAAAGTCGGCACACTTCATTCCAATTCAGGAGGCCATCGGAACGGAACAGCTGGCTACCATCTTTGTTCGGGAAATCGTGAGGTTACATGGCGTTCCCTCGGGGATTATTTCAGATAGAGACACTAGATATGTGTCCCGCTCGAAGGTCATCCCACTGTGCCATGGGTACTCAATCGCATTTCAAGATCGCCTATCATCCTCAAACGGATGGACAAACAGAACGCACCATACAAACCCGGAAGATATGTTGAGAGCATGTGTACTCGATTGGGCAAGGATCAAGCTAAACACCTCTGCTTAGCGGAATTTTCGTACAACAACAGCTGGCATGCAAGCATAGGCATGGCCCCCTTTGAGGCCTTGTATGGTAGAAGGTGCAAGTCTCCCTTATGTTGGGACGATGCATCCGATGTCATCGCCACCGAGTTGGATCTAATCCAGGAATCTATTAAGAAGATATCCATTGTTCGAAAACACATGTTGGCAGCGCAGAGTCGCCAAAAGTCTTATGCTATGTACCGGCAGCGACCGTTGGAATTTATGGTTGGGGATCATGTTTGGGTTAAAGTATCGCCAATGCGGGGCATTCGACGCTTCGGCCAGAAGGGCAATCTAAGCCCGAGATTTATTGGCCCATTCGAAATACTGGACCGAGTCGGTAGACTCGCTTATCGGCTAGCATTACCACCATCGTTAGACGGAGTGCATAATGTCTTCCACGTCTCCCAGCTGAGAAAGTATGTGTACGATCCTAGCCACAAGATCAACTTCGAGGAAGTAGAGATTTCCAATGATGCTACCTTTAGGGAAGTTCCAACAGCGATTTTGGATCGACGCGTAAAGACACTAAGGAACAAGAACATACCCCTTGTTAAAGTTCAGTGGTCGCACTACGCATTGGAAGAAGCGACATGGGAGACCGAGGCGAGCATGAGAGAGAATCATCCCGAGTTATTTTCTTAGTTTCGGGACGAAACTATTTTTAAGGGGGGTGGTATGTAATACCACCAGTATTACATGTTTTTCACTTTGGGCGCTCACGTCCATTTCTCCTATTTGATAAATAAATGTACTCCATTGCAATAAAACATATTTTGTATAATATGGTTGTACGGTATCGCATCTATTATTCGTGTATTGTGATGGTATGATGATTGACGAACTTTCAGTGACATACCTCGATGTCGTTAGGTAATTATCGGTGCGAATATGACGATGGCCAACTTCTTGTTCCCCGAGAGATTTCCAGACGACATGGAGAGGGAGTCGTGTCATAAGAAATTAATGTGATAATAATTTGGCAAACAAAACTGTCCTTTACGTATGTTATACTCCGACTCATTACGCACGCTATATCTGAGCCATTATGTACGTTAAATATCGGCCCTTACGTACGTAACATCGATCTTCGGTCTTCGAACAGGAATCTTCGTCTGGTAGTACGCGGGCCGACCAACTTTCGGCGTGATTGCGACAGACAAGTCAACGAGGTGTTACGTACGTTAACCCGCTTTTGTTACGTACGTAACGATGTGAGTGAATCGTTCCAGCGAGTTCCTTACGTACGTTAAGTATTTTTCCATAACGTACGTAAAGCCTCTTATGTACGTAAACCGTAAGGCATAACGTACGTAAGGGCAATCTGAGTTTATAAAAGAACACTTTGCCTTTCATTTCTTCCGTCCCAAAAATCATTCTTCTTCCTTGTACACTACTCTCCACCATCATTGAACCAATTCTAACCTCCCAATTCAAGTGCTATCCTATTAGAGTACGATAATCAAGCTTCGGGGAAGGTCTTGAAGGTGTTATCCTCTCGTTCTCCTTCGTCCACCGTCGTTCTTCATCATCTTTTGTCAGTAAGGTAAGTTTATCCAACCTTGAACTCATTTCAGTATTGTTTAGTAAGTTTTAGTAAACCTCGGATGCCTTGGGTAGCTTAGAACCCTCAGTAATAATCGAACCGGTATATAACTATCGCAATTGTTAATCGATATCCATCAAAGCTAGAAATTGGAATGAATAATGGTAGAACTCATAATCATATTGCTAATCACCAACTTCTCGGAATCATCTTGAAGGATTTCATGTATAACCGTATTATCATGTTGAATAAAACCGTTAATGAATCCTTGATGAAGTTACCAACAATTTCTAGCCGAATAGATACCGAAACATGTTAAGATGATGGATTAATCGTTCTAGACTTGCATATTAAGACAATGATGAAATCTTGGTGATTGTTGGTTATCATTAACTAGGAATGTTGTGTTAGAACACTATTGTTTAGCGGAAGGATAACTTATAAAGAATGTTGCCGAACCTAAGAAATTAATGGCACGCATTATGGATAAAAATGGAGAAATTCGATTCGACATCATAAGCAACTAGGATAGGGTTCTAACAAAGTGAGGGGGAGGAACGTCGTTGATCATCATTATTATCATAAGATGTTAATCGAAAAACATGTAATAGGTCGGATTTCCAAGTGCGATCGTTCAAGCCGTTGCCTTGTCAAGAAATAACTCGCGTCGGATTTGAGGCAAGTGAATCTTGTTCAGACTTTACGTCTTATAATTTTAGACATAGTAAATGTTACTATTGTGGAATGGTGCTCTTACGATTATCTTGTCCGGAGTATTCCCGAGTAGATACTACCGTGACCCTTGGCCGCGGAGTTTTCTTGTTGGACCGTATTGCGGGATAAAACTTGAATGGTACCCACGTCAGGAGTAGTCCTGTGTAGATACTTCCATGACCCTTGGTTGCGACCTTGGGAGTTTATGTGCTGATAAGAGGAATAACATGGAACATTCGGTGACAACTTTATTCCTTGAAATTATTAGATTTTACCTTTGAGTTTGGTTTGGATTGTTTCTGACCTAGGTTACTAGCACGACATGTCGTGCCAGGTAAATTTGTTGAATTTGTGCAGGACACCCCCGAAGATTACGGCCAGGCATGAGCTGTGTTGGAAGAAGGCCTGTTAATTTCTTAAATAAATTTGAACATTCCACGTTGTGTAATAACCGTATGTACGGACACTATTTGCTTTTGGTACTTTGGGTTGTACGAAGACTTTCTTAATTACTTTCGTATATTACCACTTTTAAATAAAATATTTTAGAAAATATTTTCAAAACTTGCCTTGTGGGTCCCTCATGGGATCTACGGCACTGTGGCGTCCCGGTTCATTTTGGGGGCGTTACAGAACACGACGAAAAGCTCGCGGACAACATCAACGACCCGAAATGAAAACATAACGCAATAATTAATCATGCGCGACCAAGAAAAGGGTCGAGACAACAAATACAGATACGAATACCCATAACTTTGGGTAAATTACAAAATGGCCCAAAACGCCCGAAAATCACGATACGTGATCGAGTAACCAAACCGAAGTTCACAACACGTCTAACAAAGTTAAACGGACTTACGGGAAACTCGAAACAGCAGTTTCGAACGAGATTCGCAAGAATCCGACTCAAGTGCAGAAAGGTCGCTAAAAAGCACGGAATTCAACAAAATGACACCGAAACGAACTCGAATGTCAAAAAGTATAGAATTAATCATTCTCTGAATGACGAAACGGTCATGATAGAGTTGTCAAAACGGACTTCCGCCGAAAAAAGAAATTACCGGAAATCGAAATTACGGGTATTACATTTATTACATTAGATCGGATCAATGCCAGCCATCCCCTCAATAATAGACCAAAAGTATAAAAAATTAGGCATTGATCAATAATCTGCCAAGAGTTACGGCCGTAACATTGAGGGGTTACGGCCGTAACTGTGATGACTTACAGCCGTAACATTGAGAAGTTACGGCCGTAACATGGCTACGGCTTTTTGCTTTGTGAATTACGCCCGCCCGTATGGAGATTTAAACTTCATTTTCAGCCCAGAATTTCTTAGACTTTGCGTTTTTGCCCCAAATCTTCTTCGGATGATAACTTTTGATATATAACTCTGATTTTGAATCCGGAAAGACTGCCGAACTCGTCTCGGAAAGCCCTACAACATGAATACATAAAAAACAAAGGGAGTATTTTATAAACATGTTATTTCTTGAGTAAATCAGTAATTCAATCCGATTAAGACTAGATTTACATCTTCATCTGATAAATAATAAAATCATTAAAAGCTAATTAATTCTAAGCAAAAACGAGTAGACTAGCTCAATTATGGGTGAAATATATCGATAAAAACCATGGATAAGTATATAAAACTGACACTTATCACACCCCCAAACATGAATTCTTGCTAGTCCCGAGCAAGACTCTTTATTAATCACACTCCAAATAAAAATAAAAATAAGAGACAAAAATAATAATACACACATAAATTAAGAAAAATAATCATATCTAAAAAGAGAAAAGGAGATCAAAATGCCATTAATACACAACAACCAGCTTTATACAGTAGATAGAAATGAATCAAGATTCAAAATAAATCTACTAATGATTTTAAAGTTAAAACACGGTTTTATTTTGTAATTCCAAAATGCAAGGTTTCCCCCCCAAAAGGTTGATTATTACTTTCCCACTCGTGACACACACGACTCCCTTTAATGGTTGCTCTCGATCACTCGTTTATTTTTCGACTCAATATGAAGAAGAATTTCATTGGCGTCATCAAATATTGTGAATTTTCACGAAATTGAGTGTATTGAAATTCAGCCGCTAATTAATTCAAAACTGCTCATAAACTACATCCCTTTTAGTGATAGCTTTCACACCGTTATTTGCTAACGTGTAGCTCTTTTCACCAACACGATTTCCATTTTTTTTAAGGTGATAGCTTTCACACCATTATTTGCTAACGTGTAGCTCTTTTCACCAACACAATTTCCATTTTTTTAGGTGATAGCTTTCACACCGTTATTTGCTAACGTGTAGCTCTTTTCACCAACACATTTTCTATCTTTTTTGTGAGACGGCAGCTACGCACCAACAATGGTTAGTCCTTTATTTTTCGCAAAATTTTAGGACCCCCAAAATTAGGCAGCTGTTGCTGCTAAACACTTCTCCCCTTTTTTTTCGACTAACCTCCTTTTATCAATGACCCTTTTTTTTAGGGAATAGAATTTTTGCAGAAAATCATTTATTAGTTAAGCATGAAAAATCAAAAACTCCACAAATTAAGTAAATTTCAGTTCTATTTTTCATCAACCGACTGATTCTTCTTTTCTCAAGGTAACGAATGACTCGATTTTATATGATAACTACAAGGCTTGGAAAGAGAGATTAAGGCTCAAAATTTTTTAGAATATACAATTTTTTAACCGGTTTAAAACGATTTTAGAATCTTGTATATAGCTAACTTATTGGTGTTATGGCCAGATCTAGAAATCTCAGAAATCAAAATAATATATATATATATATATATATATACACCTTAAAAATTTTAGGCGAATAACCAAAGTAATCAAAACACACCAAAATACCAACACACCAAAATAATTAAACATACCACCCCCAAACTTGAAAATAAAACTGTCCTTAGTTTTAAAAATAAAAATAAAATAAAATAAAAAGCAAGGAGAAAAACAGAATACTCCCTGTTATGAAAGTTGATGCTCTAGCTAACGCCTTTTAGAATCTGCAAGAGAATAATATACGAGGCAAACAACAAAAGAAAATAAAATATACTCGGAAGTATAACACAATTTTTAAGATGCGCTTCAAGAAAGTCCGAAGAGTCGCCTTACGCTGCCATCAATGCTTTTATAAAAACCAAACAATAAAAGTTACAGCAACAATACATAAATCGCGAATAGATGCGTGTCAAGAGATCACGAAGAAACTCCTTAAGCTGCCATCATTTAGCACGATTTTTACACACAACAAAAAGTAAAAATACAAGAGGTCCGGCATGAGTTATCAAAGGGAAAGGAATGAATCCACTTTTCATTTTCTCACGGTAAAATCTTCCATCCAGACAATTTTAGCTAGAGATGGATCTAGTTGAGGAACAAATTCAATAAGTTTTTTGATTAGTTCTTCTGGTGTTGTTGCAACGACTATGATTCGTTTAGCACGCTCAGAAATAAAACCTCTTTTAGCAGAGTAATCGATGAAAGGTAGTAAACCATCAAAGAAACCATTGACATTAAGCAGGCCTATTGGTTTTTGATGAACATTTAGCTGGGCTCTGGTAACCACATGAAAAAGTTCCTCAAGAGTGCCAAAACCACCGGGAAGGGTGATAAAGGCGCCAGAATTATTTATCATGTGAGTTATGCGATCTTGCATCTTTACAGATCTAAACTCATCTCCAATAGTTTCCCTGGTGATTTTACTTTCAGCCAGAGATTTTAGAATTACTCCCAACACTCTTACTCCTTCCATATAGGCAGAAGCAGCAGCTCGTCCCATTAATCCTAGACTTCCTCCTCCGTAAACTACATGAATGCATTTTTCTCATAAGGTACGACCCAAGTTGTGGGCTGCTTCAGTAAAACATGCCTCTTTTCCATAACTAGCTCCACCAAAAATGCAGACTGTGCTAACTTTTTTTGTGGAAGATGATGATTCCATTTTTGAAAAGAAATTTATTAGAGAGAGAGAAAAGCACAAGTTTGAGGGATGAAAAAAAAAGAAACAAGCACGAAGCTTATTTATAGAAGAAAAATGAGGTAAAATTGTTTAACAAGTTTGTGATTGCGTTGATTGCGCTTCAACTACTCAATAGAATAATGAATGCATTTGTTGCGTATCACCTTTTTTATTCAGAAAATCTCACCAAACGACAAAAATTAAAGATACTCACGTGTATGTACAGTAGTTGTGATTGTGGCTCACATCTTCCTCTGATTTTACGTTCAGAAACGGCTTAAACGCCTTCTATGAGTCGGGGAGAAGCTTCCCATCCAATTTTCTTACAAATTGGCAAACAGGGTCTTTCAACGTCATATTCCCAAGACGTTGTTCATATTCTGGTTTGAATTTATTCCACAAACATCGAATTCCGTAATGTACGAGTCCACTAGGATGCGTGTCAAGAGAAATTTCGATATTAGTTAAATTCTCTTTATTCATGTAACACCCCCGATATATTCAGGAATATTACAGCGCCGTAAATCCTTTACATAAGGATTTACAAGGCTTAAGAATTGAACAGACATTAAAAGGTACTAACGAATGGAAATAACGGAATTAAGATACAACAGTTCTGACCAACCACTGAAAATACAATTGTTCAACAGGAACTTAATAATACATCACCAAATTTAAATCCATCATAAATGACTACGTACTCGAGTACTTATTGAAATAACCAACAAACAAAAGTCAAATACACCCGTCCGGAACATCACTCTGCACCCTCGTCGTCATGCAGCTCCAGTGGTTGTTTTCCCGCTCTTCTGGATCCTGAACATAAACAAAATGTTCATCCCCGAAGGGGTTAGCACAACGATGCTAGTACAAGTACCACAACATATTATTCATATCTCACAAAGAATGATAACGTAAACGACAAAAATACTAACGAGTCTTCTCCTACGAGAAACTCATAAATGACATACACAACTGATAATCACAACATGATATCACAACATACACATGGTAATTCCGACGATCCAGCGTTCACTGCCTAGAACCTACGATGATCCCGTCAGACCAACCCGTGGTGGAAAAACCCGTCCGATGATCCAGCGCACGCTAGCATAGATCCCCCGATGATCCCGTCGGACCAACATGAGGTGGACATACAACAATGACATACATGCACGACAATATGTATAACATCAATACATAAAACAAATAAGGTACTTGCCTCGATTTGAAGACAGAACAATACTTCCACGAAAACGAAACACTCGAAGGTCGCCCCTCTCGATCAATCATGTAGCAAAGTTCGAACCTTAAATAAGAGAAATAACATGGAATTCCTCTTAGGTCGAACGAACATCTAACCATCCAAATTACGGTTGAAAGTCCATAAAACGAAAACTGTCTGACTTACATAACGTACGTTACATGTCTTCTGTAACGTACATTAGACTTACTCGTTAGCGTACGTAAACTATGAAGTCTAGCGTACGCTAACCATATACCGACAGTTCCTCTCTGATCAGTCGACTTGACTCGCCTGATAGTGTAACGTACGTTACGTACCAAATGTAGCGTACGTTAACAACGTAATATAACGTACGTTAGTTGCCAATCTTAACGTACGTTAATCATGCATGTCAGTTTGTCACTGGGCAGATGACTGTCTCGATTAGTGACGGAGTATTACGAAATCCTTAGTGAGTAACTTAATATACCTTCAAATATATATCATACTCATGAATGATCTACGGATTAATATCTTCAATTTCAAGGATACGTATATCATCGTAATACTATTCTCAATCTTGATTGTAATACTCATGCAAGATTCGGCTGGCCTATGGTTGATGTATTTGATCTAATATCGTCATTAAATCCAGGCTTATACTGAAGGTGAACTACTTATTCCATCTAAGTAAGATTACAACTATGATGATTCTTTCCAAAATCTATTTGGTAAAAGTGGAAATCGACACTAAGTTTACGATCAATATGACGATAACATTTGATACGGTTTATAATTCACTATTCTCATATTTGTCACAACAAGGTTCAACTACGGTGTTCTAAACCATAATAATTCGATCATCACAGTTTAAACATGATATTAGGTCGCATACATCGACAGAGTGATCTACTAGTGTGATCATATCGTCTATAACAACATAACTTCAAGGTTGGAAGTAGTATAACATACCTTAAGAGGAAGAAAATACTGAGACTATAATTAAAATCCGACTCTGGTTACTTCAATGCCGACTCGTGATGATTTCCACTCCGAAGTCCAATATAAGTAGTCTTCAATGATCAAGTAGTATCTTACAATCTCAATGATTCAATAACAAGTGATCTAAAGGTGTTAAAAGGGGCTGAAAATCTTCTGGGGACGAAATATGGTGAAGCTTAGAGGCAAAAGAACGAGATGAAATGAAATGGGGTGTTGCTCCTTTTATAACTTCCTGAGTGTTACGTACGTTAGGACTACTTCATAACGTACGTTACCGTCCAAAATAGTTCACTGTCTTGTTTCTGAACTTCATTACGTACGCTACACCTATCATGTTACGTACGTAACCCATATAATTTGCGTACGCTACATAATGTCCATAACGTACGTTAAAGTCCGTTGACTTAAAAAGTGTCCAGGTTCATGCCGTGCGAATCTGGTGGGTATCTTGGTCGAGCCCACCACCATTAACCCCATGTGCTAGCCGGCCTATCCAATAATTGACTTCATTACGTACGCTACGCTTCATTCGTAGCGTACGTTATCATTAACAGGTAACGTACGTTAAGCTTCATTCTTAACGGACGTTATCACGTACATGCATGGAGGAAATTTACATGTTGCCACACTCATGTACAAAGATACAAATACGATAATTATCATACTTCAATTATCAATATCATCATTCCAAAATAATACAGGGTTCAATATATAGATGAAATACTTCCATAAAAATCCGGATATTACAATTCAGACCATCCTTAATGAACTGAATTTTATCTTCTCTGTTTGTAGATGGAATTCCTAACGATCGACATTTTAAATTACAGTTCCATCTAGCACATTTATAGCAAACGACTATTATCTTTGCTCGTCGTTTCTTGGCATATGAACTTTTTCCTAGCCCTGGTAAAAATCTAGTAGGTATTTCTATTAATTCACCTGCTATTCTCACTTTGGCTTCAATTATGAATCTAATGTCAAAAGGTATGCTTTTATTCATAAACAACCTTATCCTTTCAAGTCTTGTCTTGTAAATTTTTAAAATGACATTTTTGCTCAGAAAGGGAAATCTTTTTTCAATTTTATTCAAAGTTTCTTCCATGATAAAAAAAATAAAAAAAATAAAGTGAAAATAATAGGAGAAAATATCTACAAATATCGGTTGTTGTGGGAAACTGAAAATTCCGACTTTAATAGTCACGGAGTACCGTTATCCGCCACTTGACCGGACAAACACAATTGAGTACTAAGTTACAACATCGATAAATTGTATCTATAAAAATAGTTTACAATGTAAGATTTCAATTATAACACTTATACTTCCCCGGCAACGGTGCCAAAAACTTGACACGTCTTTAGTGTAACTATCGCAAGTGCACGATATCGTATCAAGTAGTAAGTGGACTTTTGGAGTACGGTTTATCGATCCCACGAGGAAGTTAGCTAATATATTAAATTATACACTATTTAACTATTTGTTATAGGGATTTATAAGATTGAAACACACAATTTAAGAGTTTGATTTGACAATTGCAAAGAAAATGCAATAATAGTTCTAATATTCAAGGAAATGACAGATTACACTAATAATAGATTAATAAAAGATATAATGAAATAGTTGGGATTACAAACTTAGTTCATCATTAGTTATAGAAGATGTATAGGAGATCATAAGATGAATTTACTTATTATGTTGTGTAGATTCGATTTTCCTTAAAAAGACGGTTTCTCTTTCGAACTATAAAACGCCCCTTATATATTGAATCAATCCACTATATTTCTATGTTGATTGGCTTCAATACATAGCATTAGGTTTTATGAAAATAACTCAAAGAATCATCTAAGGTCTATAGGTATATTTCTATCTCCTACAACAACTTAGAGTGAAGATCATTTGATCTAATCAAACATATTTTCTTTCGAAACATATGAAGACCATAAATATCGTCATTTATTGGCCAAATAAATAAAGATTGGTAAAACAATGAAAATCACACACAATAATAAGTAATTCATAATAGATCTTTATACAAACTTAAATAGCATGACTAACCTTGTTTATAATCCCAACTTAAGTAACTTAGCCCATGGAGGGTTTAATAAACATAATACAAGCTTGAGTGGTCATTATTAGTTGAAAAAGAAAAAGAATTGATCCTAACTCCCTTAGTAGATAAAGGAGAAAGAAGCAATAAACTCCCTTAACAACATATGATATACCACTATTACACAAGTCACTCAAGAACACAAGTGTGTTCTTCACACAAAAAGAAAATATTACAAAAAGTGGAAAAATATAAGATGAATGATGAATAATGATGGATCTAAGGGGTCTATTTATACACCTAAAGTCATCTAATAGCTCCAAAACTCCAGCATTATTACATTAGATCAGATCAATGCCATCCATCCCCTCAACAATAGACCAAAAGTATAAAAAATTAGGTAATGATCAATAATCTGCCAAGACTTACGGCTGTAACATTGAGGAGTTACGGCCGTAACTGTGATGACTTACGGCCGTAACATTGAGAAGTTACGGCCATAACATGGCTACGGCTTTTTGATTTGTGAATTACGCCCGTACTTTATGATGTTACGCCCGTATGGAGTTTCAGACTTCATTTTCAGCCCAGAATTTCTTAGACTTTGCGTTTTTGCCCCAAATCTTCTTCGGATGATAACTTTGGATATATAACTCTGATTTTGAATCCGGAAAGACTGCCGAACTCGTCTCGGAAAGGCCTACAACATGAATACATAAAAATTCAACAAAGAGAATATTTTATAAACATGTTATTTCTTGAGTAAATCAGTAATTCAATCCGATTAAGACTAGATTTACATCTTCATCTGATAAATAATAAAATCATTAAAAGCTAATTAATTCTAAGCAAAAACGAGTAGACTAGCTCAATTATGGGTGAAATATATCGATACAAACCATGGATAAATGTATAAAACTGACACTTATCACATCCCCAAACTTGAATTCTTGCTAGTCCCGAGCAAGACTCTTTATTAATCACACTCCAAAAATAAAAATAAAAATAAGACACAAAAATAATAATACACACATAAATTAAGAAAAATAATCATATATAAAAAGATAAAAGGAGATAAAAATGCCATTAATACACAATAACCATCTTTATACAGTAGATAGAAATGAATCAAGATTCAAAATAAATCTACTAATGATTTTAAAGTTAAAACACGGTTTTATTTTGTAATTCCAAAATGCAAGGTTTCCCCCCCAAAAGGTTGATTATTACTTTCCCACTCGTGATACACACGACTCCCTTTAATGGTTGCTCTCGATCACACGTTTATTTTTCGACTCAATATGAAGAAGAATTTCATTGGCGTCATCAAATATTGTGATTTTTCACGAAATTGAGTGTATTGAAATTCAGCCGCTAATTAATTCAAATATGCTCATAAACTACATCCCTTTTAGTGATAGCTTTCACACCGTTATTTGCTAACGTATATCTCTTTTCACCAACACAATTTCTATTTTTAAGGTGATAGCTTTCACACCGTTATTTGCTAACTTGTAGCTCTTTTCACCAACACAATTTCCATTTTTTTAGGTGATAGCTTTCACACCGTTATTTGCTAACGTGTAGCTCTTTTCACCAACACATTTTCTATTTTTTTTGTGAGACGGTAGCTACGCACCAACAATGGTTAGTCCTTTATTTTTCGCAAAATTTTTGGACCCAAAAAATTAGGCAGCTATTGCTGCTAAACACTTCTCCCCATTTTTTTCGACTAACCTCCTTTTATCAATGACCCTTTTTTTTAGGGAATAGAATTTTTGCAGAAAATCATTTATTAGTTAAGCATAAAAAATCAAAAACTCCACAAATTAAGTAAATTTCAGTTCTATTTTTCATCAACCGACTGATTCTTCTTTTCTCAAGGTAACAAATGACTCAATTTTATATGACAACTACAAGGCTTGGAAAGAGAGATTAAGGCTCAAAATTTTTTGGAATGTACAATTTTTTAACCGGTTTAAAACGATTTTAGAAGCTTGTATATAGCTAACTTATTGGTGTTATGGCCAGATCTAAAAATCTCACAAATCAAAATAATATATATATATATATACACCTTAAAAAATTTAAGGCGAATAACTAAAATAATCAAAACACACCAAAATACCAACACACCAAAATAATTAAACATACCACCCCCAAACTTGAAAATAAAACTGTCCTCGGTTTTAAAAATAAAAATAATAAAATAAAAAGCAAGGATAAAAACAGAATACTCCCTGTTATGAAAGTTGATGCTTGAGCTAACGCCTTTTAGAATCTGCAAGAGAATAATATACGAGGCAAACAACAAAAGCAAATAAAATATACTCGGAAGTATAACACAATTTTTAAGATTCGCTTCAAGAAAGTCCGAAGAGTCGCCTTACGCTGCCATCAATGCTTTTATAAAAAACAAACAATAAAAGTTACAGCAACAATACATAAATCACGAATAGATGCACATCAAGATATCACAAAGAAACTCCTTAAGCTGCCATCATTTAGCACGATTTTTACACACAACAGAAAGTAAAAATACAAGAGGTCCGACATGGGTTATCAAAGGGAGAGGAATGAATCCACTTTTCGTTTTCTCACGGTAAAATCTGTAATATCCGGAATTTCTACTACTATTGTTTAATGTTATTTTGTCCGAGTTATGTTGTACAGCGTGAAATCTGTACATTATGGATAAAATAAATGAAGGACTGAGATGTCAGTATTGGTATAATTGTCGTATTTGGTCGACAATTGTATTTGAGGATATAATGTGTTGAGTAATGTATATTTGATATGCCGTATGTTCGTATTTGATATGTCGAGATGTTGGACGAGGACAGCTGAAAATGGCTAAGTGTAACATTATTAGCGCACGCTAATAATCATGAGTAGCGCACGCTATCGTGCAGGTTTAGCGCACACTACGGATATAAGATAACGCACGCTAATGCAGTCCGATCGGAAGGAATCTACGCGTGGACCAGGCCACTTTCGGCGCACGTTCTGATAAGTCAACGGATGTTGTAATGTAGTGTTAGCGCACGCTAATGCATGTTGATTAGCGCACGCTAACTGTATATAGGTCAACAGGGAATCTTGGCTTTATTGGTTGCTTTCAGCATGTGGTAGGTGTAGACTGTAGCAAGTCAACTGGTATTAGCGCACGCTAAATGTAAGGACTTGCGTACGCTAGACAGTGTAAGTTACGTACGCTAATGCATGGGCATTACGTACGTAAGCACATGTACGAAGCCAGACAGTAGCCTCTGGACTGCGATAGCGCACGCTAAAAAAGTCAGTTAGTGCACGCTAAGGCTGTTGCGCACGCTAAACATAAAGTTTAGCGCACGCTAGTAATATACTTTATAAAAGGGACAGAAGGGTGTTATGAAGAATTTCGTCCATTCCTTCCTTGCAACCGAGAGAGAGAGTTTTTAGAAAGAGGTTTGAGGTCCCAAACACTGAGAGATGGTGATCTTTAACAAGATTAAGATGGAGAGCATGGATTCAAGCCTTGTTCTTCAAGTTATTCATGATTCTTGGAATGGAGTTCTAGCGTTCTTCTTTTTGGTTCGTCTAAACCAGGTAATCTTCGTATTCCCTTGTTAATGGTTCGTTTTTCTTAGATGATTTCATGTAAGGAGCATGTTGGATAATCATATGATGATGTTATATGAGATTCAATGGAATTTTGATAAGAGTTTCGGATGTTAGTTAAGATTCTTCATACTATAAGAATGTTGATTCATTTAACCCGATCTAAGATGGATTTCTGAATCTTGGTAATTATATTGGTCGATTTAGATGAGATGAATCATGATACTAGGTTGAATTCCAGATTGAGTATGATATGATCCTTGTTATCGAGTCGGTTTGACTGTTGATGTTATTATTGATATATGGACATTGATATGATCCTTATGATAGTTATGGTGTCGTTTATCTTCAAGAGATATGGAGATTTATGTCTCCCTTCATACGGATTCGTAGTCGCAAGAGGTGAGTCGATGTTTGGAATGCATGCCACTGAACAGCATTAGTGCACGCTAAGCTTACTGGCTAGCGCACGCTAACGGGACAACTTAGCGCACGCTACGTTATGCGTTTAACGTGCGCTAAGTAGGTAGACAGTGCAGTATTTTTGTGTTTTGATTATGAATTCGTGATGTTTTGACTTGGTTGGTTCTGACTGTGTTTATTCGAGGTTATGTTGAACCGTTGAGTTCGATTGGTTAGTTTTGTCAGTTGTTGATTGTTATCGGATATGTGCTATTTGATTTCTCCGATAGGTTGAGATTATTGATCGGTGATTATAACCGGATATTGCGGTCGTGTTCGAGTATGTCCATTGTATTGCTTTTGATCGGGGATGAGGAGCTCGTAGACAAAGGCAATGTGTTCGGCAGCAGCTTCGTGGTATCGGTATCGAGGCAAGTTATTACTTGCTCAGTTATAATATTTAATGAATGGTTTCGCCATTTCGTTTATAATGCATATAACGATGATTATTATTGTGAACTCTGGGTATTCGGATCGCATATCGTTCTTTCGATTCTGGGAGATAAATCATAATGTATATGCTTTATCTCAGTTATTGGTATGTTCGAGTATCAAGGTTACATTATGGTAAAGACGAGGATATGAGTATCTATAGTTCATTGTACGTTTGGATCGCCGAGCATTGAGGATAATCGTTGGTGATGATTGGACATCGAGGTTGCTCCCGAAGGACTCGGGGCAAGTATTCCATATTGATTATGGTTTAATGTTATTTATTTTGGTCTCTTACATTTTCTTTCATGTTGTTGAACATGGAGTCGTCGTAGTAGATTGTCATGTTGTCGTGCATGTTATGTTGTTCATGTTGATGAACGTGTTGATTTGCATATGTGTATGCATATTGTGTTGTTCATGTTGTGTAAATAATCCGATGGGATTATGAGGATCTATGCTGAGGGCGCTGGATCGAATGTCCACCATGCGTTGGTTCGACGGGATCATCATGGGATCTATGCTGAGGGCGCTGGATCGCTGGACAGGTTTTCCACCATGCGTTGGTCCGACGGGATCATCATGGGATCTATGCTGAGGGCGCTGGATCGTTGGATTACCCAGTATTGTGTTATTGTTGTGCATATGTATATTGTTGGTTATCCACCTCGTGTTGATCTTGTAGGATCATCTTGGGATCTATGCTGAGGGCGCTGGATCATGGGATTTCCATTGAGTATACATAGTTGTTATTGTTTTTGAGCATATTGACGTTGTCATATGAGTATGCATTTGTAGGTCTTGTGTTAGGACCTTGTCCATATTGCATTGTTCTGATCTCGGATTAGACTGATATGATTATCGTGGCACATCATATCTCGAGGTATGTTCCATATTTTCTTTGGTCTTGTCCTTGGTGGACAATCGGTTATCGTCTTGGGATTTGATGATATTATTCGATGGATCGTATTGGTCAGAAATGGTAGATTTCCGTATCGTGAGTTGGTTATGATAGTTTGAGGATCTTGAGTATTGTTTGAGGTACAATACAGATATTATGTTCGAGTTTATTGGTTAATCGAGTACAGGATGTGAAATGTGATAATGGTTATTCTGATGAGAATTACTTGAGTAAGTAAAGTTATGGCGGCAAGATTACGTTGGTCGTATTCCTATGTTGTATTCTCATTGGTATGTAATTATTAATGTGATGTGACGGTTATCATTGTTGGATATTATGGCTGACCCCGTCGTGGGATTTTTTTTAGGTTCTCGGAGTATCGAGCTTGTAGCGGTCGTGAAGAGATGAGCTTCCCGGAGGATACTGGCTAGGACATGTTTTGTGCATTGAGTTTCTGATTGGTTCTTGTTTTCCGCTGCTAGAGTATATTTATGGTTCGTCTTTTTCCGCTGCATGACTATTTTGAAATGTTCTTTTGGTATCTGGTAACTGAGATTACTGTGGAAATCATTTTCTAAACTTTTGAGTGTCGGCCGTTTGGTCTTGTGATTTCAAATGAGTTTTTACGACGGTTTCTGATAAATGGATTTTATAAACCTTTGTGCATTTTTAAAGATAGTACCGTTGTTGGCCTCTTGGACATTTGTAAATGTTTTGTAAAGAAATTCTTTTAGCCTTGTGGGTTCCATCTCGGGGCCCACGACGCTGTAATATTTCCGGTTAAATCTGGGGGTGTTACAGAATATGGTATCAGAGCTTAGGTTGAGAAAACCTAGGCATTTGGGTTGAGTTGGGTCGTGTTTTTGTTGCGTCATTCGAGTTGTCGATTGACAAATGTTAGAGCCGTTAGTCTTTGTTGTTCACTCAGGCTTGTGCGCTATCGGATTTGCCAGTATCGTACTGGGCTTATTATAACTTTTCCAAATGATGTTAACGAGATTCTCTGGAATGAGATGTATTGTGTTCTTGAGTCGAACTGATTTGGCAAACGTGTGTTTTGAAAATATCCATGTCGAGTATTTTCTAGAGTCGAGACATGTGCCAGTATCACGGGGAATCGTCGGCTTCACGATCTATAAGTATTTGGATTTTTGAATTTCATTGAGATTTATTGCCGTTCTAAGTTGATATGTTTTGAGATTCAGCAGATATAATGCATTACAGTATGAGATGTCAGAGTGGGACAGGATTGATGATCTTGAGAAACTATGATTTTGGAAATCAGTATGTTGGTTAGATTTTGGAACGGAATTGTGCATTTGGGGAGAAATATTGTGCATGGTTGAGAAGAACATGTAGCATGTTAATTCATTTTGAGATATATGAACTGCTTTTGATCATTTGAAAATGATACCTTTCAAAATGAATGTTTTACGGATGTTTTACGGAAAATGATTTTGGGCCGAGACCCAATCGATTTTGAAATAGTTTTATAAACCAGGACTTGGAGTCCGAAAAGGGGTTTTCTACTTTTTAAACTTCTTGTAATGCGGAACGAGATACGGGATGAGACCCTAATGTTCAAAAGACTTTTCTGTTTTCTAAAACTCCCGAGATTTGTAAAACTCTTTATCAATCGTTTATTTATTTTGTTCCTACCTTTTTGGGGTTTTTGGTTTTACTTGTTCAAATGGAACTTCTCGGGAAGTCTTTCGTCGTGTTTGATTTGTTGATTTGTTTCAACGTTTTGTCATATCATATTTGAGGTGATCCAGGATGGGTAAATGGTTGACGTTGCGAGTCATACATGGAAAAGGAGTTTTTATCGGAGTCTATATATTGAGGTTTTGGAACTCGATCGTGTGGTTTTCCCGATGGAATATCGGTGGATATTGGTGACAAGCTGAACTGATATACAGGAGTATGGATATGGACAAGCATTTGCATAAATTCCATTTTATTTAATCGTGTCTATTTGAAAAGAATTTTGATCGAGAACTCGGCACCAGCGAGCCGATTTAATTTTTAAAATTGATTTCATGGTCTTAGGAAAATTTATGTTTTGAGTTTTCAAACTCTTGAAAGAAATTTCGAAAATTGTCTTCGTGACAAGAATATATGATTTCAAACTGGTTTTGAAAATGTGATTGATAACCATACGCATTTAGTGTATATTACATATCATGGTGAAGTTGTGAGTGTGACTCACGAACTGGATAATATATCAATGTGGAACGATGAATAAGGATCCGAACTTTGGTATGGTCGTTTGGTTATGCAAGGATGATCGATTGATTTATCGGATAAGAGAAATATGCTGCGTGTTGTAGATTCATGCACAGGATGTAATTTTGGAACTTTGGACTTTGTAAAACCGGGACATATGTGCTATGTGATCCCATTGGTATGGTAGTAGTGTGATTTTTACCATAGTGAATTTGAAGGATTTCGTTGTAAGTGTAGATTTGGGAATGGCGACCCCATGCTGGTTGTTTTGGATATTGAGTGGTCGTTCCCACTCCCTGTATGATTGGATATGTTCGTCGGTTTGTGATTGGTTGTTCGTATGCCAAGGGGTATGTTCACCAGTCGGTTGTGTTTCGTTGAGAATCACTGTATGTGATTGGTGTGTCGTTTTGAGAATTTTGCTTTTTCGTATATCTGTTTCTGTGGTTCTGTATTGATCGTGTTGGAGCTTACCGTTTGAGGGTATTCTCGATTATCGTTGACCTCTGGTTGGTCATATTGGAGTTTATCATGTTGATGATATTCTCGATTGTGTTTTGACCTCTGGTTGGTCATATGGGAATTTATCATGTTGATGATAAATTCGGTTGATTTATTGGTTGATCATTGTTGGTGATCATCTGAGCGTTCGGATTTTGTGTTGATGTTTCGGGATTCGTGTCGTTGTTTTGGGCAGTTGTTTTGTAGATGTATTGTGTATTATTCGTCATATCGGAACTGGGACTTGATTATGTAATCAAAGCGCAGGATTTGATTCGGGCGATTGTTTCATCCGAAGATGATATATTTTGTTGAGACTCGTGGAATTGTGATCGTAGCGTATTGAGAGCATGCGGTGAGATCGCTTGCTAGTATCTCAGGAGATCGTCGACCTGCGTATTTGTAAGTATGCTCTTTTGGATATTCGGTAATGATGATGATTGATCGCTGTCGTGATGATTTTGGGATATTTTGGGTTGAATGGTATGTTTGTTTGTCTTATGACGGATTGCAAGTTTCGAGGACGAAACTTATTTTAAGTGGTGTAGAATGTAATATCCAGAATTTCTACTACTATTGTTTAATGTTATTTTATCCGAGTTATGTTGTACAGCGTGAAATCTGTACAGTATGGATAAAATAAATGAAGGACTGAGATGTCAGTATTGGTATAATTGTCGTATTTGGTCGACAATTGTATTTGAGGATATAAAGTGTTGAGTAATGTATGTTTGATATGCCGTATGTTCGTATTTGATATGTCGAGATGTTGGACGAGGACAGCTGAAAATGGCTAAGTGTAACATTATTAGCGCACACTAATAATCATGAGTAGCGCACGCTATCGTGTAGGTTTAGCGCACGCTACGGATATAAGATAACGCACGCTAATGCAGTCCGATCGGAAGGAATCTACGCGTGGACCAGGCCACTTTCAGCGCACGTTCTGATAAGTCAACGGATGTTGTAATGTAGTGTTAGCGCACGCTAATGCATGTTGATTAGCGCACGCTAACTGTATATCGGTCAACAGGGAATCTTGGCTTTATTGGTTGCTTTCAGCATGTGGGGTCACGAGCATCTTCGTGGTAGGTGTAGACTGTAGCAAGTCAACTGGTATTAGCGCACGCTAAATGTAAGTACTTGCGTACGCTAGACAGTGTAAGTTACGTACGCTAATGCATGGGCATTACGTACGTAAGCACATGTACGAAGCCAGACAGTAGCCTCTGGACTGCGATAGCGCACGCTAACAAAGTCAGTTAGCGCACGCTAAGGTTGTTGCGCACGCTAAACATAAAGTTTAGCGCACCCTAGTAATATACTTTATAAAAGGGACAGAAGGGTGTTATGAAGCATTTCGTCCATTCCTTCCTTGCAACCGAGAGAGAGAGTTTTTAGAAAGAGGTTTGAGGTCCCAAACACTGAGAGATGGTGATCTTTAACAAGATTAAGATGGAGAGCATGGATTCAAGCCTTGTTCTTCAAGTTATTCATGATTCTTGGAATGGAGTTCTAGTGTTCTTCTTTTTGGTTCGTCTAAACCAGGTAATCTTCGTATTCCTTTGTTAATGGTTCGTTTTTCTTGGATGATTTCATGTAAGGAGCATGTTGGTTCTGACTGTGTTTATTCGAGGTTGTGTTGAACCGTTGAGTTCGATTGGTTAGTTTTGTCAGTTGTTGATTGTTATCGGATATGTGTTATTTGATTTCTCCGATAGGTTAAGACTATTGATCGGTGATTATAACCGGATATTGCGGTCGTGTTCGAGTATGTCCATTGTATTGCTTTTGATCGGGGATGAGGAGCTCGTAGACAAAGGCAATGTGTTCGGCAGCAGCTTTGTGGTATTGGTATCGAGACAAGTTATTACTTGCTCAGTTATAATATTTAATGAATGGTTTCAGTTTCATTTCGTTTATAATGCATATAACGATGATTATTATTGTGAACTCTGGGTATTCGGATCGCATATCGTTCTTTCGATTCTGGGAGATAAATCATAATGTATATGCTTTATCTCAGTTATTGGTATGTTCGAGTATCAAGGTTACATTATGGTAAAGACGAGGATATGAGTATCTATAGTTCATTGTACGTTTGGATCGCCGAGCATTGAGGATAATCGTTGGTGATGATTGGACATCGAGGTTGCTCCCGAAGGACTCGGGGCAAGTATTCCATATTGATTATGGTTTAATGTTATTTATTTTGGTCTCTTACATTTTCTTTCATGTTGTTGAACATGGAGTCGTCCTAGTAGATTGTCATGTTGTCGTGCATGTTATGTTGTTCATGTTGATGAACGTGTTGATTTGCATATGTGTATGCATATTGTGTTGTTCATGTTGTGTAAATAATCCGATGGGATTATGAGGATCTATGCTGAGGGCGCTGGATCGAATGTCCACCATGCGTTGGTTCGACGGGATCATCATGGGATCTATGCCGAGGCGCCGGATCGCCGGGATGTTTTCCACCATGCGTTGGTCCGACGGGATCATCATGGGGATCTATGCTGAGGGCGCTGGATCGTTGGATTACCCAGTATTGTGTTATTGTTGTGCATATGTATATTGTTGGTTATCCACCTCGTGTTGATCTTGTAGGATCATCTTGGGATCTATGCTGAGGGCGCTGGATCATGGGATTTCCATTGAGTATACATAGTTGTTATTGTTTTTGAGCATATTGACGTTGTCATATGAGTATGCATTTGTAGGTCTTGTGTTAGGACCTTGTCCGTATTGCATTGTTCTGATCTCGGATTAGACTGATATGATTATCGTGGCACATCATATCTCGAGGTATGTTCCATATTTTCTTTGGTCTTGTCCTTGGTGGACAATCGGTTAACGTCTTGGGATTTGATGATATTATTCGATGGATCGTATTGGTCAGAAATGGTAGATTTCCGTATCGTGAGTTGGTTATGATAGTTTGAGGATCTTGAGTATTGTTTGAGGTACAATACAGATATTATGTTCGAGTTTATTGGTTAATCGAGTACAGGATGTGAAATGTGATAATGGTTATTCTGATGAGAATTACTTGAGTAAGTAAAGTTATGGCGGCAAGATTACGTTGGTCGTATTCTTATGTTGTATTCTCATTGGTATGTAATTATTAATGTGATGTGACAGTTATCATTGTTGGATATTATGGCTGACCCCATCGTGGGATTTTTTTTAGGTTCTCGGAGTATCGAGCTTGTAGCGGTCGTGAAGAGATGAGCTTCCCGGAGGATACTCGCTAGGACATGTTTTGTGCATTGAGTTTCTGATTGGTTCTTGTTTTCCGCTGCTAGAGTATCTTTATGGTTGGTCTTTTTCCGCTGCGTGAGTATTTTGAAATGTTCTTTTGGTATCTGGTAACTGAGATTACTGTGGAAATCGTTTTCTAAACTTTTGAGTGTCGGCCGTTTGGCCTTGTGATTTCAAATGAGTTTTTACGACGGTTTCTGATAAATGGATTTTATAAACCTTTGTGCATTTTTAAAGATAGTACCGTTGTTGACCTCTTGGACATTTGTAAATGTTTTGTAAAGAAATTCTTTTAGCCTTGTGGATTCCATCTCGGGGCCCACGGCGCTGTAATATTTCCGGTTAAATCTGGGGGTGTTACAAAATCTACCATCCAGACAATTTTAGCTAGAGCTGGATCTGGTTGAGGAACAAATTCAATGAGTTTTTTGATTAGTTCTTCTGGTGTTGTTGCAACGACTATGATTCGTTTAGCACGCTCATAAATAAAACCTTTTTTAGCAGAGTAGTCGATGAAAGATAGTAAACCATCAAAGAAACCATTGACATTAAGCAGACCTATTGGTTTTTGATGAACATTTAGCTGGGCTCTGGTAACCAAATGAAAAAGTTCCTCAGAAGTGCCAAAACCACCGGGAAGGGTGATAAAGGCGCCAGAATTATTTATCATGTGAGTTATGCGATCTTGCATATTTACAGATCTAAACTCATCTCCAATAGTTGCCCCGGTGATTTTACTTTCACCGAGGTTTCGAATTACTCCCAACACTCTTACTCCTTCCATATAGGCGTATGACAACTCGTCCCATTAATCCTAGACTTCCTCCTCCGTAAACTACATGAATGCATTTTTCTACTAAGGTACGACCAAGTTGTGGGCCGTCAAGAAAGCATGCCTCTTTTCCATAACTAGCTCCACCAAAAATGCAGACTGTGCTAATTTTTTTTGTGGAAGATGATGATTCCATTTTTGAAAAGAAATTTATTAGAGAGAGAGAAAAGCACAAGTTTGAGGGATGAAAAAAAAAGAAACAAGCACAAAGCTTATTTATAGAAAAAAAATGAGGTAAAATTGTTTAACAAGTTTGTGATTGCGTTGATTGCGCTTCAACTACTCAATAGAATAATGAATGCATTTATTGCGTATCACCTTTTTTATTCAGAAAATCTCACTAAACGACAAAAATTAAAGATACTCACGTGTAGGTACAGTAGTTGTGATTGTGGCTCACATCTTCCTCTGATTTTACATTCAGAAACGGCCTAAACGCCTTCTATGAGTCGGGGAGAAGCTTCCCATCCAATTTTCTTACAAATTGGCAAACAGGGTCTTTTAACGTCAGATTCCCAAGACGTTGTTCATATTCTGATTTGAATTTATTCCACAAACATCGAATTCCATAATGTACGAGTCCACTAGGATGCGTGTCAAGAGAAATTTCGATATTAGTTAAATTCTCTTTATTTAGACCATCCTTAATGAACTGAATTTTATCTTCTCTGTTTGTAGATGGAATTCCTAACGATCGACATTTTAAATTATAGTTCCATCTAGCACATTTATAGCAAACGGCTATTATCTTTGCTCGTCGTTTCTTGGCATATGAACTTTTTCCTAGCCCTGGTAAAAATCTAGTAGGTATTTCTGTTAATTCACCTGCTATTCTCACTTTGGCTTCAATTATGAATCTAATGTCAAAAGGTATGCTTTTATTCATAAGCAACCTCATCCTTTCAAGTCTTGTCTTGTAAATTTTTAAAATGACATTTTTGCTCAGAAAGGGAAATCTTTTTTCAATTTTATTCAAAGTTTCTTCCATGATAAAAAAATAAAAAAAATAAAGTGAAAATAATAGGAGAAAATATCTACAAATATCGGTTGTTGTGGGAAACTGAAAATTCCGACTTTAATAGTCACGGAGTATCGTTATCCGCCACTTGACCGGACAAACACAATTGAGTACTAAGTTACAACGTCGATAAATTGTATCTATAAAAATAGTTTACAATGTAAGATTTCAATTATAACACTTATACTTCCCCGGCAAAGGCGCCAAAAACTTGACACGTATTTAGTGTAACTATCGCAAGTGCACGATATCGTATCAAGTAGTAAGTGGACTTTTTGAGTCTGGTTTATCGATCCCACGAGGAAGTTAGGTTATATATTGAATTATACACTATTTAACTATCTGTTATAGGGATTTAGAAGATTGAAACACACAATTTAAGAGTTTGATTTGACAATTGCAAAGAAAATGCAATAATAGTTCTAATATTCAAGAAAATGAAAGATTACACTAATAATAGATTAATAAAAGATATAATGAAATAGTTGGGATTACAAACTTAGTTCATCATTAGTTATAGAAGATGTATAGGATATCATAAGATGAATTTACTTATTATGTTGTGTAGATTCGATTTTCCTTAAAAAGACGGTTTATCTTTCGAACTATAAAACGCCCCTTATATACTGAATCAATCCACTATATTTCTATGTTGATTGGCTTCAATACATAGCATTAGGTTTTATGAAAATAACTCAAAGAATCATCTAAGGTCTAGAGGTATATTTCTATCCCCTAGAACAACTTAGAGTGAAGATCATTTGATCTAATCAAACATATTTTCTTTCGAAACATATGAAGACCGTAAATATCGTCATTTATTGGCCAAATAAATAAAGATTGGTAAAACAATGAAAATCACACACAATAATAAGTAATTCATAATAGATCTTTATACAAACTTAAATAGCATGACTAACCTTGTTTATAATCCCAACTTAAGTAATTTAGCCCATGAAGGGTTTCATAAACATAATACAAGCTTGAGTGGTCATTATTAGTTGAAAAAGAGAAAGAATTGATCCTAACTCCCTTAGTAGATAAAGCCGAAAGAAGCAATAAACTCTCTTAACAACATATGCTATACCACTATTACACAAGTCACTCAAGAACACAAGTGTGTTCTTCACACAAAAAGAATATATTACAAAAAGTGGAAAAATATAAGATGAATGATGAATAATGATGGATCTAAGGGGTCTATTTATACACCTAAAGTTATCTAATAGCTCCAAAACTCCAGCATTATTACATTAGATCAGATCAATGCCAGCCATCCCCTTAATAATAGACCAACAGTATAAAAAATTAGGCAAAGATCAATAATCTGCCAAGAGTTACGGCCGTAACATTGAGGAGTTACGGTCGTAACTGTGATGACTTACGACCGTAACATTGAGAAGTTACGGCCGTAACATGGCTACGGCTTTTTGCTTTGTGATTTAAGCCCGTACTTTATGATGTTACGCCCGTATGGGGTTTCAGATTTCATTTTTAGCCCAGAATTTCTTAGACTTTGCGTTTTGGCCTCAAATCTTCTTCGGATGATAACTTTTGATATATAACTCTGATTTTGAATCCGGAAAGACTACCGAACTCGTCTTGGAAAGCCCTACAACATGAATACATAAAAATTCAACAAATAGAATATTTTATAAACATGTTATTTCTTGAGTAAATCAGTAATTCAATTCGATTAAGACTAGATTTACATCTTCGTCTGATAAATAATAAAATCATTAAAAGCTAATTAATTCTAAGAAAAAACGAGTAGACTAGCTCAATTATGGGTGAAATATAGCGATACAAACCATGGATAAGTGTATAAAACTGACACTTATCATGTGCTTAATTGTTTCGCTAGCCAGCTCGAGAGGGTCCGACGGGGCCTCGAGTGGGATTCGTGGCTTCGTCCCGGTCCTAGGCGATGCTTGTGTGTGAATGTGTTTGCTCACCTCGGGAGGGTTCGACGGGGCCACGGAGGGAGTCCAATGGTTTCGCCCTGGATTCATGAGTAGAACTTCATGAGTGTATGTTTTGTGAATATATTTGCTCACCTCGGGAGGGTTCGACGGGGCCACGGAGGGAGTCGAATGGTTTCGCCCTGGATTCACGAGTGAAACTTCACAAGTGTGTGTGTATTTTATGTCCGTCGAGGACACGTGACGTGCGTTTTAACACTGTGTATTGTTGTTGGTTTCATTTGTGAAAACAAAACCTTTGGGATGTGACCCCTGTTGATTTTGGAAAGAGAAGGATTCTGCAATCCTAAATTGTTTTCCATTAAAACTCTCGATGGCATTTTAAACCGTTTTATAAATTGTTTCCCTTGATTTGTGATCTTTCGGTTTTGGAATGTTTTACCCAAACTCTTGCCTCGGGAAGTACTTTTCATTACGTTTGGATCTTTGAGGATTCCTGGTTATTGTTATTCGTGGAATGTGAACTGTATGACTCGTATTTTGCACTTTGTTCTTGCACTAGAAAAATAGTGGAGTTTTGCTAACCCCCGAGTATTCGGGGGGTGGATGTCTGTTTTTGCATTCAGGTTTTGGGAGCATAACACAGGATCGACACAAAGGATGATGAAAGATGATCGATACTAATAACATGAGGACCCGTACGTTGTTGTATTGGTTCAGTCATATTTTATTTCCGCTGCAGTATAATTACCCCATTGTATGGGAGCATTTTGTATTCGACCCCTGCGTGGGCATGTATTGAGTTGTATGTATTTATTGAAAGACCAAATCGGTCTACTGAGTCATTTTTAGCCTTAAAGGCATTGTTGAGATGTTCGATGTTGTTTACCAACCTGGTAGATCCTTGAGGAAAGGGTCTACGACGTGTAATATCCCTGAGTGGATTGGGGGTGTTACATAAATGGTATCAGAGCTTAGGTTGTGGAAACCTAGGCTGTCAGGTTTAGTGATGTTTGTTGAGTTTTGTCTCGTCGGATTTTGTCTGACTGAGTCGTGTCGCAACGCGTCGTCTGAGTTTGTTGGTCGTGATTAATATCACGGGGCGATCATCATCTTCATGCGACCTGTGGCTGTAAGTCTCCCTTCTTTATGTTTGTGCCTCATCTGATGCGAGTTACTGGTATGATTATGTGTTAAGTGACAGAATCTTAATGCAGATTTTTAGTCTCATGATTGCGTTTATGTGACTCTCATATTTCGTCTATATGAGGATCAGTGTCACTGCTAATGTATTTTCGAACTGTATTTTATCCGCTGCGTGTGTCCTTTCAAAATGACTTTTAGTATTTTGCAAACTGAGTTCTAATTCGTAAAACCGATTCCATAAATCGAGTTTTGGCATTTTGGCCTTGAATGTTTTATGACGGTTTGATAAAGGATTTTGTGAGATTTGGGCATTTTGGCCTATTGAATTTTTTGAATACCTTGAGTATCTTAGAAAATTAAATTTCGAGACGTACTTTTAAAACGAATTATTTTCTTGCGGTGTTTTCAAGGTGCTTTCTGGTGCCGCTATATATTTCAAAAATTTTCCAGTTGAGGACCAAAATATTTTGAGATATTTTCAATTATTTAGAAATACTTTGCTTATACCCGAGGGTCGAATATTTCTGAAAGTCTTTCACAAAAAGGGAAGTGTCCTCGTTTTATCAAGCGCGAGATGGTTTTCAAAGTCTCGATAATGGTGTCTGTGCTACTTTTTGAAGGGTGATACTCAAGATCAACTAGTGTTTCCAAAATCATTTTTTTCAAAGGTGGTTTTCATTTTAAAAACCTATCGTTCCTGTTTGCGGTCCGGTAATATTTGTATGATGTTTTGTGATTATGTGCTGGTTATCATTCGGGCCGTTGAGATCGCTGAATGATGCCGTCGTTACTATGATTCTGTGTATGCGGGCTACCATACGTTGATATGTTGTGTGGAATTGGCATCTCTGGTTTGTTGCATTGTGATGTTATGTTCCATTGTATCGAGCATTTGTATATTCGGTATGCCGAGCCGAGGTGTTTCAACCATGGTGTGCTGAGGGCGTGCACGTACCAATTGTCCTTCTCACCAGTAACGCATTTCATGTGCAGACCCGAGAGACACAGGATCCAGTTTTGCGAGTTGGGTTCCAAGTTTTTCGGGACATGAACTTCAGCACAGATATCAGGATCGGCTCTAAGAGGCCCATGGGGAATGTTTCCGTCAGCTGCCTTTGTGTTGTTGCCTTGTTTCCATTATTGTGAGTTACGGGGACGGCCTTCTTTTATAAGAGGTCGAATGTAATACCCGTATTGTTTTGGACTTCTGCATTTTCTCTTACTCAAGTCTATCAACTCGCTCGTGTTCGTTGACATTTTCTGAGCTTGTCATGTCCCTTGTTTTTGTTGATCGAATGAGTGTGGTATTGTTTCAGAATAACTCGTTTGTCGTTGTGACTTTTCAATTGCTATTCCCTTTCCTGTGGATCTTATGTGAATACACATCTTGTTGTTTTCACCGGATCATATATTGTCTCGAGTCGAGATGTGAACCTGGAAGTTGTTGTTTGAATTTTATTGTTCTTCGTGATTCGAACATGATTGTTCGATTTTTGTTGTCTCGATCGTTTGATTGTTCAGTTTTTGTTGATCTCATTTCGTGATTGTTGAACGTTCAGGCTCCTTCATAATTCCCTTAAGTTCGGGAAATTAGTCACGTTTTCGATCTTCCAACCCTTGGGCGGTGGAACTCCGTATTTGTTCAGCGATTGGCTCGCGTTTTGATTTATGTACCGTTGGGTTGGTCAATCATATTGATTTTCGTTCGTTGTGTTTTGTGATTGTTCGGATAATTGACTTGATTGTATTATCTGGTTGTTGACTCTTGTCACTTGTTGGTTTTATTATGTCTCTACGGTGGCGTTGTGCTGGTCGTCGTGGAGCATGTTTTCACGCCGTATATCCCTTTGCGTTGCTTGTAACGTTTCACCGTTGGGCGTAAGTTACGCGTATCTTATGTACCTCGTTGAGTCTTCCTGGCGGGATATCGCTTCTCCCTACTTGTTTTAAGTTTCGGGATGAAACTTCTTTTAAGGAGGGTAGTATGTAATATCCGCAATTTCGATTTTCAGTAATTTTTTTTTTGGCGAGAGTCCGTTTTGACGACTCACTTGGGACCGTTTCATCATTCTGAGAATGATTAATTCTGCACTTTTTTTCATCCGACTTCGTTTCGGTATCATTTGGTTGAGTTTCGTGTTTCTTAGCGACTTTTCCGCACTCTAGTTCGATTCTTGTGAATCTCATTCGAAACTACTGTTTCGAGTTTCCCGTAAGTCCCTTTAACTTTGTTAGACGTGTTGTGAACTTCAGTTTGGTTATTCGATCACGTATCGTGATTTTCAGGCGTTTTGGGCCATTTTGTAATTTACCCAAAGTTGTGGGTACCCGCATTCGTATTTGTTGTCTTGACCCTTTTCATGGTCGTGTGGGATTAATTGTCGCATGGTATTTCATTCCAGGTCGATGATGTTGCCCACGAGCATTTTGTCATGTTCGTTCCGTGTGATTTCGGATAATCAAGTCGTCGAGTCCTGGTGGACGGGCACTGGCCGGACGGTTGCGGGCACTGACCGGACGGTTGCGGGCACTGGCCGGACGGGTGCGGCAGGAACCGACGTAGCGCACGCTACGGCCGGAAGGTAGCGCACGCTACGGCCGGGAGCGCGCCGCCTTCGGCCGGTTAGGCTGCTAGTCGGCCGAGAAAGTAGGGGCAGTGAGGTTCTGGACTCGGGTGGATCGGCAGGTAGCGCACGCTACTATCGGACACTGCGCACGCTACGACCGGCAGGTAGCGCACGCTACGACCGGCAGGTAGCGCACGCTACGGCCGGAAGGCTACGAACGCTACCCGGCCGAGCAGTCTAGTCCAGGAGGTCTCTGGATTGCGGCCCGGGCCGATAGCGCACGCTAGCTCGGCAGCCTAGCGCACGCTAGTCCGGCCCAGTATAAATGTGACAGAGCAGTCCAGTTTCGGTCATTTTTCCCATTTCGCTCTTTCTCTTCCGCGGCTAGGGCCTTGGGGATCTTGAAGCCATGTTGTTGAACAACAAATCCACGAAGTTCTTGAGTTCATATCATTGATTGATCGTCCTATATCATCCTTTGATCCAGCAAATCAAGGTGAGAATTCCTAGAACCCTATTTTGAGAAATTTTGGGGTTTTTGCGTTTTTGTCCGATTCGTTCCGTATTATTGATTAATCCATGATGGATATGATTAATATTAGTAGTATTCTTGGGTTTAACATCATTTAATCCATTGTTCTTCGTCGAATCAAGGTATATTTCTTGATTTCCTTCGAGTTGACTTTTTGGGGGGATTTGTTCTTGATTTCATTTTCCATCCGTTTTTGATGAACCGATTGTTGTAAAATGATGTTTTTAAACATATCCTAAGGATTGAATATCCATATTTTGGTTGGGAAGTCCATTTTCATGTTTTTTCGGGTCGATTCGTGTTCTTGGCCGTTTTGGGGGAAACCCTTGAACTTTCGTCATTTGTTCCTTGAATTCAGCGGCTTTGGGTCGTACTTTGGAATCTATTTTCGTTGTTATTATTGTCGTTCGTAGTTTATTGTTGCGGGTTGTCGTTCGGTGGAGTCGGCGGGTTCGTAGTCAGTTCGTGCCAACCTATTTCGGTCGATTCTCCGTGTTGTGGTTATTCGAGGCAAGTACCTTATCCATACAATTCTTGTTTTGTGGATATGATAATTAGTGATCGTATCTATGTGTTTGTTTGATCGTTTGAATTGAACTTTCAAAAGATTCGGTTTAGCCTCGTTAAAGGCTCCTTTCAAAACGCATGTGTTTTGTGAATATTGTGCCCCGTGAATGATTAAGTGAACCCTATGAATTCGCTTGTTGTTGTTGTTGTTGATGTTATTATGCTTTGATAATATATACACATGTTATCTCTTTACGGTGCGTTATGGTTTGACATGGTGTTTTGCTAAGTGTTTGATGCCTCTGGGTGAATTATTTGGATATCCTTGGTGTGATATGTTATTTGTACATGATTGTTTCGCTAGCCAGCTCGGGAGGGTCCTTCGAGGCCTCGAGTGGGATTTGTGGCTTCGTCCCGGTCCTAGGCGACGTGTGTGCTTGATTGTTTCGCTAGCCAGCTTGGGATGGTCCTTCGAGGCCTCGAGTGGGATTTTTCGCTTCATCCCGGTCCTAGGCGACGTGTGTGCTTGATTGTTTCGCTAGCCAGCTCGGTAGGGTCCGACGGGGCATCGAGTGGGATTCGTGGCTTCGTCCCGGTCCTAGGCGATGCTTGTGCGTGAATGTGTTTGCTCACCTCGGGAGGGTTCGACGGGGCCACGGAGGGAGTCAAATGGTTTCGCCCTGGATTCACGAGTAGAACTTCATGAGTGCGTGTGTATGTTTTGTGAATGTATTTGCTCACCTCGGGAGGGTTCGACGGGGCCACGGAGGGAGTCCAATGGTTTCGCCCTGGATTCACGAGTGAAACTTCACGAGTGCGTGTGTATTTTATGTCCGTCGAGGACATGTGACGTGGGTTTTAACACTGTGTATTGTTGTTGGTTTCATTTGTGAAAACAAAACCTTTGGGCAGTGACCCCTGTTGATTTTGGAAAGAGAAGGATTCTGAAATCCTAAATTGTTTTCTATTAAAACTCTCGATGGCATTTTAAACCGTTTTATAAATTATTTCCCTTGATTTGTGATCTTTCGATTTTGGAATGTTTTACCCAAACTCTTGCCTCGGGAAGTACTTTTTGTTACGTTTGGATCTTTGAGGATTCATGGTTATTGTTATTCGTGGAATGTGAACTGTATGACTCGTATTTTGCACTTTGTTCTTGCACTAGCAAAACAGTGTAGTTTTGCTAACCCCCGAGTATTCGGGGGGTGGATGTCTGTTTTTGCATTCAGGTTTTGGGAGCATGGGGTCGGCACGAAGGATGATGAAAGATGATCGATACTAATCACATGAGGACCCGTACATTGTTGTATTGGTTCAGTCATATTTTATTTCCGCTGCAGTATAATTACCCCGTTGTACGGGAGCATTTTGTATTCGACCCCTGCGTGGGCATGTATTGAGTTGTATGTATTTATTGAAATACCAAATCGGTCTACTCAGTCATTTTTATCCTTAAAGCCATTGTTGAGATGTTCGACGTTGTTTACCAGCCTGGTAGATCCTTGAGGAAAGGGTCTACGGCGTGTAATATCCCTGAGTGGATTGGGGGTGTTACACATTGTCTAATGACAATAAACACAACTGATTACCTAAAGAAAACTGTCGTGCATAGCTATTCTCACAACCGGCGTTGTGTAAAAAGAATACAAACAATTCTTCCCCCTAAAGCTAAACCGTTGTGCGAAATCAACAAAAACAATCATTTTAAAAATTAAAACAGTTGTGTACTTATCCATCCAACAATGGTCCATTCAAAGATAACTATTATATAAAGAACCAATAAATAAATATTTATCTTAGAGGAACCATTGTGTTTCTTCCTTTTTAACAACAGATGGCAAATGAAAAACACTTGATTTATTTATTGGTTGACAACGGTTTTAGAATATTGTGTTGTTGTTTCTAGATATTATACAACATTCTGTAAAATACCGTGTGTTCTCATCAATAAAATCACACAACATATTTTGTACCATTGTCTGAGGCACTTAAGAGACGGCGTCTCAATAGATAATGGGAAAACAGGGGGTTAGACAACGGGCAAAAACCGTTGTCTGATGCAGTTTTTCTTATAGTGCAATGGTTTTTAAAAAAATTCTAAAACATAGTTCAGTGGCAGACACGCGGCTAGAACTCGCGCGGACGCAATGTATATAGTGGTATCTTGCTACTGAGCTATGTTGTTCATTGGTTAAATTTGATACATGATTTATATATGTACATAATCAGGATTATAATTTAAAATTTATAATGTAATAAACTGATTATAATTAAATAAGTTTTGTAATTTTTATTTAAAAATATTAGACATTATACTAATCAGATACTATTTATAATTGATCATAGCTAACTAGATAGTATTATTTAAAAATATAATATAAAAATACATATCTAAATAAATAATACATATTATAATTAATTAAGGTATTGGAGTCACATATGTGAAGCGAATGTAAATTAATATATATTGTTTGATTTATGTATTGACGTCACCTATATGACGCCATTGGTTTTTGAAAAGAAAAATGCCATTGGTTTTAAAAAAAAAAGTTCCAAAACATAACTCAGTGGCAGACACGGTGCTCGAACCAGCACCGATACTAGGGCTATAAACGAGTCGAACGGTACCGAACCTTCACTGAATTTGGCTCGGCTCGAACTTATTCAAAACTTAAGTTCAATTCGGCTCGAAAGGGCCGAGCTTTTATTTTTGTTATTCGGCTCAAATTCGAAGGGTTCTTTTAGAATTAACGTTCAATTCGATGCGGTTTGAATTTTTGGAACAGTTCGAACATTTTCTGCTCATGTTAGACAAAATCTATACTATTATTCAATTTTCTCATAAATCACAAAATGGGCTTGAGCTTAATGGATATAGAGTTTTGGACTAGTGTATATAATTAATATAAATATGTGTAATATATTAAATTATATACATATAATTTCCCCCCCAAAAAAACAAGATGGCCGAGCCGAACATATTCGAGCTATTCGGCTCGATTATGTAATATCCGCAATTTCGATTTCCAGTAATTTTCTTTTTTTTAGCGAAAGTCCATCTTAGCGACTCTATTGTGACCGTTTCATCATTCCGAGAATGATTAATTCTGTACTTTTTGTCATCCGAGTTCGTTTCGGTGTCATTTTGTTGAGTTACGTGTTCTTAAGCGACTTTTCCGCACTTGAGTTCGATTCTTGCAAATCTCGTCCAAAATTATTATTTCGTGTTTTTTTAAGTCCGTTTAACGTTGTTAGACGTGTTGTGAACTTCGGTTTGGTTATTCGATCACGTATCGTGATTTTTCGGCACTTTTGTCACAAACAGTGTGCGCCTAGGCACACAAGTTCTGTGCCTAGGCACAACCCTTTTCAGGGGCTGAACTGGGCGCGGCTGTACCGCGGGCCATGGCACGCTCGGTCTGCAATGCGGCACGGCCTGGAAGCCTGACCATGTATTTTAGCCGCGGGCCACGGCACACTCAGTCTACGCCGTGCCACGCGAGTCAGAATGCCCCTTTATCAGCAGGATTTGGAGAGGATTTCATTTCCTCTCCTTTCTTCTCTCCATGGGCGATTGTTTGGGTGATTTTCGGGCGATTTTGGGCGATTTGTCTCAGAGATATCATCCTACTCAAAATCTTGGTGTGGATTAACAACATCAATTCGTGTTATTCGTCATTAATTCGAGGTATTTTATTGATTCTCCGGAGTTGATCTTTTTCGGAGTTTTGTTCTTGATTTCATTTTCCATCCGATTTTGATAAATCGATTGGTGTTATATGTTGTTATTAAACTTGTTTTATGGATTATATATCCATATCTTCGGTTTGTTTCAACCCGAAGGGTGATTTTGGTGTTCTTGAGGTGTAGTGAACATTTGATGTTCGATCAAATGTTCGAATGAGTTTTCCTTCGATAATTTGTTGTGATCTCCATTGTTTTTGGTCTTGATCTTCATCGTAATCATGTTTTTGTTGTTCCTTCCGGAGGATTATAGGTGCTCTAGGATTCTGAGTTGAATCTCGTTTGGTGATTGATAATTCGTGTGGTGTTATTCTCGTAGTATTCGCGGTGCTATCGTGTTCTTGATAGTGTTCGGGAGTTCGGGGCTACCCGACCGCATCTTGTTCATCGTCTCGTTTTGATCGTAGTTTCGAGGCAAGTATTTTCTTATACATTATGTGTCTTGCAAATAGAATTTACATGTTGGATTTACGATGGTTGTTTTACCCTCGTGAATATGATTCGTGTGAATTAATTATGATTTAATTATTTTGAACATTGCGGGCTTTAATGATATCCCCACTGGTTTTATGTTGTGGAATCGTGCATTCCACATTAATTGTATTGTTGTGTTGTGATTGATTGTTCATGATGGAGGTATTGTGTTGAGTATAACAATTGTGTAGGGTAACTGGCCATTTCTAGCAAGTATTCCTAATGAACTTACATTCTTAGCATATTAGTATTGCATGAGTGATGGGTGTGTGTATGCTCACTATGGGTTAGATTCGACGGGGTCTCGGTAGTGATCCACGGAGGGGTGGATCGACGAGCCTTGCTTTTAACCACTACGGGTTAGATTCGACGGGGTCTCGGTAGGGGTCCACGGAGGGGTGGATCGACGGTTAATTGTGGTGCATTATTACAAATGTGTTTTGATATTGGCGTTTCCGGAAACGAGTGTTTTTGAACGATGGTTTCATGATTCTTGCATGCATTGACTAGATGTGTAAGAGGTAAGTTGTTCATTGGCCTACTCGGCTAGGATGGCACTAGAATATTGGTCGTTCGTGTTTAGTCCTTTAGTTGTGGGTTTTGATATTGGAAAAGGGACCTTGCTATTGTTCTCGTGTACTGTGATTTGATGAGATTTGGGTTGAGATTCCAACGTTTTTTTTGTAAAGGTCGTTTTACGAAAAGTGATTTTGGGCCGAGACCCATTCGTCTTGAAAAGATTATTTTTTCAACTAAGGACTTGAGGTCCAATGAGGTTTCTACTTTTAAAATCCCCGAGATGAGGGATTTATTTTCAAACACTTCATTGATTGCTTTCTAATTAATAAAACCTCTTAGGTAGGCTTGTGTAGTTAATTGCCGTACCCGATTCGTGATTTTCGTTTGTTTGTTACATTTCGTATGGTTATGTACTTGCAATAGAAAAATAGTGGAATTTTGCTAAACCCCGAGTAATCAGGGGGTGAATGTCTGTATTGCATTCAAGTTTTGGGGAGCATAGCACAGGGTCGGCATGAAGGATGATGAAAGATGATCGATACTAATCACATGAGGACTCGTACGTTGTTATATTATTTCAGTTGTATTTTATTTCCGCTGCAGGACAGGATTGTGTTGTATTCGACCCCTACGTGGGGATGTATTAAGATTGAGTTGTATGTATTTATTGAAAGACCAAATCGGTCTACTGAGTCATTTTAGCCTTAAAGGCATTTTTGAGATGTTCGATTTTGTTACCAGCCTGGTAGATCCTTGAGGATAGGTTCTACGGCGTGTAATATCCCTGAGTGGATTGGGGGTGTTACATAAATGGTATCGGAGCTTAGGTTGTGGAGACCTAGTGTAATACCCGTCATTTTTATAATGCAATATTATTATTTTATAATAATATTATAATGCATTTCATGTTATTTAATTTAATTTAAAGGATCATGAATATTTATTTCGACGTATCACAAGTCCTAACCCGAGTCAATTTCTCAAGTTAATTTCAGAACATTTAATATTAATCATTTTTAAGTATGATAATTAAAGATATTATTATTAATAATAAAATTTATAATAGGAGCAATATTAATATTAACATTATTAATATTTTATCTTCATTATTTCTATATCATCATTAATATTACTTTCGATATTATTATTATTAGTATCGATATTATTAATTATTACCACTGTTATTATTATTATTTTGATTTTTATCATTATTGTTATTATTATTATTATTATTATTATCATTATTAATGGCCCAATAGTTTGTTATGACCCATAACAAAATACAAGCCCAAATTAACCCTAACCCTAATACAGGCAGTATAAATATACAACCTCTACAGTATAAATACACACCATACTGTTCAATACTACAACACAGAAATACACTTTTTCTTCCCAGCGCCGTTTTCTTCTTCGTTCCACAACAAAAAAAAACCCAACACAGAAAATTTGTTGCAAAGAGGAAGGGGGAGCAGACACCGTTTTCATTTTTATCGACCGTCCAAATTCAACGAGTCATCTGAATCTCAACAGGAGGTAATCTGCCGATTTCTTCTCGGAATCATATTCTCGTTTTCTTATTTCCTGCTAGGATATCAGATAATTATTCTTCGTGATTTCGAATCCATAACAGAAAATCATAATCCGAAAACATGAATTCAACCGAATATTTCAACCCAGAAATTTAACCAACAATAATCACTATCATCCCAAATACCAAATCCATATAACAGTCTGATTCAAACACACTTCAAAAATGGAAATCTTACTGACCGAACTCCATCCGCAAGCCTGAACCAGGAATCGGAATTTGGCCTCATTTTCCGACGACTTTTCATTCCCGTTTCCGGCCGAACCCCAACTCCTCCCATTCATCCTTGAGCCCGAAACACTTCAGCCCTTTCAAACCGGGAATCCCTCAATTTTAAAACCATACTCCAGAACCGAAGCCTTCAAACCCGAACTCAAATTCGGACATCAAAACTCAATATGCTTTCTTACCTGAAACCCGTCGGAAGCCTTCGTCGGAACCCGAGCCGAACCAGCGCCGTTGCTCCAGCCACCAGCGCCTTCCACCGCCGCTGCCATTTTACAGGTCGGGGACTGACCGGAAGCTAATAGAGGGTCGATGTGTGTTCGATTTTTGGGCGTGATAAGAGTTCATGTGTGTGTGTGTGTGCTTGAATGTTTGTGATTTGTGTATGTGTGTTTTCTGCATTGCAGCCGAGAGGGAGAGAGATTAGAGAGAGAGGCGAGAGGGAGAAGAAGGGCAGTAGGTGGAAGAAGAAAGAAAAAGAATTATGTCGGCTGAGTGAAGATTGGGTTTATATACCCGCGATTTTCGTAGGTTATTCGATTTAATCCTCTCATTCTCCAGCAACTTCAATTTAGCCCTCATATTTTTCAGAAACTTTCAATTCCGCCCCAGACCGTTTTAATTAATTCGATTCTAATCTAGTCAGCTTTTCAACTCCTACAATTTGACCCCAGTCAATTCTAAACCTTCACTTCTAGTCCTATTTTGACCGGAACAATAAAATATTGACTTACAATTAATATTAATGATTTATCTGAAACTTATGTATAAGTATTTTAATTTCAGTCATTAATAATGGTAACTCATCGATTAATATTAATTAGCAACTGTAATTTATTTTCAGTTATTATGGTGATATTTATATCTTTTCATTTATTATATAAATAATAAATTGTAAGGATTATAACAATAATTATTATTATTATATGTAGACTTTGTCAAGGATTTACGGGCTTAGGACTGTGAGTCGAGCACATTCATTTCAGTCAGACATCATCATCATTTATTCAGGTGGGAATCTTCACTATCACTTTAATTGCTTTGATTGGACTGCATATGTGATATTCATTTCATGTTTATAAATTATGATACACGTTGTAAATCAGGCTCACCTGTATTCGTGTAAGAGGTTATCATGTTGTGTGGGGACACCTGCACAACCCAGTATTCACATATGAACTCGTTTCATGTTATATGTGGTATTGCGTGTATGTTTCATGTTGTGTGGGGACACCTGCTCAACCCAGTATTCACGTTATATGTGGTATTGCGTGTATGTTTCATGTTGTGTGGTGACACCTGCTCAACCCAGTATTCACATTATATGTGGTATTGCGTGTATGTTTCATGTTGTTGCGGGGGCACCTGCGCAACCTCAATATTCGTGTTATGCGTGCTCGATTCATGTTGTACGTAATATTGTGAGTATGCATTCATGTTGAGGAAAAATGTGATAATTTATTCATGTTATGTTTTCCATGAGATTGTATATTACTGTGATCAGTGTGATTTCCACGAGCTGAAGGAAGCTCACCCCTACCTTTATTGATCCCTCAGGTTGAACCGAGCTGGATGGACGAAGGAGCGAGCCGAGGGAGCATATGAAAAAGAATTTATTAAATGTTGTTTTCTTTATGTCAACTGTTTGAAACTTTTGGGGAAACTTTGACTAGAAATATTAAATTACGATTTATTTTCTTCCGCCGCAAATTTTTACCTCGTATTTATGATGAAATGTTACCTTATTTAAAGGTATTTATTTTCACGACATTGTAGCGACTCGACTTTGTAGGCGAGAATTTTTATATTCTCAAGAAAATTATTTTTCTCAAAATTTACCTTTTACTTATTTTCCCCAATAATTACCCTAGAAGTCGGGGCGTTACATAGTGGTATCAGAGCAGGTTTTACCTTTCTGTAGACTTGCTAAATGTAAAAGAATCATATGCTCCCAGCTTCGCCATTTCGTCACTCCGTCAGAGGTACCGAATTTCAGTTATTATTCATGCATATGTCATTTCATTTTACTTATATAATTATTTACGTATGTACGAACTGTTAGAATGGCCAAACCTAGTATGACTCCACGTAAGTGTAATATCCGCAATTTCGAATTTCGGTAATTTTCTTTTTTTCGGCGGAAGTCCGTTTTGACGACTCGCTCATGACCATTTCGTCATTTCGAGAATGATTAATTCTTCACTTTTTGTCATCCGAGTTCGTTTCGGTGTTGTTTTGTTGAGTTCCGTGCTTTTTAGCGACTTTTCCGCACTTGAGCTCGATTCTTGCGAATCTCGTCCGAAACTGTCGTTTCGAGTTTCTCGTAAGTTCATTTAATGTTATTATTCATGTTGCGAGCTTTGGTTTGGTGTTTCGATCGCGTATCGTGATTTTCGGACGTTTTGGGCCATTTTCGTAATTTCCCAAAGTTTTGGGTAATTACTTCCGTTGTTGAATTCCGAGCCTTCGGGTGGTCGGAATCGTGTGTCCTACTAGCTCTTAGATTCGTCTTTGTGAGTACTTCGTAACCGTATCTTCGGTTCGTATTCAGTTCGGGTTTCGGTGTCGTTTTGTTGAATTCGGGATTACTAAACGACTTTTCTAAGTATGAGTTCGTCTTTGTTAGATCACCATTAATTTTTGATGACTCCAAAAATTATAAATCTTTGCAATATTATAGAACATCGAGTTAGCTTTCCAATGGTTCAAGCGGTGAGTCAATCGAGTCCGGACGAGAGAGTTATGGTCGTTTCGATTTTGGCCGAGCACTTCCGGGAGCCTTTCGGCCGATAGGGGGTCGATAGACTCTCGCCTACATTCGAGTATGGCTATCGGTTGGGCCTATCGGCCGATAGGCCGGCCGATAGGTCTGCCGTGTTACACTTTAAATGCGTTGTTTTGAGCGTGAAGCTCATTTCTTTCCAATTTTTCCACTGCGCCGCGAGAGAGGAGATATAGAGGGAGAGAGTTCTTCATCCGGGGGTCGATTTTCATCATTTCTTTTCGGTTGTGAGGCTCGGATAATCAATCTAACGCGTGTTCTACGGATCTTAACACTTGAATCACTCAAGGTAATATCTCTTGAAACCCTACCTTTTTGGATAATTGGGGATTTTGGGGTTTTGTCCGATTCTTTCCGTTTCGTTGATGGATTCATGATGAATATGATTAATCTTGTTAGTATCTTTAGTTTCCCTACGGATTCATGGATATTTTGTGGATTTTTACGGAATCGAGAGGGTTTGGTTGTGGTCCGCCCTCGTTGTTGTTTTCGGTATGAATATACATGAATCGTAGGCGGGGTTCCGGGTGTATTCCATTTCCATAATCGTTTAGAAGTGGTTGTGATTGTGCTATTCGAATCGTTAGGTTCATTTTCGTCGGTTCCTCACGGTCGTGCTTGATTCTTCCGTTCCGTTCGTTGTCGTATTCCCTTTTCGTTAGCATCGGGCGTTCCGAAGCTTCCCGGTTGAGCCGTATCCGTTCGTGGTTCCGTGCTCGTGGTATCGAGGCAAGTACCTTGTCCATACAATTCTTGTTTTGTGGATATGATAATTAGTAACCGTCTCTATGTGTTTATTTGATCGTGTGTTTCGAACTTTCAAACGATTCGGTTTAGCCTTGTTAAAGGCTTGCTTTCGAAACGCGTGTGTTTTGTAAATGGTGTGGTTTGAGAATGACTATGTGAACTCTATGGATATGTTTGGTGTTGATGTTGCACTTGGTATTGCGTGTGGGCGCATATTATTTCATTTCGGTGCGTTGTGGTTTGACGTGGTGTTTGGCTAAGTGTTGATGCCTCTGGATGAATTATTTGGATATCTTTGTTGCATTGTGATATGTGTGTGATTGTGTGAATGTGGGCGGGGCCCACGGTGGCACATGGCATGTGATCATGTGGCCAGGATGCAACAAGCGATTGATCCAACCGTGAGAGCCTAAGGAAAACTACGGTGGCACATGGCATGTGATCATGTGGCCAGGATGCAACAAGTGATTGATCCAACCGTGAGATGTTGTGATTTGTTTCGCTAGCCAGCTCGGGAGGGTCCTTCGAGGCCTCGAGTGGGATGTCGGTGGTATCGTCCCGGTCCTAGGCGATGCGCGTGCGTGATTATGTTTCGTTGATTTTACGTCCGTTGAGGACACGTGATGTTGGGCTTTGACCCTGTAAATTGTTGGTGATTTCCTATTTGTGAAAACAAACGTTTGGGCTGTGACCCTATCGATCTTTTGGAAAGAGAAGGATTTTATAATCCTAAATTGTTTTCTATTAAAACTCTCGATGGCATTTTAAACTATTTTGTAAATTGTTTCCCTTATTTGCGATCTTTCGGTTTTGGAAATGTTTACCCAAACTCTTGCCTCGGGAAGTACTTTTCTTTACGTTTGGATCTTTGAGGATTCCTGATTATTATTGTTCTTGGAACTTGTATTGTATGGCTCGTATTTTTGCACTTGTACTTGCACTAGCAAAACAGTGGAGTTTGCTAACCCCAGTATTCGGGGTGGATGTCCAGATGTGCATTCGAGTTTTGGAGCGAGCACGTGGTCGGCACGAAGGATGATGAAAGATGAGCGATACTAATCACACGAGGTTCCGTTGATGTCGTATTGGTCGATTGTATTTTCTTTTTCATTGCGGTATCTTTTCCCGTTATGCGGGAGTTTATTTTATTTTGACCCCTGCGTGGGTATGTGTTGGGAATGAGTTGTATGTTATTATTGAAAGACCAAGTCGGTCTACTGAGTCATTTTAGCCTTAAAGGCGATGTTTAGATGTTTGATTTTAGTTATCAGCCTGGTAGATCCTCGAGGAGAGGGTCTACGGCGTGTAATATCCCTGAGTGGATTGGGGGTGTTACATAAATGGTATCGGAGCTTTAGGTTGTGGAAACCTAGGCTGTCGGGTTAGTGGTGTCTATTGAGTTTTTGTCTCGTCGGATTTTGTCTGACTAAGTCGTGTCGCGACGCGTCGTCTGAGTTGGTTGGTCGTGATTAGTATCGTGGGGCGATCATCATCTTCGTGCGACCTGTGAATGTAAGTCTCCCTTCTTGGTGTTGTGCCTCGTGTGACACGAGCTATTTTTTTTATGATTATTTGTTAAGCGACGGAATTCTTTTATGAATTTTGATTTCGTGATATGTGGTTACTCGACTCTAATACTTCGTTCATATGAGGAGTAGTGTTGATGGATTGTGCATGTTTGACTTTATTCCTTTTATCCGCTGCGTGAGTTCCTTTGTAATGATTTTCGGTATTTTACCGACTGAGTTTTATTTCGAAAATTGATTCCATTAACCGAGTTTTTGGCATTATGGCCTTGATCATTTTGGCGAAATTCTTATGACGGTATTTAGTATTTTGTAAATGGATTTTATGAGTTTTTGAAATATTACCGTCATCGACCTTTTTGGCGTTTTTGTGAATGGTTTTTTAGCCTGGTGGGTTCGGCGGGACCACGGCGCTATATTGTTTCTTGTAATTACGAAATTTTTGGGCATTCTAGCCCATTGAATTATTTTGAAAACCTTGAGTGTCTTAGAAAATTAAAATTCGAGACGTGCTTTTAAAAGCGAATTATTTTAAGCGGTGTTTTCAAGGTGTTTTCTAATGCCGCAATACATTTCAAAAAAAAATTTCGGTTGAGGACCAAAAATATTTTGAGATATTTTCAAATGCGATTGCTTAGACCCAAGGGTCGAATATTTTTGAAAGTTTTTCACTACGAGAAGGTGTCCTCATTTTTGTTCAAACGCAAGATGATTTTCAAAGTCTCGAAAATGATGTTTGTTCAACTTTTTGTAAAATGATACTCAAGATCAATTGGTGTTTCCAAAGCTGTCTTCAAAGGTGGTTTTTGTTTTTAAAACCTATCATTCTGTTTGCGGACCGGAAATGCGTGTATGGTTTTCGAACTTTTGTTACGGTGTTAACCCCGAATTGTGATCGAAATGGTGGCATGAACGTCGAGGCGTTGCCACGCATTTGTTGTACTAGTCCTCTTTGAGAGGTATGAACTGGTATTTACTGTTTGTCGCCTCGTGGTGATTTGCGTGTTGTCGCACGGGTGTGGTATTGAAGCTTGAGTTTGTACGTTTGTGTACATGTGTGATTGTTTCATGATGGTTGAAATTATGTCTGGTTATCGTTCGGGCCGTCGAGGTCGCCGAGCGATACCGTCGTTGCTATAGTGTTTGTGTGTGTATTACTTTATGATGGTAATCGTTGTATATAGTATGTGTTATGATTCTTTGTTGTGCTGAGTTGGCATCTCCGCTATGTTATTTTGCGACGTTGTGCCCCATTGTATCTAGCATTTGTATTTTCGGTATGCCGAGCGAGACGTTTCAACCGTGATGTGCGGGGCATGCACGTGTATGGTCCTTCTCGTCGGTAACACATTTCAAGTGTGGACTCGAGGACACCGAATTCCGTTTTGCGAATTAGCTACCGAGACTTTCGAAGTTCGCGCTTCAGCACGATCATCGAATCGTCTTTGAGAGGCCTTTGAAGGATGTTTTGTCGGTTGCTTGTTGTGCCGTCACCTTGATTTATTTATTGCGAGTTGCGAAGCGACCTTCTTTTATAAGAGGTCGAATGTAGTACCCGTGTTGTTTTTAGACTCTGCATTTTCTCTTTCTCGAGTCTATCGACTCGCTCGTGTTCGTTGATACTTTCAGACTTGTTACGTATTTCGGTTTAAATCGTTCGAGCAGTGTGATCTTGTTTTGGGTCAATCTGGTTATCGCTGTGATTTTTTTTGAGTTCAGTTCGATTCTTGTGAACCTTGTTTGGGAGTGACATCTTTTGGTTCTACTAGTTCTTTTATTCGAAGTGGATCGGCTTTGGAACTCTTGTGTTTTCGACTCTGTCGACTCATTTATGTTCGTTGACATTTCTGAGCTTGCCCTGCTCCTTGCTTTTGTTGATCGAACGAGTGTGGTGTTATTTCGGAATAACTCGTTGTCGTTGTGACTTTTCAATCGCTATTCCCTTTCCTGTGGATCTTCGGCAATGCATGTCTTGTAGTTCTCACCAGATCGTCCTGGGAGTTGTTGTTTGAACTTTATTGTTCTTTGTGATTCGAACATGATCGTTCGATTTTTGTTGTCTCGATCTTTGTGGTTCGATCGTTTGATTGTTCAGTTTTGTTGATCTCGTTTCGTGATTGTTGAACATTCAGACTCCTTCGAAATTCCCTTAAGTTCGGGAAGTTAGTCTCGTTTTCAATCTTCCAACCCTTGGGCGGTGGAATTCTGTATTTGTTCAGCGGTTGGCCACGTTTTGATTGATGTACCGTTGGGTGGGTCAATCCTGTTGATTTTCGTTCGTTGTGTTTTGTGATTGTCTGGATAATCGACTGGATTATACTATCTATTTGTTGACGCTTGTCACTTGTTGACTTTAGTATGTTCCTAACGGCGACGTGGTATTGGTCGTCGTGGAGCGTGTTTTCACGCCGTATGTCTCTTTGCGTTTCTTGCAGCGTTTCGCCGTCGGGCGCGAGTTTTCGGTTTTTGCGTATCTCGTCGAGTTTTCCTGGCAGGGTATATTGCTTCCCCCTACTTGTTTTAAGTTTCGGGACGAAACTTCTTTTAAGGAGGGTAGAATGTAATATCCGCAATTTAATTCGGTAATTTTCTTTTTTCGCGGAAGTCCGTTTTGACGACTTCGCTCATGACCATTTCGTCATTTCGAGAATGATTAATTCTTCACTTTTTGTCATCGAGTTCGTTTCGGTGTTGTTTTGTTGAGTTCCGTGCTTTTAGCGACTTTTCCGCACTTGAGCTCGATTCTTGCGAATCTCGTCCAAACGCCGTTTGAGTTTCTCGTAAGTTCATTTAATGTTATTATTCATGTTGCGAGCTTTGGTTTGGTGTTTCGATCGCGTATCGTGATTTTCGGACGTTTTGGGCCATTTTCGTAATTTCCCAAAGTTTTGGGTAATTACTTCCGTTGTTGAATTCGAGCCTTGGGTGGTCGGAATCGTGTGTCCTACTAGCTCTTAGATTCGTCTTTGTGAGTACTTCGTAACCGTATCTTCGGTTCGTATTCGTGTTCGGGTTTCGGTGTCGTTTTGTTGAATTCGGGATTACTAAACGACTTTTCTAAGTATGAGTTCGTCTTTGTTAGATCACCATTAATTTTTGATGACTCCAAAAATTATAAATCTTTGCAATATTATAGAACATCGAGTTAGCTTTCCAATGGTTCAAACGGTGAGTCAATCGGAGTCGGAACGAGAGAGTTATGGTCGTTTGATTTTGGGCGAGCACTTCCAGAGCCTTTCGGCCGATAGGGGTCGATAGACTCTCGCCTACATTCGATATGGCTATCGGTTGGGCCTATCGGCCGATAGGCGGCGATAGGTCTCTTTGTGTTACACTTTAAATGCGTTGTTTTGAGCGTGAATCTCATTTCTTTCCCATTTTTCCATTGCGCCGCGAGAGAGGAGATATAGAGGGAGAGAGTTCTTCATCCGGGGGTCGATTTTCATCATTTCTTTTCGGTTGTGAGGCTCGGATAATCAATCTAACGCGTGTTCTACGGATCTTAACACTTGAATCACTCAAGGTAATATCTCTTGAAACCCTACCTTTTTGGATAATTGGGGATTTTGGGGTTTTGTCCGATTCTTTCCGTTTCGTTGATGGATTCATGATGAATATGATTAATCTTGTTAGTATCTTTAGTTTCCCTACGGATTCATGGATATTTTGTGGATTTTTACGGAATCGAGAGGGTTTGGTTGTGGTCCGCCCTCGTTGTTGTTTTCGGTATGAATATACATGAATCGTAGGCGGGGTTCCGGGTGTATTCCATTTCCATAATCGTTTAGAAGTGGTTGTGATTGTGCTATTCGAATCGTTAGGTTCATTTTCGTCGGTTCCTCACGGTCGTGCTTGATTCTTCCGTTCCGTTCGTTGTCGTATTCCCTTTTCGTTAGCATCGGGCGTTCCGAAGCTTCCCGGTTGAGCCGTATCCGTTCGTGGTTCCGTGCTCGTGGTATCGAGGCAAGTACCTTGTCCATACAATTCTTGTTTTGTGGATATGATAATTAGTAACCGTCTCTATGTGTTTATTTGATCGTGTGTTTCGAACTTTCAAAAGATTCGGTTTAGCCTTGTTAAAGGTTTGCTTTCAAACGTGTGTTTTGTAAATGGTGTGGTTTGAGAATGACTATGTGAACTCTATGGATATGTTTGGTGTTGATGTTGCACTTGGTATTGCGTGTGGCGCATATTATTTCATTTCGGTGCGTTGTGGTTTGACGTGGTGTTTGGCTAAGTGTTGATGCCTCTGGATGAATTATTTGGATATCTTTGTTGCATTGTGATATGTGTGTGATTGTGTGAATGTGGCGGGGCCACGGTGGCACATGGCATGTGATCATGTGGCGAGGATGCAACAAGCGATTGATCCAACCGTGAGAGCCTAAGGAAAACTACGGTGGCACATGGCATGTGATCATGTGGCCGAGGATGCAACAAGTGATTGATCCAACCGTGAGCGCCAAAGTTAATCTACGGTGGCACATGGCATGCGATCATGTGGCCAGGATGCAACAAGTGATTGATCCAACCGTGAGATGTTGTGATTTGTTTCGCTAGCCAGCTCGGGAGGGTCCTTCGAGGCCTCGAGTGGGATGTCGGTGGTATCGTCCGGTCTGGCGATGCGCGTGCGTGATTATGTTTCGTTGATTTTACGTCCGTTGAGGACACGTGATGTTGGGCTTTGACCACCGTAAATTGTTGGTGATTTCCTATTTGCGAAAACAAAGGTTTGGGCTGTGACCCTATCGATCTTTTGGAAAGAGAAGGATTTTATAATCCTAAATTGTTTTCTATTAAAACTCTCGATGGCATTTTAAACTGTTTTGTAAATTGTTTCCCTTATTTGCGATCTTTCGGTTTTGGAAATGTTTACCCAAACTCTTGCCTCGGGAAGTACTTTTCTTTACGTTTGGATCTTTGAGGATTCCTGATTATTATTGTTCTTGGAACTTGTATTGTATGGCTCGTATTTTTGCACTTGTACTTGCACTAGCAAAACAGTGGAGTTTTGCTAACCCCCGAGTATTCGGGGGGTGGATGTCTGTATTGCATTCAGGTTTTGGAGCAGAGCACAGGGTCGGCACGAAGGATGATGAAAGATGAACGATACTAATCACACGAGGTTCCGTTGATGTCGTATTGGTCCAGTTGTATTTTCTTTTTCCGCTGCGGTATCTTTTCCCCGTTGTACGGGAGTTTATTTTATTTTGACCCCTGCGTGGGTATGTGTTGGGAATGAGTTGTATGTTATTATTGAAAGACCAAGTCGGTCTACTGAGTCATTTTAGCCTTAAAGGCGATGTTTAGATGTTTGATTTTAGTTATCAGCCTGGTAGATCCTCGAGGAGAGGGTCTACGGCGTGTAATATCCCTGAGTGGATTGGGGGTGTTACATAAATGGTATCGGAGCTTTAGGTTGTGGAAACCTAGGCTGTCGGGTTAGTGGTGTCTATTGAGTTTTTGTCTCGTCGGATTTTGTCTGACTAAGTCGTGTCGCGACGCGTCGTCTGAGTTGGTTGGTCGTGATTAGTATCGTGGGGCGATCATCATCTTCGTGCGACCTGTGAATGTAAGTCTCCCTTCTTGGTGTTGTGCCTCGTGTGACACGAGCTATTTTTTTTATGATTATTTGTTAAGCGACGGAATTCTTTTATGAATTTTGATTTCGTGATATGTGGTTACTCGACTCTAATACTTCGTTCATATGAGGAGTAGTGTTGATGGATTGTGCATGTTTGACTTTATTCCTTTTATCCGCTGCGTGAGTTCCTTTGTAATGATTTTCGGTATTTTACCGACTGAGTTTTATTTCGAAAATTGATTCCATTAACCGAGTTTTTGGCATTATGGCCTTGATCATTTTGGCGAAATTCTTATGACGGTATTTAGTATTTTGTAAATGGATTTTATGAGTTTTTGAAATATTACCGTCATCGACCTTTTTGGCGTTTTTGTGAATGGTTTTTTAGCCTGGTGGGTTCCGGCGCGGGACCCACGGCGCTATATTGTTCCTTGTAATTACCTGAAATTTTTGGGCATTCTAGCCCATTGAATTATTTTGAAAACCTTGAGTGTCTTAGAAAATTAAAATTCGAGACGTGCTTTTAAAACGAATTATTTTCTGGCGGTGTTTTCAAGGTGTTTTCTAATGCCGCAATACATTTCAAAAAAAAATTCCGGTTGAGGACCAAAAATATTTTTGAGATATTTTCAAATCATTGCTTAGACCCAAGGGTAGAATATTTTTGAAAGTTTTTCACTACGAGAAGGTGTCCTCATTTTTGTTCAAACGCAAGATGATTTTCAAAGTCTCGAAAATGATGTTTGTTCAACTTTTTGTAAAATGATACTCAAGATCAATTGGTGTTTCCAAACTGTCTTCAAAGGTGGATTTTGTTTTAAAACCTATCATTCTGTTGCGGACCGGAAATGCGTGTATGGTTTTCGAACTTTTGTTACGGTGTTAACCCCGAATTGTGATCGAAATGGTGGCATGAACGTCGGCGTTGCCACGCATTTGTTGTACTAGTCCTCTGTGAGAGGTATGAACCGGTATTTACTTGTTTGTCGCCTCGTGGTGATTTGCGTGTTGTCGCACGGGTGTGGTGTTGAAGCTTGAGTTTGTACGTTTGTGTACATGTGTGATTGTTTCATGATGGTTGAAATTATGTGCTGGTTATCGTTCGGGCCGTCGAGGTCGCCGAACGATACCGTCGTTGCTATAGTGTTTGTGTGTGTATTACTTTATGATGGTAATCGTTGTATATAGTATGTGTTATGATTCTTTGTTGTGCTGAGTTGGCATCTCCGCTATGTTATTTTGCGAAGTTGTTCCACTTTGTATCTAGCATTTGTATTTTCGGTATTCCGAGCAGTGAAGTTTCTTCCGTGATGTGCGGTTGCATGCACGTGTAAACTGTCCTTCTCGTAGTTAACTCATTTCAATTGTGGTCTCGAGGACACGAATTCCGTTTTGCGAATTAGCTACCGAGACTTTGAAGTTCGCGCTTCAAAGATCATCGGAATCGGCGTTGAGAGGCCTTTGAAGGATGTTTTTGTCAGTTGCTTGTTGTGCCGTCACCTTGATTTCGCTGTTGCGAGTTGCGGGGGCGACCTTCTTTTATAAGAGGTCGAATGTAGTACCCGTGTTGTTTTTAGACTCCTGCATTTTCTCTTTCTCGAGTCTATCGACTCGCTCGTGTTCGTTGATACTTTCAGACATTACGTATTTCGGTTTAAATCGTTCGAGCAGTGTGATCTTGTTTTGGGTCAATCTGGTTATCGCTGTGATTTTTTTTGAGTTCAGTTCGATTCTTGTGAACCTTGTTTGGGAGTGACATCTTTTGGTTCTACTAGTTCTTTTATTCGAAGTGGATCGGCTTTGGAACTCTTGTGTTTTCGACTCTGTCGACTCATTTATGTTCGTTGACATTTCTGAGCTTGCCTGCTCCTTGCTTTTGTTGATCGAGCGAGTGTGGTGTTATTTGAATAACTCGATGTCCTTGTGACATTTCAATCGCTATTCCCTTTCTGTGGATCTTCGGCAATGCATGTCTTGTAGTTCTCACGGATCGTCACGGGAGTTGTTGTTTGAACTTTATTGTTCTTTGTGATTCGAACATGATCGTTCGATTTTTGTTGTCTCGATCTTTGTGGTTCGATCGTTTGATTGTTCATTTTTTGTTGATCTCGTTTCGTGATTGTTGAACATTCAGACTCCTTCGAAATTCCCTTAAGTTCGGGAAGTTAGTCTCGTTTTCAATCTTCCAACCCTTGGGCGGTGGAATTCTGTATTTGTTCAGCGGTTGGCCACGTTTTGATTGATGTACCGTTGGGTGGGTCAATCCTGTTGATTTTCGTTCGTTGTGTTTTGTGATTGTCTGGATAATCGACTTGATTATACTATCTGTTTGTTGACGCTTGTCACTTGTTGACTTTAGTATGTTCCTAACGGCGACGTGGTATTGGTCGTCGTGGAGCGTGTTTTCACGCCGTATGTCTCTTTGCGTTTCTTGCAGCGTTTCGCCGTCGGGCGCGAGTTTTCGGTTTTTGCGTATCTCGTCGAGTTTTCCTGGCAGGGTATATTGCTTCCCCCTACTTGTTTTAAGTTTCGGGACGAAACTTCTTTTAAGGAGGGTAGAATGTAATATCCGCAATTTCGAATTTCGGTAATTTTCTTTTTTCGGCGGAAGTCCGTTTTGACGACTCGCTCATGACCATTTCGTCATTTCGAGAATGATTAATTCTTCACTTTTTGTCATCCGAGTTCGTTTCGGTGTTGTTTTGTTGAGTTCCGTGCTTTTTAGCGACTTTTCCGCACTTGAGCTCGATTCTTGCGAATCTCGTCAAAGCGTCGTTTGAGTTTCTCGTAAGTTCATTTAATGTTATTATTCATGTTGCGAGCTTTGGTTTGGTGTTTCGATCGCGTATCGTGATTTTCGGACGTTTTGGGCCATTTTCGTAATTTCCCAAAGTTTTGGGTAATTACTTCCGTTGTTGAATTCCAAGCGTTCCGGTGGTCGGAATCGTGTGTCCTACTAGCTCTTAGATTCGTCTTTGTGAGTACTTCGTAACCGTATCTTCGGTTCGTATTCAGGTTCGGGTTTCGGTGTCGTTTTGTTGAATTCAGGATTACTAAACGACTTTTCTAAGTATGAGTTCGTCTTTGTTAGATCACCATTAATTTTTGATGACTCCAAAAATTATAAATCTTTGCAATATTATAGAACATCGAGTTAGCTTTCCAATGGTTCAAGCGGTGAGTCAATCGAGTCCGAGCAGAGAGTTATGGTCGTTTGATTTTGGCGAGCACTTCCAGGAGCCTTTCGGCCGATAGGGGGTCGATAGACTCTCGCCTACATTCGATATGGCTATCGGTTGGGCTATCGGCCGATAGGCGGCCGATAGGTCTCTTTGTGTTACACTTTAAATGCGTTGTTTTGAGCGTGAAGCTCATTTCTTTCCAATTTTTCCATTGCGCCGCGAGAGAGGAGATATAGAGGAGAGAGTTCTTCATCCGGGGTCGATTTTCATCATTTCTTTTCGGTTGTGAGGCTCGGATAATCAATCTAACGCGTGTTCTACGGATCTTAACACTTGAATCACTCAAGGTAATATCTCTTGAAACCCTACCTTTTTGGATAATTGGGGATTTTGGGGTTTTGTCCGATTCTTTCCGTTTCGTTGATGGATTCATGATGAATATGATTAATCTTGTTAGTATCTTTAGTTTCCCTACGGATTCATGGATATTTTGTGGATTTTTACGGAATCGAGAGGGTTTGGTTGTGGTCCGCCCTCGTTGTTGTTTTCGGTATGAATATACATGAATCGTAGGCGGGGTTCCGGGTGTATTCCATTTCCATAATCGTTTAGAAGTGGTTGTGATTGTGCTATTCGAATCGTTAGGTTCATTTTCGTCGGTTCCTCACGGTCGTGCTTGATTCTTCCGTTCCGTTCGTTGTCGTATTCCCTTTTCGTTAGCATCGGGCGTTCCGAAGCTTCCCGGTTGAGCCGTATCCGTTCGTGGTTCCGTGCTCGTGGTATCGAGGCAAGTACCTTGTCCATACAATTCTTGTTTTGTGGATATGATAATTAGTAACCGTCTCTATGTGTTTATTTGATCGTGTGTTTCGAACTTTCAAAAGATTCGGTTTAGCCTTGTTAAAGGCTTGCTTTGTCAACGTGTGTTTTGTAAATGGTGTGGTTTGAGAATGACTATGTGAACTCTATGGATATGTTTGGTGTTGATGTTGCACTTGGTATTGCGTGTGGGCGCATATTATTTCATTTCGGTGCGTTGTGGTTTGACGTGGTGTTTGGCTAAGTGTTGATGCCTCTGGATGAATTATTTGGATATCTTTGTTGCATTGTGATATGTGTGTGATTGTGTGAATGTGGCGGGGCCCACGGTGGCACATGGCATGTGATCATGTGGCCGAGGATGCAACAAGCGATTGATCCAACCGTGAGAGCCTAAGGAAAACTACGGTGGCACATGGCATGTGATCATGTGGCGAGGATGCAACAAGTGATTGATCCAACCGTGGCGCCAAAGTTAATCTACGGTGGCACATGGCATGCGATCATGTGGCGAGGATGCAACAAGTGATTGATCCAACCGTGAGATGTTGTGATTTGTTTCGCTAGCCACTCGGGAGGGTCCTTCGAGGCCTCGAGTGGGATGTCGGTGGTATCGTCCGGTCTAGGCGATGCGCGTGCGTGATTATGTTTCGTTGATTTTACGTCCGTTGAGGACACGTGATGTTGGGCTTTGACCTGTAAATTGTTGGTGATTTCTATTTGCGAAAACAAACGTTTGTGTGACCTATCGATCTTTTGGAAAGAGAAGGATTTTATAATCCTAAATTGTTTTCTATTAAAACTCTCGATGGCATTTTAAAGCTGTTTTGTAAATTGTTTCCCTTATTTGCGATCTTTCGGTTTTGGAAATGTTTACCCAAACTCTTGCCTCGGGAAGTACTTTTCTTTACGTTTGGATCTTTGAGGATTCACATTATTATTGTTCTTGGAACTTGTATTGTATGGCTCGTATTTTTGCACTTGTACTTGCACTAGCAAAACGGTGGAGTTTGCTAACCCCGAGTATTCGGGGTGGATGTCTATGTGCATTCGGAGTTTTGGAGCGAGCACGAGTCGGCACGAAGGATGATGAAAGATGAACGATACTAATCACACGAGGTTCCGTTGATGTCGTATTGGTCGATTGTATTTTCTTTTTCATTGCGGTATCTTTTCCCCGTTGTACGGGAGTTTATTTTATTTTGACCCCTGCGTGGGTATGTGTTGGGAATGAGTTGTATGTTATTATTGAAAGACCAAGTCGGTCTACTGAGTCATTTTAGCCTTAAAGGCGATGTTTAGATGTTTGATTTTAGTTATCAGCCTGTTAGATCCTCGAGGAGAGGGTCTACGGCGTGTAATATCCCTGAGTGGATTGGGGGTGTTACAGTAAGAAGCTCCCAGCTACTTTTGACTCGCGTCTCCTAGCGCGTAAGGACTGGTGGGACGACCCTAGTCTACCAGAAAATGCGCCACACTACGTCGTTAATAGACTGAGTAAGTGGCTAAAATATGGGAAACAAGGTTCCATCACCGGCCAGCTAGAGCACTTGATGGAGAAATTATCCGAAGACTGGAGTTGCTGCATCTTCTGGCTTTGGAAAAGGGCCATCAAGAGATCGCTTGAAGAGCGAGAGGCTGCGGACGATTTCCAATTTGTCGCTGGGCGCCTATTGGATTTATATGCTCGAGAGGAGATTCCAACTGCAAATTGGGATGCCAACTCCACGGGCGAGGAAGACTTGGAGGAGGATCCCGAAGAAAATCCAGAAGAAGAACCAGAGGAGGATCCGAAGAAGATCCAGGAAAATCCGGAGAAGGACCAGAGGAGGATCTGAAGAAGATCGAGAAGATCCGGAAGAAATTCCTGATGAAAGCTCAAGGGTGGATCTCGCCGAAAATATGAAGGACGTGGTGATGGCAGATATTGAGTCTGAAGATGAGGTCATTTCGTGGATTGAGCCACGACCCCCTATTCCCATTGTAAAGATTATTAGTAGTGATGATGGGGAGTAGTGCGTGTAGACTCGATAACTATCAATGTGAAGATAGAGATTAACTAACATAGCTTCTTAGCCAACTTGCACATAGCTGAACTTAGTGATTTTGATGTCATTTTGGGTATGGATTGGTTGGACAAGCATAGAGCTATAGTTGAATGCTCCGAAAGGAGGGTAACATTATGCCCGTCTGTTGATGTCAAGACCGTATTCGAGGGAGTTAGACACAGCAGTACCCCAAAGGTGATTTCAGCCATGAAAGTTGTGAAGATGTTGAAGAAATGTGATTGCCAAGGATTCTTGGTGAATGTGACGGGGAAAACGACTTCGGAGAAGACGGTAGCTGATGTACCTATCATCAAGGAGTATCCAGACGTCTTTCCCAAAGACTTGCCCGGAGTTTCGCCGAATCGTCAAGTGGAGTTCTCGATTGATTTAGTGCCAGGAGCGGCACCAATATAGAAGGCTCGCTATAGGATGGCGCCTAAGGAATTGCAAGAGCTGAACGTACAACTCCAGGAACTGCTCGACTCTGGTTTTATCCGACTGAGTGTTTCGCCATGGGGTGCGCCAGTGCTCTTCGTAAAGAAAAAGAATGGAAGTTTGAGGATGTGCATTGACTATCGTGAACTAAATCGACTCATGATAAAGAATAAATATCCACTTCCTAGAATAGAGGACCTATTCGATCAACTTGGAGGATCGAGAGTATTTTCGAAAATAGATTTGAGATCCGGATATCACCAGCTGAGGATTAAGGATGATGATATTCCGAAGACCGCATTTCGAACTCATTATGGACACTATGAATTTATAGTGATGCCATTTGGTTTGACTAATGCGCCAGCGGTATTCATGGACCTCATGAACCGTGTATTTCAACCTTATTTGGATAAGTTTGTCATTGTGTTCATAGATGACATACTTGTGTACTCAAGGACCAAGGTCGATCATGAGCAGCATCTTAAAACGGTATTGGGAATACTGCGCAAGGAGAAGTTATATGTGAAGTTCAACAAGTGTGAATTTTGGCTTAACCGAGTTGCATTTTTGGGACATGTGGTCACTTCTAAAGTAATTGAGGTTGACCCGATTAAGGTAAAAGCAGTCAATGATTGGAAAGTGCCAAGTAATGCGAATGAAGTTCGCAGCTTCTTGGGATTAGCCGGTTATTATCGGAGATTTATCAAGGGATTTTCGAAGATTGCTGCACCTATGACTAGCTTGACTCGAAAGGGAGAAACATTCTTATGGAATGAGAAATGCGAAAGGAGTTTCCAAGAACTTAAGCAAAGATTAGCTGCTGCACTAGTATTGACGATTCCCGATCCGACGAAAGAATTTGTCATCTACAGTGATGCATCCAAACAAGGTTTGGGGTGTGTATTAATGCAAGAGGGCAAGGTAGTTGCCTATGCTTCGAGACAGTTGAAACCGCACGAGCTGAACTATCCTACTCATGATTTGGAATTAGCAGCGGTAGTTCATGCCTTGAAGATTTGGAGGCATTATCTATATGGGGGTAAGTGTGAAATCTATACAGACCACAAAAGTCTGAAATATATTTTCACACAGAAGGAATTGAATATGAGGCAGCGCAGATGGCTTGAGTTGGTCAAAGACTACGATTGTACAATTCATTACCACCCCGGTAAGGCAAACGTAGTTGCTGATGCACTAAACCGTAAGTCAAGAGGAGACCTAACTTGTTTGTTGACCAAGGAGGAACACTTGGTCAAGGAATTTGCAAGGATGAACCTTGAGGTGGCTACACCATCGAGACCAGCTGAGTCACTATTGGCTAGTTTGGTGGTACAACCAACCTTGAGGGAACAAATCAAAGAAGGTCAAGGACAGGACGACTTCTTGGTCAAGATGAAAGAACGTACTCTTTCAGGTGAGGATAAAGGTTTTAGCGTGTCCGATGATGGCACGATGTATTATGAAGGGAGGATTTGTGTGCCCAATGTTGTTAAGTTGAGAGAAGCTATATTGAAGGAGGCACATAGTACTCCGTATACAGCACACCCTGGGAGTAGAAAGATGTACCAAGATCTTAAAGGGACATTTTGGTGGGAAGGTTTGAAAAGAGATGTGGCAGACTTTGTCAGAAAGTGTATAGTTTGTCAACAAGTGAAGGCAGAACACCAACGCCCCTTTGGATTACTCAAATCACTTCATATTCCAGAATGGAAATGGGAACACATCACGATGGACTTTGTGGTAGGGTTGCCTCGAACGGAAAGAGGAAACCATGCTATTTGGGTTGTTGTCGACCGACTCACAAAGTCAGCTCATTTTATCCCAGTTAAAATGAACTTTCGAATGGATCAGTATGCTCAACTTTATAACAGGGAGATTATTAAGTTGCATGGAGTGCTAGTCTCTATAGTATCCGACAGGGATACTCGTTTCACATCGCATTTTTGGGAGAGTTTGCAAGAATCCTTGGGAACACAGTTGAATTTTAGTACGGCTTATCATCCTCAGACTGATGGTCAGTCCGAGAGGACCATCCAGATCCTTGAGGATATGTTGCGAGCATGTGTGCTAGATATGGGAAACAATTGGGAACGACTGTTGCCTTTGGTAGAATTTGCTTACAACAACAGTTACCATTCGACGATCGGTATGGCACCATATGAAGCCCTATACGGTAGAAAGTGTCGATCACCACTGTATTGGGATGAGGTAGGTGAAAGGAGGATTTTGGGTCCCGAGATGATCGAGCAGATAGTTGGCATGGTGGATAAGATTCGTGAGAGGGTCAAGATAGCACAGGACCGTCAGAAGTCTTACGCCGACAAGCGTAGGAAAGATCTCGAATTCTATGTTGGCGACAAGGTATTCCTGAAGGTATCTACTACCAAGGGAATTGTTCGTTTTGGTCCGAGGAGCAAGTTGAGACCGAGGTACATTGGACCGTTCGAAATTCTCGAGCGGATTGGAGAGTTAGCTTACCGCTTGGCTTTACCCCCAGAACTTTCGGCTGTGCACAACGTCTTCCACGTATCATTGTTGAGGAAGTATGTGCACAATCTCAGCCACATCATCAACTATACCGCTGTGGAGATGAACAAAGACCTTACCTATGAAGAACAACCAGAACTGATTCTCGATCGATCAGTCCGGCAATTGAGGAATAAAGAGAAGGTGTTTGTTAAGGTCCAATGGCGTAACCACAGCAAGGACGAAGCCACTTTGGAGCGTGAGGAGGAACTTCAAGCTCGTTATCCGAATTTCTTCAATCGAGGTATAATATTTATTTTCGAGGACGAAAATTTTTCTAAGAGGGGTAGAATGTAATACCCGTCATTTTTATAATGCAATATTATTATTTTATAATAATATTATAATACATTTCATGTTATTTAATTTAATTTAAAGGATCATGAATATTTATTTCGACGTATCACAAGTCCTAACCTGAGTCAATTTCTCAAGTTAATTTCAGAACATTTAATATTAATCATTTTTAAGTATGATAATTAAAGATATTATTATTAATAATAAAATTTATAATAGGAAAAATATTAATATTAACATTACTAATATTTTATCTTCATTATTTCTATATCATCATTAATATTACTTTCGATATTATTATTATTAGTATCGATATTATTAATTATTACCACCGTTATTATTATTATTTTGATTTTTATCATTATTGCTATCATTATTATTATTATTATCATTATTAATGGCCCAATAGTTTGTGCTGACCCATAACAAAATACAAGCCCAAATTAACCCTAACCCTAATACAGGCAGTATAAATATACAGCCTCTACAGTATAAATACACACCATATTGTTCAATACTACAACACAGAAATACAATTTTTCTTCCCAGCGCCGTTTTCTTCTTCGTTCCACAACAAAAAAACCCAACGAGAAAATTTCTTTGCCAAGAGGAAGGCGGAACAACCGTCTTCATTATTATCGACCGTCCAAATTCAACGAGTCATCGAATCTCAACAGAGGTAATCACGATTTCTTCTCGGAATCATATTCTCGTTTTCTTATTTCCTGCTAGGATATCAGATAATTATTCTTCGTGATTTCGAATCCATAACAGAAAATCATAATCCGAAAACATGAATTCAACCAAATATTTCAACCCAGAAATTTAACCAACAATAATCACTATCATCCCAAATACCAAATCCATATAACAGTCTGATTCAAACACACTTCAAAAATGGAAATCTTACTGACCGAACTCCATCCGCAAGCCTGAACCAGGAATCGGAATTTGGCCTCATTTTCCGACGACTTTTCATTCCCGTTTCCGGCCGAACCCCAACTCCTCCCATTCATCCTTGAGCCCGAAACACTTCAGCCCTTTCAAACCGGGAATCCCTCAATTTTAAAACCATACTCCGGAACCGAAGCCTTCAAACCCGATCTCAAATTCGGACATCAAAACTCAATATGCTTTCTTACCTGAAACCCGTCGGAAGCCTTCGTCGGAACCCGAGCCGAACCAGCGCCGTTGCTCCAGTCACCAGCGCCTTCCACCGCCGCTGCCATTTTACAGGTCGGGGACTGACCGGAAGCTAATAGAGGGTCGATATGTGTTCGATTTTTGGGCGTGATAAGAGTTCATGTGTGTGTGTGTGCTTGAATGTTTGTGATTTGTGTATGTGTGTTTTCTGCATTGCAGCCGAGAGGGAGAGAGATTAGAGAGAGAGGCGAGAGGGAGAAGAAGGACAGTAGGTGGTAGAAGAAAGAAAAAGAATTATGTCGGCTGTAATATCCGCAATTTCAGATTTCTGGTAATTTTATTTTTTCGGCGGAGGTCCGTTTCGACGACTCGCTTGGGACCGTATCATCATTCTGAGAATGATTAATTCTGCACTTTTTGTCATCCGAGTTCGTTTCGGTATTGTTTTGTTGAGTTCCGTGTTTCTTAACAACTTTTCCGCACTCGTGTTCGATTCTTGTGAATCTCGTCCGAAATTACTGTTTCGAGTTTCCCGTAAGTCCGTTTAACTTTGTTAGACGTGTTGTGAGCTTTGGTTTGGTGTTTCGATCGCGTATCGTGATTTTCGGACGTTTTGGGCCATTTTCGTAATTTCCCAAAGTTTTGGGTAATTACTTCCGTTGTTGAATTCCGAGCCTTCGGGTGGTCGGAATTGTGTGTTCTCTTAGCCCTTAGATTCGTCTTTGCGAGTACTTCGTGACCGTATCTTCGATTCGTATTCAGGTTCGGGTTTCGGTGTCGTTTTCTTGAGTTCAGTGTTATTAAACGACTTTTCCAAAATATGAGTCGACTTTGTAGAATCACCATAAATTCTTGAAAACTCCAAAGACTTTGAATCTTTTCAATATTATAGAGCATCAAGTTAGCTTTCCAATGGTTCAAACGGTGAGTCAATCGGAGTCCGGACGAGAGAGTTATGGTCGAAATAGCTCGGACACTCATTTTCCGATTTTGGCGAGCGGCACTGTACCTGTGCGCGGCACACTTATCTTTGAGCCGCGGCACCTGATCCAGTTAGCCTATTTCTGCGGATTTTGTGAGATGAATGCTCATTTCATCTCTTCCTTCATTCCTCCTCCTCTTGGCGATCTTATGGGCGATTTTTGGGCGTTTTGCATCATCAATCCCAGAGAACTTCATATTCTTCAAGTTTTTGGTGTGGATTAACAACTCCAACAATTGTTCTTCATCATTAATCCAAGGTAAATTCTTGAAACCCTACTTTTGGGTGAATTGGGGTTTTGTTCGTTTTGTCCGATTTAACCGTAATAACTTAGATTTGTGATGTATTGATGATTATTTAGATGTATTCTATCATTTCCCTTGTTATTCCATGGTTGGATCGTTTCGATTCGTTATTTTGGTCGAGTTCTTAGTCAACGCCTTGAAGGTGTCCGACAAAAGGTCTTAGAGGGGGGATTGGGCGTTGTATGATTATTATCCATCGTACGATTGTTGATTTATCATTGGTATGACTTAGGGACGAAATTCTTGTGAAGAACTCGAGTCGGAACCCTTCCGCTCGTTGTCTTCTTCGGTCCGAGCTTCGGTCGAACCGTGTTCTTGAACGTTTGGTAGCGGTTATTAAGGCAAGTATCTTATTATACGACTTGTATCTTGTGACTAGTAATTACGTATGATATGTATGATGATTTTGCTTGCCTCGTAAATATGTTCCGTTTGAGTTGGTTGTGTTTTCCGAAATTTGAAGGCTTTGTGATAATAGTGATATATTGGTATCCGTGTTAGGCGTCGTGCCATTTGTGCGGGATTTCGATGTACATATGAGATGGTTGTACACGTGGTTGTTCAATGTATTGTGTACCGAATGTGGGTTATGTTGGTTAAGAGTCGTTGTGATGATCATGATATTTGTGTTGTTTTGGTTTACATACTTGATTGTACATTTCGGTGTAATGTGGAATGGCTTGACATTTAAGGAATATTAGTTGTTTCGTGTCGAAGTGTGTGTGTTCCGGTAGGGTCCAGCGAGGCCTGCGGAGTTCGGTACATGATGTGTACGAACAAAGTGTGTGATCTCGGTAGGGTCTGACGAGGCCTCTGGAGTCCGGTACATGACGTGTACGGACAAGGTGTGTGATCCAGGTAGGGTCTGACGAGGCCTCGGGAGTTCGGTACATGATGTGTACGAACAGTGTGTGTGGTCCGGGTAAGGTCCGTCGAGGCCTTCGGAGTTCGGTACATGATGTGTACGAACAATGATCGTGTAGCAGTGATTGTTCGGGTAACATTTTAAATATGGATCTCGGACTCATAATGATATATTATTTAGTATGCTTTGAAACGAGAATCGGGCTAAGACCCTAATGTTTACGAAAAGGTTTTGTAAATTGGGACTCGAGGTCCAAAAGAATTTACCTTTAAAAATCCCGAGATGATGTGTTCCTTTTCAAATATCTCTTACTTGAGTTCGAAATTCTAAAACTTCTAGGAACATTTTGATAATTGATTTACGTATTAAATTCGTAGTTGCTATTTGCTTGTTACATTTCGTATGGTTTGATACTTGCACTAGTAAAACGGTGGAGTTTTACTAACCCCAGTATTCGGGGTGGATGTCTGATACTGCGTCCGGTACATGCGAGTTCGGGAGCGATCACAGGATTGGCACAAGGGGATGACGAGTGCGATACTAATCAAGAGTTGAGAGTTGGTAGAGTTTATTTGTATTGTTAGAGTTGATTCGGTCTTCCGTTGTATTGTATTTCGAACCTGTGTGGGTAATGTTGTTAGTCGATCCTGTTGATAGAGTTGTGTGACCTCATCGGTGCATGTGTTTTTGTGTAAGTGACCTTAGCAGTGCAGTATTATTATATTGTTTGACCCTGGCCGGGCAAGCATTTGGTTGTTTATGGACGTTTAGCCTGGTAGATCCTTGCGGAAAGGGTTTACGGCGTGTAATATTCCCATATGGTTTTGGGAGTGTTACATTTATGGTATCAGAGCTTAGGTTGCGGAAACCTAGGTTGTCGGGTCGAGTCGAGTCGTGGTTTGTCGAGTAATGTGTTGTCTTGTCGTTCGAGTCGTCAGGTGACAAGTTGAGTTGTGCGTAGTCACAACGTGTCGGATATGTTGTCGGATGAGATTAGTATCGTGGGCGACCGTCATCTCTGTGCGGCCTGTGGATATAAGTCTCCCTTCTTTGTGTTGTGCCTCGTGTGACACGAGCTATTTTTATGATTATGAGTTAATTGACGGAATCCTCTTATGGATTTTGATTTCGTGATATGTGATCATTTGACTCCCATTTTTCGTTCATATGAGGAGTAGTGTTCTTTGTCTTGTGCATGTTTGATTTTATTTCTTTTATCCATTGCGTGAGTTCTTTTGTAATGGCTTTCGGTATTTTACCGTCGAGTTTTATTTCAAAACCAATTCCCTTAACCGAGTTTTTGGCATTATGGCCTTGATCATTTGTGAAATTCTTATGACGGAATTTAGTATTTTGTAAATGGCTTTTGTGAGTTTTTGAAATATTACCGTCATCGACCTTTTTGGCATTTTGTAAATGGTTTTTATCTGGTGGGTTCGGCGGGACCCACGGCGCTATAATGTTCCGTGTAATTATAAAATTTTTGGGCATTCTAGCCCATTGAATTATCTTTGAAAACTTTGAGTACCTTAGAAAATAAATTTGAGACGTACTTTTAAAATAAATTATTTTCTCGTGGTACATCCAAGGTGCCACAATATGTTTCAAGATTCTTCTACCTCGAGGACCAAAATGTTTTGAGATATTTCCAATATTTTTGAAACACTTTTACTTAGACCCGAGGGTCGAATATTTCCGAAAGTTTTTCACGAAAAGAAAGTGTCCTCATTTTTATCGAATGCGAAATAGTTTTCCAAAGTCTCGATAACGATGTTTCACGATTGTACTTTTTTTTTGAAGGGTGATACTCAAGATCAATCGGTGTTTCCAAAATTGTTTTCAAAAGGAGGTTTTCGTTTTTAAAACCTATCTATTCCCGTTTGAGGGCTGGGTATGTATGTGTGATGTTCGCGTTGTCGTTATGATGTTTGCTCTCGAGTATGATCGAAATGGTGGCATGAACGTCGGCGTTGCCACGCATTTGTTGTACTAGCCCTCTGAGAGGTGTGAATTGGTGTTTTCTTGTTTATCGCCTCGTAGTGATTTGCGTGTTGTCGCACGAGTGTGGTATTGAATCTTGGGTTTGTACGTTTGTGTACATGTGTGATTGTTTCATAATGTTTGTAATTATGTCTTTGGTTATCGTTCGGGCGTTGAGGTCGCCGAACGATACCGTCGTTGTTGTAGTGTTTGTGTGTGTTTTACTTTACGATGGTAATCGTTGTATATGATATGTGTTATCATTCTTTGTTGTGCTGAGTTGGCATCTCCGCTATATTGTTTTGCGACGTTATACCCCATTGTATCTAGCATTTGTACTTTCGGTATGCCGAGCCGAGGTGTTTCAACCGTGATGTCTTTGGGGCATGCACGTGTAAATTGTCCTTCTCGTCGATACTTGGCGTTTGAGGACAGAAGTCGATTTTGCGGGTGGCTCGAGACTTTCGGAGTTCGCGCTTCAGCACAGATATCGAGATCGGCTCTGTGAGACCGATGGGAGATTTTCCGGTCGGTTGCTTTTTGTGTTGTGACCTTGTGTCAGTTGTTGTGTTTTTCGGGGACGACATTTCTTTTATAAGAGGTCGGATGTAATAAACAAACTATATTTTACTTCTGAATTTTCTCCTTCTAAATTCTATCGACTTGCGTGTTCGTCGATACTTTTTGAACTTGTTTGATGTCCCGATTGTCATCGTTCGGCAAGTTGTGACCTTGTTTCGGATCGACTGTTTATCATCGTGAACTTCCCGAGTTCTGTTAGATTCTTGTTTACATTGTTTGGTATTAATATCTTTCAATTTCTACGAGTTATTTTAATGCCTGAGTAGAAGTGGGGACTTGAGTCATTGTTATTTGTTGTAATTCGATCATTGTTATTTGATCATTATTGTTCGATCATTGTTATTTGATCGTTGTTGTTCGATCATCGTTATTTGATCATTGTTGTTCGATCATTGTTATTTGATCGTTGTTGTTCGATCATTGTTATTTGATCATTGTTGTTCGATCATTGTTATTTGATCGTTGTTGTTCGATCATTGTTATTTGATCATTGTTGTTCGATCATTGTTGTTCGATCGTTGTTGTTCGAATGGGGTTGTCATTGTTGTTGCACGATCTCGTCGCGAAGAATTGTCGTTCACCGTTAGTCAAGCTGTTTGAGTGTGGCCAAGTGGGTCACCGATCGGTGCATTGTGAGACCGTTGCCAAGATGTTCGGGAATTGGGTTTCGTTCCTACTCGGGAGTGCACAGTGGTGTCCGTGATGTAGTTGTGTATCGTACTTCGTGCTGTAATTCGTGTAGAAATTGTTATTTGTTGCGTGAACTTTTTGGTTTTGTTTGTATTCTACCATGATGTTTTATTTTAAGTTTCGGGACGAAACTTATTTTTAATAGGATAGAATGTAATGTCCGGTATTCTCGTTTTCTGTTATCTTGAATTCTTTGTGTCTTGACGTCGGACATTTTCTTGTTGACGAGAATCGGAGTGAATTCTATCATAATACTATATTTGTTTCTACCGCATAGTCGTTGTGGTCCGGTGCGACTTGTTGTCGCGTGCGTTTCTTTGATTAAATGTGTGCATGTGATGTGTTGTTAATTACTCGTTATTGTTTTGAATCATTGTCGGTGGCGTTGTTATGGTCGTCGTGGGGCGTGTTTTCACGCTGTATGTTCTTTCGCGTTGCTTGTAACGTTTCGCCGTTGGGCGCGATTTTTTTTTCGGTTCTTGTGTATCCCGTTGAGTTTTCCTGGCGGGATATTGCTTCTCCTACTTGATTTAAGTTTGGGACGAAACTTCTTTTAGGAGGGTAGAATGTAATATCCGCAATTTGGATTCTGGTAATTTTATTTTTTCGGCGGAGGTCCGTTTGACGACTTCGCTTGGGACCGTATCATCATTACGAGAATGATTAATTACGCACTTTTGTCATCCGAGTTCGTTTCGGTATTGTTTTGTTGAGTTAGTGTTTCTTAACAACTTTTCACTCGTGTTCGATTCTTGTGAATCTCGTCAAATTACTGTTTGAGTTTCCCGTAAGTCCGTTTAACTTTGTTAGACGTGTTGTGAGCTTTGGTTTGGTGTTTCGATCGCGTATCGTGATTTTCGGACGTTTTGGGCCATTTTCGTAATTTCCCAAAGTTTTGGGTAATTACTTCCGTTGTTGAATTCCGAGCCTTCGGGTGGTGGTGTGTGTTCTCTTAGCCCTTAGATTCGTCTTTGCGAGTACTTCGTGACCGTATCTTGATTCGTATTCGAGTTCGGGTTTCGGTGTCGTTTTCTTGAGTTCGGTGTTATTAAACGACTTTTCCAAAATATGAGTCGACTTTGTAGAATCACCATAAATTCTTGAAAACTCCAAAGACTTTGAATCTTTTCAATATTATAGAGCATCAAGTTAGCTTTCCAATGGTTCAAACGGTGAGTCAATCGAGTCGGACGAGAGAGTTATGGTCGAAATAGCTCGAGACACTCATTTTCCGGTTTTGGCGAGCACTGTACCACTGTGCCGCGGCACACTTATCTTGAGCCGCGGCACACGATCCAGTTAGCCTATTTCTGCGGATTTTGTGAGATGAATGCTCATTTCATCTCTTCCTTCATTCCTCCTCCTCTTGGCGATCTTATGGGCGATTTTGGGCGTTTTGCATCATCAATCCCGAGAGAACTTCATATTCTTCAAGTTTTGGTGTGGATTAACAACTCCAACAATTGTTCTTCATCATTAATCAAGGTAAATTCTTGAAACCCTACTTTTGGGTGAATTGGGGGTTTTTGTTCGTTTTGTCCGATTTAACCGTAATAACTTAGATTTGTGATGTATTGATGATTATTTAGATGTATTCTATCATTTCCCTTGTTATTCCATGGTTGGATCGTTTCGATTCGTTATTTTGGTCGAGTTCTTAGTCAACGCCTTGAAGGTGTCCGACAAAAGGTCTTAGAGGGGGGATTGGGCGTTGTATGATTATTATCCATCGTACGATTGTTGATTTATCATTGGTATGACTTAGGGACGAAATTCTTGTGAAGAACTCGAGTCGGAACCCTTCCGTTCGTTGTCTTCTTCGGGGTCCGAGCTTCCCGGTCGAACCGTGTTCTTCGGAACGTTTGGTAGCGGTTATTAAGGCAAGTATCTTATTATACGACTTGTATCTTGTGACTAGTAATTACGTATGATATGTATGATGATTTTGCTTGCCTCCGTAAATATGTTCCGTTTGAGTTGGTTGTGTTTTCCGAAATTTGAAGGCTTTGTGATAATAGTGATATATTGGTATCCGTGTTAGGCGTCGTGCCATTTGTGCAGGATTTCGATGTACATATGAGATGGTTGTACACGTGGTTGTTCAATGTATTGTGTACCGAATGTGTGTTATGTTGGTTAAGAGTCGTTGTGATGATCATGATATTTGTGTTGTTTTGGTTTACATACTTGATTGTACATTTCAGTGTAATGTGGAATGGCTTGACATTTAATGATTATGAATTGTGTCGTGTCGATGTGTGTGTGTTCGGGTAGGGTCCAGCGAGGCCTCCGGAGTTCGGTACATGATGTGTACGAACAAAGTGTGTGATCCGGTAGGGTCCGACGAGGCCTCGGAGTCGGTACATGACGTGTACGGACAAGGCGTGTGATCCGGGTAGGGTCAGCGAGGCCTCGGGAGTTCGGTACATGATGTGTACGAGCAGTGTGTGTGGTCGGGTAAGGTCCGTGAGGCCTCGGAGTTCGGTACATGATGTGTACGAACAATGATCGTGTAGCGATGATTGTTCGGGTAACATTTTAAATATGGATCTCGGACTCATAATGATATATTATTTAGTATGCTTTGAAACGAGAATCGGGCTAAGACCCTAATGTTTACGAAAAGGTTTTGTAAATTGGGACTCGAGGTCAAAAGAATTTACCTTTAAAAATCCCCGAGATGATGTGTTCCTTTTCAAATATCTCTTACTTGAGTTCGAAATTCTAAAACTTCTCGGGAACATTTTGATAATTGATTTACGTATTAAATTCGTAGTTGCTATTTGCTTGTTACATTTCGTATGGTTTGATACTTGCACTAGTAAAAGCGGTGGAGTTTTACTAACCCCAGTATTCGGGGTGGATGTCTGCTACTGCGTCCAGTACATGCGGAGTTCGGGAGCGATCACAGGATTGGCACAAGGGGATGACGAGTGCGATACTAATCAAGAGTTGAGAGTTGGTAGAGTTTATTTGTATTGTTAGAGTTGATTCAGTCTTCCGTTGTATTGTATTTCGAACCCTGTGTGGGTAATGTTGTTAGTCAGTCCTGTTGATAGAGTTGTGTGACCTCATCGGTCTGTGTGTTTTTGTGTAAGTGACCTTAACGGTCTGTATTATTATATTGTTTGACCCTGGCCGGGCAAGCATTTGGTTGTTTATGGACGTTTAGCCTGGTAGATCCTTGCGGAAAGGGTTTACGGCGTGTAATATTCCCATATGGTTTTGGGGGTGTTACATTTATGGTATCAGAGCTTAGGTTGCGGAAACCTAGGCTGTCGGGTCGAGTCGAGTCGTGGTTTGTCGAGTAATGTGTTGTCTTGTCGTTCGAGTCGTCAGGTGACAAGTTGAGTTGTGCGTAGTCACAACGTGTCGGATATGTTGTCGGATGAGATTAGTATCGTGGGCGACCGTCATCTCTGTGCGGCCTGTGGATATAAGTCTCCCTTCTTTGTGTTGTGCCTCGTGTGACACGAGCTATTTTTATGATTATGAGTTAATTGACGGAATCCTCTTATGGATTTTGATTTCGTGATATGTGATCATTTGACTCCCATTTTTCGTTCATATGAGGAGTAGTGTTGCTGTCTTGTGCATGTTTGATTTTATTTCTTTTATCCGCTGCGTGAGTTCTTTTGTAATGGCTTTCGGTATTTTACCGACTGAGTTTTATTTCGAAAACCAATTCCCTTAACCGAGTTTTGGCATTATGGCCTTGATCATTTTGTGAAATTCTTATGACGGAATTTAGTATTTTGTAAATGGCTTTTGTGAGTTTTTGAAATATTACCGTCATCGACCTTTTGGCATTTTGTAAATGGTTTTATCTGGTGGGTTCGGCGCGGGACCCACGGCGCTATAATGTTCCGTGTAATTATCGAAATTTTTGGGCATTCTAGCCCATTGAATTATCTTTGAAAACTTTGAGTACCTTAGAAAATAAATCTAGACGTACTTTTAAAATAAATTATTTTCTCGTGGTACATCCAAGGTGCCACAATATGTTTCAAGATTCTTCTACCTCGAGGACCAAAATGTTTTGAGATATTTCCAATATTTTAGAAACACTTTTACTTAGACCCGAGGGTCGAATATTTCAAAGTTTTTCACGAAAGAAAGTGTCCTCATTTTTATCGAATGCGAAATAGTTTTCCAAAGTCTCGATAATGATGTTTCACGATTGTACTTTTTTTTTGAAGGGTGATACTCAAGATCAATCGGTGTTTCCAAAATTGTTTTCAAAAGGAGGTTTTCGTTTTTAAAACCTATCTATTCCCATTTGAGGGCCGGGTATGTATGTCGATGTTCGCGTTGTCGTTATGATGTTTGCTCTCGAGTATGATCGAAATGGTGGCATGAACGTCGAGGCGTTGCCACGCATTTGTTGTACTAGCCCTCTGAGAGGTGTGAATTGGTGTTTCTTGTTTATCGCCTCGTAGTGATTTGCGTGTTGTCGCACGAGTGTGAGTGTTGAATCTTGGGTTTGTACGTTTGTGTACATGTGTGATTGTTTCATAATGTTTGTAATTATGTCTTTGGTTATCGTTCGGGCCGTTGAGGTCGCCGAACGATACCGTCGTTGTTGTAGTGTTTGTGTGTGTATTACTTTACGATGGTAATCGTTGTATATGATATGTGTTATCATTCTTTGTTGTGCTGAGTTGGCATCTCCGCTATATTGTTTTGCGACGTTATACCCCATTGTATCTAGCATTTGTACTTTCGGTATGCCGAGCCGAGGTGTTTCAACCGTGATGTGCTGGGGCATGCACGTGTAAATTGTCCTTCTCGTCAGTAACGCGTTTCGAGGGACACCGAAGTCAGTTTTGCGAATTGGCTACTGAGACTTTCGGAGTTCGCGCTTCAGCACAGATATCAGGATCGGCTCTGAGAGACCCATGGGAGATTTTCCTGTCGGATGCTTTTTGTGTTGTGACCTTGTTTCCGTTGTTGTGAGTTGCGGGGACGACATTTCTTTTATAAGAGGTCGGATGTAATACCCATACTATATTTGACTTCTGCAGTTTCTCCTTCTAAATTCTACCGACTTGCACGTGTTCGTCGATACTTTTTGAACTTGTTTGATGTCCCAGTTGTCATCGTTCGAACTGGTTGTGACCTTGTTTCAGATCGACCTGTTTATCATCGTGACCTTCCCGAGTTCGGTTCGATTCTTGTGAGCCTTGTTTGGAAGTAATATCTTTCACTTTCTACGAGTTCTTTTAATGCCTGGAGTAGAAGTGGGGACTTCGGAGTCATTGTTCGACTGTTGTAATTCGATCATTGTTATTTGATCATTATTGTTCGATCATTGTTATTTGATCGTTGTTGTTCGATCATCGTTATTTGATCATTGTTGTTCGATCATTGTTATTTGATCGTTGTTGTTCGATCATTGTTATTTGATCATTGTTGTTCGATCATTGTTATTTGATCGTTGTTGTTCGATCATTGTTATTTGATCATTGTTGTTCGATCATTGTTGTTCGATCGTTGTTGTTCGAATGGGGTTGTCATTTGTTGTTGCACGATCTCGCATCGCGAAGAATTGTCGTTCACCGTTAGTCAACTGTTTGAGTGTGGCCAAGTGGGTCACCGATCGGTGCATTGTGAGACCGTTGCCAAGATGTTCGGGGTGGGTTTCGTTCCTACTCGGGAGTGCACGGTGGTGTCCGTGATGTAGTTGTGTATCGTACTTCGTCTTGTAATTCGTGTAGAAATTGTTATTTGTTGCGTGAACTTTTTGGTTTTGTTTGTATTCTACCATGATGTTTTATTTTAAGTTTGGGACGAAACTTATTTTTAATAGGATAGAATGTAATGTCCGGTATTCTCGTTTTTGTTATCTTGAATTCTTTGTGTCTTGACGTCGGACATTTTCTTGTTGACGAGAATCGGAGTGAATTCTATCATAATACTATATTTGTTTCTACCGCATAGTCGTTGTGGTCGGTGCGACTTGTTGTCGCGTGCGTTTCTTTGATTAAATGTGTGCATGTGATGTGTTGTTAATTACTCGTTATTGTTTTGAATCATTGTCGGTGGCGTTGTTATGGTCGTCGTGGGCGTGTTTTCACGTTGTATGTTCTTCGCGTTGCTTGTAACGTTTCGCCGTTAGGCGCGATTTTTTCGGTTCTTGTGTATCCGTTGAGTTTTCTGGCGGGATATTGCTTCTCCTACTTGATTTAAGTTTGGACGAAACTTCTTTTAAGGAGGGTAGAATGTAATATCCGCAATTTGATTCTGGTAATTTTATTTTTTGGCGGAGGTCCGTTTCGACGACTCGCTTGGGACCGTATCATCATTCCGAGAATGATTAATTACGCACTTTTGTCATCCGAGTTCGTTTCGGTATTGTTTTGTTGAGTTCCGTGTTTCTTAACAACTTTTCCGCACTCGTGTTCGATTCTTGTGAATCTCGTCCGAAATTACTGTTTCGAGTTTCCCGTAAGTCCGTTTAACTTTGTTAGACGTGTTGTGAGCTTTGGTTTGGTGTTTCGATCGCGTATCGTGATTTTCGGACGTTTTGGGCCATTTTCGTAATTTCCCAAAGTTTTGGGTAATTACTTCCGTTGTTGAATTCGAGCCTTCGGGTGGTCGGAATTGTGTGTTCTCTTAGCCCTTAGATTCGTCTTTGCGAGTACTTCGTGACCGTATCTTCGATTCGTATTCGTGTTCGGGTTTCGGTGTCGTTTTCTTGAGTTCAGTGTTATTAAACGACTTTTCCAAAATATGAGTCGACTTTGTAGAATCACCATAAATTCTTGAAAACTCCAAAGACTTTGAATCTTTTCAATATTATAGAGCATCAAGTTAGCTTTCCAATGGTTCAAACGGTGAGTCAATCGGAGTCCGGACGAGAGAGTTATGGTCGAAATAGCTCAGACACTCATTTTCCGCTTTGGCGAAGCGGCTGTACCCTGTGCCGCGGCACACTTATGCTGGGCCGCGGCACACAGTCCAGATTAGCCTATTTCTGCGGATTTTGTGAGATGAATGCTCATTTCATCTCTTCCTTCATTCGTCCTCCTCTTGGGCGATCTTATGGGCGATTTTTGGGCGTTTTGCATCATCTCATATTCTTCAAGTTTTTGGTGTGGATTAACAACTCCAACAATTGTTCTTCATCATTAATCCAAGGTAAATTCTTGAAACCCTACTTTTGGGTGAATTGGGGGTTTTTGTTCGTTTTGTCCGATTTAACCGTAATAACTTAGATTTGTGATGTATTGATGATTATTTAGATGTATTCTATCATTTCCCTTGTTATTCCATGGTTGGATCGTTTCGATTCGTTATTTTGGTCGAGTTCTTAGTCAACGCCTTGAAGGTGTCCGACAAAAGGTCTTAGAGGGGGGATTGGGCGTTGTATGATTATTATCCATCGTACGATTGTTGATTTATCATTGGTATGACTTAGGGACGAAATTCTTGTGAAGAACTCGAGTCGGAACCCTTCCGTTCGTTGTCTTCTTCGGGGTCCGAGCTTCCCGGTCGAACCGTGTTCTTCGGAACGTTTGGTAGCGGTTATTAAGGCAAGTATCTTATTATACGACTTGTATCTTGTGACTAGTAATTACGTATGATATGTATGATGATTTTGCTTGCCTCCGTAAATATGTTCCGTTTGAGTTGGTTGTGTTTTCCGAAATTTGAAGGCTTTGTGATAATAGTGATATATTGGTATCCGTGTTAGGCGTCGTGCCATTTGTGCAGGATTTCGATGTACATATGAGATGGTTGTACACGTGGTTGTTCAATGTATTGTGTACCGAATGTGTGTTATGTTGGTTAAGAGTCGTTGTGATGATCATGATATTTGTGTTGTTTTGGTTTACATACTTGATTGTACATTTCAGTGTAATGTGGAATGGCTTGACATTTAATGATTATGAATTGTGTCGTGTCGATGTGAGTGTGTTCCAGGTAGGGTCTGACGAGGCCTCTGGAGTTCGGTACATGATGTGTACGAACAAAGTGTGTGATCCAGGTAGGGTCTGACGAGGCCTCTGGAGTCCGGTACATGACGTGTACGGACAAGGTGTGTGATCCAGGTAGGGTCTGACGAGGCCTCGGGAGTTCGGTACATGATGTGTACGAACAGTGTGTGTGGTCCGGGTAAGGTCCGTCGAGGCCTCCGGAGTTCGGTACATGATGTGTACGAACAATGATCGTGTAGCAGTGATTGTTCGGGTAACATTTTAAATATGGATCTCGGACTCATAATGATATATTATTTAGTATGCTTTGAAACGAGAATCGGGCTAAGACCCTAATGTTTACGAAAAGGTTTTGTAAATTGGGACTCGAGGTCCAAAAGAATTTCTGCTTTAAAAATCCCCGAGATGATGTGTTCCTTTTCAAATATCTCTTACTTGAGTTCGAAATTCTAAAACTTCTCGGGAACATTTTGATAATTGATTTACGTATTAAATTCGTAGTTGCTATTTGCTTGTTACATTTCGTATGGTTTGATACTTGCACTAGTAAAGCAGTGGAGTTTTACTAACCCCCGAGTATTCGGGGGGTGGATGTCTGTTCTGCGTCAAGGTACATGCAGGTACAGGGGAGCAGTCACAGGATTGGCACAAGGGGATGACGAGCTGCGATACTAATCAAGAGTTGAGAGTTGGTAGAGTTTATTTGTATTGTTAGAGTTGATTCAGTCTTCCGTTGTATTGTATTTCGAACCCTGTGTGGGTAATGTTGTTAGTCAGTCCTGTTGATAGAGTTGTGTGACCTCATCGGTCTGTGTGTTTTTGTGTAAGTGACCTTAACGGTCTGTATTATTATATTGTTTGACCCTGGCCGGGCAAGCATTTGGTTGTTTATGGACGTTTAGCCTGGTAGATCCTTGCGGAAAGGGTTTACGGCGTGTAATATTCCCATATGGTTTTGGGAGTGTTACATCGGCTGAGTGAAGAATGGGTTTATATACCCGCGATTTTCATAGGTTATTCGATTTAATCCTATCATTCTCCAGCAACTTCAATTTAGCCCTCATATTTTTCAGAAACTTTCAATTCCGCCCCAGATCGTTTTAAATAATTCGATTCTAATCTAGTCAGCTTTTCAACTCCTACAATTTGACCCCAGTCAATTCTAAACCTTCACTTCTAGTCCTATTTTGACCGGAACAATAAAATATTGACTTACAATTAATATTAATGATTTATCTGAAACTTATGTATAAGTATTTTAATTTCAGTCATTAATAATGTTAACTCATCGATTAATATTAGTGAGAATCAATTTTTTAATACCAAACCATAAAATTGATAAGTTATATATCATCATTCATAAGAATGTAAGTTATTGATACCATTTTACTTAAAAAGACTAAAATGTCCTCCAAAAAGGTGTTAATGTTGACTTTCCTTTTTTACCTTTTAGTGATAGATTTAAGGTTATTAATGTCTTTTGGTATCAAAAACTTATACTCTTATGAATGAGGATATATAACTTGTTAGTTTTATGGTTTGGTATTATAAAAGATAGAACCCTTAATATTAATTAGCAACTGTAATTTATTTTCAGTTATTATGGTGATATTTATATCTTTTCATTTATTATATAAATAATAAATTGTAAGGAATATAACAATAATTATTATTATTATATGTAGACTTTATCAAGGATTTACGGGCTTAGGACTGTGAGTCGAGCACATTCATTTCAGTCAGACATCATCATCATTTATTCAGGTGGGAATCTTCACTATCACTTTAATTGCTTTGATTGGACTGCATATGTGATATTCATTTCATGTTTATAAATTATGATACACGTTGTAAATCAGGCTCACCTGTATTCGTGTAAGAGGTTATCATGTTGTGTGGGGACACCTGCACAACCCAGTATTCACATATGAACTCGTTTCATGTTATATGTGGTATTGCGTGTATGTTTCATGTTGTGTGGGGACACCTGCTCAACCCAGTATTCACGTTATATGTGGTATTGCGTGTATGTTTCATGTTGTGTGGGGACACCTGCTCAACCCAGTATTCACGTTATATGTGGTATTGCGTGTATGTTTCATGTTGTTGCGGGGGCACCTGCGCAACCTCAATATTCGTGTTATGTGTGCTCGATTCATGCTGTACGTAATATTGTGAGTATGCATTCATGTTGAGGAAAAATGTGATAATTTATTCATGTTATGTTTTCCATGAGATTGTATATTACTGTGATCAGTGTGATTTCCACGAGCTGAAGGAAGCTCACCCCCACCTTTATTGATCCCACAGGTTGAACCGAGCCGGATGGACGAAGGAGCGAGCCGAGGGAGCATATGAAAAAGAATTTATTAAATGTTGTTTTCTTTATGTCAACTGTTTGAAACTTTTGGGGAAACTTTGACTAGAAATATTAAATTACGATTTATTTTCTTCCGCCGCAAATTTTTACCTCGTATTTATGATGAAATGTTACCTTATTTAAAGGTATTTATTTTCACGACATTGTAGCGACTCGACTTTGTAGGCGAGAATTTTTATATTCTCAAGAAAATTATTTTTCTCAAAATTTACCTTTTACTTATTTTCGCCAATAATTACCCTAGAAGTCGGGGCGTTACACCTAGGCTGTCGGGTCAAGTTGTGTCTATTGAGTTTTGTCTCGTCGGATTTTCTTCGACTGAGTCGTGTCGCGACGCGTCGTCTGAGTTTGTTGGTCGTGATTAGTATCTTGGGGCGATCATCATCTTCGTGCGACCTGTGGATGTAAGTCTCCCTTCTTTGTATTGTGCCTCGTGTGACACGAGCTATTTGTATGAATTATGTTAAGTGATGGAATCTTCATGTAGATTCTTTGTCTTATGATATGTGTTTATTCGACTCTCATATTTTATTTATATGAGGAGTGTTGTCACTGCATATGCCTTTTCGACTGTTGTTTTTGTCCGCTTCTAATGATTTTCAAAATGATTTGCTTGTTTTGTGAGTGTTCTCGTGAAACTTTTGTGCTCAATATGGAATGGTGGTGTATTTGTGTGTGCTTTGCTCACGTCGGGAGGGTCCGACGAGGCCTAGATGGAATCCAATGGTATAGCCCTGGATTCAGGAGTTTGATTCGCTAGCCATCTTGGGAGGGTCCTTAGAGGCCTCGAGTGGGACCAGTGGTATAGCCCCGGTCCTAGGCAAATTGATTATTGACTGTTTTTTTTTTCGGAAAAGACGTGCCTTGTTTTGATTTCGAAATGCTTCGATGCATGTACTATGAAATATGTAAACGAATGTTGTTACATGTGAGTTTTTGGACATTCTAGCCTAATGGATTTCTGAAAACCCTGAGTACCTTAGAAAATAAATTTTGAGACGTACTTTTAACCCTGATTATATTTCTGAGGCGCCTACTAGCGTAACTATATGTTTCAAAATTCTTATACTTTGAGGACCAAAATATTTTTAGATATTTCAGTAAATTAGAAACGCATTTGCTTAGACCCGAAGGTCGAATATTTCTGAAAGTTTCAATTTAAAAGAAAAGTGTCCTCATTTTTATCCAACGCAAGATGGTTTTTTTAAAGTCTCGATGAGGTTTGCATTACTTTTTCGAAATACGATACTCAAAATTCAACTGGTGTTTCCAAATTGTTTCAAAAAGGTGGTTTTCGTTTTTAAAACCTATCATTCCTGTTTGTGGTCCGGGAATGCGTGTATAATGTTCGTATTATTGTTAGAATGTTAGCCCCCGAGTATGATTGAATTGGTGGTTGTGAGTGTTGAGTCGTTGCCACGCATTTGTACTGTTAGTCCTCTGTGAGAGGTGAGATGTTGGTATTGAATGTTGTCGCTTTGTGGTGATTTGCGTGTTATCGAACCCGTGCGAGCTGTTAGAGCTGGAGTTTGTATGATCGTGTACATCTGTGATTGTTTCATGATGTTTTGTAACTGTGTGCTGGTTATCGTTCGAACCATTGAAATCGCCAAATGTATGCCGTTGTTGCTGTGATTCTCTGTATGTGAGTTGCCTTACGTTGATATGTTGTGCTGAGTTGGCATCTCCAGTATGTTGTTTTGCGATGTTATATTCCATTGTACCTAGCAGTTGCATATTCGGTATGCCGAGGTGCTTCGACTGTAATGTGCTTGGGCATGTACGTACGAATTGTCCTTCTCGCCAGTAACGCATTTCAAGTGCGGACTCGAGGGACACAGAATCCAATTTTGTGAATTGGTTACCGTGTCTTCCGGGGTACGAGCTTTAGCACAAATATCAGTATCGGTTCTGAGAGGCCCTTGAAAGATGTTTTTGTCGATTGCTCGTTGTGTTGTTACCTTGCCTTCGTTGTTGTGAGTCTCGGGGACGACACTCCTTTTAAAAGAGGTTGAATGTAATAACCGTATTATTTTTGACTTCTGCATTTTCTCTTTCTCAATTCTATCGACTCGCCCGTGTTCGTTGATACTTTCTGAACTTGTTCGGCATCTCGGTTGTTATTGTTCGAACGGGTTGTGATCTTGTTTCGGATCAATCTGTTTATCGTTGTGACTTTTCTGAGTTCGGTTCGATTCTTGTAAACCTTGTTCGAAATTAACGTCTTTTGATTTCTGCATGTTCTTTTAATATCTTGAGTTGAAGTGTGAACTTCGGATTCATTGTTCGACCGTTGTTATTCGATCGTTGTTGTTCGATCATTGTTGCTCAATCATTGTTGTTCGATCATTGTTGTTCGATCGATGTTGTTCGATAATTGTTGTTCGATAGTTGTTGCTCGATCATTGTTGTTCGGTCGTTGGTGTTCGATCGTTGTTGTTCGATCATTGTTGTTTGATCGTTGTTGTTCGATAGTTTTTGTTCGATCATTGTTGTTCAATCGTGGTTGTCCGATTTTTGTTATCTGATCCCGTTGTTGTTCGATCATTGTTGTTTGATCGTTGTTGTTCGATCATTGTTGTTCAATCGTGGTTGTCCAATTTTTGTTATCTGATCTCGTACCGCGAAGAATTGTCGTTCACCATTGGTCAGCTATTTCGATTGCGGTCTTTCGGGACACCGAGCCGTGCATTGTGAGACGGTAGCTGAAAGGTTTGGGGATCGAGTTTGGGTCTCTGCTCCGAAAGAACACGAAGATGCCTAGTGTGGTTTCGAGAATTTCGGCATGGTCGGAGTTTTTCGTGGTTACCCTCACGAATCGTAGTGCATTTAATTTCTATTTTTCGACTGTGCGTGTTTTCTTGTAATATGTGCCTTTTGTTTTGTGATTATTCGTATAATTGATTTGATTGTGCTACCTGTTTGGTGATAGTTGACACTTGTTGGTTTTATTATGTCTCTACCTGTGGCGTTGTGATGGACGTCGTAGAGTGTGATTTCATGTCGTATGTTTCTTTGTATTGCTTGTAACGTTTTGCCGTTGGGTGCGAGTTTTCGATTCTTGTGTATCTTGTTGAGTTTTCCTGGCGGGATATTGCTTCTCCCTACTTGTTTTAAGTTTCAGGACGAAACTTGTTTTAAGGAGTGTAGTATGTAATATTTGCAATTTTGATTTCCGGTAATTTTCTTTTTCTGGCGAAAGTCCATCTTAGTGACTCTATTGTGACCGTTTCGTCATTCCGAGAATGATTAACTCTGCACTTTTTGTCATCTGAGTTCGTTTCGGTGTCGTTTTGTTGAGTTCCGTGTTCTTAAGCGATTTTTCCGCACTTGAGTTCGATTCTTGTGAATCTCGTCCGAAAATGTTATTTTGTGTTTCCGTAAGTTTAACGTTGTTAGACGTCTTGTGAACTTCGGTTTGGTTATTCGATCACGTATCATGATTTTTTGGCACTTTCGGGCACAAACAGTGTGCGCCTAGGCACACAAGTTCTCTGCTTAGGCACACAAGTTCTGTGCCTAGGCACAACCCTTTTTAGGGGCTGAACTGGGCGCGGCTGTACCGCGGGCCCGCTCGGTCTGTGCCATGGCACGGCCTGGAGGCCTGACCATGTATTTTAGCCGCGGGCCGCGGCACACTCAGTCTGCGCCGCGGCACGCGAGTCAGAATGCCCCTTTATCAGCAGGATTTGGAGAGGATTTCATTTCCTCTCCTTTCTTCTCTCCATGGGCGATTGTTTGGGCGATTTTCGGGCGATTTTGGGCGATTTGTCTTCGAGATATCATCCTCCTCAAAATCTTGGTGTGGATTAACAACATCAATTCGTGTTCTTCGTCATTAATTCGAGGTATTTTATTGATTCTCCGGAGTTGACCTTTTTAGGAGTTTTGTTCTTGATTTCGTTTTCCATCTGATTTTGATAAATCGATTGGTGTTAGATGTTGTTATTAAACTTGTTTTATGGATTTTATATCCATATCTTCGGTTCGTTTCAACCCGAAGGGTGATTTCGGTGTTCTTGAGGTGTAATGAACATTTGATGTTCGATCAAATGTTAGAATGAGTTTTCATTCAATAATTTGTTGTGTTCTTCGTTGTGTTTGGTCTTGCTCCTCGTCATAATCATGTTTTTTTAGTTCCTTCTGGAGGATTGTAGGTGCTTTAGGATTCCGAGTTGAATCCTGTTTGGGGATTGATAATTCGTGTGGTGTTATTATCATAGTATTCGCGGTGCTATCGTGTTCTTGATAGTGTTCGGGAGTTCGGGGCTGCCCGACCGCATCTCGTTCATTGTCTCATTTCGATCGTGGTTTTGAGGCAAGTATTTTCTTATACGTTTTGTGTCCTGCAAATAGAATTTACATGTTGGATTTACGATGGTTGTTTTACCCTCGTGAATATGATTCGTGTGAATTAATTATGATTTAATTATTTTGAATGTTGGGGGCTTTAATGATATCCCCACTGGTTTAATATTGTGGAATCGTGTAATCAGCATTAATTGTGTTGTTGTGTTGTGATTAATTGTTCATCATGGAGGTATTGTGTTGAGTATAACAATTGTGTAGGGTAAGTGGCCATTTCTAGCAGGTATTCATAATGAACTTACATTCTTAGCATATTAGTATTGCATGAGTGATGGGTGTGTATGTATGCTCACTATGGGTTAGATCCGACGGGTCTCGGTAGGGGTCCACGGAGGGGTGGATCGACGAGCTTTGCTTTTAACCACTACGGGTTAGATCTGACGGGGTCTCGGTAGGGGTCCACGGAGGGGTGGATCGACGGTTAATTGTGGTGCATTTTTACAAATGTGTTTTGATATTGGCGTTTCCGGAAACGAGTGTTTTTGAACGATGGTTTCATGATTCTTGCATGCATTGACTAGATGTGTAAGAGGTAAGTTGTTCATTGGCCTACTCGGCTAGGATGGCACTAGAATATTGGTCGTTCGTGTTTAGTCCTTTAGTTGTGGGTTTTGATATTGGAAAACGGACCTTGCTATTGTTCTCGTGTACTGTGATTTGATGAGATTTGGGTTGAGATCCCAACGTTTTTTTTGTAAAGGTCGTTTTACGGAAAATGATTTTGGGCCGAGACCTATTCGTCTTGAAATGATTATTTTTTTCAACTAAGGACTTGAGGTCCAACGAGGTTTCTACTTTTAAAATCCCCGAGATGAGGGATTTATTTTCAAACACTTCATTGATTGATTTCTAATTAATAAAACCTCTCGGGTAGGCTTGTGTAGTTAATTGTCGTACCCGATTCGTGATTTCCATTTGTTTGTTACATTTCACATGGTTATGTAACTAGCAAAATAGTGGAATTTTGCTAACACCCAAGTAATCGAGGGGTGGATGTCTGTATTGCATTCAGGTTTTGGGGAGCATAGCACAGGGTCGGCATGAAGGATGATGAAAGATGATCGATACTAATCACATGAGGACCCGTACGATTTTATATTGTTTCAGTTGCATTTTATTTCCGCTGCAGTATTCCTTCCCCCGTTGTACGGGAGTGTGTTGTATTCGACCCCTCCGTGGACATGTATTGAGATTGAGTTGTGTGTATTTATTGAAATGCATAAAGCCGTACCTCTCAGGTAATTGAGACTCCCTACTAGACCTGCAAGGTGGTTGTACTTGTGTTTAAGAAGGTTTGGTTCCAGCTTCTTGTACAGATGTCTCCTGAGGAATTTCATTGTATTCTTCCAAAGAAATACTTCTACCTGCTCCACCTTCTTGAATAAACTCATCTTCCAGGAAGTGTGCTTGCAAAGCAACAATGATCTTTCGATCTTCGGGCATGTAGAATTGATAACCCATCGTCCCAGATGGGAATCCAATGAAACATCCCTTCATAGACCTTGCTTCCAACTTCTCCACCTTAGTTTTCTTGACGTAGACGGGATATCCCCAAATCCTAATATGATTAAGACTTGGTTTGCTGCCCTCCTACATCTCATGTGGAGTTTTAGGAACGGACTTGGAAGGACATCTGTTCAAGATATAAGTAGCAGTCATGAGCGCATACCCCCACAGTTAAATTGGTAAGTCGGTGTAGCTAAGCATAGAATGAACCATGTCCAACAAGGTTCGGTTCCTTCTTTCCGACACACATCTGAGACATGCGTCCAACTTCACCTTCTTGCTCTTAGGAACCATCAGGGCCTTGCCCTTACTTTTAAGGTCCTTGCTTTGTGGGCACATCTGCTTCTTGGTCTTTTCTTCTTATTCTTGGACCTCCGAGATCCAGAAGAAATCACAAGGGTGGGCTCTTTCACCCGCGGAGTCTTCATCTGAGACTGAGCGGTTACTAGTTTGTTCATCAACCCTGCTAAATTGCAAGCAATCTCATTGCAGTTTAAATTCATAACAAACTGTGAGAATGAATCAAGAAGAGATTGCAGGATAAGATTAGTTTGTAGAGAAGCATGCATCATAAAATCAAGATCCTCCAATCTCTCGATCATAGAGATCATTTTGAGCACATGGTCCCCGACTTTCACACCTTCCTTCATCCTGGCACCGAAAAGCTCTTTAGATATCTCATATCTAGCAGTTCGACTGTGCTTACTATAAAGCTCGGTTAAGTGAGATAAGACCTGCCTAGTAGAAGTCATTTTCTCATGAGCTCTCTGAAGCTCATTACACATAGAGTCCATCATATAGCCACGAACTCTAATGTCATCCTTAACCCACTTTTCGTGGTTTTCAACATCTTCCTGACTCACTCTGGTCCGCGCCGGAACTGTCAGAATGTCCGCTTCCAAGACGTATCCCAGTGCCTCCATACTGAGGACTATCATCAGGTTGCGGAGCCAGTCCACAAAGTTAGGCCCAATTAAGGTGTTCTTTTCGAGTAGTATGGTGAGTGGGTTCATTGTCATTTTGTGAGAGTTTTATGTTTGCATAAAGTACACTAGATTGTTTAGGGACTCGTTTAATTATGGTCTGAGTCTATAATTAAGGACTTTATATTCTTTTAACCCAGCCCCCACTATTTTTATCCAAATAACACACTCCTCTGTGAAATCCAGAAGTATTCGTTCGCTTTACTTCATAGTGGCGATCTAGTTCTTTATAAATTTTAATAGAGGGTAACCGAACAGGTTTCTGGTCTATTAATCTTTATAAAGTGGTGTCCAATAGGGCTAGGAATTTTCAACCCGAAACCCGTGGAACCGACCGGAACCGAACCGAAATTTTCGGTTCGGTTCGGTTCCTGGGTGTTGAAATTATTTATTTTTTTGGAACCGAACCCGAATTTAGAAATTCGGTTCGGGTTCGGTTCCTGCAAAAAAAATTCATATAAACCCGAAATTACATATTTACGTTTTTTTATTAACATTAGTTAATTTATAAAGAAAAATAAAAAAAATCCTAGAAGTATACCGTCTTACTTAATTTATTGAAGTTCAAGTTACTCTTTTGTTGCTTCATTTTGTTTGATATTTTGATTGTATAAACTAAACATTCAATATTGTATCTTCACTATCTTGTTTTTAATTGAATTATTGTTGTTTAGAAATTTAAATTGGAGTCAAACTTTGTTTTTAAAGACTATTGTTGTTTAAAATTGAATTTTTTTGATTGAAACAGATTAATCGATTCATATAGACATGAAAAAAATAAAACCGAAATATTATCGGAACCGAACCGAAAATTTCGGGTTGTGTTCGGTTCCGAATGGAAAAAAATATGGAACTGAACCCGAAATACACAATTCGGTTCGGGTTCGGTTCCTGCAAAAAAAAAACGATTTTTGACAGCCCTAGTGTCCAACACCAACCTATCTAATGGATGATTCGATCTTCTTTTTCCCTTTATTCACTCCCCTCAACCTATACGGTTTCTACGGTCCGTGAACAAGTTATGTTTATACCATCGACGTTGATCAGTTTCTTGAATCTTATCCGCCAACCGAACAAGTTCCTAGGGATAAAATTTGCTTCAACCGAAGACATCCAAAGCACTCTCAGAATTTATCGACCCTTCCCAAACGACTACCCCGATAACTCGGAAGCATAGCACATCCTGTTTGGATTTCAATTTTCCGAAAGCCCGATGGAGGGAAGGAAAACCTTGAAACCATTTCAATTTAATATTTTATATTGGGAGAATTTTCGCAATTATTGTTACACTTTGCACAATAATTCATTTAAGTGCGTTTGTTGCGTTCATACCATATGAATAAACTATTTACAACCTAGTTGCTACTAACATGTAGTTCATTGACCGTTCCTAGAACAAAAACATCGTAATCTAATTACATGTCTTCGGTCTTGAATCTTCGTCTTCTCGAACGGATCTTCCTCCGGTATTCGTCATTACATATAAATTTTTCATTGAAAAATTGCATCCTATACAAATTTTTCTAGTAAAATAAATAGGCTCAAAACGGCCTTTACAACCCAATCGAACAAAACAAATGATTCAAAACTGGGTCCATGAACTGCATACCCATTCAAAAGCATTCATCCAATAAACATTAAATAAATAGATTTTATATTAAATATATTGATCCAGCCAATATATAAAATTAACTATTAAATAGAATTGATCCAATCAATTCACACAATCGGTAATATAAAATCGTTCAAAGTAATTCGGTCAATCATAAATATTCCATTCAATCAATTTCCCTTATCAAAATGAAATACCATCTATCATTTTAATCAAATTAAATCCAATTTAAAATGCGGGAGATTAATTTTCTGGAATATACAGAAAAATAAGCCCGGAACAGGTCCAGAATGGGCCTAGACCGCGGTCCCAACAGCCCATACCGCACGGCAGGCCAAAATTTGGCCTGTACCGCGGTCCGAAGATAAGGACCGCACGGCAGCCCTCCTGGGCCATGTTTAGGTGACGTCCAACGTCAATCCGGGGCTTGATGTTCGACCGGATATCCAATATTAATATTTTTCAACTTTCATATCTTCAATATAAATCACATTTCCAAGAAAATAAAGATTTATATTTAGACATAAATTTACGAAAAATATAAATACAATGAACAATAAAAAATATACTACGATCATGACAATAAATGATTCCAAATCATTAACCATTCAATCAAGCTTTCCAAATGCTATATAGCATATATACGATCGCAAGACCTCACTCCGATACCACTATTGGGATTCGGTGCCTAAAATGAAGGCGCAGCGTAAGCAATTTATGAAAATAAGTTCGATCTGAATCCCTAGGATCGATCAAGCTACGTATATATGAATACAAAACAAGCAAGAGTAAGATACGAAATCATACCCTTGTAGTCCTTTGATTAAATGGGTGTAGTTGGTGATTTCCTCCACAAATCCGATTCGCCAAGCTTTTGGTGATATCCACCACGAATCTAATTCATCAAGCTTTTGATATCCCGAGACTCGAAAAAATTGTGCCTCTAATTGCCACGCACCGGAAGTCGATCGGAATAACACCCACCTCATTATCCTCTAAGGATACGGTTAGAATAAGGTGTTGGAGCTTACAAATTATATTTATCACACTCCAAGTGTATAAATGAATTTTCTCTCTTGATTTCCTCTAAGAAACTGAAGAAGGAAAAATGAAGAACACAAGGAACAAAGTTCTCTCTCTCTCTCTCTCTCTCTCTCTCTCTCTGTGTGTCAACTCACGGCACTTTCACAATGAATGGAGAGCATGTTTCTTATCTTTCATTTTTCTTTCACCTAACCTTGAAAAGTCATCCCTCAAGTCCTTGGTCTTCCACCACATTAGGTGGAATCAAAGACCAAGGGGAAAGGATGACTAGGTGAGGTAGGCATCTAGAAACACCGAATGAGTTTGGTTCATTTCGGACTCTCGTGAGTCCAATCAGATAAACTCTATTCCGTATTGCTTTATTATATCAATTAATTAATCCAATTAATTAATTATATCAAATACAAAATAATATAATTAATTTCTCCAAGAAATAATTATATATATGAATTAAATCAATCACCCAATAATTTATTTAATTCATTAGACCGTAAATTAATTTATCCAATAAATTAGTTTAGTCATACAATGTCCCAAAATTAATTAGACATCCAATGTCCAATAAATTAGATATCTAATATCTAAGATTTATGAAGAGGGAATGATCTCAATATATTCCGTCGTCTATCCTAATGCGCGACTCAGTAGGTCCGTCTCATTCAACAATGGGAGGAACCAAAGAGTGATAGCACCACCTAGCCAGTCCTGCGGCCTACACTATAACCTAACAGAGAACGAATGATTGGGATCATTGCAAAACCTTTCTGTCATGAATACCACTATACGTATAAACCCTTCTCTCAAATGTCCCGATCAAGTTATAGGGTCAAGGTCAGTCAAACCCTATCTGTACTTGACGCTATGCATGAGTTAATGCAAATCGAGATCACTGAGCTCAAGTGTATCTAATACAACTAGCTCTAATACTTTGGCTAAAGACTTATGATTTCATTTTTCAATAATTGCATAGGACATATACCTGTTCACTTACTGGAGAAATAATCCTATCTTAGTGTTTAGTAGAACCTGCTACTTACCCGTCAAGATGCACGTCGAGGTTGACCCCCACATTCCAGTTTTCTGGGTCGAACTACTCTAATGAAAATCTTAACGTCACAAAAACATCCCTACTAAATCCTCAAGTTGAAGGTTCATGAGTACCTATCACAACCTTTTGATTCCGTCATTAACTATCCCGGAGTGAAATCCACATGATGAATCGAGGGTGAGTTGGTTCAAGTATACTAATCTCATTAGCATACCTATAACGTGTGCTCCCACTAACTATTAGTGATGGACAGGCGCTCTCCAAGTCAAATAACACATCATACAAGTCTTCACATAAACTTAACACCTAGTCAAGTTTCATTGACTCGCGAACGATTAAGTATTTGAGCCATTAACCTTTCAGTGCTGATCCCCTTATCCAATAAAGAGTGGAATATTTGCTCTCAAATACATGGACTAGTTTCTATATATATTTACGAGTCAGGAATGGCAGTGACTACCAGTAAATAAAGAGATATACAATTGCCTTCTTATAATGGATTTACATAATAAGAAGTATAATGCCCTCACTCTTACATCCTCTGAGTGGCATTCGAGGGCATACTCCTAACAGAATCCTCATTCCTATGTAGGCAGAACGTCTTTTGAGCATTGTATGAATATTGCTTTGATGCTAGCTGTATGATGCATTTTTAAAAATGCTTAGGGTAGTTGATCCCAACATAGCCTATGTTGAAGGACTACAATAAAATCTTCTAAGTGTTAGCCATTTCTGTGACAAATAGTCTCGGTTAAATTATTTTAAAGAAACTATGGGTAAATAACATCAAGACCAGGCAAGTAGTCCTCACAGGATTCCGATAAGGTAACATGTGTGTCGTTGATTGGATACCTACAGGTGTTGTAATTACTTGTTTTATTGTCAAAGGCACTGCATATCAAAGTTGGCTATTGCACAAAGGGATGTTTCGCATTAATTTCAAGACCATCAACAAGTTGCCCCAAAAGAGAATGGTTAGAGGATTGTGAGATGTATCATTTTATAAGAATATTGTCTATGGACCCTGTCAGAAATGCAAGTAAGTCAAGATATTCCTGAAGAGAAAATCATATCTCTCAACCCACAGGGTCTTAGATTTATTGCATATGGACTTCTATGGCCCTGTGGACCCTGCCAGCCTGGGAGATAAGAAATATTGTCTTGTTATTGTTAATAATTTCTCTAGGTACACTTGACATTCTTGAAAAAGAAGAAAGAGATAACCACATAGTTGTTGGAATACCTAAAAAAGATATAGAATGAGAAAGGACTGAGCATTGTATCCGTTTAGTCCGACGGAGGCATAAAATTCACAAATTATTTTATAGAGCAATACTGTGTGTATAATGGAATATAGCACGAACATTCAGCAACTTGGTCCCTACAGCAGTGTTGCCGAGCGAAAGAATAGAACACTAAGGGAGGCAACTAGAATGATGGTTGCTAAAAGCAAGTTGCCACAGTGCTTCTAGAGTGAAGCAATAAATATAGCATGTTATACTCAAAACCGTTGTATCATCAACAAACACCACAATAAAAATACCTACAAGGTTTGGAATAATAGAACACCTATGGTAGAATATTTTTATATCTTTGGCTTTAAATGTCATGTCTTAAATAAGGGAAAGGATCAACTCAAGACCTTTGATGAGAAGTCTGATGAAGGAATATTTGTTGGATATTGTAATGTGAGGAAAGCCTTTAGAATCTTCAACAAGTTGGCCATTGAGGAGTCCGTTCATGTTGTGTTTGATGAGCCCTATTGTGATCCTATTGGAAATAGAGGACTTAACTCAAGCAATTCAAACCTTACCCTTCGAGGAAGTCCCACAGTCCCAGGGAAAACCTGTAACCTCATTGGAAATTAATCCCACAGCTGCAAGAATACATGAAGAGATTGTTGAAGCTGAGGCTGTTGAAGTTGAGGCTGCTGAAGCTGAGGCTGAGCCTACTATACAGCAGGTGTAAAATCCTAATATTTTATAACATAAACGAGAAAATATTTTTTTAACATCTTTCGTAGGAACTACTCCAAACACCAAGGCAATGGAAGAAACATCCATTATTTAAAATAAATTCCAAGTCAAAATGATCCATATAATAATAAAGCACATTTACGGAATTTAAAGTGCCAAAAGAAATCCAAATGTTTATGTAATTCAAAACCAACTAAACCTAAACATAATATCATAATATTTAATTATTATTATTATTATTATCGCCATCCACCTTCTCCGCCAAGATCCGACTTCGCCAACCTGAAAGAGGAATTACAAAAAAGGTGTTTTTTGTCAACTCAGTGGGACATATCAATTCATATCATTTAGCAATAATGAATAATACTATTGATCATCATTTTAGAAAATATTTCATCATATGGTACGGTAGGTCTCCCCAAAGATCCTTTAATCCTGGCGTCGCTTGCGATACCCCCACCAAATCTTACATCTTACATCTTACCCTCCCGCGACTCTATGTGCACGTAGTTATTGTAACACCCCCGAGATTTTCAGAGAACATTATAGCGCCGTGAATCCCTGTCTGGGACCCACTAGGCTAATTCTTACACATAACACATCCAATTTCACAATATCCACACAGGAATCAATAAATCTGAGACAGACAAGGAAGGTCCAACCAAACAACATCAAAGATCACAAGGAAAGACAAGAAAGTTATACATCGACCGGGAAAAGAACTCCTATAGTACTCGAGTACCATCTATTAATATAAGGATAAAACGGTCCAAAGGGACAATGCTCAAAATAAAGAGAACACGATTAACCACAGTATCATGCCTCGCCTTCATCATCGTACTGCACCGGTGCTCGCTCGTTTGGATCCTTCGAACCTGAAATACAAGAAAAGAGTTTTCCCCACACGAGAGGGGTTAGAGCAAGTATTACAAGTGAAACGTCACATCTTGCACGCAAAAGCACATGCACCAATTTTAAAGCCATGATAATGATTTTCCGGAAAATGCAATTATCCAAATATATCTCAATAGTGACAATTTCTCCCTGATTAATCGTGGACCCGACAATGCGCGAATCCCTCCTCGGCCCCGTCAGGCACTCTCGGAGTGGCTAACCCATATGTTCGTGGACCCGACAATGCGCGGATCCCTCCTCGGCCTCGTCAGGCCCTCTCGGAGTGAACGAATATAACTCTCACACTCATATGCATTACTTTTTACATTTAAGAATATAACTTTCACAAGAATAACTTGCCTGAATGAGAGAAAAAGGGTACGGATAACATGGTACCAAGGTTGAAGGATTCGACAATACCGAACCTAGACAAATTTGTAATCAACTATCAATAATCCATCGGCATGAAAATAAGTTGGAATCCACTCGCAATTACTACCCACGATACATGTATCCCGGCAATAAAACTCTTAGATGGTGAATCACAATCAATCATCCCAAATACTCAATAATTCCGAAAATATACCAATAAATCCATAGGAAAATATGTATCCAAGGTAGATAATTCATACTCGACATATTCCACCATAACAGCAAGCTGAATCGAAGAGTTTGGAAAGAAAACCCCCAAATCCCAAAAATCTAGGGTTAAGCGAAGTTTACCTCAATTTAGAGCGGTGGAGAAGATAAGACATTGAATAATCCTAACTAGAAGCTTGAGGATGTTGATGGATGATGATATCTCGTGGAGATCTTCACAAATTGCCCCCAAAGAAGGAAAAGAAACGGAAAAATGACGAATTGGGGCTGAAGTGTCCTATTTATATAAAATGGGTATTAGCGTGCGCTAATCTCTGAGAATAGTGTGCGCTAACGGGCTCACCGGGTAGACCAGTGGCCTATACCTGAATCGTTAGCATGCGCTACGAATACTCTAGCGTGTGCTAACGCATCTTCTTAGCGTGCGCTAGCCTAGAGTTAGCGTGCGCTACCTGATAGTTGGTGCCTAAAATTTGAAGTCCATAACCTATTGTCCTCTACCATGATCAAGCCTTAGCGCGCGCTACTGCTTTTATTAGCGTGCGCTACTAATACAGCTAGCGTGTTCTATGTTCAACACATAGCGTGCGCTACGAATCTCGATTCCAGTCCAGTACCTTTCTGGACTGTATGTCTCAAATACACTAGTAGCGTGCGCTACTGTTGACAGATAGCGTGCGCTATCAGTACTCAAATAGTGTGCGCTATGAAGGGAACCTAGCGTGCGCTACACCTCACACACAGGTGATAGAATCGCATCAAAAAATCCAATACAGCAACGATCCGAACAAGAAGAAGTATATTCCAAATAATATGAACTCCAAGATCAACATCAACTCACTAAACATTTACAACGAGTGTAAAAAAACAGGAGCACCAAAATAGAAAGTTTACAAAAAGTACGGGTATTACATCATCTCCCTCTAAAACAAAGTTTCGTCCCAAAACATAAGAAATGAATAACTCTGGATATCTAGCATGCATGCTCTCTTCGGTTTCCCACGTTGCTTCCTCAACTCCGTGCCTCGTGTTAGGAGTATGCCTCGAATGCCACTCAGAGAATGTTGAGTGAGGGCATTGTACTTGTAATTATGTAAACTATTGATATAAGGCAATGAATATTTCTTTATTTACTGGTAGTTACTGGCATTCCTAACTCGTAAATATACATATAGAAACTAGTCCGTGTATTTGAGAGCAAAATGTTCCACTCCTTATTGGATAAGGGGGTCGGCACTGGAAAGGTTTATAGCTCAAATACTTAATCGTTCGCAAGTCGAGAAAACTTGACTGGGCGTTAAGTTTATGTGAAGACTGTAACACCCCCAATCCACTCAGGGATATTACACGCCGTAGACCCTCTCCTCGAGGATCTACCAGGCTGGTAGCAACATTTAACATCTCGACAATGCCTTCAAGGCAAAAATGACTCAGTAGACCGATTTGGTCTTTCAATAAAAATATACAACTCAATTACAAACACATACCCACGCAGGGGGTCAAAATACAATAAAGTCTCGTACAACGGGGAAAAGATACTGCAGCGGAAAAGAAAATGCAACTAGACCAATACGACATCAACGGATCCTCGTGTGATTAGTATCATTCGGCTTTCATCATCCTTCGTGCCGACCCTGTGCTATGCTCCAAAACCTGAATGCAAAAATAGACATCCACCCCCCGAATACTCGGGGGTTAGCAAAACTCCACTGTTTTGCTAGTGCAAATACAAAGTGCAAATACGAGCCATATAATTCAAATTCCAAGAATAACAATAACCGGGAATCCTCAAAGAGTCAAACGAAACGAAAAGTACTTCCCGAGGCAAGAGTTTGAGAAAAATATTCCAAAACCGAAAGAGCACAAATCAATGGAAATAATTTATAAAACAGTTTGGAAATGCCATCGAGAGTTTTAATAAAAAAGACAATTTAGGATTATCAAATCCCACTTTTCAAAACCCAAAAGACGAGAGAGGTCACCGCCCCAAAGGTTTACTTTCCGTAAAACAACCTTTACCAAATCGTTGGGATTTTAGCCCCAAATCCGTAAAATAATCTTTACAAAACCATTGGGATTTTAGCCCCAAATATCATCAACTCACAGTACACAAGAACGACCACAAGGTTCGTATCCCAACATCAAAATCCACAAATTAAGGATTTAACACAAACAACAAAATACTCTAGTGCCATCCTAGCCAAGTAAGCCAAACGAACACTTACCTCTTACACACTTAGTCGATGCATGCAATCATGAAAATATAGTTCCAAAGCACTCATTTCCGGAAATGCCAATATCAAATCACATTTGCAAAATGCACCACAATTAACCGCGGACCCACAGCTTCGTGGATCCCTGCCGAGACCCCGTCGGATCTAACCCACAGTGGTTAAAAGCAAGCTCGCGGTTCCACAGCTTCGTGGAGCCCTACCGAGACCCCGTCGGATCTAACCCGTAGTGAGCATACACACACACATGTTACTCATGCAATACTAATATGCTAAGAATGTAAGTTCATCAAGAGTACTTACTAGAGATGGCCACTTACTCGAAGCCGTTATCACACTCTTCAAAACACAGTGACAAGATTAAACACGGAATACACAATTTCATAACTTTAAACAACAGGGATATCATCAAGACTTCACGTTCAAAATGATCAAATCATAAACAATTCCCAAAACACACCGTTCACAAAACACACACGCGTTTGAAAGAGAGCTTTTAACGAGGCCAAACCGAAAGCTTTTGAAAGTCCAAATCAAACGATCAAACAAACACATAGAGACGATCACTAATTATCATATTCACAAAATAAGAATTTTATGGATAAGGTACTTGCCTCAAAATCGGCACGCAAGTATCCCGACGGACACGGCTCAATCGGAAAGCTTCGAAACGCCCGATGCTTTCGAAAAGAAAAACGACAACGAACGAAAGGGTTCAACTTGGTTTCTTCGCAAGAAACTCGACCCTAAAAGCATATAATCCATAAATCAACAATCATACGAGGGAGGATAATCGTAGAACGCACGAAAACCCCTCTAAGACATTTTACCGGACACCTTCAAGGCGTCGGTCAAGAACTCGACCAAAACAACGAATTGATACGATCCAACCATGGAATAACAAGGGAAATGATATAATACATCTAAATAATCATCAATCCATCACAATCCTAAGTTAAAACGGATTAAACGGACGAAAACAACCAAAACACCCAAATTCCCCAAAACTAGATTTCTAGGAAATCTGACCTGATTCGGTAGATCGGAGGGTGTTATAGGATGGATGATTGATGATATGAACTCCAAGACTTCATGGATTGAAAGAGCAACATCATGGCTCCAAGATATACACACCCACAGCCGCGTACGGGAAGAAAAAGAATGAGGAACTGGGTGAAAAATACGTTGCCAGGCCTTAAATAGGCCATTGCCGTACGGTAACGTCGTAATCGCCATGGCTTACGTCGTAATCGCCATGGCGAACTCCGCACTGGAAATGCGGGAAACGTTACGTACGTTACCGGCCAGGGCCTTACGTACGTAACTGCCGATCACTACCGTGCGTTACTCGGCCAGGGCCGGCCTGGCTCCAGCATGCCCGGCCGTGACTCGGCCGGGACCAACTTCGACGGCCCGAACGACACCGAAACCCGAACCTGAGTACGAATCGAAGACACGGTTACGAAGTACTCGCAAAGACGAATCCGAGCGTTAAAAGAACACACGATTCCGACAAACCGAAGGCTCGAAATTCGACAACGGAAAGTAATTACCCCAAACTTTGGGAAATTACGAAAATGGCCCAAAACGTCCGAAATACACGATACATGATCGAAACACCAAACCGAAGTTCACAACACGTATAACAAAGTTAAACGGACTTACGGGAAACTCGAAACAGTAGTTTCGGACGAGATTCGCAAGAATCGAACTCAAGTGCGGAAAAGTCGCTAAAAAGCACGGAACTCAACAAAACAACACCGAAACGAACTCGGATGACAAAAAGCGTAGAATTAATCATTCTCAGAATGACGAAACAGTCATGACAGAGTCGTCAAAACGGACTCCGGCCGAAAAAAGAAATTTACCGAAAATCGAAAATTGCGGATATTACATTCTACCCTCCTTAAAAGAAGTTTCGTCCCGAAACTTAAAACAAGTAGGGAGAAGAAATATCCCGCTAGGAAAACTCAACGAGATACGCAAGAAACGCGTAACTAACGCCCAACGGCGAAACGTTACGAACAACGCAACGGAAAATACGGCGTGAAAACACGCTCCACGACGACCAACACAACGTCGCCGTTAGGGATATAATAGAACCAACAAGTGGCAAGCGTCATCAAATGGATAATACAATCGAGTCAATTATCCGAACAATCACAAAACACAACGAACGAAAATCAATACGATTGACCAACCCAACGGTTCATCAATCAAAACGCGAGCCAAACGCGGAACAAATATGGAATTCCACCGCATAAGGGTTGGAAGATCGAAAACGAGACCAATTTCCCGAACTTAAGAGAATTAGGAAGGAGCCTGAACGCTCAACAATCACGAAACGAGAACAAAAACCGAACAAACAAACGATCGAGACAACAAAAATCGAACAATCATGTCCGAAATACGAAGGATAATAAAATTCAAACAACAACTCCAAGGTTCACATCTCGACTCGAGACAATATATGATCTGGTGAAAACAACAGGATGTGCATTCATATAAGATCCACAGGAAAGGGAATAGCACTAGAAAAGTCACGACGACAACCGAGTTATTCCGAAATAATACCACACTCGTTCGATCAACAAAAGCAAGGGGTAGGACAAGCTCAGAAATGTCAACGAACATAAACGAGTCGACAGAGTCGAAAACACAAGAGTTCCAAATCCGATCCACTTCGAATAAAAGAACTAATAAAACCAGATGATGTCACTTCCGAACAAGGTTCACAAGAATCGAACCGAACTCGAAAAAGTCACAGCGATAACCAGATCGACCCACAACAAGATCACAGTTTGTTCGGACGATGAAACCAAAATACAGAACAAGTTCAGAAAGTATCAACGAACATGAGCGAGCCGATAGAATTGAGAAAGAGAAAATACAGGAGCCAAAAATAATATGGGTATTATATTCAACCTCTTCTAAAAGAAGTGTCATTCCCGAAACCCACAACACGAAATCAAGGTGACAACACAACAAGCAACCGACAGAAACATCTCCCATGCGCCTCTCAGAGCCGATCCTCATATCTGTACTGAAGTTCGTGCCCCGAAAGACTCGAAACCCAACTCGCAAAACTGGATCCTGTGTCTCTCGGGTCCACACTTGAAAAGCGTTACTGACGAGGACAATTTACACATACATGCCCCGGCACATCACGGTTGAAGCGCCTCGGCTCGGCATACCGAAAATACAAATGCTAGACACACTGGGGCATAACGTCGCAAAACAACATAGCGGAGATGCCCACTCAGCATAACATATCAATGCATACAAAAATCACAACAACAACGGCATCGTTCGACGATTACAACATCCCAAACGATAGCCAGCACACAATCACAAACATCATGAAACAATCACCCATGTGTATAACGCACAAAAATCCAAGCTTTAACAACTCACACTAGTGCGACAACACGCAAATCACCATGAGGCGATAAACAGTAAACACCAGTTCACACCTCTCACAGAGGGCTAACAAAACATATGCGTGGCGAACGACTCAACGTTCACACCACCAATTCAATCACAATTCGGAGGGCTAACACCCTAACAACAATACCAACATCATACACACCTTCTCCGACCACAAGCACGAAATGATGGGTTTTAAAAACGAAAACCACCTTTTGAAAATAGTTTGGAAACACCAGTTGATCTTGAGTATCACTTTACAAAAAGTAGTGCAAACATTGTTATCGAGACTTTGAAAATCATCTTGCGTTTGAACACAAATGAGGACACCTTCTCGTAGTGAAAAACTTTCAGAATATTCGACCCTCGGGTCTAAGTAAAAGTGTTTATAAAACTTTGAAAATATCTCAAAACATTTTGGGTCCTCGAGGTAGAAGAATTTTGAAACATATTGTGGCACCTTGGATGTACCACGAGAAAATTCATTTTGAAAGTACGTCTCGAAATTTATTTTCTGAGATACTCAAGTTTTTCAAGGATAATTCAATGGGCTAGAATGCCCAAAAATTTCAGGTAATTGCACGGAACATTATAGCGCTGTGGGTCCCGTGCCGGAACCCACCAGGATAATTACAAAAACGCCAAAAAGACCGATGACGGTAATATTTCAAAAACTTACAAAATCCATTTACAGAATACTAAATACCGTCATAAGAATTTCGCCAAAATGATTAAGGCCATAATGCCAAAAACTCGGTTAAGGAAATCGGTTTTCGAAATAAAACTCAATCGGTAAAATACCGAAAGCCATTACAAAAGAACTCACGCAGCGGATAAAAGAAATACAGTTCAACATGCACAATCCAGCAACACTACTCCTCATATGAACGAAATATGAGAGTCAAATAACCACATATCACGAAATCAAAATCCATAAGAGGATTCTGTCACTTAACAAATAATCATAAAAATGGCTCGTGTCACACGAGGCACAACACAAAGAAGGGAGACTTACATCCACAGGTCGCACGAAGATGATGATCGCCCACGATACTAATCACGACCAACAAACTCAGACGATGCGTCGCGACACGACTCAGTCAGACAAAATCCGACAAGACAAAACTCAACAGACACCATCGCGGACCCGGCGGCTAGGTTTCCACAACCTAAGCTCTGAAACCATTTATGTAACACCCCCAATCCACTCAGGGATATTACACGCCGTAGACCCTCTCCTCGAGGATCTACCAGGCTGGTAGCAACATTTAACATCTCGACAATGCCTTCAAGGCAAAAATGACTCAGTAGACCGATTTGGTCTTTCAATAAAAATATACAACTCAATTACAAACACATACCCACGCAGGGGGTCAAAATACAATAAAGTCTCGTACAACGGGGAAAAGATACTGCAGCGGAAAATAAAATGCAACTAGACCAATACGACATCAACGGATCCTCGTGTGATTAGTATCATTCGTCTTTCATCATCCTTCGTGCCGACCCTGTGCTATGCTCCAAAACCTGAATGCAAAAATAGACATCCACTCCCCGAATACTCGGGGGTTAGCAAAACTCCACTGTTTTGCTAGTACAAATACAAAGTGCAAATACGAGCCATATAATTCAAATTCCAAGAATAACAATAACCGAGAATCCTCAAAGAGTCAAACGAAACGAAAAGTACTTCCCGAGGCAAGAGTTTGAGAAAAATATTCCAAAACCGAAAGAGCACAAATCAATGGAAATAATTTATAAAACAGTTTGGAAATGCCATCGAGAGTTTTAATAAAAAAGACAATTTAGGATTATCAAATCCCACTTTTCAAAACCCAAAAGACGAGAGAGGTCACCGTCCCAAAGGTTTACTTTTCGTAAAACAACCTTTACCAAATCGTTGGGATTTTAGCCCCAAATCCGTAAAATAATCTTTACAAAACCGTTGGGATTTTAGCCCCAAATATCATCAACTCACAGTACACAAGAACGACCACAAGGTTCGTATCCCAACATCAAAATCCACAAATAAAGGATTTAACACAAACAACAAAATACTCTAGTGCCATCCTAGCCAAGTAAGCCAAACGAACACTTACCTCTTACACACTTAGTTGATGCATGCAATCATAAAAATATAGTTCCAAAGCACTCATTTCCGGAAATGCCAATATCAAATCACATTTGCAAAATGCACCACAATTAACCGCGGACCCACAGCTTCGTGGATCCCTGCCGAGACCCCGTCGGATCTAACCCACAGTGGTTAAAAGCAAGCTCGCGGTTCCACAGCTTCGTGGAGCCCTACCGAGACCCCGTCGGATCTAACCCGTAGTGAGCATACACACACACGTTACTCATGCAATACTAATATGCTAAGACTGTAAGTTCATCAAGAATACTTACTAGAGATGGCCACTTACTCGACGCCGTTATCACACTCTTCAAAACACAGTGACAAGATTAAACACGGAATACACAATTTCATAACTTTAAACAACAGGGATATCATCAAGCCTTCACGTTCAAAATGATCAAATCATAAACAATTCCCAAAACACACCGTTCACAAAACACACACGCGTTTGAAAGAGAGCTTTTAACGAGGCCAAACCGAAAGCTTTTGAAAGTCGAAATCAAACGATCAAACAAACACATAGAGACGATCACTAATTATCATATTCACAAAATAAGAATTTTATGGACAAGGTACTTGCCTCAAAATCGGCACGCAAGTATCCCGACGGACACGGCTCAACCGGAAAGCTTTGAAACGCCCGATGCTTTCGAAAAGGAAAACGACAACGAATGAAAGGGTTCAACTTGGTTTCTTCGCAAGAAACTCGACCCTAAAAACATATAATCCATAAATCAACAATCATACGAGGGAGGATAGTCGTAGAACACCCGAAAACCCCTCTAAGACATTTTACCGGACACCTTCAAGGCGTCGGTCAAGAACTCGACCAAAACAACGAATCGATACGATCCAACCATGGAATAACAAGGGAAATGATATAATACATCTAAATAATCATCAATCCATCACAATCCTAAGTTAAAACGGATTAAACGGACGAAAACAACCAAAACACCCAAATTCCCCAAAACTAGATTTCTAGGAAATCTGACCTGATTCGGTAGATCGGAGGGTGTTATAGGATGGATGATTGATGATATGAACTCCAAGACTTCATGGATTGAAAGAGCAACATCATGGCTCCAAGATATACACACCCACAGCCGCGTACGGGAAGAAAAAGAATGAGGAACTGGGTGAAAAATACGCTGCCAGGCCTTAAATAGGCCGACTGCCGGCCGGGTAACGTACGTAACCGGCCATAGCTTACGTACGTAACCGGCCATGGCCGAACTCACTGCCTGGAAATGCCGGAAACGTTACGTACGTTACCGGCCAGGGCCTTACATACGTAACCGGCCTTACGTACGTAACTGCCGATCACTACCGTGCGTTACTCGGCCAGGGCCGGCCTGGCTCCAGCATGCCCGGCCATGACTCGGCCGGGACCAACTTCGACGGCCCGAACGACCCCGAAACCCGAACCTGAGTACGAATCGAAGACACGGTTACTAAGTACTCGCAAAGACGAATCCGAGCACTAAGAGAACACACGATTCCGACCACCCGAAGGCTCGAAATTCGACAACGGAAAGTAATTACCCCAAACTTTGGGAAATTACGAAAATGGCCCAAAACGTCCGAAATACACGATACATGATCGAAACACCAAACTGAAGTTCACAACACGTATAACAAAGTTAAACGGACTTACGGGAAACTCGAAACAGCAGTTTCGGACGAGATTCGCAAGAATCGAACTCAAGTGCGGAAAAGTCGCTAAAAAGCACGGAACTCAACAAAACAACACCGAAACGAACTCGGATGACAAAAGCGTAGAATTAATCATTCTCATAATGACGAAACGGTCATGAGAGAGTCGTCAAAATGGACTCCGGCCGAAAAAAGAAATTTACCGAAAATCGAAAATTGCGGATATTACATAGACTTGTATGACGTGTTCTTCGACATGGAGAATGTCTGTCGAATACTAATGGTTAGTGGGAGTACATGTTATAAGTATACTAATTGGATTAGTATACTCGAACCGATTCACCCTTGATTCGTCACACGGATTTCACTCAGGGACAGTCAATGACGAAATCGAAAGGTTGTGATAGGTATTCGTGAACCTTCGACTTAAGTATTTAGTAGGGATTTGCTTGTGACATCAAGATTTTCATTAGAGTAGTTCGACCCTATAAACCGAGAGGCAGGGGTCAACCTCGATGTGCATCATGACGGGCAAGTAGAAGGTCCTACTCAATACCAAGATCGAATTCTTTCTCCCGTTAGTGAGCGGGTTATATGTCCTATGCGGTTATTGGTAGATGAGATCATAAGTCTTTGGCCAAAGCATTGGAGCTAGTTGTAATGGATACACGAGAGCTCGATGATCTCGATTTGCATTAACGCATGCATAGCGTCAAGTATAGATAGGGTTTGACTAACCGTGACTCTATAATTTGATCGGGACATTTGAAAGAAGGGTTTATACGTATACTGGTATTCACGACGGAATGGTTATTGAATGATCCCAATCATCGTTCTTAGTTGGGGTACAGTGTAGGCCGCCAGGATGGATAGGTGGTGCTACTACTCTTTGGTTCCTTCCATTGCTGACTGAGACGAACCTACCAAGTCGCGCTATATAGGATTGACGAAGGAATGAATCGAGCTTAATCTCTCATTATGAATATTAGATATTGGATATCTAATTTGGGACATTGGATGTCTAAATTGATTTATTAGATAAATTAATTTATGGCCTAATGAATTAAATAAATTACCGGGTGAATAATTTAATTCATGAATATAATTATTTCTTCGAGAAATTAATTATGTCATTATGTATTTGATATGATTAATTAGTTAGATTGATTGATCGATATAAATACATAGGAACGGAATCAGAGTTTATTTGTTTGGACTCACGGGAGTCCGAAATGAATCGAACTCGTCCGATTCCTTCTATATGGCCGCCCCATCACCTACTCCCTCACTTGGTCTTGGTCTTCACTTTGTAGGGTTGTAGACTTGTGACCAATCAAGGGGACAAATATCAACCCTTGGTGATATTGTCTAAAGTGGGAGATTTTGGGGGATTTGAATAAGGATATAATGAAGACTACTCCTCTCCCCTCCTACCATTCCATCCATGAGCATTAAGAGATATAGAGAGAGAGAAATCATTTTCTCAAGTCTTCATCTTTCCTTATTATTCTTCTTCATAATTTTCTTAGAGAAATTTTGTGAGGAAATATTGAGAGATATAGATTAAACACTTAGAGTATTGTAATCTTGATTATAAAGCTCTTACAAACTTTCTATAACCGTATCCTTGGAGGATAGCAAGGTGTAGTCATCTTGTTCGTTTCTCTGGCGCGTGGCAAGTAGAGGCGTTGTATCTTCGACGTTGGATCATTCAAGTGCTTGGAGTGCTTTGGATCGTAGGGATATACAATTAAAGCTTGGGGAATAGCTCAAGAGAAGGAATCCATTTAATCAACAGACTACAAGGGTGAGTTTCTTACATCTCTTGTGTTTTCGTTTATATATTCGTATATACTGTAATACCCGTAATTTCGATTTCCGGTAATTTCTTTTTTTTTCGGCGAAAGTCCATTTTGACGACTCGCTCATGAGAGTTTCATCATTCCGAGAATGATTAATTCTGCACTTTTTGTCATACGAGTTCGTTTCGGTGTCGTTTTGTTGAGTTCCATGCTTTTTGGCGACTTTTCCGCACTTGAGTTCGATTCTTGTGAATCTCGTTCGAAACTGCTGTTTCGAGTTTCCCTTAAGTCCGTTTAACTTTATTAGACGTGTTATGAACTTCGGTTTGGTTATTCGATCACGTATCGTGATTTTCGGGCGTTTTGGGCCATTTTGTAATTTACCTAAAGTTGTGGGTATCCGCATTCGTATTTATTGTTTTGACCCTTTTCATGGTCGCGTGCGATAAATTGTTGCATGGTATTTCTTTTCCGATCGATGTTGTTGTCCGAGAGCATTTCTTCGTGTTCGTTTCGAGCATTTTCGGGGATTCGAGACGTCGAGTCTTGGCGGCTAGGCACTGGCCGGCCACGTGCGGCAGGGACCTGCCAGGCGCGCACAAGCGTGGCGCACGAGCTGCGCGCACGGCCCGGTGCTCGTACGGCCCTGACTGCACATGCACGAGCGAGTGCTCGTGCTCAGTGCTCGTGCGTCCCGGCAGTTTGCTGGCAGTAGGCGCGCACGACCGGCCGCTCGTGCGTGCCTGCTCGTGCGTCGCTGGGCAGTATATATGGTCGGGGTGACGTTTTCTTCACCATTTTCTCACTTCATTCTTCCTCTTCCGCGGCTGGAGACTTCTTGGGCGTGGAGCCATGTTGTTGAACAACATATCCATGAAGTTCTTGAGTTCATATCATTGATTGATCATCCTATATTATCCTTTGATCCAGCGAATCAAGGTAATCTTTCTTGGAACCCTAGTTTTTTGAATTTTGGGGTTTTTGGGTTTTTGTCTGATTCGTTCCGTATTGTTGATTAATCCATGATGGGTATGATTAATCTTAGTATTATTCATGTGTTTAACAACATCTAATCCTTGTTTTTCGACGAATCAAAGTATTTTGACTTGAACCCTTGTTTTTGAAGATTTTGGGGATTTTCCTTTTGATTTCTATTCCAATCTGTTTTTGTTCAATTAATTGTTGTATAAACGTTGTTTTGAACATGTTCTACGGATTGGATACTCGTATCTTTGATTCGTTCGACCCGAGGGGTGATTTCTTTGTTCTTGGAGGGTCTCGAACATTTAATGTTCGATTAAATGCTCGAATGAGTTCCCTTCGTTAGTTTGTTGGGATTTCCGTTGTTTTGGCCATGATTCTCATCGTAATCATGTTTTGTTGTTCCTTACGGAGGATTATAGGTGTTCGATGATTCCGATGTTGAATTCCGTTGGTGATTGATGATTCGTGTGGTGTTTTCCCGTAGTAATTTCGGTGCTATTGCGTTCTTAATAGTGTTCGGGAGTTCGAGGCTATTCGACCGCTTTTCCATCCGTCATCTTGTTAAGAACGTGGTTCCTAGGCAAGTACCTTGTTCATACGCTTCTCGTTTTGTGAATATGATGATCGGTGGTCGTCTTGGTGTGTTTGTTTGGTTATTTGCAAATGAATTTTCAAAAGATTTGTTTTGGCCTCGTTAAAAGCTCTCTTTCAAAATGCGTGTGTTTTGTGAACGGTGTGGGGAATTGATTATGGTTTGATTATTTTGAACGTTGAAGGCTTTGATGATACCCCTGTTGTTTAAAGTTATGGAATCGTGTATTCCGTATTTAATCTTGTTATTGTGTTTTGAAGAGTTTGATAATGGTGTCGGATTAGTGGCCATCTCTAGTGAGTATTCTTAATGAACTTACATTCTTAGCATATTAGTATTGCATGAGTAACGTGTGTGTGTGTATGCTCACTACGGGTTAGATCCGACGGGGTCTCGGTAGGGCTCCACGAAGCTGTGGAACCGCGAGTTTGCTTTTAACCACTACGGGTTAGATCCGACGGGGTCTTGGTAGGGGTCCACGAAGCTGTGGGTCCGCGGTTAATTGTGGTGCATTTTACAAATGTGATTTGATTATGGCATTTCCGGAAATGAGTATTTTTTATCGGCTTTCATGATTGCATGCATTGACTAAGTGTGTAAGAGGTAAGTTGTTCGTTTGGCCTACTTGGCTAGGATGGCACTAGAGTATTTGGTTGTATGGGTTAAATCCTTTAATTGTGGAGCTTTGATGTTGGAAATGAACCTTGTTATCGTTCTCGTGTACTGTGAGTGGATGAGAATTGAGGCTAAAATCCCAATGGTTTGGTAAAGGTCATTTTCCGGAAAGTAAACCATTGGGGCGGTGACCCCTTTCATCTTTTGGATTTTTGAAAAGTAGGATTTGATAATCCTAAATTATTTTCTATTAAAACTCTCGATGGCATTTTAAACTGTTTTATAAATTATTTCCATTGATCTGTGATCTTTCGGTTTTGGAATGTTTTCTCAAACTCTTGCCTCGGGAAGTACTTTTCGTTTCGTTTAGATCTTTGAGGATTCCTGGTTATTGTTATTCGTGGAATGTGAATTGTATGACTCGTATTTTGCATGTTGTTCTTGCACTAGCAAAACAGTGGAGTTTTGCTAACCCCCGAGTATTCAGGGGGTGGATGTCTGTTTTTGCATTCAGGTTTTGGAGCATAGCACAGGGTCGGCATGAAGGATGATGAAAGATGAACGATACTAATCACACGAGGACCCGTTTGATGTTATATTGGTTTAGTTGTATTTTATTTCCGCTGCAGTATTCTTTCCCCGCTGTACGGGAGTGTGTTGTATTCGACCCCTGCGTGGGCAAGTATTGTAATCGAGTCGTATGTTTTTATTGAATGGCCAGATCGGTATACTGAGTCTTTTTAACCTTAAAAGGCATTGTCGAGTTGTTCGTTTGTTGTTACCAGCCTGGTAGATCCTTGAGGAAGGTTCTACGGCATGTAATATCCCTGAGCGGATTGGGGGTGTTACATAAATGGTATCGGAGCTTAGGTTATGGAAACCTAGGCTGTCGGATCAAATCGTGTTGTTTGAGTCTTGTTTCGTCAGATTTTATCTGACTGAGTCGTGTCGCGACGTGTCGTCTCAGTTTGTTAGTCGTGATTAGTATCGTGGGGCGATCATCATCTTTGTGCGACCTGTGGATGTAAGTCTCCCTTCTTTGTGTTGTGCCTCGTGTGACACGAGCTATTTTTATGATTATTTGTTAAGTGACGGAATCCTCTTATGGATTTTGATTTCTTGATATGTGGTTATTTGACCCTCATATTTCATTCATATAAGGAGCAGTGTTGCTGGATTGTGCATGTTTGACTTTAATTCTTTTATGCGCTGCGTGAGTTCTTTTGTAAGGGCTTTCGGTATTTTACCGACTAAGTTTTATTTCGAAAACCGATTCCCTTAACCGAGTGTGGAATTATGGCCTTGATCGTTTTGGCGAAATTCTTATGATGGTATTTAGTGTTTTGTGAATGGCTTTTGTAAGTTTTTGAAATGTTACCGTCATCGGCCTTTTTGACGTTTTTGTAAATGGTTTTTAGCCTGGTGGGTTCAGGCGTGGGGCCCACGGCGTTATAATGTTCCGTGTAATTACCTGAAATTTGTGGGCATTCTAGCCCATTGAATTATCTTTGAAAACCTTGAGTATCTTAGAAAATAAATTTCAGACGTACTTTTAAAATGAATTATTTTCTCGTGGTACATCCAAGGTGCCACAATATGTTTCAAAATTCTTCTACCTCGAGGACCAAAATGTTTTGAGATATTTTCATTATTTTAGAAACACTTTTACTTAGACCCGAGGGTCGAATATTATGAAAATGTTTCACTAAGAGAAAGTGTCCTCATTTTAATCAATGTGAAATGGTTCTCCAAAGTCCCGATGACGATGTTTGTACTACTTCTTTTTATATATGATACTCGAGATCAACTAGTGTGTTCAAATTATTTTCGAAAGTGGTTTTCGTTTTTAAAACCTATCGTTTCTATTTGCGGTCCAGGAATGTATATGTGACGTCAGCGTTATTGTTAGGATGTTGGCCCTATGAGTTCTAGTTGAATTGGCGGTGTGAGCGTTGAGTCGTTTTCCACACATTTGTTGTGTTAGCCCTCTGTGAGAGGTGGGATGTTGGTATTGAATGTTGTCGCCCCGTGGTGATTTCTGCGTTATCATGCATGTGTGAACTGTTAGAGCTTGGTTTGGTATGACCGTGTGCATCGGTGATTATTCCGTTATGTGTCGGTTGTTTAATGTATTGTTACCTTGCTCCCGTTTTTGTGAATTTCGTGGACGAGGTCGAAGGTAATACCCGTACTATTTTGACTTCTGTATTTTCTCTTTCTCCATTCTTTCAACTCGCTCGTGTTCGTTGATACTTTCTGAACTCGTTCTGTATTTCGGTTTCATCGTTCGAACGAGCTATGATCTTGTTTTGGGTCGATCTGGTTATCGCTGTGACTTTTTCGAGTTCGGTTCGATTCTTGTGAACCTTGTTTGGAAGTGACATCATTTGGTTCTATTAACTCTTCTATTCGAAGTGGATCGGATTTTGAACTTATGTATTTCGACTCTGTCGACTCGTTTATGTTCGTTGACATTTTCTGAGCTTGTCATGCCCCTTGCTTTTGTTGATCAAACGAGTGTGGTATTGTTTCGGAATAACTCGTTTGTCGTTGTGACTTTTCAATTGCTATTCCCTTTCATGTGGATCTTATGGGAATGCACATCTTATTGTTTTCACCAGAACATATATTGTCTCGAGCCGAGATTTGAACCAGGGAGTTGTTGTTTGAATTTTATTATTCTTCGTGATTCGAACATGATTACTCGATTTTTGTTGTCTCGATCGTTTGATTGTTCGGTTTTTGTTGATCTCGTGTCGTGATTGTTGAACGTTCAGGCTCCTTCGTAATTCCCTTAAGTTCGGGAAATTAGTCTCGTTTTCGATCTTCCAACCCTTCGGCGGTGGAATTCCGTATTTGTTCAACGATTGGCTCGCGTTTTGATTGATGTATCGTTGGGTTGGTCAATTATATTGATTTTCGTTCGTTGTGTTTTGTGATTGTTCGGATAATCGACTCGATTGTATTATCTGTTTGATGACGCTTATCACTTGTTGATTTTATTATGTCTCTACCGGTGGCGTTATGTTAGCCGTCGTGAAGCGTGTTTTCACGCCGTATATTCCTTTGCGTTGCTTGTAACATTTCGCCGATGGGCGTAAGTTACGCATTTCTTGTGTATCTCGTTGAGATTTCCTGGCGGGAAATTGCTTCTCCCCACTTGTTTTATGTTTCGGGACGAAACTTCTTTTAAGGAGGGTAGTGTGTAATACCCGTAATTTCGATTTCCGGTAATTTCTTTTTTTTCAGCGAAAGTCCATTTTGACAACTCGCTCATGACCGTTTCGTCATTCCGAGAATGATTAATTCTGCACTTTTTGTCATCCGAGTTTGTTTCGGTGTCATTTTGTTGAGTTCCGTGCTTTTTGGCGACTTTTCCGCACTTGAGTTTGATTCTTGCGAATCTCGTTCGAAACTGCTATTTCGAGTTTCCCTTAAGTCCGTTTAACTTTGTTAGACGTGTTGTGAACTTCGGTTTGGTCATTCGATCATGTATCGTGATTCTCGGGCGTTTTGGGCCATTTTGTAATTTACCCAAAGTTCTGGGTATCCGCATTCATATTGTTGTTTTGACCCTTTTCATGGTCGCGTGCGATAAATTGTTGCATGGTATTTCTTTTCGGATCGATGTTGTTGTCCGAGAGAATTTCGTCGTGTTCATTTCGAGCGTTTTCGGGGATTCGAGACGTCGAGTCTTGGTGGCTAGGCACTGGCCGGCCACGTGCGGCAGGGACCTGCCAGGCGTGCACGAGCATGGCGCACGAGCTGCGCGCATGACCCGGTGCTCGTGCATCCCGGCAGCTTGCTGGCAGTGGGCGCGCACGACCCGGCGCACGACCGGCCGCTCGTGCGTGCCTGCTCGTGCGTCGCTGAGTTGTATATATGGTCGGGCATACATTTTCTTCACCATTTTCTCACTTCATTCTTCCTCTTCCGCGGCTGGAGACTTCTTGGGCGTGGAGCCATGTTGTTGAACAACATATCCATGAAGTTCTTGAGTTCATATCATTGATTGATCATCCTATATCATCCTTTGATCCAGCGAATCAAGGTAATCTTTCTTGGAACCCTAGTTTCTTGAATTTTGGGGGTTTTGGGTTTTTGTCTGATTCGTTCCGTATTGTTGATTAATACATAATGGGTATGATTAATCTTAGTATTATTCATGTGTTTAACAACATCTAATCCTTATTTTTCGACGAATCAAAGTATTTTGACTTGAACCCTTATTTTTGAAGATTTTGTCGATTTTAATTTTGATTTCTATTCCAATCCGTTTTTGTTCAAATAATTGTTGTATAAACGTTGTTTTGAACATGTTCTATGGATTGGATACTCGTATCTTTGATTCGTTCGACCCGAGGGGTGATTTCTTTGTTCTTGGAGGGTCTCGAACATTTAATGTTCGATTAAATGCTCGAATGAGTTCCCTTCGTTAGTTTGTTGGGATTTCCGTTGTTTTGATCTTGATTCTCGTCGTAATCATGTTTTGTTGTTCCTTACGGAGGTTTATAGGTGTTCGATGATTCTGATGTTGAATTCCGTTAGTGATTGATGATTCGTGTGGTGTCTTCCCATAGTAATTTTGGTGCTATCGCGTTCTTAATAGTGTTCGGGAGTTCGAGGCTATTCGGCCGCTTTTCCATCCGTCGTCTTGTTACGAACGTGGTTCCTAGGCAAGTACCTTGTTCATACGATTCTCGTTTTGTAAATATGATGATCGGTGGTCGTCTTGGTGTGTTTGTTTGGTTATTTGCAAATGAATTTTCAAAACATTTGTTTTGGCCTCGTTAAAGGCTCTCTTTCAAAATGCGTGTGTGTTTTGTGAACGGTGTGTTTTGGGAATTGATTATGGTTTGATTATTTTGAACGTTGAAGGCTTTGATGATACCCCTGTTGTTTAAAGTTATGGAATCGTATATTCTGTATTTAATCTTGTTATTGTGTTTTGAAGAGTTTGATAATGGTGTCGGATTAGTGGCCATCTCTAGTGAGTATTCTTAATGAACTTACATTCTTAGCATATTAGTATTGCATGAGTAACGTGTGTGTGTGTGTATGCTCACTACGGGTTAGATCCGACGGGGTCTCGGTAGGGCTCCACGAAGCTGTGGAACCACGAGTTTGCTTTTAACCACTACGGGTTAGATCCGACGGGGTCTCGGTAGGGGTCCACGAAGCTATGGGTCCGCGGTTAATTGTGGTGCATTTTACAAATGTGATTTGATTATGGCATTTTCGGAAATGAGTGCTTTTGATCGGCTTTCATGATTGCATGCATTGACTAAGTGTGTAAGAGGTAAGTTGTTCGCTTGGCCTACTTGGCTAGGATGGCACTAGAGTATTTTGTTGTATGGGTTAAATCCTTTAATTTTGGAGTTTTGATGTTGGAAATGAACCTTGTTATCGTTCTCGTGTACTGTGAGTGGATGAGAATTGGGGCTAAAATCCCAACGGTTTGGTAAAGGTCATTTTTCGGAAAGTAAACTATTGGGGCGGTGACCCCTTTCGTCTTTTGCGTTTTTGAAAAGTATGATTTGATAATCCTAAATTATCTTCTATTAAAACTCTCGATGGCATTTTAAACTGTTTTATAAATTATCTCCATTGATCTGTGATCTTTCGGTTTTGGAATGTTTTCTCAAACTCTTGCCTCGGGAAGTACTTTTCGTTTCATTTGGATCTTTGAGGATTCCTGGTTATTGTTATTCGTGGAATGTGAATTGTATGACTCGTATTTTGCACGTTGTTCTTGCACTAGCAAAACAGTAGAGTTTTGCTAACCCCCGAGTATTCGGGGGGTGGATGTCTGTTTTTGCATTCAGGTTTTGGAGCATAGCACAGGGTCGGCATGAAGGATGATGAAAGATGAACGATAGTAATCACACGAGGACCCGTTTGATGTTATATTGGTTTAGTTGTATTTTATTTCCGCTGCAGTATTCTTTCGCCACTGTACGGGAGTGTGTTGTATTCGACCCCTGCGTGGGCAAGTATTATAATCGAGTCGTATGTTTTTATTGAAAGGCCAGATCGGTCTACTGAGTCTTGTTAACCTTAAAAGGCATTGTCGAGTTGTTCGTTTGTTGTTACCAGCCTGGTAGATCCTTGAGGAAAGGTTCTATGGCATGTAATATCCCTGAGCGTATTGGGGGTGTTACATAAATGGTATCGGAGCTTAGGTTATGGAAACCTAGGCTGTCGGATCAAATCGTGTTGTTTGAGTCTTGTTTCGTCGGATTTTATCTGACTGAGTCGTGTCGCGACGTGTCGTCTAAGTTTGTTGGTCGTGATTAGTATCGTGGGGCGATCATCATCTTCGTGCGACCTGTGGATGTAAGTCTCCCTTCTTTGTGTTATGCCTCGTGTGACACGAGCTATTTTTATGATTATTTGTTAAGTGACGGAATCCTCTTATGGATTTTGATTTCTTGATATGTGGTTATTTGACCCTCATATTTCATTCATATGAGGAGCAGTGTTGTTGGATTGTGCATGTTTGACTTTAATTCTTTTATGCGCTGCGTGAGTTCTTTTGTAAGGGCTTTCGGTATTTTACCGACTAAGTTTTATTTCGAAAACCGATTCCCATAACCGAGTTTGTGGAATTATGGCCTTGATCGTTTTGGCGAAATTCTTATGACGGTATTTAGTATTTTGTGAATGGCTTTTGTAAGTTTTTGAAATGTTACCGTCATCGGCCTTTTTGACATTTTTGTAAATGGTTTTTAGCCTGGTGGGTTCAGGCGTGGGGCCCACGGCGTTATAATGTTCTGTGTAATTACCTGAAATTTGTGGGCATTCTAGCCCATTGAATTATCTTTGAAAACCTTGAGTATCTTAGAAAATAAATTTCAGACGTACTTTTAAACTGAATTATTTTCTCGTGGTACATCCAAGGTGCCACAATATGTTTCAAAATTCTTCTACTTCGAGGACCAAAATGTTTTGAGACATTTTCATTGTTTTAGATGTAACACCCCAAACTAGGCAGATATTACAGTGCCGTGGACCCCCGACTGGGACCCACCAGGCGAATGAAAAAGGATGAATTACACAGGGTAAATGTAGTACCGAACCACATTACAACATCAATTACTCCGATTAGGAGTTTCATACAACACACCCAGGATAAAATAGAATACATGTGTATCTTATGTGACGATAAAATACACAACACTGAATGAAACGAGTATTCAAACGGAAAGTCTGCAGCGGAATAAATAAAGGAAACATAAATGACTGAATAAGACTGGGGCCCCCCTACTAGTATCACTGGGACTCCTCGCCGTCACCGTGCTCTCCCCGTGCCTTAGCCTTGCCATGACCTGAAAAACAGTATTCCCCAACGGGGTCAGTTATACAAAACAACAATCCTCAAGGGTTGAAAATACACAATCATGATATATCTGAAATTATGAATTATCCTGTCGAAACATACGCAATCAAACATGCTATATGAATCGACTATCAGTACGGCTCAAAGGAATGGCGCCACACTACGTCCGGGATGGAAATGTGTCCGTGCACAAGCCACCAACGAGTATCGATCGAATACACGTGTGGTCTTGTACCTAATCAGTCTCACGAAGCCATCAACTCGTGTGCACAGTCCAATGTGAGGCCACCAACCAACACACGACTATAATGTGCCCGACATGAAAATCCTACACATACCAACCGGCACGCCAGTATGACCCGGAATGCCACAATATGACAAAAGTGACAACGAAAATGAATAATGACTCACCAAGATTAAATGATGGTGAAATGAATGGTAGCTCAATGAAATGATCGGAACCGTCGTTCCTTTTGTGTGAGGTGATTAATTGACAATGACAAGTTTTGATACGATTAATACAATGATGAATGAGTTACGATTATGAATGAACAACAACAAAAGGAATGAATATCCTTTTAACCGAGTAAGAATTAACTTACACAATACCGGTGACAATTATCCTTCCACGAACAACGTCCTAATTGAGATATCGGTCGCTCGAACAACCTTGAATTATACAATATCCAACAACTCGTTCAATATACGAATCAAACACGAATATAACGAACTCAAAACGTCGATACGATAAAACTAAGTCCATTGAGGCGTTAAAACAAACACGTTGCGTCCAAACTCCAATTGTTTACAATCAAACCTCAAAAACCAATATCAAATCCCCCAAGAGGTGTTTCAAACCAATAAACACCTTCCAAATGATCAATAATTCGAAATGAATATCCGAAAACGTGATTATAACGACAATTAATCGAAAATCCACAATTTCAACTCGATATTCAAAGTGTTCTTGAATAATCCCTCAATAGTCCAATGAATCCTTATACAAACTCATAATCATATACATATCCCTTCATATAACATGATTATAACGTCCAAAACATCATATCTCAACACAAAATCGAAGTCCAAAGTGTTGAAGAATTTACCTCTTGAAGATCCAACCAATTCGATCCGATGAAAACGTGTAAAATCGACTATCCAAGCTTCTCAAATGATTGAAGGTGATGAAAAATACACACTCAAATGATAATTGCTGAAGAAATCTCTCCCTCAAGTTATTCTCTCTCGGTTGCAGGTGAAGAAGATGGAAAAAATGAGCTGAAATGCTCAAAAAAACAATTTATAGGGGTTGACTCGGCTGACAGGCTCGACCGTGTCGGCCTGACACGGTCGCGGCGCGCAGCTGGCCGGCAGGGACTCGACCGTGTCCTGCTTGACACGGTCGTGGCGCGAAGGGGCCTACCGACAGTGACCCGTCCGCGGCGCTCGGCAATGACTCGACCGTGTCCCGGAACACGATCGGGCCTCTGGGCAGACGGTTCTGGTCTATCCGGAAGGGTTCGACTCGGCCGTGTCAGACGACACGGTCGGGTCCTGAGGCAGAAACTTCGGCACTTTCCGGACGAGTACGGCACGGGCCGTGTCGGACGACACGACCGAGTCCGGTCGGCAGTGATCGGCCAAAAGCTGACAAATGAGCGGGTGAGCTAAAACGACCATAACTCTCTCGTCCGGACTCCGATTGACTCACCGTTTGAACCATTGGAAAGCTAACTCGATGCTCTATAATATTGCAAAGATTTAGAATTTTTAGAGTTACCAAAAATTAATGGTGATCTAACAAAGTCGAACTCATATGAGGAAAGTTGAAACAATGAACAATAACGATACATAACTCGAAGTTTTTCCGAACGGTGAACACGGTGAAATAACATGATTGATGAATGATTAAAATTGAGTGAAAATACACTGAGTGACAATTACAGACTGATAATTACTGAATGAAAATGAATGAATTACAACCGGGTATTACATACACCCCCCCTTAAAAGAGTTTCGTCCCCGAAACTAAGGGTCAAACAACTCGGGATAACTCTCCCGCATATTCTTCTCGGTTTCCCAAGTGGCCTCTTCGACTCCGTGTCTAGACCACTGAATCTTAACCAAAGGAATCGTCTTATTTCTCAACTGTTTGATTCGCCGCTCTAAGACTCGTATAGGACGCTCCTCATATGAGTGGTCGTCGGCGATTTCGATTTCGTCGAACTGCAGTATGTGACTCGGGTCGGCAACATACTTCCGCAACTGAGAGACATGAAACACATTATGAATTCGGCTCAACGCCGGAGGTAAAGCCAATCGATAAGCTAACTCGCCTACTCGATCCAAAATCTCAAACGGTCCAATGAATCTCGGACTCAACTTTCCCCTCTTCCCAAAACGGAAGATACCACGACTCGGGGATACCTTGACCAACACATGGTCACCAGCCTCGAACTCTAATGGTCGACGACGGTTATCTGCATATGATTTCTGTCGACTCTGAGCTGTCAACAAACGACTCCTGATCAAAGCTACCTTCTCACGGGCGGCTATAAGCATATCGGGCTCGGTGCCGATTGATTCTGATAAGTCGTCCCAACACAACGGAGATCGACAACGACGACCATACAAGGCCTCGTAAGGTGCCATCTTGATCGAAGCATGCCAACTATTATTATACGTGAACTCGATCAATGGTAGTTGGGCTTCCCAATCGTCTTTCCAATCGAGGACGCATGCCCTCAACATGTCCTCTAAGGTCTGAATAGTCCTCTCTGATTGTCCGTCGGACTGAGGATGAAAAGCGGTACTGAGATTAAGCTGAGTTCCCATAGCACGATGAACTGATTTCCAAAAATGCGACACAAACCGTCCGTCACGATCGGAAACGATACTTTTAGGAGTACCGTGAAGTCTGACTATCTCTTTGATGAACAGTTGAGCAAGTCTCTCGGGACCCCACGTTTCCTTGATCTCAAGGAAATGAGCTGATTTAGTTAAGCGGTCCACGATCACCCAGATCGTATTCATGCCACGACGACTCGTCGGCAAACTCGTGATGAAATCCATAGAAATGTCTTCCCACTTCCACTCGGGAATAGGAAGGGGTTTCAGCATACCCGCCGGTCTCTTATGTTCAATCTTATCTTGTTGTGAGTTAAGCATCTCGAAACAAATTCTGCGACTTCTCGCTTCATATTACTCCACCAGTAATTTTGTTTCAAGTCCTTGTACATCTTGCTAGACCCCGGATGCACAGAATAAGGGGTAGCATGAGCTTCTTTCAAAATCGAGTTTTTCAACTCGTCATTCGCCGGTACGCACAACCGATTCTTAAACCTCAAAAGTCCATCCTCGTGGACCACAAATCCAGGGGCTTTCCCCTGAGCCACATCCTCTCGGATGCGCAACAATGATGGGTCCGAACCCTGATTCTCTCGGATTTCCTCCTCGAGTGACGATGAAATCTCTAACATACAAAGCTGCCCCTGAACTCGCTGAAGCCAGACCTCGATCTCGGGTCTAAGGAATTCCTGCTGAAGCTCCTTCTGAACTGTTAAACGGGCAAGCATCTGCTCCTGAACGGACTTACGACTCAAGGCGTCGGCGACAACGTTCGCCTTGCCCGGGTGGTAAAGGATCTCAATATCATAATCCTTGATTAGTTCTAACCACCGCCTCTGTCGCATATTTAACTCCTTCTGAGTAAATATATACTTTAAACTCTTATGATCGGTGAATATCTGGCAGGTAACGCCATAAAGATAATGACGCCAAATTTTCAAAGCGAACACCACGGCTGCTAGCTCAAGGTCGTGGGTCGGATAATTAATCTCGTAAGGTCTCAATTGCCGTGAAGCATAAGCAATAACCTTCCCATTCTGCATGAGTACACATCCGAGACCCTGTCTGGACGCATCACTATAAACCACAAATCCCTCCGTCCCCTGTGGCAAGGAAAGTACAGGTGCTGACATTAATCGGCTCTTGAGTTCCTCAAAACTCCGTTGACACGCGTCGGACCACGTGTATTTCTTATCCTTCCGCAAAAGGTTCGTCAAGGGTTGAGCGATTTTAGAAAATCCCTCCACAAATCGCCGATAGTAGCCCGCTAATCCGAGAAAACTTCTGATTTCCTTAACATTCTTCGGAGGTAACCAGTCTCGGATAGCCTCCGTCTTCTGAGGGTCGACACGAACTCCGTCTGATGAAATTACATGTCCGAGAAAAGTCACCTCGGACATCCAGAACTCGCATTTGGAAAACTTTCCATAGAGTTGCTCTCGTCTCAACACGTCGAGAACCTGATGAAGATGAATCTCGTGTTCCTCTCGGTTACGAGAATAAATCAAAATGTCATCGATGAAGACAACAACAAATCGATCCAAAAAATCGATGAAGACCCGATTCATTAGTTCCATGAATACCGCAGGTGCATTAGTTAGTCCGAACGGCATAACTACGAACTCAAAATGACCATAGCGTGTTCGAAACGTCGTCCTAGCGATATCCGACTCTCGAATCCGCGGCTGATGATATCCAGATCTTAAGTCGATCTTGGAAAATACTGAAGCTCCCTGAAGTTGATCCAAAAGGTCATCGATACGGGGTAAAGGATACTTATTCTTGATTGTCACCCTATTCAACTCCCGATAATCGATACCTGGCGAAAAGAACCATCCTTCTTTTTGACAAACGACCGGTGCTCCCCACGCAGACGCACTAGGTCGGAAATAACCTAACTAGAACAATTCTTTAAGATGATTCTTCAACTCCAGCCATTCGGTCGGGGCCATCCGGTACGGTGCCTACGATATCGGAGACGTACAAGGCTCCAACTCGATCTTGAATTCCACATCTCTCTGTGGAGGTAAACCGGGTAACTCGTGCGGAAATACATCGGCATATTCTCTCACAACCGGAATATCCGACAACAATATCGATGATTTTTCGGTTTTGGTCATATAGCACCAATAACCAACACATCCTGATGAGTAACCCGTCTTGCTTTCATCAAATTAATGACTTTACGAGCAGTAGGGATTACCTCCTGAAAAACACATTCGACCCCATAAATGCGAAATGATAGTGACCATACGCTTACGGACACTAATGATGGCATCATGACGATCCATCCGATCAATACCCAAGATGACGTCGTCCCTCGGCAAATCTACTACGATTAGGTCCGCGGCCATACATGACCATGGCCAGATCGGACAATTACGAATCTCACGATTACGATAATTCGTCTACCATCGGGTAGGCCAATGACATAAGGCTCACAACTAGTAGCACTACCCGGCGTAGTCTACTCAAACATGACTCGGAAATGAATGAATGAGATGCACCGGTATCAAAAGGGTACACACGAGGTTGAGATAGAATATCGAGTGTACGAGATCATTCGGGCCTCGGGATCATCGGTCTTCTTCATCTCATAAATTTGGGGCTTGCTGCCCCGAATCGGGACGCTCCGTCGATAGCTCTTAGCTCGCCATTAGCTCTGTCGTCTTAAGCAGCCCGAGTGGCCTTTGATTACGCACATTGAATGACACTGGGAGCTTGAGATGACGCGGAGTGGGTTTAGAGTCCCTACGGCAAAAGCGGGCCCTATGCCCGGCATTCCCAGATTGTGGCACGTGATGACTGTTTCGGACACTTGGTGCTGAAATGACCACTGTTCCTCACGGTTAAACAGTGATGGCGAACCGGCCGCTCGTGGCGAGATTCCGCGGGTTTAGGCGTCGTGGGAGGTCGCTCGAGAAAAAGTAGAGCCCGCACGTGGTTTCTTGAAAGTGGCGACTCCCGTCAGGTGATTACGGTTCTTGGACTTCTTGCTAGCGAGACGAAGGTTCTTTGCTTAGCAATTTCCTTAGCCGTAAGCTCGTAAGTAAGAGCCTTCTCAATGAACTCGGCAGTGGCACGGTTATGATTAAATGGCGAAGTCTCATACGGGGTTTGACCTCTTCTTTGAAATACTTGATCTTGTCCGCTTCGAGTGAATGATAGATGAGGCGAACGGAAGAAGTTCTGAAATTTTTCGGCGATGGCGAGAACATCATCATCCGCCGAAAGGTGGGAGTGAGTAATTCCGACAACTTGGCCTCCCGAGTGGGGCCGGATAGTACCTCTCCATCATGAGAGTCTTGGGCGATCCCAAGTACATGTTCCGTCTGTGGGCTTCAACGATAACCACCAAGAATGAGCGCTCTTACCGAGATAGTAAGCCGCAACTGAAACTTTATGCCCTTCAGGGCAATCCACCATAGCAAATAACTTCTCAAAATGCTCAAGCCAATGAACAATATCCGCCGGCTCAGATGAGCCCTCAAAAGTAGGTGGTCGCTGGCGAGATATATCGCTAATGATATTGCTTACACCCCTCTCTTGCCTCTGAGGTGGCGGCGGAGGAGCCTGCTGATTTTGATTGACGGAGTTATGCATCGTCTCCATCAACTGAGCCATCTGGGTCATTTGGGCCATCATGCCCTGCATAAATGCGAGTGGGTCAACCCGGACACCCTCTGACTGAGCCGTGTCCCGGGTACGACTCCCCGACAGTGAATGATCGCGTCCAGGTGAATGAGTGGAAGCGTCGCTGCTAGATGAATTATCATTATTCCTCGCATTCGCACGAGCTCTCGGGATTCGGCCCGCACCACGGCCTCGTCCTCCTCGTCCTCTGCCAGCTCTTTCCATACTGAAGTGGAAAGTTACATGATGATTAAATCTCCCACATGAATATCACGTTATGATTACGTCATTAAATGATGAAAATGAGCATACACGTTCTAACACAATGATTATATGAATGATTAACTGAGGTGACATGATTATCTGATGAAACTATTGAAATGATTATCTTGAACAAGTTAACAAGATTAATGATATGATCATCCAGATCAACAATCGAGTAATGAAATGAATTGAGTGATTAATGAGTTAAAATGACCGTCCTGGTCCCAATGAAAATGATGTTTGAGGATTGTTAACTGATAAATTATGAATGAATGATTAATGCCAGAAATTATACCATGGCATTAGAAATCTTACAGTTCTTGGTCTGATTGGCTCGGCATTTGCACAGGTCACACGTGACGCGAAAGTCCAATGATACTAGTCCGATGACAATGATTTCAAATGAGACATGACTTGGAGGGTAGTATTCAAAACCACGCTCCGATACCAACTCTGTAACACCCCAAACTAGGCGGATATTACGGTCTGTGGACCCCGTAGGACCCACCAGGCGAATGAAAAAGGATGAATTACACAGGGTAAATGTAGTACCGAACCACATTACAACATCAATTACTCCGATTAGGAGTTTCATACAACACACCCAGGATAAAATAGAATACATGTGTATCTTATGTGACGATAAAATACACTACACTGAATAAAACGAGTATTCAAACGGAAAGTCTGCAGCGGAATAAATAAAGGAAACATAAATGACTGAATAAGACTGGGGGCCCCCTACTAGTATCACTGGGACTCCTCGCCGTCACCGTGCTCTCCCCGTGCCTTAGCCTTGCCATGACCTGAAAAAAAGTATTCCCCAACGGGAATCGATTTACAGAACAACAATCCTCAAGGGTTGAAAATACACAATCATGATATATACGAAATTATGAATTATCCACAGCCGAAACATACGCAATCAAACATGCTATATGAATCGACTATCGATGCAGCTCAAAGGAATGGCGCCACACTACGTCCGGATGGAAATGTGTCCGTGCACAAGCCACCAACGAGTATCGATCGAATACACGTGTGGTCTTGTACCTAATCAGTCTCACGAAGCCATCAACTCGTGTGCACAGTCCAATGTGAGGCCACCAACCAACACACGACTATAATGTGCCCGACATGAAAATCCTACACATACCAACCGGCACGCCAGTATGACCCGGAATGCCACAATATGACAAAAGTGACAACGAAAATGAATAATGACTCACCAAGATTAAATGATGGTGAAATGAATGGTAGCTCAATGAAATGATCGGAACCGTCGTTCCTTATGACTGAGGTGATTAATTGACAATGACAAGTTTTGATACGATTAATACAATGATGAATGAGTTACGATTATGAATGAACAACAACAAAAGGAATGAATATCCTTTTAACTGAGTAAGAATTAACTTACACAATACCGGTGACAATTATCCTTCCACGAACAACGTCCTAATTGAGATATCGGTCGCTCGAACAACCTTGAATTATACAATATCCAACAACTCGTTCAATATACGAATCAAACACGAATATAACGAACTCAAAACGTCGATACGATAAAACTAAGTCCATTGAGGCGTTAAAACAAACACGTTGCGTCCAAACTCCAATTGTTTACAATCAAACCTCAAAAACCAATATCAAATCCCCCAAGAGGTGTTTCAAACCAATAAACACCTTCCAAATGATCAATAATTCGAAATGAATATCCGAAAACGTGATTATAACGACAATTAATCGAAAATCCACAATTTCAACTCGATATTCAAAGTGTTCTTGAATAATCCCTCAATAGTCCAATGAATCCTTATACAAACTCATAATCATATACATATCCCTTCATATAACATGATTATAACGTCAAACATCATATCTCAACACAAAATCGAAGTCCAAAGTGTTGAAGAATTTACCTCTTGAAGATCCAACCAATTCGATCCGAGGAAAGCGTGTAAAATCGACTATCCAAGCTTCTCAAATGATTGAAGGTGATGAAAAATACACACTCAAATGATAATTGCTGAAGAAATCTCTCCCTCAAGTTATTCTCTCTCGGTTGCGAGTGAAGAAGATGGAAAAAATGAGTGAAATGCTCAAAAAACAATTTATAGGGGTTGACTCGGTGACAGGCTCGGCCGTGTCGGCTGACACGGTCATGGCCTTGTGGCGGCGAGGACTCGACCGTGTCACGCTTGACACGGTCGTGGCGCGAAGGGCCTACCGACGATGACCCGTCCATGGCGCTCGGCAATGACTCGGCCGTGTCCGAACACGATCGGGCCTCGCGACAGTTACAGTCTATCCGGAAGGGTTCGACTCGGCCGTGTCGGGCGACACGGTCGGGTCTGGCGAAAACCGGTACTTTCGGACGAGTGCACGGGCCGTGTCGGACGACACGACCGAGTCCGGTCGGCGGTGATCGCCAAAAGTGAAAAATGAGCGGGTGAGCTAAAGCGACCATAACTCTCTCGTCGGACTCGATTGACTCACCGTTTGAACCATTGGAAAGCTAACTCGATGCTCTATAATATTGCAAAGATTTAGAATTTTTAGAGTTACCAAAAATTAATGGTGATCTAACAAAGTCGAACTCATATGAGGAAAGTTGAAACAATGAACAATAACGATACCCACCTCGAAGTTTTTAGAGCGGTGAACACGGTGAAATAACATGATTGATGAATGATTAAAATTGAGTGAAAATACACCGAGTGACAATTACATCGATAATTCTTGAATGAAAATGAATGAATTACAACCGGTATTACATACACCCCCTTAAAAGAGTTTCATCCCGAAACTAAGGGTCAAACAACTCGGGATAACTCTCGCATATTCTTCTCGGTTTCCCAAGTGGCCTCTTCGACTCCGTGTCTAGACCACTGAATCTTAACCAAAGGAATCGTCTTATTTCTCAAGCTGTTTGATTCGCCGCTCTAAGACTCGTATAGGACGCTCCTCATATGAGTGGTCGTCGGCGATTTCGATTTCGTCAGCTGCAGTATGTGACTCGGGTCGGCAACATACTTACGCAATGGCGAGAGACATGAAACACATTATGAATTCGGCTCAACGCCGGAGGTAAAGCCAATCGATAAGCTAACTCGCCTACTCGATCCAAAATCTCAAAGCGGTCCAATGAATCTCGGACTCAACTTTCCCTCTTCCCAAGCGGAAGATACCACGACTGGGATACCTTGACCAACACATGGTCACCGGCCTCGAACTCTAATGGTCGGCAGCGGTTATCCGCATATGATTTCTGTCGACTCGAGTGTCAACAAACGACTCGATCAAAGCTACCTTCTCACGGCGGCTATAAGCATATCGGGCTCGGTGCCGATTGATTACGATAAGTCGTCCCAACACAACGGAGATCTACAACGACGACCATACAAGGCCTCGTAAGGTGCCATCTTGATCGAAGCATGCCAACTATTATTATACGTGAACTCGATCAATGGTAGTTGGGATTCCCAATCGTCTTTCCAATCGAGGACGCATGCCCTCAACATGTCCTCTAAGGTCTGAATAGTCCTCTCTGATTGCCCGTCGGACTGAGGATGAAAAGCGGTACTGAGATTAAGCTGGGTTCCCATAGACGATGAGCGATTTCCAAAATGCGACACAAACCGTCCGTCACGATCGGAAGCGATACTTTTAGAGTACCGTGAAGTCGACTATCTCTTTGATGAGCAGTTGAGCAAGTCTCTCGGGACCCCACGTTTCCTTGATCTCAAGGAAATGAGCTGATTTAGTTAAGCGGTCCACGATCACCGGATCGTATTCATGCCACGACGACTGCGTCGGCAAACTCGTGATGAAATCCATAGAAATGTCTTCCCACTTCCACTCGGGAATAGGAAGGGGTTTCAAACATACCAGCCGGCGATGTTCAATCTTAACTTGTTGTGAGTTAAGCATCTCGAAACAAATTCTGCGACTTCTCGCTTCATATTACTCCACCGGTAATTTTGTTTCAAGTCCTTGTACATCTTGCTAGACCGGATGCACGAGAATAAGGGTAGCATGAGCTTCTTTCAAAATCGAGTTTTCAACTCGTCATTCGCCGATACGCAACCGATTCTTAAACCTCAAAAGTCCATCCTCGTGGACCACAAATCCGAGGGTTTTCCCAGGCCACATCCTCTCGGATGCGCAACAATGATGGGTCCGAACCACTGATTCTCTCGGATTTCCTCCTCGAGTGACGATGAAATCTCTAACATACAAAGCGCCCCGAACTCGCTGAAGCCGGACCTCGATCTCGGGTCTAAGGAATTCCTTTGAAGCTCCTTCGAATCATTAAGCGGGCAAGCATCTGCTCTGACGGACTTACGACTCAAGGCGTCGGCGACAACGTTCGCCTTGCCCGGGTGGTAAAGGATCTCAATATCATAATCCTTGATTAGTTCTAACCACCGCCCCTGTCGCATATTTAACTCCTTCTGAGTAAATATATACTTTAAACTCTTATGATCGGTGAATATCTGGCAGGTAACGCCATAAAGATAATGACGCCAAATTTTCAAAGCGAACACCACGGCTGCTAGCTCAAGGTCGTGGGTCGGATAATTAATCTCGTAAGGTCTCAATTGCCGTGAAGCATAAGCAATAACCTTCCTATTCTGCATGAGTACACATCCGAGACCCTGTCTGGACGCATCACTATAAACCACAAATCCCTCCATCCCCTGTGGCAAGGAAAGTACAGGTGCCGACATTAATCGGCTCTTGAGTTCCTCAAAACTCCGTTGACACGCGTCGGACCACGTGTATTTCTTATCCTTCCGCAAAAGGTTCGTCAAGGGTTGAGCAATTTTAGAAAATCCCTCCACAAATCGCCGATAGTAGCCCGCTAATCCGAGAAAACTTCTGATTTCCTTAACATTCTTCGGAGGTAACCAGTCTCGGATAGCCTCCGTCTTCTGAGGGTCGACACGAACTCCGTCTGATGAAATTACATGTCCGAGAAAAGTCACCTCGGACATCCAGAACTCGCATTTGGAAAACTTTCCATAGAGTTGCTCTCGTCTCAACACGTCGAGAACCTGATGAAGATGAATCTCGTGTTCCTCTCGGTTACGAGAATAAATCAAAATGTCATCGATGAAGACAACAACAAATCGATCCAAAAAATCGATGAAGACCCGATTCATTAGTTCCATGAATACCGTAGGTGCATTAGTTAGTCCGAACGGCATAACTACGAACTCAAAATGACCATAGCGTGTTCGAAACGCCGTCCTCGCGATATCCGACTCTCGAATCCGCAGCTGATGTGTTGTGTCAAGAATTAACACCTTCCGACCGGCGATCGCCTCCGAGGCCGAGCGACCGACTTACTGCCGAGCGACCAAGGCAGATCTGCCGAGCAGCTGTTAGGGTTGTATACGTCAAAGCATACTTTATGCTTGTATTACCTAATTTCCCGGTCTTTATCTATGAGAATATTTAATTCATTTATCACATGTTTTGCATATTTATTCACGCTATGGTTATGCAAATGCAGTCTAATTTACTTTATATTGTAGATAATGTGGTGTGTAGTGTCACACAGAAGATCACATTATCGGTTCCTTATATAGTAATATTTAGTTCACAACCTATGTAACATTAGACCGTTATATGAGAGGTTGTAGTATATGCTTGAGATTGGTTGGTCTTGACCATTAGCATATATTAGCGTATTTGTTATACGTTGAATAGGATCGAGGTGAGATAGATTCTTCCGTACTGACTATAAGAAGAACATACATCTCGGATAATTATTATTTCTTAATTCTAGTGATTAATATTTAATTATATATATTTAATATTTATTGCTTTGATTTATCATGGGTGAGAGCCACAATGATTGACTCAATATGCTCGATATTTTGGGCAATATTATTATTTATATGATAATTAATATTATAGCTAGAAATCGTGTCCCGACCAGTCGGGTTGATCATGTCCCTTGAGGCACTCGAAAGGATTATTATATCAAACCCTGCAGGTGGAATTAATTTTCCGATATAATAATAAAGGTCGAGTGGTATACTCATGTATAATACATTAATTAATTAAAAGCTGTCAGTAGCTTAAATTAATTAATGGACATGGAATATCTTAAACACGGAAATAATTAATTTAAAAGGAGCCCAATTTCGTAATTTGGGATTTTGGTAGGAAGTGCAATATTAACTTATTAGTGGACTAAGTTGATATTAATAGAGTCTTCATATTAGGAAGAGTCCTAATAATGGAAGGAAGATATCTATTGGGAGTCCTTACCATATCCTCCTTAAGGTCCCTAGAGTAGCCCAAAACACCTATAAATACAAGTATAGGGATGGCCGATTTATTCATCAATTATTGCCCAAGAAAATCGATTTTTGTGTGTGTGTTTTAATTGTGGATCTTGACTTGTGTCTTGGATTCCATAATTTGGTAAACACAATATTTTTCTAAAATACTCAAAATATTCAAGAAAAATAGAGAGAACAAAATCGTGAGTTTTCTTGTGAGGAAATTCGGCCGATCCTTGTTTGTGCAAATTTAGTCCTAGATTGTTGCCCACACGACATCCGGACGTGGCGGATATACTCTAGAAGATCTTGAGGTAGAAATACAAGAAGATCGGAGAGGAACACGAAGAGGACATAAATCGATCAAGAAGGGATTTTCTACCACTTCGCGTCAAAGGTAAAATTACCGACTCCCATGCGTAAATATATTTATTTAATTGTTTATTAATCTGTTTAGTTAATTAGTTGACAAGCCTAAATAGATCTGGTTTTACGTTGGTTAGTTTATAAAACCTTTTATCAAATTACTTTCACCAACTCGCTTCACTGCGTTTTATATTCCAACAATTGGTATCGGAGCGGTCTTTAGGTTACATTCAATTTAATTAATTTGGTGATTAATATGCTAGCAATTAAATATTCGTATAGTATGATTTTTGGAATATTTTGCTAGAATTTGTCTTGCGAGGAAAATATGATCCAATTATCATGGCTATGTGATGTTTTATTTATTTACGCGTTTTGGTAATTTAGCCCGTTTTTGTGGCATGTATAAGTTTTCCCGTGAGAAAATCCACGGGTAGAATAGGATTTATTTTTTCTTGTAATTTGATGTAAATTCGATGTATTTTATTTTGAATAAAATTGTAATCGAGTTAGGACACTCAAAGTACGAAAGAAAAAGAAGTCAGTAGCGAAGAGGAGTCCGATCGGACGAACCAACCGGGACCGGCAAGGAGCCGATCGGCGGTTCGGCGGCAGGCGCTCGGTCGATCAGGCGGTCGGTCGGCTCGGGCGGCTCGGTCGGCTCGGTCGATTCGGGCGTGATACGGACGGTTCGGGCGGCCGGGCGTGAGGGCAGCGATTCGGGTTCGTCGATTCGTTTTCCGCGAGATGCTTGAAGCGTGGGAGCAAAGCAGCGAAGATTTTCTCGTTATTCAAAACGAGGAATAAAAGCCATGATAATTGGATTTAATTATCCAATTTTTTTTCATTATTTATTGGTTTTTAGTGTTTTGATGTATGGCATGTATGGACTGTATGCGTGATATGTTTCCTTGCATGTTAGGACGAGAAAATTAAAAACCTTAATTTTCAAAATAACTAAGTGATTTTAAAATTGATTTTTCAAAATCAAATTGGCCTCCATAATTGGTTTAAATTGTGAAATAATTAGCATGCGCGTTGACATTAGAGTCTTCCTCCACATCGGATGTGCTAAATTATTGGCTCACTGGTTTTAAACTTCAAATTTGATAACAAAAAGGTGAATATTATTTTTTTATGATAGGACCTCTCCATCTGTAGGACTATTATCATTAAATAATATTCTAAGGTTTGTTAAATTATGGTGTTCACTTAGGTGTATTAATTAATAAGCTCCCCATCGGAGTCTATGTTAATTAAATACATGGCCAAGAGGAACCAACTATTAATTTTACTTGTCAAAATGTGTCTTGGCTAGATAGTAAAATTAAAGACGTTAAAATCTACTTGAAAAAGTATATGTAAACGTCCACACTATCGTGGCTTGCATGTGCGGTTTTTCAAGGTGTTGGTTGATTGCATATATATTGTTTTAAGGTTTTTCAATATATTTTGCGTCGAATTATGTGATGAATGGTGTTTTAATTTTATTCTCAGATGTCTTTCAATCCACTAGCTGTTATTCTCAAAGAAAACAAACTTGATGGCACTAACTTTGCCGACTGGAAAAGAAATCTTGATATTGTCTTGACTGCCGAGGGGCATAAGTTTGTTTTAACTGAGGAGAGTCCTTTGGAACCAGAACCGGATGCCACTCCTGAAGAGTTGGCTGAATTCCGGAAATGGAAAAAGTCTGATGAGATGGCTCGCTGTTACATTTTGGCTTCTTTAACAAATGTATTGCAGCATCAGCATCAGACGATGGGCTCGGCCGCGGAAATGATGAAAAATCTCACTGAGATGTTTGGTCATCAGAACCGGGCGGCTAGGCAAAATGCGATGAGGGTTTTGATGACAACCCAAATGTCTGAAGGGACCCCGGTAAGGGATCACGTTCTTAAAATGATGTCTCATTTGAGCAGGCGAGCATCTTTGGGGCAACTATCGATGCGGAATCGCAGTCGATATTATCTTGGGCGGTTACCAAGAAGCTTTGAGCAGTTCCGCCTAAACTACAATATGAATCGTAGGACTTACACATTGGCGGAACTTCCGTGAGCTTCAATCGCGAAGGTCTCTTCAAACAAGGTTATCATCAAATTCTTGCGGCAGCCGTCTTGCTTCTTCAAAACCCGAATGGGGAAAGAAGAAAAAGCGAGTTGGCGAGAAGCAAGTGACGACTTTCAAAGCTAAGGGCAAGGCTCCTCGGTCAAAGGCTCCTCAATCGGAAGCGAACAAAAGCCGAAGGGCAAGTGCTTCAACTATGATCCGAAAGGACATTTCAAGAGTGACGCCCTAAGAGAGGTACGTCTCATGCACTAGTAGTCAAAACATGTTTGGTGCTGTTCCATCACTTCGTGGATAGTGGATTCGGGCTCCACCGATCATGTTTGTTATGACTCACGGGGTTCCAAGTAACCAAGGTACTTAGTGCGGATGAGATTACAATAAGTCAGGCGACTATTCCAGTGAAGGTCATTGCGGTGGGAGTCGTGCAGCTAAAAGTTGATGATAAAATTTTAGTTCTTAATAATGTATTATTAGTACCCGATTTTAGAATGAATTTGATTTCAGTTTCTAAATTGCGTCGTGATGGATATTCAGTTTCTTTTGAAGATAATGCAATTATTAAAAGAAATGGTGAATATATTTGCGGGAGTACTTATAATGAAGAACTTTATATCATCAATGCTTTGACTCCCTTGCATAAATCGCTTAATTCTTTGACTAATCCTAATAAAAGAAAGGAACTTTCGAGCATAAATCCAACATATTTGTGGCATTTACGATTGGGTCATATTAACCTTGGAAGGATTCAAAGATTGGTGAGCGATGGCCCATTGGATTCGCTCCAAGTTGAGTCATTTCCAACTGCGAATCCTGCTGGAAGGTAAAATGACTAAAAGGGCTTTTCAAAGCAAAGGAAATCGTGCACAAAAGGTGTTGGAATTGGTTCATACCGATGTATGTGGTCCAATGAACATCCGTGCTAAGGGTGGTTTCAATACTTCATCACGTTTATAGATGATCATTCGAGATATGGATACATCTATTTGATGCGACGTAAGTCCGAATCTTTTGATAAGTTCAAAGAATTCAAGGTCAAACGGAGAAGCGTCATGGGCGAGTATCAAGTCACTACGATCGATCGTGGTGGCGAATACCTTAGTGGAGAGTTTTGGATTTCCTGGCACATGAGGATTACTTCACCACAATACAGTACACCACAACAAAATGGTGTTGCCGAACGAAGGAATCGTACTTTATTGGAGATGGTTAGGTCAATGATGAGTTATTCTGATTTGCCTATTTCGTTGGGATACGCCTTGGAAACAATGGCGTACATTCTAAACTTGGTGCCTTCAAATCGATTCCAAAAACACCCACGTAACCGTGGAATGGGCGCAAGCCCGCTAGACATGTTCGGATTTGGGGTTCTCGGACACGTCTTGAATAAGGAAGTGATAAGTTAGCATCTCGCATGTATAATGAGTGTTTGTAGGATATCCTAAGGGAACGAAGGGTGGCTTATTCTACGCCCTAAAGACCGAGAAGGTCATTGTTAGCACCAATGCCCGGTTCTTAGAGGAGGACTATGTGATAAGTCACAAGCCTAGGAGTGAGGTCATTCTAGAAGAACTTAGGGCGAGATTTCGACAATACCAATTGTGCAAACACCTAGTGTACCACGTATTGACACTATTGTGGATACGCAAACTAAGGACACGCCTCGTCGTAGTGGGAGGGTTATTCGTCAACCCGAGCGTTTCATCGGCGTGGGAGCATCTTCGGACCACTCCCGGACCGAGATGAAACGGATCCATGTACGTACAAACAGGCGATTCAAGACAAGGATGTCAACTCGAAAACAAGCAATGGAATCCGAAATGGGATCTATGGATTCTAACCAAGTGTGGGAGCTAGTAGAACTACCCAATGGGTAAAACCCATTGGAAGTAAGTGGGTCTACAAGCGTAAGAGAGGATCGAAAGGGAAGGTTGAAACCTATAAAGCAAGGCTTGTTGCGAAAGGTTACACTCGTAAAGAGGGCATCGACTACGATGAAACCTTTTCGCCGGTAGCCATGCTTAAATCGATCCGGATTCTCTTAGCTATAGCCGCGCATTTGGATATGGAGATTTGGCGGATGGATGTCAAGACCGCATTCTTGAACGGAGTCTTGATAAGGAAATCTATATGCGCCAACTCAAGGATTCATTGTCAAGGTCGAGCACTTAGTATGCAAGCTTAAGAGAGCCATTTATGGTCTTAAACAAGCATCAAGGTCTTGGAACATGCGATTTGATGAGGTCATTCAATCGTATGGTTTTGAACAAAGGTCCTAGTGAGGTTTGTGTATACAAAAAGTGTGATGGAAACGTCTTAGTGTTTCTTGTACTATACGTAGATGATATACTTCTAATTGGAAACAATGTGAAGGTAGTATCGAGACGTAAGGGTATGGCTATCTGAGCAATTCGATATGAAGGATTTGGGAGAAGCTGGACACATCCTTGGTATTAAGATCTTTCGAGATCGCAAGAAAAGGATGTTGTGCTTATCTCAGGCATCCTATATCGATACGGTGCTAAAGCGGTTTAGCATGGAGAATTCCAAGAAAGGTTTCTTACCTTACAGACATGGAATTCAACTATCTAAGGCTATGTGTCCTAAGACACAGAAGGAGATAGATGACATGAAGCTGGTCCCTTATGCTTCGGCAGTGGGAAGCCTCATGTATGCTATGCTTTGCACTAGGTCTGATATCTGTCAAGCTGTAGGCATGGTGGCGAGATATCAGTCGAACCCAGGACCGGGACATTGGATTGCTGTCAAGCATATACTCAAGTACCTGAGAAGGACTAGGGAGCATATGCTTATATATCAATCAGATACGCTTTGTCCTTTGGATTACACTGACTCAGATTTCAGTGCAGACAAAGTTAAGCTTAAGTCAACCTCGAGATATGTTTTTGTTGGACTTAGATGTGGTTCTTGGTTTGCATAAAAGTATCACAATTTTATTGTGGCAATACTGGTGCATTTATAAACTCGGAGGAACCACGAGCCCATAGAGCAAGGAAACATATCAGTAACAAGTAACGTTGTAAAACGAGGGAACGTAGTGTTGTTCAAGATTGCATCTGGAAACAACCTAGTTGATTCTTTCATGTGGAAGGAATGGGGTTGAGATGTATGGCAGCATTGCTTTGAGTATAAGTGGGAGATAGATAGACATAGTCTAGATAGTATACTTCAAAAGCATGCTTTGAGTATAAGTGGGAGATTGTTAGGGTTGTATACGTCAAAGCATACTTTATGCTTGTATTACCTAATTTCCCGGTCTTTATCTATGAGAATATTTAATTCATTTATCACATGTTTTGCATATTTATTCACGCTATGGTTATGCAAATGCAGTCTAATTTACTTTATATTGTAGATAATGTGGTGTGTAGTGTCACACAGAAGATCACATTATCGGTTCCTTATATAGTAATATTTAGTTCACAACCTATGTAACATTAGACCGTTATATGAGAGGTTGTAGTATATGCTTGAGATTGGTTGGTCTTGACCATTAGCATATATTAGCGTATTTGTTATACGTTGAACAGATCGAGGTGAGATAGATTCTTCCGCATCGACTATAAGAAGAACGTACATCTCGGATAATTATTATTTCTTAATTCTAGTGATTAATATTTAATTATATATATTTAATATTTATTGCTTTGATTTATCATGGGTGAGAGCCACAATGATTGACTCAATATGCTCGATATTTTGGGCAATATTATTATTTATATGATAATTAATATTATAGCTAGAAATCGTGTCCCGACCAAATGGGTTGATCATGTCCCTTGAGGCACTCGAAAGGATTATTATATCAAACCTCGCAGTGGAATTAATTTTCCGATATAATAATAAAGGTCGAGTGGTATACTCATGTATAATACATTAATTAATTAAAAGTCACAAGAGCTTAAATTAATTAATGGACATGGAATATCTTAAACACGGAAATAATTAATTTAAAAGGAGCCCAATTTCGTAATTTGGGATTTTGGTAGGAAGTGCAATATTAACTTATTAGTGGACTAAGTTGATATTAATAGAGTCTTCATATTAGGAAGAGTCCTAATAATGGAAGGAAGATATCTATTGGGAGTCCTTACCATATCCTCCTTAAGGTCCCTAGAGTAGCCCAAAACACCTATAAATACAAGTATAGGGATGGCCGATTTATTCATCAATTATTGCCCAAGAAAATCGATTTTTGTGTGTGTGTTTTAATTGTGGATCTTGACTTGTGTCTTGGATTCCATAATTTGGTAAACACAATATTTTTCTAAAATACTCAAAATATTCAAGAAAAATAGAGAGAACAAAATCGTGAGTTTTCTTGTGAGGAAATTCGGCCGATCCCCTTGCTGTGCAAATTTAGTCCGGTAGATTGTTGCCCACACGACATCCGGACGTAGGCGGGATATACTCTAGAAGATCTTGAGGTAGAAATACAAGAAGATCGGAGAGGAACACGAAGAGGACATAAATCGATCAAGAAGGGATTTTCTACCACTTCGCGTCAAAGGTAAAATTACCGACTCCCATGCGTAAATATATTTATTTAATTGTTTATTAATCTGTTTAGTTAATTAGTTGACAAGCCTAAATAGATCTGGTTTTTACGTTGGTTAGTTTATAAAACCTTTTATCAAATTACTTTCACCAACTCGCTTCCGCTGCGTTTTATATTCCAACAGCAGCGACCAGGCGACCGAGCCTCAACCCAACGGACCTGCTAAATCGGCCAAATGAAGGTCCCAGGACAAGTCCCGGTGCCGAGCGATCGACCTCAGATACGATCATCACTCGGCACTCGGCGACCGACTCCTGGCGATCGACTAGCGTACGATCCTCTCTCGGCCTCTGCCGATCGACCCTTGGTGACCGACCTCTCTGGGCATCTGCCGATCGACCCTTGGTGACCGACCATTGCCAACCTTCAGTGACTGGCCGATGGCCATCCAGTCGGCCAAGGCCGAGCAAACAGGACAGCACCCACGTGCAGATCCACAAAAGGCGCTGACAAACTTGTCACCTACCTCACCTACCAACAGGGCCCAGACCTGCGAAAGGAGCTGACGGACAGGACATGTGACTACAGCCTGTCACCTACCCTGACAAAGTCCGCCGAAAGTAGCAAAGTGGGACCTCCTGTGACAGTACTTCCGGACGCGTGCCGGCTCCTCATTGGGCCACTCACCGGGCCGCCACCGAATCTATGGACTTTGGCAGCCCACGTGCCCTTTAGGACGATCGCCCCGTTACATTAAATGCCGAAAGGCGATCGCCCACTAGGGGACAGGGCCCCTCAGCCTCTATATATACAAGGCAGCAGGCACTTGTAAAGGGGACCGAGATTTTGACTCTCTAAACACTCTGCATTCTCGCTTTTCACACTATACAGAAGCAAACATCAAGCCCTTGGCTAACATCCAACTCTTGGAAACAGCTTTCTTTCGGTCTTACTTCTCCCGTCCTTTTCTCCTCGAGCAGATTACCGGCAGGGACGAAGAACACCGAGCTTCGCTCAAGAGCCGGATTAACAGAGTCTTTTTACACTCACTGTATTTAGATTTCTCTCATTAATACTTGTATCCACGAATATTTGTATTAATAACATCTCGCGAGAGCATTCAAGCCCGGGCCTAACAAACCCGGCAAATCTTGTATTATTTATCTTCTCTCGGAAGTGCTCCCGCAATTGTTGTTTGTTGTCCGTCTTCCAGCAGTATTGATCTTCGGATAAATATTTTGGGCAACAACATGATGATATCCAGATCTTAAGTCGATCTTGGAAAATACTGAAGCTCCCTGAAGTTGATCCAAAAGGTCATCGATACGGGGTAAAGGATACTTATTCTTGATTGTCACCCTATTCAACTCCCGATAATCGATACACAAGCGAAAAGAACCATCCTTCTTTTTGACAAACAGCACTGGTGCTCCCCACGGAGACGCACTCGGTCGGATATAACCTTTCTCGAACAATTCTTCAAGTTGATTCTTCAACTCCTGCATTTCGGTCGGGGCCATCCGGTACGGTGCCTTCGATATCGGAGACGTACCAGGCTCCAACTCGATCGTGAATTCCACATCTCTCTGTGGAGGTAAACCAGGTAACTCGTCTGGAAATACATCGGCATATTCTCTCACAACCGGAATATCCGACAACAATACTGATGATTTTTCGGTTTTGGTCATATAGCACCAATAACCAACACATCCCTGACTGAGTAACCGTACTGCTTTCATCAAATTAATAACTTTACCAGAACAGCCGGGATTACCTCACTGAAAAACACATTCGACCCCATCGTCTGAAATGATAGTGACCATACGCTTACGGACACTAATGATGGCATCATGACGATCCATCCAGTCAATACCCAAGATGACGTCGTCCCTCGGCAAATCTACTACGATTAGGTCCGCTGGCCATACATGACCATGAAACTGAATCGGACAATTCTGAATCTCACGATTACCGATAATTCGTCTACCATCAGGTAGGCCAATGACATAAGGCTCACAACTAGTAGCACTACCCAGACGTAGTCTACTCAAACATGACTCGGAAATGAATGAATGAGATGCACCAGTATCAAAAAGGGTACACACAGGTTGAGATAGAATATCGAGTGTACCTGAGATCATTCGGGCCTCGGGATCATCGGTCTTCTTCATCTCATAAATTCGGGGCTTGCCGGCCCCCGAACCGGACGCTCCCGTCTGATAGCTCTTGGCTCCGCCTTTAGCTCCTGTCGTCTTAAACGACGCTGACTGAGTGGCCTGATTCTGCACCGCTGAATGACCTGGGGCTTGAGATGACGCCGGAGTGGGTTTAGAGTCCCTACGGCAAAAACGGGCCCTATGCCCAGCATTCCCACAGTTGTGGCACGTGATGCATCGCGGACACTTGGTGCTGAAATGACCCTGTTCCTCACAGTTGAAACAGGTGATGGCCGAACTGGCCGCTCGTGACTGAGATTCCGCGGGTTTAGACGTCGTGGGAGGTCGCTCAGAAAAAGTAGAGCCCGCACGTGGTTTCTTGAAAGTGGCCTGACTCCCGTAAGACTGATTACGGTTCTTGGACTTCTTGCTAGCAGACGAAGGTTGCTGCTTAGCAATTTCCTTAGCCGTAAGCTCGTAAGTAAGAGCCTTCTCAATGAACTCGGCCAGAGTGGCACAGTTATGATTAAGTAATCAAGTCTCATACGGGGTTTGACCTCTTGAAATACTTGATCTTGTCCGCTTCGAGTGAATGATAGATGAGGCGAACGGAAGAAGTTCTGAAATTTTTCGGCGATGGCGAGAACATCATCATCCGCCGAAAGGTCGGGAGTGAGTAATTCCGACAACTTGGCCTCCCGAGTGGGGCCGGATAGTACCTCTCCATCATGAGAGTCTTGAATCGATCCCAAGTACATGTTCCGTCTGTGGGCTTCAACGATAACCACCATGAATGAGCACTCTTACCGAGATAGTAAGCCGCAATCGAAACTTTATGCCCTTCGGGGCAATCCACCATCTCAAATAACTTCTCGAAATGCTCAAGCCAATGAACAATATCCGCCTCGGATGAGCCCTCAAAAGTAGGTGGTCGGCGAGAGATATCGCTAATGATATTGCTTACACCCTCTCTTGCCTCGAGGTGGCGGCGGAGGAGCTGCTGATTTTGATTGACGGAGTTATGCATCGTCTCCATCAACCGAGCCATCCAGGTCATTTGGGCCATCATGCCACTGCATAAATGCGAGTGGGTCAACCCGGACACCCTCGACCGAGCCGTGTCCTGCACGACTCCCAGCAGTGAATGATCGCGTCCAGGTGAATGAGTGGCAGCGTCGCTGCTAGATGAATTAGCATTATTCCTCGCATTCGCACGTGTATTCACACGAGCTCTCGGGATTCGGCCCGCACCACGGCCTCATCCTCCTCGTCCTCTGCCAGCTCTTTCCATACTGAAGTGGAAAGTTACATGATGATTAAATCTCCCACATGAATATCACGTTATGATTACGTCATTAAATGATGAAAATGAGCATACACGTTCTAACACAATGATTATATGAATGATTAACTGAGGTGACATGATTATCTGATGAAACTATTGAAATGATTATCTTGAACAAGTTAACAAGATTAATGATATGATCATCCAGATCAACAATCGAGTAATGAAATGAATTGAGTGATTAATGAGTTAAAATGACCGTCCTGGTCCCAATGAAAATGATGTTTGAGGATTGTTAACTGATGAATTATGAATGAATGATTAATGCCAGAAATTATACCATGGCATTAGAAATCTTACAGTTCTTGGTCTGATTGGCTCGGCATTTGCACAGGTCACACGTGACGCGAAAGTCCAATGATACTAGTCCGATGACAATGATTTCAAATGAGACATGACTTGGAGGGTAGTATTCAAAACCACGCTCCGATACCAACTCTGTAACACCCCAAACTAGGCGGATATTACAGTGCCGTGGACCCCCGACTGGGACCCACCAGGCGAATGAAAAAGGATGAATTACACAGGGTAAATGTAGTACCGAACCACATTACAACATCAATTACTCCGATTAGGAGTTTCATACAACACACCCAGGATAAAATAAAATACATGTTGTTGTTGCCCAAAATATTTATCCGAAGATCAATACTGCTGGAAGACGGACAACAAACAACAATTGCGGGAGCACTTCCGAGAGAAGATAAATAATACAAGATTTGCCGGGTTTGTTAGGCCCGGGCTTGAATGCTCTCGCGAGATGTTATTAATACAAATATTCGTGGATACAAGTATTAATGAGAGAAATCTAAATACAGTGAGTGTAAAAAGACTCTGTTAATCCGGCTCTTGAGCGAAGCTCGGTGTTCTTCGTCCCTGCCGGTAATCTGCTCGAGGAGAAAAGGACGGGAGAAGTAAGACCGAAAGAAAGCTGTTGCCAAGAGTTGGATGTTAGCCAAGGGCTTGATGTTTGCTTCTGTATAGTGTGAAAAGCGAGAATGCAGAGTGTTTAGAGAGTCAAAATCTCGGTCCCCTTTACAAGTGCCTGCTGCCTTGTATATATAGAGGCTGAGGGGCCCTGTCCCCTAGTGGGCGATCGCCTTTCGGCATTTAATGTAACGGGGCGATCGTCCTAAAGGGCACGTGGGCTGCCTGCCAAAAGTCCATAGATCCAGCCGGCAGCTAGCTGAGTGGCCCAATGAGGAGCCGGCACGCGTCCGGAAGTACTGTCACAGGAGGTCCCACTTTGCTACTTTAGGCGGACTTTGTCAGGGTAGGTGACAGGCTGTAGTCACATGTCCTGTCCGTCAGCTCCTTTCGCAGGTCTGGGCCCTGTTGGTAGGTGAGGTAGGTGACAAGTTTGTCAGCGCCTTTTGTGGATCTGCACGTGGGTGCTGTCCTGTTTGCTCGGCCTTGGCCGACTAGATGGCCATCGGCCAGTCACTGAAGGTTGGCAATGGTCGGTCACCAAGGGTCGATCGGCAGATGCCCAGAGAGGTCGGTCACCAAGGGTCGATCGGCAGAGGCCGAGAGAGGATCGTCCGCTAGTCGATCGCCAGGAGTCGGTCGCCGAGTGCCGAGTGATGATCGTATCTGAGGTCGATCGCTCGGCACCGGGACTTGTCCTGGGACCTTCATTTGGCCGATTTAGCAGGTCCGCTGGGTTGAGGCTCGGTCGCCTGGTCGCTGCTCGGCAGATCTGCCTTGGCCGCTCGGCAGTAAGTCGGTCGCTCGGCCTCGGAGGCGATCGCCGGTCGGAAGGTGTTAATTCTTGACACAACAATTGCCCCCCAGCTTGCTCCTATGTTGAAGACATGGGGCGAGGTGGCTCTTGCTGGTGATCGCGTCTGGATGAGGACGGGCGATCTGAGCCGACTTAGGACTCGGACTTGGGCTACCATGATCGATTGGCTTAGCTATCTTTCGGTCTTGTACCTGCAAAAAACAACATTGGCCGATCCCCCATGGAAACTTGGTGGTTTCGCTTTGTTTGAGGAATCGTGCACAGCCGCGGAGATCGATGGACCGACCCCATGACCGTGTCTTGGTGCGCGAAGACAATGAGTGTCTCGTGACTCATTTTATTATGAGGGTCCTCTGTTAGGCTGCGCCTCGCCTTGTATTTAAACGAAAGGCGTGCGGTCTCGGTCTAGAGGAGTCCTTGCGCGGGGCAGCGTCGGATGAATCAACTCCACGCCCGCGGCTTGTTAGCTCTGCTTCCACCTCGGCCAGCCATGGAGATGGCCGACCTCGACGGTGTACGTTGAGACGGGGTTGCGGTACGTCGCATTGTCCGGGTTCACCATGTCAGATGATGAACCTTTGAGGGCGAGCGATCGTGTCCACTGATTAATGTTGGAGAGCCCTCAGACTACGCCGGCCTCGTATTTAAACGAAGGGCGGGCGATCTTGGCCGAAAGGGACCTTGCATGGCCGAAGCAGCCGGTTCCATCGACTGCCAGGACCATGGCTTTATGATGTGCGGTGGAGGCGATCTTATGCCTTAGTCCGTCATGTTATATGCTGGACTGTAGATGGCGATCGTGTCCTCCGGACTGCGGATGATGTAGCGTGATGATCGGCGATCGGGCCGGAAGACTGGCGATCGTCGCTCGGCTGCCGATCGCTTATTCGTAGGTCGATATTGGCGATCGGGCGGGAGATCGTCGTCCGGGTGCCGATCGCGCTGCTCACAGGCTAAGAAGAAACCTTTGCCTGGCCAGAAAATCTGCGGCTCTTGCCCGGAAGGCTGCGTAGGTCGTAGGTTGGGTCTTCGTAAGATGCCTGAACATAGGCGAAAAACCCTGAAAACCTCCTAGGACCGCGTAGAGGGCGGTCTCATCGCTTATGGGCTCGCCATTGAGGATGATTACGTCTACCCGGTCGATGTAGTCCGAGTCGGACTCTTCTTCTCCCTGCTTGATTTGCATCATGCGAAGGGGACCTTCGGGCCGGACGACCACAGTGGCAAAGTACTCGGTGAAGCCGTGCGCCACTCGTTAAAGGAGCCAATGGACCGAGGTGGCAATGAAGTGTACCACCGGTGGCGAGGTCGTCCGGCCGGAGGAACATCCGGCATCCGGTCGCGCGATGCCCCACACCGATCATGTAGATGTTGAACTTCCTCAGTGCACTGGGGTCCGATCGCCCTCGTACACGGGTGTTTGCGGGAAGCGATCTGTCCGCACGGGGCGAGTTCGATGTCGATCGCGAGCGGCTCGCTGCCCGGCGATCGTCTTCTTGGCGCCCGCCTGATTCCGAGGAGCGCCTTCATGTCGTTGAGTTGACGTTGCATTGCAGCCATCGCCGTGGCTTGGTCGCTTGCAGATCGGCTTTGGGAGCAGGAGCCGAGGCGATCGTGTACCGATCTTCGGGCTCCGCTGCCGCCGGCCTCGGCAATTCGGCGAGGTGGAGCCAGACGGCTAGGCTGCCTTCTGGGAGTCGGGTAGGCCGAGCTCACAGTAACGGACTCAAACTCCGTCGTCTCGTAGCCGGGCCGACCGCCCGTGAGCTGTCGGGTCACCGCCCAGCGATCGAAGACAGAGGTGCCCCGGCGGCGAGCGCCTCTTCCTGCGGTCGGGAGCCTCCCGCGATCGCTCGGCCATAGTGCCTTGAGCTTCCGCTTGATCTTCCGGCGAGAGACCGGGGGCGGTAGCCGAGGCGCGTCGAGAGCACTCCGTCGCTCCTGTAGGACGGCCAGGCTCCCTTCGATCTGTTCCTTGGTTCGAACCGATCGAGCGAGAGGTTGGGCCGCCGTCCGAGGACGGATCGAGCGTCTCGATCATGGCGGCTACCTTCCACCATCGGGCCGCGGCTGGGACGGAACAGGGGTCCGCCAGTGCCGGCTTTCTTCGACGCGGAGGCGGAAGACATGTTTTCTGAAGGATTTCTTTGAAGTGCAGTAAGTGTCACTTCAAGTATATGCCCCGAGAACAGTGAGTGTTCTTCGGGACGGTAGGTATAAAAAATCGAGGGTTGGATCCCCTTCCTCTAGCGCCAATTGTTGTTGCCCAAAATATTTATCCGAAGATCAATACTGCTGGAAGACGGACAACAAACAACAATTGCGGGAGCACTTCCGAGAGAAGATAAATAATACAAGATTTGCCGGGTTTGTTAGGCCCGGGCTTGAATGCTCTCGCGAGATGTTATTAATACAAATATTCGTGGATACAAGTATTAATGAGAGAAATCTAAATACAGTGAGTGTAAAAAGACTCTGTTAATCCGGCTCTTGAGCGAAGCTCGGTGTTCTTCGTCCCTGCCGGTAATCTGCTCGAGGAGAAAAGGACGGGAGAAGTAAGACCGAAAGAAAGCTGTTGCCAAGAGTTGGATGTTAGCCAAGGGCTTGATGTTTGCTTCTGTATAGTGTGAAAAGCGAGAATGCAGAGTGTTTAGAGAGTCAAAATCTCGGTCCCCTTTACAAGTGCCTGCTGCCTTGTATATATAGAGGCTGAGGGGCCCTGTCCCCTAGTGGGCGATCGCCTTTCGGCATTTAATGTAACGGGGCGATCGTCCTAAAGGGCACGTGGGCCGCCCGCCAAAAGTCCATAGATCCACGGCGGCTAGCCGAGTGGCCCAATGAGGAGCCGGCACGCGTCCTAAGTCATCACAGGAGGTCCCACTTTGCTACTTTCGGCGGACTTTGTCGGGGTAGGTGACAGTCAGTCACATGTCTGTCGTCGGCTCCTTTCGCAGTGTCCAGGCCTGTTGGTAGGTGAGGTAGGTGACAAGTTTGTCAGCGCCTTTTGTGGATCTGCACGTGGGTGCTGTCCTGTTTGCTCGGCCTTGGCCGACTGGATGGCCATCGGCCAGTCACTGAAGGTTGGCAATGGTCGGTCACCAAGGTTCGATCGGCAGATGCCCAGAGAGGTCGGTCACCAAGGGTCGATCGGCAGAGGCCGAGAGAGGATCGTCCGCTAGTCGATCGCCAGGAGTCGGTCGCCGAGTGCCGAGTGATGATCGTATCTGAGGTCGATCGCTCGGCACCGGGACTTGTCCTGGGACCTTTATTTGGCCGATTTAGCAGTCCATTTGGGTTGAGGCTCGGTCGCACGTCGCCGCTCGCAGATCTGCCTTGGCCGCTCGGCGATAAGCCTCGCTCGGCCTCGGAGGCGATCGCCGGTCGGAAGGTGTTAATTCTTGACACAACAATTGCCCCCCAGCTTGCTCCTATGTTGAAGACATGGGGCGAGGTGGCTCTTGCTGGTGATCGCGTCTGGATGAGGACGGGCGATCTGAGCCGACTTAGGACTCGGACTTGGGCTACCATGATCGATTGGCTTAGCTATCTTTCGGTCTTGTACCTGCAAAAAACAACATTGGCCGATCCCCCATGGAAACTTGGTGGTTTCGCTTTGTTTGAGGAATCGTGCACAGCCGCGGAGATCGATGGACCGACCCCATGACCGTGTCTTGGTGCGCGAAGACAATGAGTGTCTCGTGACTCATTTTATTATGAGGGTCCTCTGTTAGGCTGCGCCTCGCCTTGTATTTAAACGAAAGGCGTGCGGTCTCGGTCTAGAGGAGTCCTTGCGCGGGGCAGCGTCGGATGAATCAACTCCACGCCCGCGGCTTGTTAGCTCTGCTTCCACCTCGGCCAGCCATGGAGATGGCCGACCTCGACGGTGTACGTTGAGACGGGGTTGCGGTACGTCGCATTGTCCGGGTTCACCATGTCAGATGATGAACCTTTGAGGGCGAGCGATCGTGTCCACTGATTAATGTTGGAGAGCCCTCAGACTACGCCGGCCTCGTATTTAAACGAAGGGCGGGCGATCTTGGCCGAAAGGGACCTTACATGGCCGAAGCAGCCGGTTCCATCGTTGCCAGACCATGGCTTTATGATGTGCGGTGGAGGCGATCTTATGCCTTAGTCCGTCATGTTATATCTTTGGATCGTAGATGGCGATCGTGTCCTCCTGATCGCGGATGATGTAGCGTGATGATCGGCGATCGGGCCGGAAGATCGCGATCGTCGCTCGGCCGCCGATCGCTTATTCGTAGGTCGATATTGGCGATCGGGCGAGATCGTCGTCCGGTGCCGATCGCGCCGCTCACGTGCTAAGAAGAAACCTTTGCCTGGCCGTAAAATCTGCGGCTCTTGCCGGAAGGCTGCGTAGGTCGTAGGTTGGGTCTTCGTAAGATGCCCGAACATAGGCGAAAAACCCCGAAACCTCCTAGACCGCGTAGAGGGCGGTCTCATCGCTTATGGGCTCGCCATTGAGGATGATTACGTCTACCCGGTCGATGTAGTCCGAGTCGACTCTTCTTCTCCCCGCTTGATTTGCATCATGCGAAGGGGACCTTCGGCCGGACGACCACAGTGGCAAAGTACTCGATGAAGCCGTGCGCCACTCGTTAAAGGAGCCAATGGACCGAGGTGGCAATGAAGTGTACCACCGGTGGGCGAGGTCGTCCAGGCCGAGGGAACATCCGGCATCTCGGTCGCGTCGGATGCCCCACACCGATCATGTAGATGTTGAACTTCCTCGTGCACTTGGGGTCCGATCGCCTCGTACACGGTGTTTGCGGGGAGCGATCTGTCCGCACGGGGGCGAGTTCGATGTCGATCGCGAGCGGCTCGCTTGGCCCGGCGATCGTCTTCTTGGCGCCTGCCCTGGATTCCAGGAGCGCCTTCATGTCGTTGAGTTGACGTTGCATTGCAGCCATCGCCGTGGCTTGGTCGCTTGCAGATCGGTTTTGGGAGCAGGAGCCGAGGCGATCGTGTACCGATCTCCGGGCTCCGCTGCCGCCGGCCTCGGCAATTCGGCGAGGTGGAGCCAGACGGCTAGGCTGCCTTCTTTGGAGTCGGGTAGGCCGAGCTCCTGGTGACGGACTCAAACTCCGTCGTCTCGTAGGCCGGGCCGACCGCCCGCAGCTGTCGGGTCACCGCCTGTGCGATCGAAGACAGAGGTGCCCCGGCTGGCGAGCGCCTCTTCCTGCGGTCGGGAGCCTCCTGGCGATCGCTCGGCCAGTAGTGCCTTGAGCTTCCGCTTGATCTTCCGGCGAGAGACCGGGGGGGCGGTAGCTGGAGGCGCGTCGAGAGCACTCCGTCGCTCTCCCGTAGACGGCCAGGCCCCTTCGATCTGTTCCTTGGTTCGAACCGATCGAGCGAGAGGCTTGGGCCGCCCGTGGAGCGGATCGAGCGTCTCGATCAGCGCGGCTACCTTCCACCATCGGCCGCGCTCGGGCCGACGGAACAGGGTCCGCCGGCCGGCCGGCTTTCTTCGACGCGAGGCTAAGACATGTTTTCTGAAGGATTTCTTTGAAGTGCGTAGTGTCACTTCAAGTATATGCCCCGAGAACAGTGAGTGTTCTTCGGGACGGTAGGTATAAAAAATCGAGGGTTGGATGCCCTCCTTCTAGCGCCAATTGTTGTTGCCCAAAATATTTATCCGAAGATCAATACTGCTGGAAGACGGACAACAAACAACAATTGCGGGAGCACTTCCGAGAGAAGATAAATAATACAAGATTTGCCGGGTTTGTTAGGCCCGGGCTTGAATGCTCTCGCGAGATGTTATTAATACAAATATTCGTGGATACAAGTATTAATGAGAGAAATCTAAATACAGTGAGTGTAAAAAGACTCTGTTAATCCGGCTCTTGAGCGAAGCTCGGTGTTCTTCGTCCTCGCGTAATCTGCTCGAGGAGAAAAGGACGGAGAAGTAAGACCGAAAGAAAGTCATGCCAAGAGTTGGATGTTAGCCAAGGGCTTGATGTTTGCTTCTGTATAGTGTGAAAAGCGAGAATGCAGAGTGTTTAGAGAGTCAAAATCTCGGTCCCCTTTACAAGTGCCTGCTGCCTTGTATATATAGAGGCTGAGGGGCCCTGTCCCCTAGTGGGCGATCGCCTTTCGGCATTTAATGTAACGGGGCGATCGTCCTAAAGGGCACGTGGGCTGCCTGCCAAAAGTCCATAGATCCAGCCGGCAGCTAGCTGAGTGGCCCAATGAGGAGCCGGCACGCGTCCGGAAGTACTGTCACAGGAGGTCCCACTTTGCTACTTTCGGCGGACTTTGTCAGGGTAGGTGACAGGCTGTAGTCACATGTCCTGTCCGTCAGCTCCTTTCGCAGGTCTGGGCCCTGTTGGTAGGTGAGGTAGGTGACAAGTTTGTCAGCGCCTTTTGTGGATCTGCACGTGGGTGCTGTCCTGTTTGCTCGGCCTTGGCCGACTGGATGGCCATCGGCCAGTCACTGAAGGTTGGCAATGGTCGGTCACCAAGGGTCGATCGGCAGATGCCCAGAGAGGTCGGTCACCAAGGGTCGATCGGCAGAGGCCGAGAGAGGATCGTCCGCTAGTCGATCGCCAGGAGTCGCCGAAAGTGCCGAGTGATGATCGTATCCGAGGTCGATCGCCGGCACCGGACTTGTCCTGGGACCTTCATTTGGCCGATTTAGCAGTGTCCGGGTTGAGGCTCGCCGCTCGGCTGCTCGGCAGATCTGCCTTGGCCGCTCGGCAGTAAGTCGGTCGCTCGGCCTCAGAGGCGATCGCCGGTCGGAAGGTGTTAATTCTTGACACAACACATGTGTATCTTATGTGACGATAAAATACACAACACTGAATGAAACGAGTATTCAAACGGAAAGTCTGCAGCGGAATAAATAAAGGAAACATAAATGACTGAATAAGACTGGGGCCCCCCTACTAGTATCACTGGGACTCCTCGCCGTCACCGTGCTCTCCCCGTGCCTTAGCCTTGCCATGACTCAAAATGATTCCCAACGGGCCGCCATACGTAACAACAATCCTCAAGGGTTGAAAATACACAATCATGATATATCCGAAATTATGAATTATCCTCCGAAACATACGCAATCAAACATGCTATATGAATCGACTATCGAGACGGCTCAAAGGAATGGCGCCACACTACGTCCGGATGGAAATGTGTCCGTGCACAAGCCACCAACGAGTATCGATCGAATACACGTGTGGTCTTGTACCTAATCGATCTCACGGCCATCAACTCGTGTGCACACCCAATGTGAGGCCACCAACCAACACACGACTATAATGTGCCCGACATGAAAATCCTACACATACCAACCGGCACGCCAAGATGACCCTAATGCCACAATCGACAAAAGTGACAACGAAAATGAATAATGACTCACCAAGATTAAATGATGGTGAAATGAATGGTAGCTCAATGAAATGATCGGAACCGTCGTTCCTTATGACTGAGGTGATTAATTGACAATGACAAGTTTTGATACGATTAATACAATGATGAATGAGTTACGATTATGAATGAACAACAACAAAAGGAATGAATATCCTTTTAATCGAGTAAGAATTAACTTACACAATACCGGTGACAATTATCCTTCCACGAACAACGTCCTAATTGAGATATCGGTCGCTCGAACAACCTTGAATTATACAATATCCAACAACTCGTTCAATATACGAATCAAACACGAATATAACGAACTCAAAACGTCGATACGATAAAACTAAGTCCATTGAGGCGTTAAAACAAACACGTTGCGTCCAAACTCCGATTGTTTACAATCAAACCTCAAAAACCAATATCAAATCCCCCAAGAGGTGTTTCAAACCAATAAACACCTTCCAAATGATCAATAATTCGAAATGAATATCCGAAAACGTGATTATAACGACAATTAATCGAAAATCCACAATTTCAACTCGATATTCAAAGTGTTCTTGAATAATCCCTCAATAGTCCAATGAATCCTTATACAAACTCATAATCATATACATATCCCTTCATATAACATGATTATAACGTCCAAAACATCATATCTCAACACAAAATCGAAGTCCAAAGTGTTGAAGAATTTACCTCTTGAAGATCCAACCAATTCGATCCGATGAAAACGTGTAAAATCGACTATCCAAGCTTCTCAAATGATTGAAGGTGATGAAAAATACACACTCAAATGATAATTGCTGAAGAAATCTCTCCCTCAAGTTATTCTCTCTCGGTTGCAGGTGAAGAAGATGGAAAAAATGAGCTGAAATGCTCAAAAACAATTTATAGGGTTGACTGGCCGACAGGCTCGACCGTGTCGGCTGACACTTGGCGGCGCGCAGTGGCGGCGAGGACTCGACCGTGTCCCGCTTGACACGGCCGTGGCGCGAAGGGGCCTACCGACAAGGACCCGTCGCGGCGCCGGCAATGACTCGACCGTGTCCCGAACACGGTCGGGCCTCGGCGACGCCTACGGTCTATCCGGAAGGGTTCGACTCGGCCGTGTCGGGCGACACGGCCGGTCCTGAGGCGAAACTTCGGCACTTTCCGGACGAGTGCGGCACGGGCCGTGTCGGACGACACGACCGAGTCGGCGATGATCGCCAAAAGTGAAAAATGAGCGGGTGAGCTAAAACGACCATAACTCTCTCGTCCGGACTCCGATTGACTCACCGTTTGAACCATTGGAAAGCTAACTCGATGCTCTATAATATTGCAAAGATTTAGAATTTTTAGAGTTACCAAAAATTAATGGTGATCTAACAAAGTCGAACTCATATGAGGAAAGTTGAAACAATGAACAATAACGATACACAACTCGAAGTTTTTCCGAACGGTGAACACGGTGAAATAACATGATTGATGAATGATTAAAATTGAGTGAAAATACACTGAGTGACAATTACAGACTGATAATTACTGAATGAAAATGAATGAATTACAACCGGGTATTACATTAGAAATACTTTTACTTAGACCCGAGGGTCGAATATTCTGAAAATTTTTCACTAAGAGAAAGTGTCCTCATTTTAATCAATGTGAAATGGTTCTCCAAAGTCCCGATGACGATGTTTGTACTACTTCTTTTTATATATGATACTCGAGATCAACTAGTGTGTTCAAATTATTTTCGAAAGTGGTTTTTGTTTTTAAAACCTATCGTTTCTATTTGCGGTCCAGGAATGTATGTGTGACGTCACCGTTATTATTAGGATGTTGGCCCTATGAGTTGTAGTCGAATTAGCGGTGTGAGCATTTAGTCGTTTTCCACACATTTGTTGTGTTAGCCCTCTGTGAGAGGTGGGATGTTGGTATTGAATGTTGTCGCCCCGTGGTGATTTCTGCGTTATCGCGCATGTGCGAACTGTTAGAGCTTGGTTTGTATGACCGTGTGCATCGGTGATTATTCCATTATGTGTCGGTTGTTTAATGTATTGTTACCTTGATCCCGTTTTTGTGAATTTCGTGGACGAGGTCGAAGGTAATACCCGTACTATTTTGACTTCTGTATTTTCTCTTCCTCCATTCTTTCAACTCGCTCGTGTTCGTTGATACTTTCTGAACTCGTTCTGTATTTCGGTTTCATCGTTCAGTTCGATTCTTGTGAACCTTGTTCGGAAGTGACATCATTTGGTTCTATTAACTCTTCTATTCGAAGTAGATCGGATTTTGAACTTATGTATTTCGACTCTGTCGACTCGTTTATGTTCGTTGACATTTTCTGAGCTTGTCCTGCACCTTGCTTTTGTTGATCAAACGAGTGTGGTATTGTTTCGGAATAACTCGTTTGTCGTTGTGACTTTCCAATTGCTATTCCCTTTCCTATGGATCTTATGGGAATGCACATCTTGTTGTTTTCACCAGAACAAATATTGTCTCGAGCCGAGACGTGAACCTGGGAGTTGTTGTTTGAATTTCATTATTCTTCGTGATTCGAACATGATTATTCGATTTTTGTTGTCTCGATCGTTTGATTGTTTGGTTTTTGTTGATCTCGTGTCGTGATTGTTGAACGTTCAGGCTCCTTCGTAATTCCCTTTAGTTCCTGAAATTAGTCTCGTTTTCGATCTTCCAACCCTTCGGCGGTGGAATTCCGTATTTGTTCAACGATTGGCTCGCATTTTGATTGATGTATCGTTGGGTTGGTCAATCATATTGATTTTCGTTTGTTGTGTTTTGTGATTGTTTGGATAATCGACTCGATTGTATTATCTGTTTGATGACGCTTATCACTTATTGATTTTATTATGTCTCTACCGGTGGCGTTATGTTAGCCGTCGTGGAGCGTGTTTTCACGCCGTATATTTCTTTGCGTTGCTTGTAATGTTTCGCCGATGCGCGTAAGTTACGCATTTCTTGTGTATCTCGTTGAGTTTTCCTGGCGGGATATTGCTTCTCCCTACTTGTTTTAAGTTTCGGGACGAAACTTCTTTTAAGGAGGGTAGTGTGTAATACCCGTAATTTCGATTTCCGATAATTTCTTTTTTTGGCGAAAGTCCGTTTTGACAACTCGCTCATGACCGTTTCGTCATTTCGAGAATGATTAATTCTGCACTTTTTGTCATCCGAGTTCGTTTCGGTGTCATTTTGTTGAGTTCCGTGCTTTTTGGCGACTTTTCCGCACTTGAGTTTGATTCTTGCGAATCTCGTTTGAAACTGCTGTTTCGAGTTTCCCGTAAGTCCGTTTAACTTTGTTAGACGTGCTGTGAACATCGGTTTGGTTATTCAATCACGTATCGTAATTTTCGGGCGTTATGGGCCATTTTGTAATTTACCCAAAGTTGTGGGTATCCGCATTCGTATTTGTTGTTTTGACCCTTTTCATGGTCGCTTGCGATAAATTGTTGCATGGTATTTCTTTTCGGATCGATGTTGTTGTCCGAGAGAATTTCGTCGTGTTCGTTTCGAGCGTTTTCGGGGATTCGAGACGTCGAGTCTTGGCGCCACGTGCGGTAGGGACCTATCAGGCGCGCACGAGCTGCGTGCACGACCCGGTGCTCATGGGGCCCTGACTGCACACGCACGAGTGAGTGCTCGTGCTCAGTGCTCGTGCGTCCCGGCAGTTTGCTGGCAGTGGGCGCGCACGACCGGCCGCTCGTGCGTGCCTGCTCGTGCATCGCTGGGCATTATATATGGTCGGGCATACATTTTCTTCACCATTTTCTCACTTCATTCTTCCTCTTCCGCGGATGGAGACTTCTTGGGCGTGGAGCCATGTTGTTGAACAACATATCCATGAAGTTCTTGAGTTCATATCATTGATTGATCATCCTATATCATCCTTTGATCCAGCGAATCAAGGTAATCTTTCTTGGAACCCTAGTTTCTTGAATTTTGGAGTTTTTGGGTTTTTGTTCGATTCGTTCTGTATTGTTGATTAATCCATAATGGGTATGATTAATCTTAGTATTATTCATGTGTTTAACAACATCTAATCCTTGTTTTTCGACGAATCAAAGTATTTTGACTTGAACCCTTGTTTTTGAAGATTTTGGGGATTTTCCTTTTGATTTCTATTCCAATCCGTTTTTGTTCAATTAATTGTTGTATAAACGTTGTTTTGAACATGTTCTATGGATTGGATACTCGTATATTTGATTCGTTCAACCCGAGGGGTGATTTCTTTGTTCTTGGAGGGTCTCGAACATTTAATGTTCGATTAAATGCTCGAATGAGTTCCCTTCGTTAGTTTGTTGGGATTTCCATTGTTTTGGTCTTGATTCTCGTCGTAATCATGTTTTGTTGTTCCTTACAGAGTATTATAGGTGTTCGATGATTCTGATGTTGAATTCCGTTGGTGATTGATGATTCGTGTGGTGTTTTCCCATAGTAATTTCGGTGCTATCGCGTTCTTAATAGTGTTCGGGAGTTCGAGGCTATTCGACCGCTTTTCCATCCGTCGTCTTGTTACGAACGTGGTTCCTAGGCAAGTACCTTGTTCATACGCTTCTCGTTTTGTGAATATGATGATCGGTGGTCGTCTTGGTGTGTTTGTTTGGTTATTTGCAAATGAATTTTCAAAAGATTTGTTTTGGCCTCGTTAAAGGCTCTCTTTCAAAATGCGTGTGTGTTTTGTGAACGGTGTGTTTTGGGAATTGATTATGGTTTGATTATTTTGAACGTTGAAGGCTTTGATGATACCCCTGTTGTTTAAAGTTATGGAATCGTGTATTCCGTATTTAATCTTGTTATTGTGTTTTGAAGAGTTTGATAATGGTGTCGGATTAGCGGCCATCTCTAGTGAGTATTCTTAATGAACTTACATTCTTAGCATATTAGTATTGCATGAGTAACGTGTGTGTGTGTGTGTATGCTCACTACGGGTTAGATCCGACGGGGTCTCGGTAGGGCTCCACGAAGGTGTGGAACCGCGAGTTTGCTTTTAACCACTACGGGTTAGATCCGACGGGGTCTCGGTAGGGGTCCACGAAGCTGTGGGTCCGAGGTTAATTGTGGTGCATTTTACAAATGTGATTTGATTATGGCATTTTCGGAAATGAGTGCTTTTGATCGGCTTTCATGATTGCATGGATTGACTAAGTGTGTAAGAGGTAAGTTGTTCGTTTGGCCTACTTGACTAGGATGGCACTAGAGTATTTTGTTGTATGGGTTAAATCTTTTAATTGTGGAGTTTTGATGTTGGAAATGAACCTTGTTATCGTTCTCGTGTACTGTGAGTCGATGAGAATTGGGGCTAAAATCCCAATGGTTTGGTAAAGGTCATTTTTCGGAAAGTAAACCATTGGGGCGGTGACCTCTTTCGTCTTTTGGGTTTCTGAAAAGTATGATTTGATAATCTTAAATTGTCTTCTATTAAAACTCTCGATGGCATTTTAAACTGTTTTATAAATTATTTCCATTGATCTGTGATCTTTCGGTTTTGGAATGTTTTCTCAAACTCTTGCCTCGGGAAGTACTTTTCGTTTCGTTTGGATCTTTGAGGATTCCTGGTTATTGTTATTCATGGAATGTGAATTGTATGACTTGTATTTTGCACTTTATTCTTGCACTAGCAAAACAGTGGAGTTTTGCTAACCCCCGAGTATTCGGGGGGTGGATGTCTGTTTTTGCATTCAGGTTTTGGAGCATAGCACAGGGTCGGCATGAAGGATGATGAAAGATGAACGATACTAATCACACGAGGACCCATTTGATGTTATATTGGTTTAGTTGTATTTTATTTCCGCTGCAGTATTCTTTCCCCATTGTACAGGAGTGTGTTGTATTCTACCCCTGCGTGGGCAAGTATTGTAATCTAGTCATATGTTTTTATTGAAAGGCCAGATCGGTATACTGAGTCTTTTTAGCCTTAAAAGGCATTGTCGAGTTGTTCGCTTGTTGTTACCAGCCTGGTAGATCCTTGAGGAAAGGTTCTACATCGTGTAATATCCATGAGCGGATTGGGGGTGTTACATATATGTAGCTCGATCGATCCTCGTAGGGATTCGGATCGAATTAATTTTCATTTTACCGCTTCCGGTGGGCCTTCGTTTTAGGCACCGAATCCCAACAGTGGTATCGGAGCGTAGGTCTTGCGATCGTATATACGATATTAGCATTTGGAATGCTTGATTAGATGGTGAATGATTTGGAATCATTTTAGTCATAATCGTGGTATATGTTTTACGTTCGTTGTAGTTATATTTTTCGTAAGTTTATGTCTAAATATAAATCTTAATTTCTTGGAAATATGCTTTATATTGAAGATATGAATGTTGGAACATATAGATATTGGATATCCGGTCGAAAAACTAGCCCTGAATTGCCGTTGGACGGTCCGGGAGTGGTCCGGAAGAAGGGGGTCGCGGCTCAGGGCTCGGGGGCCGCGGCCCAGGGCTGATGGACAGCCCACTTAATGTTACTGGACTGGGGTCTGCGGCCCAGGGCTTATAGGGCCGCGGCCCAGGGCTGCTGGGCAGCCCTACTTGCTGCCTGGTGACGTTTCGGGCGCGGTCCAGCCCCTTTGGGACCCGTTTTGGGCTTGTTTTCTTCATGTATTCCTAAAAATTGATTTCCCACATTTTAAATTGGATTTAATATGCTTAATATGATATATGGTATTTCATTTTATAAGAGAAAATTTATTTATTGGAATACTTATGATCGGCTGAATTATTTTGAACATTTTCATATTACCGATTGTGTGAATCGATTGGATCAGTTCGTATTGTTGATTGGATCAATGTATCTCTACGCTTTCCATTTATATAGTATTTATTAGATGAATGCTTTTGAATGGGGATGTGGTTCGTGGACTTAGTTTTGAATCGTTCATTTTATTCGATTGGGTTGTAAAGGCCGTTTTGAACCTATTTATTTTACTAGAAATATTTATATCTAGGATGCAATTTTTAAAGTAAAAATTATATGTAATGATGAAGACCGGAGGAAGATCCATTTCGAGAAGACGAAGATTCAAGATGAAGACTTGTAATTAGATTACAGAGTTTTTGTTTTCTAGGAACGGTCCATGAACCTCATGTTGGTAGCAACTAGGTTGTGAATGGTTGTTCATATTGTATGAATGCTACAAACGCGCTTAAATGAATTAATGTGCAAAGTGTAACATTAATTGCGATAATTCCCCCACAACAAATTATTAAGTTTATAAGGTTTCAAGGTTTTCCTTCCCTCCATCGAGCTTTCGGGAAATTAAAATCCAAACCGGATGTGCTATGCTTCCGAGTTATTGGGGTAGTCGTTCGGGGAGGATGGATAAATTACAGGGAGCGCATTGGATGCCTTCGGTTGGAGCAAATTTTATCCCTAGAAACCTGATAGGTTGCCGGATAAGATTCCATTGTGAAACTGATTTGCGTCGATGGTATAAACTTAACTTGTTCACGAACCATAGAAAAACCGTATAGGTTGAGGGGAGTGAACAAGTGAAAAAAGAAGATCGAATCATCCATTAGATGGGTTGGTGTTGGACGCCACTTTATGAAAATTAATAGACTAGAAACTTGTTCGGTTGCCCTCTATTAAGATTTATAAAGAACTCGATCACCACTATGAAGTAGAGCGACGATACTTCTGGATTTCACATGGGAGTGTGTTATTCCGATAAAAATAGTGGGAGTTGGGTAACAAGAATAGAAATGACCTTAATTCTATACTCAGAACATAATATAACAAGTCACTAATTAATCTGTTATACTTAATGCAGACATAACTCTCAATATGACAATGAATCCACTCGCAATTCTACTCGAAAAGAACACCGTGATTGGACCTAACTTTGTGGACTGGCTCCACAATCTGATGATTGTCCTCAGTATAGAGGCACTAGGATACGTCTTGGGGACGAACATTCCGGCACCTCCTGTGCGGACCAGAGCCAATCAGGAAGAGATTGAAAACCACGAAAAGTGGGTTAAGGATGACATAAAAGTCCATGCTTACATGATTGCTTCTATGTCTAATGAGCTTCAGAGAGCTCATAAGAAAATGACTTCTGCTAGGCAGATTCTATCTCACTTAACCGAGCTTTATGGTGAGCACAACAGAACTGCTAGATATGAGATATCCAAGCAACTGTTCGGTGCAACGATAAAGGAAGGTGATAAGGTTGGGGAACACATCCTCAAAATGATATCCATGATCGAGGGATTGGAGGCTCTTGATTTTAAAATGGATACTTCTCTCCAAACCGACCTTATCCTACAGTCTCTCCCTGATTCCTTCTCACAGTTTGTTATGAACTTCAACTGCAATGAGATTGCATGTAACTTAGCTGGGCTAATGAACAAACTGTTGACCGCTCAGTCTCAGATGAAGACTCCGCGGATGAAGGAGTCTGCCCTTGAGATTTCTTCTGGACCTCGAAGGTCTAAAAATAAGAAGAAAAAGACCAAAAAGCAGACTGGACCACAAGTTAAGGACCTTAAGGAAAAGGGCAAGTCCCCAATGGTTCCAAAAGGCAAGAAGAAGTGCGGTAAGCTGGGCCACTGGGTTAGAGACTGTCCGATTCTTCATGGCACTTCAGGTACAGAACTTTTAGTTTTGGAAACAAATTGTTCTGCTACTGTATTTTCTACTTCCTGGATACTGGATTCTGGTGCTAGTTCTCATATTTGTACCGTGAATCAGGATCTGGAACAAAGTAGGAAGCTTGGAGCTGGAGAAGTTATGATCAATGTTGGAAGCGGTCATAGTGTCGAGGCAACCGACATAGGATCACTTCTTTTGGGTTTAAAATCCGGCTTTGTTTTGACTTTAGAAGATGTACTTGTTTTGCCCAAGGGGCACAAAAACATTGTATCCATTCCGGTCATGGACCGAAAAGGCTTTTCATTTTTCATTTGAGATGGTTCCTGCAAAATTTATTTCAGAAATAAACTAGTGGGCACTGCTATATTGTTAAATGGATTGTATCATCTAAATCTCAGCAACAAAGTAGTTGTGAATACTATGACTAGAAAATGTGGTAGGGATGAAACCAACCAAGTTTTGAAATGGCATCTTAGACTTGGTCATGTTGGTCAGACCAAGGTTTACAAGATGGAAAAAGATGGACTTATGGGTCCATTGGTATCGGATCCCTTTCCTACTTGTGAATCTTGCCTTAAAGGCAAAATGACCAGGTCCCCCTTCACAGGGACTTTTGAAAGAGCTTTTGATAAACTGGGATTAATCCATACCGACGTATGTAGTGCTTTGGAAGCAGCACGTGACAGATATCAATATTTCATTATGTTTACAGATGATCATACTAGGTATGGTTATGTATACTTAATGAAACATAAATCCGAGGCATTTGAGAAATTCCAGCCCTAGTCGAGAAACAAACTGGAAATCATATCAAAGCACTTCGGTCGGACCGAGGTGGCGAGTATATGAGTTTGGAGTTTGAGGAGTTCCTTAAGGAATATGGAATAGTATCACAACTAACACCACCAGGTACTCCTCAATTATATGGTGTGTCAGAAAGAAGGAACAGACCTTGTTGAACATGGTCCGTTCCATGCTGGGCTATACTGACTTACCGATTTACCTGTGTGGATATGCACTCCTGACTGCCGCTTACATCTTGAACATATGTCCCTCCAAATCCGTTCCTAAAACTCCACATGAGATGTGGGAGGGTAGGAAACCAAGTCTTAATCATATTAGGATTTGGGGATGTCCCGCCTATGTCAAAAACGCTAAGGTGGAAAAGTTGGAAGCTAGGTCCGCGAAGGGACATTTCATTGGATTCCCGTCAGGGATGATGGGGTATCTATTCTACATGCCCGAACATCGAAATATTGTTGTTGCTTTACAAGCACACTTCGTGGAAGATGAGTTCATTCAGGAAGGCGGAGTAGGTAGAAGTATTTCTTTGGAAGAATACAATGAAACTCCTAAGGAGACACCTGTGCAAGAAACTGGAACCAAACCTTCTGAAACACAAGTACAACCACCTCGTAGGTCTAGTAGGGTGTCTCATTTACCTGAGAGGTATGGGCTTGTGCACTTGGAGGAGATGGGTCTCCATGAGGTTCCAAGTGATATCCAAGAGACCAACCCAACGACCTATGACCAAGCGATGGTGGATGTAGACTCCGCGAAATGGCGTGAAGCTATGGAAGATGAGATAGACTCGATGCATGTCAATCGGGTCTGGACTCTGGTAGACCTCCCCAAGGGCATAGTTCCTATTGGGAACAAGTGGATATACAAGAGAAAGACTGATGGAGATGGCAAGGTTGACACCTATAAGGCCAGGCTTGTGGTAAAGGGTTATACCCAGAAAGAAGGGATCGACTACCACGATACCTTCTCGCCCTTAGATATGATCAAGTCTATTTTCATGATGCTTGCCATAGCTGCCTACCAAGATTATGAGATATGGCAAATGGACGTAAAGACGGCTTTCCTTAACGGATTCCTCGAGGAGGAAATCTATATGGAGTAGCCTAAAGGCTTTGTGTCCGAAGTCGATATTCAGAAAGTGTGCAACCTTCAGCGTTCTATTTATGGACTGAAGCAAGCGTCGCGTAGTTGGAACCTTCGTTTTGACGAGGCGGTCAAAGAGTTTGACTTCGTGCAAAATGAAGAGGAACCTTGTGTATACAAAAGGGTTAGTGGGAGCAAGATCGCATTCTTAGTACTATATGTGGATGACATTCTACTAATAGGAAATGATGTTGGAATGCTCAGTTCTATGAAAGCTTGGCTTTCGAATAATTTCTCCATGAAAGACTTGGGAGAAGCAACTTATATTCTTGGTATTCGGCTCTACCGGGATAGAGCGAAGAGAACAATAGGTCTTTCCCAAGCCCTCTATATAGATAAAATCTCAAAGCAATTTAAGATGGATGATTCTAAAAGAGGGTTCCTACTGATGCGACATGGAATAAAACTCTCCTTAAAGATGTGTCCCCAAAGTGAGGAACAACGAAAGGAAATGAGTAATATACCATATGCTTCGGCTGTGGGTAGCCTTATGTATGCTATGTTGTGTACGAGTCCTGACATTGCGCATGCTGTAAGCGTAGTGAGTAGGTGTTGTGGGAAAATCCCTCACAATATGCCGCAAGTGCACGGTGTCAACAAGTAATAAAGTGATAAGTAAAGTATCGTTCCCTCGAGGACTGATTTCACTAAGTACCAAAATATGGTCAACTCACAATTTTATTTGAAGAACAATTAAATAGAGTTTATATCTAAACTAATTTCAGAAAGTAAATAATAGTACTACTAATAATAATAATAATACTAATAAGGGGTAGGATTATGATTTTCACCTCAAACAATCGGGAATGATATTTATTCGATTCAATTCACTGTTATTCAATTGATTGTAAGCCAGGAATTCCTAAATTATTCTAAAGCCTTTCCCAAGGTCAATAGAAAATACTACGAATTACTAACTCGATATATCCCTATTCGAATCAGATAATTAATAGCTAAAACAGTTCAAGAATTCCCTCAATAACAGGCTTCACAATTCGCATGAGTATATCCCTATCTCACGAAAATTATGATTCGTCTAACAAGAACTATGCCTAAATTTCATCTCCCGAATCCATAAAGACATTCACAACAAATTAACTGTTGGCCAGACAATTAAAAAGCATTAAAAACAGTAAGAAGAATCCAATTCAATAGAATAACGAGTAAATCGAAATAATAATAAATAATCAAACCGTCATGAAATTGGCTACAATCAAAATCCTACTCGAATAGATCTAAAAAACTAAGATGCAGAAAAACCGTAGGGATCCGTGGTCTTGTCGTCGCCCACAAATCTCCTCCTTGTATTATCCTTTATTTCTTCACCCGCCGAAAAACGTGCCTCACTCTCGTTCTGCCCTCTTTGTGCCTTTTTATATCCTTTCTTTTATATTCCCCCCAGTTGGTTCCTTCCCCCAAGAAAAATAAAAATCCTTTCTCCCGGTCGGTCCCTGTGAAAAAGAGTGACCCATCCCCTGGTGGGTGCTCCGCACGGCCCAACAAGACAAAAGCCCCAGCGGCCCAAAGCTAATGTACGTCCGCGGTCAGCATACTTTTGTTAGAAGCAGTGGCGTCTTTTTGCGCTTTGTGTGCCGCGGCACACAGTACAGTGTGCACATCATTCGCTGGTTGTCTTCGTGTGACGCGGTTCACTTGGTGTGTGCCGCGGCTCATGACCAAAAAATTCTATTTTCGCCCGTTTTTCATCGTTTTGGCTTCCGGACCCCGATTTCCTGCAAAACATATAAAAATAATGCATTAAAAGCTCATTTATGCTGATTTAGGCTCAAGATGGATATAAAATAATAATATAAAAGCGCATAAAAATACGCCTAACAAATACCCCCAAACTTGAGCCTTTGCTTGTCCTCAAGCAAACAATTTTCAATTTTAAACAAAATGTATCGTGAATAATCATGCAAATCCATAGTGCTCAACTTAATCAATACTACCCTGAAAATCTCAAAGAATAATACAAGTATCGTAATAGTGAGTCACATCCAGGACACTGATTCCACTAAGTAACCAATTTCAGTCCTAATCAATCGTTCATGAAGAAAATCAAGCTCAAAGATTAACAATCGTGAATTTAACCGACCGTCAATATGAAGGGTTAGATTAAACAAGCCAATTCGCCCAGTCCCACAATCTAGTGGCAAAATTCAAGAGTTTCATTATTAAACTTACTCCTCGGACAGCATTCCCTTATGTATGATCAATAATATGATTCGAGTTAACCACTAGGTTCGGATCTCGGGATGTTTCATCGGGATAATCCTAGGGTGGAATTCCATTCTCATGCATTGGGGAACCGTTTGACGTAAAAGACACTCATGGGGCACATGGATGCTTCTAGTTACTAAGCCCCCCTCTACAGCGGAGAAAAAACTCGAATAGCAATTCCCGTATGTCAAGGTTGCCGTTTTACGCGAGAGTAGACAACGGGTCACGTGAATACCCCCGGTTACTAGGCTTCCCATCATCGGTAATGCGATATTTCTAAATTATTAATCTATTCAGGGTCGTCGTTTTACGCGAGAGTAAACAACGGGTCACGTGAATACCCCCGGTTACTAGACTTTCCATCATAGAACAATCAATATCTCGACTTTTTCTTGGGAAAAACTGTCCGTCTCTAAACTCAATCCGAGGTCCAACAAGACTCATATTACTGGACGACTAGCTACACGAAAAATTTAACCAAACGTATAGATGGTGATTTGAAAACACGTATGTCTCTTTTCTTATCTGCTAAAATTTCTACAAAAACGATAAAATTTCGGACCTAAATGAATACTCAATGAAAGCAATCGCCGATCGCAACTCGACCAAAAGTCAATGTTTCTTCAAAGAGAAATCGATGTCGTAACATCGATTTTACACATGGAAGCACGAAAAATTCACGAAAAATTCAAGCTTGCAAAAACCATCAACAGCATGCAAAATAAAGTCCACTACACATAACATTATCAATAATAAAACTCATGTGAAAATAAAAGAGATAAGGAAAAGTGAAACTTATTCCAAATGTCTTCTTGAACACCCGCACATGTCTGAGTGGAAACGTCGGTCAGTCCATACTTCAAATAACGCCCAACATCACGAGGGACCCCCAAACTTATTCTCTAGTCATGAGATAACAATAGACATTAAATCAAGAAAGACTAGAATATGAAGAATAATAACTCATAGGGGTTAAAAAGAAATATCAGAGAAATAAGGGCCAACAAGAATACACGAATCCAAATGAAATAACAAAACAAAGAAAAATTAAAAATGAAAAATAATAAAAAAAAAAAACTAACTAAAAAGCAAGTAAAAATGATGGGTTGCCTCCCATCCAGCGCTCTATTTTACGTCTTGAGCATGACGTGGCGAAAAAAATTCTAACGTGGCTTCTTTCTAGGGAGATTGCCAAATGCCCCCTTCTTGCAATCAATAAGCCTCTTATTCCACAAGGGAGGATTTGGCTCATGCCCGGTTGCCAAAAATAATGAGTAAGAGTAAATATGCGGGCAACCAAAAAATGATGGAAGAATGTAATAATCATAAGGCACGAAAAAATAAGCAGAGTTCGAATGGGTAAATAATAAAGACTTATCACGAACAACCTCATTAGAACTCATGGCATCAGCCTCAACAGAATCAAAAGTAATAGGGTCAATCTCTCCCATTATGAATTTAGGAAAAATTATGCGTGGCACCGTTAATAAAATTTTTGGCACAAAAGTATTCACCTTATTAGTCGAAGTATGATGACAATTTAATGGAATTTCTTTGGAAACATCATCAATGATAACTTCTTCTCTAGGCTCATCACACTTTATGAAATTATCGGGTGCTGGGGGATCGACCCTAAAACTCAACATGTCATTCTTCTCAACCTCCCCCTCAACTTCACTACTAAATAAATGAGCTGGAAAATAACCGTAGTGAACCTCAAGACCACGATGTGCACATTCTAGCTCAAAAAGGGTACTATCAGGATTTTTAAGAACGTCTACACATTCTTCAAGCATGGTCTTTTGTTTTGGGGGAGGGGGCTGACTGACCCTATTTGGCAAATTATTAAGAACATTGGGATTTATGAAATGCCAAGGACCACGATACTCATAGGAAAACATAATGAAGAAATAAAAATATAGAGACTAAAAAAAGAAAAACTTCAAATTAAAATTAGAGTCGCTTGGTATTGATATTAGCGAAAAATCAGTCCCCGGCAACGGCGCCAAAAATTTGTTGTGGGAAAATCCCTCACAATATGCCGCAAGTGCACGGTGTCAACAAGTAATAAAGTGATAAGTAAAGTATCGTTCCCTCGAGGACTGATTTCACTAAGTACCAAAATATGGTCAACTCACAATTTTATTTGAAGAACAATTAAATAGAGTTTATATCTAAACTAATTGCAGAAAGTAAATAATAGTACTACTAATAATAATAATAAGGGGTAGGATTATGATTTTCACCTCAAACAATCGGGAATGATATTTATTCGATTCAATTCACTGTTATTCAATTGATTGTAAGCCAGAAATTCCTAAATTATTCTAAAGCCTTTCCCAAGGTCAATAGAAAATACTACGAATTACTAAATCGATATATCCCTATTCGAATCAGATAATTAATAGCTAAAATAGTTCAAGAATTCCCACAATAACCGGCTTCACAATTCGCATGAGTATATCCCTATCTCACGAAAATTATGATTCGTCTAACAAGAACTATGCCTAAATTTCATCTCCCGAATCCATGAAGACATTCAAAACAAATTAACTGTTGGTCAGACAATTAAAAAGCATTAAGAACAGTAAGAAGAATCCAATTCAATAGAATAAGGAGTAAATCGAAATAATAATAAATAATCAAACCGTCATGAAATTGGCTACAATCAAAATCCTACACGAATAGATCTAAAAAACTAAGATGCAGAAAAACCGTAGGGATCCGTGGTCTTATCTTCGCCCACAAATCTCCTCCTTGTATTATCCTTTATTTCTTCACCCGCCGAAAAACGTGCCTCACTCTCGTTCTGCCCTCTTTGTGCCTTTTTATATCCTTTCTTTTATATCCCCCCCAGTTGGTTCCTTCCCCCAAGAAAAATAAAAATCCTTTCTCCCGGTCGGTCCCTGTGAAAAAGAGTGACCCATCCCCTGGTGGGTGCTCCTCACGGCCCAACAAGACAAAATCCCCAGCAGCCCAAAGCTAATGTACGTCCGCGGTCAGCATACTTTTGTTAGAAGCAGTGGCGTCTTTTTGCGCTTTGTGTGCCGCGGCTCACTTGGTGTGTGCCGCGGCACACAGTACAGTGTGCACATCATTCACTGGTTGTCTTCGTGTGCCGCGGTTCACTTGGTGTGTCTGCGGCTCATGACCAAAAATGCTATTTTCGCCCGTTTTCATCGTTTTGGCTTAGGACCCGATTTCCTGCAAAACATATAAAAATAATGCATTAAAAGCTCATTTATGCTGATTTAGGCTCAAGATGGATATAAAATAATAATATAAAAGCGCATAAAAATACGCCTAACAGTAGGTTTCAGGCAAACCCAGGTAGGGAACATTGGACTGCCGTAAAGAACATTCTCAAGTACTTAATAAGGACTAGAGATATGGTTCTGATGTATGGCGGTGGAGAATTGGATGTGGTGGGATTCACTGATTCGGACTTCCAGGGATAGAAGGATGACTTGATGTCTACTTCTGGCTACATCTTTACTCTTAATGAAGGAGCAGTATCTTGGCGTAGTGCCAAGCAAAGCGCGACTGCTGATTCCACCTATCAGGCTGAGTATCAAGCAGCCTCGGAGGCTTCCAAGGAAGGGTTCTGGATTAAGAAGTTTCTGGGAGAACTTCAAGTGATACCATGTCTTTGAAATTTGCTGTTCATTGTCATGCGACAACGACGGAGCTGTAGCGCAGGCCAAGGAGCCTAGGTTTCACAACAGCACCAAACATATTGAGAGGAAGTATCATCTCATAAGAGAATTTATTTGCAAGGGATATATTGTGTTGTACAGAGTAGACTCGGCCGACAACGTCGCTGGTCCACTGACCAAGCCACTTTCTCAGACTAGCTTGGAGCGTCATCTGGAGAACATGGGTATTAGATACCATAGTGTGTGGCAATGAGTGCAAGTGGGAGATTGTTAGGAGTATGCCCTCAAATTCCACTCAGATGATGTTGAGTGAGGACATTGTACTTGTAATTATGTAAACTATTGATATAAGGCAATGGATGTTTCTTTATTTACTGATAGTTACTGGCATTCCTAACTCGTAAATATACATATAGAAACTAGTACTTGTATTTGAGAGCAAAACATTCCACTCCTTATTAGATAAGGGGGTCGGCACTGGAAAGGTTTATAGCTCAAATACTTAATCGTTCGCAAGTCGATAAAACTTGACTGGGCGTTAAGTTTATGTGAAGACTGTATGACGTGTTCTTTGACATGGAGAGTGCCTGTCGAACACTAATGGTTAGTGGGAGCACATGTTATAGGTATACTAATTGGATTAGTATACTCGAACCGACTCACCCTCGATTCGTCACACAGATTTCACTCCGGGACAGTCAATGACGGAATCGAAAGGTTGTGATTGGTATTCGTGAACCTTAGACTTGAGGATTTAGTAGGGATGTGTATGTGACGTCAAGATTTTCATTAGAGTAATTTGACCCTATAAACCAGGAGGCGGGGGTCAACCTCGACGTGCATCTTGACAGGCAAGTAGTAGGTCCTACTGAATACCAAGATAGAATTCTTTCTCCCGTTAGTGAGCGGGTTATATGTCATATGCGGTTATTGGAAGATGAGATCATAAGTCTTTGGCCAAAGCATTGGAGCTAGTTGTATTAGATACACGAGAGATCGATGATCTCGATTTGCATTAACGCATGCATAGCATCAAGTACAGATAGGGTTTGACTGATCGTGACCCTATAACTTGATCGGGACATTTGAAAGAAGGGTTTATACGTATACTGGTACTCACGACAGAATGGTTCTTGAATGATCCCAATCATTCGTTCTCAGTTGGGGTACAGTGTAGGCCGCCAGGCTGGCTAGGTGGTGCTACTACTCTTTGGTTCCTCCTATTGCTGACTGAGACGAACCTATCGAGTCACACAATAGGATTGACGACGGAATGAATCGAGCTTAATCTCTCATTATGAATATTAGATATTGGATATCTAATTTGGGACATTGGATGTCTAAATTGATTTATTAGATAAATTAATTTACGACCTACTGAATTAAATAAATTACCGGGTGATTAATTTAATTCATGAATATAATTATTTCTTGGAGAAATTAATTATGTCATTATGTATTTGATATGATTAATTAATTGGATTAATTGATCGATATAAATACATCGGAACGGAATCAGAGTTTATCTGTTTAGACTCATGGGAGTCCGAAACGAATCGAACTCATCCGATTCCTTCTAGATGGCCGCCCCATCACCTACTCCCTCACTTGGTCTTGGTCTTCACTTTGTAGGGTTGTAGACTTGTGACCAATCAAGGGGACAAATATCAACCCTTGGTGGTATTGTCTAAAGTAGGAGATTTTGGGGGATTTGAATAAGGATATAATGAAGACCACTCCTCTCTCCTCCTACCATTCCATCCGTGAGCATTAAGAGATATAGAGAGAGAGAAATCATTTTCTCAAGTCTTCATCTTTCCTTATTATTCTTCTTCATAATTTTCTTAGAGAAATTTTGTGAGGAAATATTGAGAGATATAGATTAAACACTTAGAGTGTTGTAATCTTGATTAGCAAGCTCCTACAAACTTGATCTAGCCGTATCCTTGAAGGATAGCAAGGTGTAGTCATTCTATTTGTTTCTCCGGCGCGTGGCAAGTAGAGGCATTGTATCTTCGATGTTGGATCATTCAAGTGCTTGGAGTGCTTTGGATCGTAGGGATATACAATTAAAGGTTGGGGAATAGCTCAAGGGAAGGAATCCATTTAATCAACGGACTACAAGGGTGAGTTTCTTATATCTCTTGTGTTTTTGTTTATATATTCGTATATACGTAGCTCGATCGATCCTCGTAGGGATTCAGATCGAATTAATTTTCATTTTACTGCTTCTGTTGGTCCTTCGTTTTAGGCACCGAATCCCAACACCTCGACCATTGTACTTTAACCAACGGAATGGTTTTGTGCTGGAGTTACTTAACACGGTGCTCCAGGACCTTCACTGGCCTCTCTTCAAACGTGACGTCATCTGCTATCTCGATATCCCCGTAATCAATGATATGGCTCGTGTCTGGGACATACATTCTCAGCTAAGAAACGTGAAATACATTGTGAATGTGGCTAAGGGCTGGAGGTCGCGCCAACCGATAGGCCAACTCACCAACTCTGTTGAGAATCTCAAATGGTCCAATATACCTCGGGCTAAGCATGCCCTTCTTCCCGAACCTGTAGACTTCTTTCGTCGGAGATATCTTGAGTAGGACATGATCTCCCACATCAAATTCTAAGGGCCGACGACGAGTCTCAGCATAGATTTTTGTCGACTGTGAGCAGTCAACAATCTATCTCGGATGATAGAGATCTTCTCTTTGGTTTCCATCAACATATCGGGCTACGTCCCGACTAATTCTGAAGCTTCATCCCAACAAAGCGGGGATCTACACCGTCTACCATATAATACCTCGAAAGGTGTCATTCTGATTGATGCATGCCAACTGTTATTGTAAGTGAACTCGATCAACGGAAGGTGCTTTTCCCAATCACTACCCCAGTCCAGGGCACACGCCTGCAACATATCTCCTAATGTCTGGATCGTTCGTTCAGTCTGACCATCTGACTGCGGATGAAAATAAGTACTCAATCTCAACTCGGTGCCCAAAGCCCGATGGACTGATTTCTAAAAATGCTACACAAAGCGACCATCTCGATCGGAAATAATAGTCTTTTGCGTACCGTGCAATCTCACGATCTCTGCTATAAATATCCGAGACAATCGTGATACAAACTCGGTGGCATCTCTCTTCATATTATTCCACCAAAAAATTCTCTTAAGATCTTTGTACATCTTACTCGTTCTCGGATGGATTGAGTAAGGTGTAGCATGAGCTTTTCGAAGTATTCTTTGTCTCAACTCAGAGTCATTCAAAACACAAAGACTACCTTGAAATCTCAAATTGCTATCATCATGGATCATAAAACCAGGGGCTTTCCCCTTCTCCACATCCACTTTCAGTTGGACGAACATTGCGTCATTCCCTTGTTTGTTCTTGATGTCATCAACCAAGGACGAAGTAATCTCGAGAGTACACATTTGACCCTGAATTCGCTGGATCTATACTTCGACTCCCTGCTCAATCAACTCTTGTCTGATCTTCACTTGAGGTGTGAGGACCTCAAGCATCTGAAGTGATACTGATTTCCGGCTCAACGCGTCAGCTACAACGTTGGCCTTTACTGGATGGTAAAGGATTCCCAAGTCATAATCCTTTTATCAACTCCAACCAACGATGCTGTCTCATATTCAGTTCCTTCTAACTAAAAATATATTTTAGGCTCTTATGGTCGGTATAAATTCGATATGAAGAACCGTACAAGTAGTGACGCCAGATCTTCAGTGCAAACACTACGACAGCTAATTCTAAATCATGGGTGGGATAATTCAACTCATACGGTTTAAGTTTCCGTGAAGCATAGGCTATAGTTTTTATCATGCTGCAAGAGTACGCACCCATGTCCTTGACTTGATGCGTCACAATAAAACCAGCGCGGTAGTCAAAACGTTTTTTCAGCTCCTTGAAACTCTGATGTCTCTCTTCATTCCATTCAAACTTTTCAGACTTCTGGAGTAATTGAGTAAGTGGTCGAGCAAGTTTACAGAACCCCTCGACGAACCTCCGATAATACTCAGCCAGACCCAAAAAGCTACGAACTTCTTTTACGTTCTTAGGCGGTGCCCAATCTAACACTGCCTCAATCTTCTGGGGATCTACTCGGACCCCTTATGCTGAAATCACATGTCCGAGAAACATAACTTCTCTCAACCAAAGTTCGCACTTAGAAAATTTTGCATAGAGATGCTGAGTCCTCAAAATTTCCAACACTAATCGAGTGTGTTCTTCATCATCACGAGAATAGACCAAAATATCGTCGATGAAGATGACTACACAATTATCAAGATGCTCAATAAATATCTTATTCATCAAATGCATAAATATTGTCGGTGCGTTGGTTAATCCAAAAGGCATATCTACAAACTCATAATGCTTTTACCTTGTATGGAAAGCGGTTTTAGGAATGTCGGATTCCTTTATCCAAAGCTGATAGTATCCAGACTTCAAGTTGATTTTCAAGAACACCGTAGCTCCCTGTAATTGATCAAACAAATCATCGATACGCGGCAAAGGGTATTTATTCTTAATGGTCACTTTGTTTAGATCCCGATAATCGATACACAAACGCAGTAAACCATCTTTCTTTCTTACGAACAAGACCGGCGCACCCCAGGGTGAAGCGCTAGGTCTAATATACCCCTTATCCAACAACTCTCCCAACTTTCTTTTCAACTCCGGCATTTCTCAAGGTTTCATACGGTATGGTGCCTTAGAAATCGGGGTTGCACTTGATTCTAAATCAATTATAAAATCAAACTCACGCTCTGGTGGTAGTCCTGGTAAATCATATAGAAAAACATCCGGGAATTCATTTACTATAGGAACCGAGGAAAGTTCGACTTTCCCATCCTCTACTTTCGCGGCATTACACCAATACCCGACACAGCCTTCTCTAATAAGTTTCGACACCTTCATGGCGCTAATTATGAATTTCTGACATCCCCTCTTGTGCCCCATAAATGAATGCTCGGTACCGTCTTCGGCCAACATCGATATGACCTTCGTGCGATAATTCATTACCGCTCCTTGTCTATCGAGCCAGTCTTCGCCGAGGATCAAATCTTCATCAATGATATCCACGACGATCAAATTCGAAAGCCACACTTTATCTGTGATTAACATCGGACAGTCTCTGACTTCCTTATTCCCCACGATTCTATCCCTGCTAGGCATTTTTACCACAAAGGGTTGACAAGCGGACAATCATTCAATATTCAAACAACACATACAATCCATAGAGATGAAAGAATGAGAAGCACCGGAATCAAAAAGCACTCTAAGTGGATGAGATAAAACATAAACGGTACATGTGGCCATGGTAGCCTCTGGATCATCAGCTCTCCTCATCTCGTAGACACGAGGTTGTACCGAACTAGCACTTGGGGCTCCCCCTCTAATGGACTGACCCTGTCCTCTGCCCTGACCATAACTCTAGGATGGCTGACCCACGGATGATTTCTGATTAACACTCGGTTCTCCAGGCGTATGAACTAACGCTTGAGCCCCATGTGTCTTTTCCTCTTCCGTACAATACATAGCTCTGTGGCCTTCCTGGACGCAATTATAACACTTCAAAGGAGGTAGACTGCAATCACGATTAAGATGACCTTTCTGGCCACAATTAAAACATGTCACGACCCAATTTGACACACTGGTACCATCTCTGAAATTATGTTTACTTCCCAACGCACGGGAAGACCCTCTGACTGGATAATTTGCTGGCTTAGACCCCCGTTGGTTGGCACTTCTACCACTAGAAAACTTTCTGGAGGTCTTATGCTTCTTACTCTCACTTGCTGTTTCGGTATTAGTGAAGGACATATCATAAGCCAATGCTTTTTCTTGATACTCCTTCAGTGTGGTGCAAGCAAATCCCGACATATAGTGTCGAACCTTCGGCTTCATCCGCATGTCAAAGTGATGGATTTTATCTCTCTCTTCCTTCACTTGACTCTTCACATGATTGAGCTGACAGTTGTATTCAACGATTGCCTGAGATGGTTGGTTGTGCTGAACCGCTTGGTCAAAAGAGCCATTTGATTTGCCACTTGTTGCAGTATAGTGGCAATGCCCACATCCGGGTGATTCTCTACGGAAGTTCCCAGACTGGCCGACAACTCCTGATGGTTACCGGTACTAGGTTGAACCAAATCCGAAAAATTAGGCATAGACTGTAATACCCGGTTGTAATTCGTTCACTTTCATTCAGTATTAATCAATCAGTAATTATCACTCAGTAATTTTCACTCATTATTAATCACTCATCATTCATGATTCATTCATTTGCGTTCACTGTTGGCATGTTGTAGCCGTATATCAGTTACCGATCATCATTTCATCTCTGTTTATAGATCGAGATGGGAGTATTATCATTTTCATCGTGATTGGTAGTCTTGTACTGGGAGTATCATCTTTGGCATGTGTTGGACTTGTTCACTTTCACATACTATGGTATGTCGGATCATTCATCAATCGTAGCGAGAAATTGGAGTTATCGGATTTTCATCTTGTCCAACAATGAGTTACGGCCGTAAGGATTGTCTGATACAGCCGTAACAGGCGTTTGTTGATTTCAGGCCATTTTGGACGAACGGGACTTATGGCCGTAAGGTTGCGGCATACGGCCGTAAGTTGAGTAGGTACGGCCGTAAGGCTTGGCCGGATACGGCCGTATGTGTCGAGCAGGGTGCCCAGGCGTTTTTGGCCGAAGGCGAGTTACGGCCGTAAGATGGGCAGGATACGGCCGTAAGGGGTATTCGTAAATTTCAGGTTTTGTCGGACGAGAAGGACTTACGACCGTAAGGGTTTCGGCATACGGCCGTAAGACGAGGAAGGTACGGCCGTAAGGCTTGTCCGGATACGGCCGTACGTTGCAGGCAGGGTGCGTGGTCAGTTTCGACGAAGGGGGCTTACGCCCGTAAGTTAGGCCGGATACGGCCGTATCAGGCGGGTTACGCCCGTAAGTCAGGTTCGGATACGGCCGTAAGGCTGTCGGCAGGTGTTTGGACGAAGCCGAGTTACGTCCGTACGAGTTGGCTGGTTATGGCCGTAATGCCGTTGACCTGGGATGTTACGGCCGTAAGTAGGCCGAGTTACGGCCGTAACTTCCAGCAGTTTATAAGGACTTGGCCGGGACTTTTTCATCATTTTCACCATTTCTTTCACCTTGTTCCGAGAGAGAGAGCTTGAGGGAGGGATTTTCCATCATCAATCACTTTAGTGTTAGATCTTCATCATCTTCATTCGTTTGGGTAGCTTGGATACTCGATTTAACTCCTGTTCATCGGATCGAAGTGGTTGGATCTTCAAGAGGTAATTTCTTCAACATCTTGGATTTCGATTTTGTATTGAGATATGATGTTTTGGACGTTAAAATCATATTGTATGAAGTGATGTACGCATGATTATGGATATGTATGATTATTCAATGGATTATTGAAGGATTATTCAAGAACACTTTGAATATTGAGTTGGATTTGGGGGTTTTCGATTAATTATTGTTGTAATCACGAATTTGGATATTCATTTTGGATTACTAATCATATTGAAGATGTTTTGTTGGTTTGAAACACTTTTTGGAGATCTGATGTTGGTATTATCGAGGTTTGGTTGTTAACAATCGAAGATTGGCCACAACGTATTCGATATAATGCCCCAATGAACTTGGTTTAGTCGTATTGACGTTTTGAGTTCGTTATAATCGTGTTTGATTCGTATATTGAGCGGATTGTTGGTAATTGTGTTATTCAAGGTTGTTCGAGGGACCGACTTTTCATTTAGGACGTTTGTTCGGGGAAGGACATTGTTCACCGGTGTTGTGTAAGTTAATTCTTACTCGGTTAAAAGGATATTCATTCCTTTTGTTGTTCATTCATAATCATAACTCATTCATCATTGTATTAACCGTATTGAGACTTGTAATTGTCGAATAATCACTTCATTAACGAGGAACGACGGTTCCAATCATTTCATTGAACTATCATTCACTTCACTACTATTTTCATCTCGGTGAGTCATTCTTGACCTTGTCGGATGATTATTCATTGATATTCATTTTGGTCATTCTCGTTCATATGACCTTCTGGGTTCATATTGCGTGGCCGGGTGCGGATGTGTGGAATTTTTAGTCGAGCACGCAATGGTCATGTATTGGGATCGATACATCGGACTGTGCACACGGTAACGATTACCTCCGTGAGACTAATTAGGTACAAGAACAGGTGTGTCCGGTCATTCGTCTTGTACACTTGCACAGAACATTACGGGCGTACTATGATACTCCTCTTCAGCTTAATTCATAACTAAGGATATTTCATAACTAAAGATATATCATGATTGTGTATTTTCAACCCTTGAGGATTGTTGTTCTGTGTAACTGACCCCGTTGGGGGATTTTGTTTTCAGGTCACGGCAAGGCAAATGCACGGGAAGAGCATGTTGACGGCGAGGAGTCCCAGTGATACTAGTAGGGGCCCCCGATCCTTTCAGTCATTCATGTTGTTGTCATTTATTTCCGCTGCATATTTTCATTTAGATACTCCGTTTCATTCAGTGTTGTGTATTTTATCTTCATATAAAATATACTAGTATTCGGTATTGTCCTGGTGTTTTGTGCTTAAATTCCTCAACGGAGTATTTGGTAATATAATGTGGTTCGGTACTACAATTATATTATTTAATTCATCAGTTTTTATTCGCCTGGTGGGTCCCAGTCGAGAATCCACGGCACTGTAATATCCGCCTAGTTTGGGGTGTTACAGAGTTGGTAACGGAGAGTGGTTTTGAATACTACCTTCTGAGTCATGTCTCATTTGAAATCATCGTCATCGGACTAGTATCATTGGGCTTTCGCGTCACGTGTGACCTGTGCAAATGCCGATCCAACCAGACCAAGAACTGTAAGATTTCTAACGCCATGGAATAATTTCTGGCAATAAGAATCATTCATTCATCATTCATTAGTCAACAATCCTCATCATCATTCATTTTGATCAGGACGATCATGTTAACTCATTAATCACTCAGTTCATTTCACAGTTCAGTTGTTGATCTTGAGGATCATATCATTAATCTTGTTAACTTGTTCAAGATAATCATTTCGAGAATTTCATCAGATAATCATCTCACCTCGGTTAATCATTCATGTAATCACTGTGCTGGAGCGCGTATGCTCATTTTCATCATTTCATGAGGTAATCATAATGTGATATTCATGCGAGAGATATAATCATCATGTGACTTTCCTACTTCAGTATGGAGAGAGCAGGCAGAAGACGCGGAGGACAAGGCCGTGGTGCGGGCCGAGTCCAGAGAGCTCGCGTTAATGCACGTGCGAACGTGAGGAATAATGCTAACTCATCAAGCAGCGATGCTGCCACTCATTCACCTGGGCGTGATCATTCACTATCGGGGAGTCGTACCCGAGACACAGCTCAGTCAGAAGGTGTTCGTATTGACCCACTCGCTTTTATGCAGGGCACCATGGCCTAAATGACTCAGATGATACAACTGATGGAGACGATGTATAACTCAGCTAATCAAAATCAACAGGCTCCTCCGCCGCCACCTCAGAGGCAAGAGAGGAGTGTGGGCAGTATCATCGGCGACATCTCTCGCCAAAGTCCACCCACATTTGAGGGCTTATCTGAGCCGGAGGATATTGTTCATTGGCTCGAGCATTTCGAGAAGTTATTTGCTATGGTAGAGTTGTTGGGATTCGGTGCCTAAAACGAAGGCCCAGCGGAAGCGGTAAAACAAATATTAATTCGATCTGAATCCCTACGAGGATCGATCGAGCTACGTATATACGAATATATAAACGAAAAGCAAGAGTCGTAAGAAACTAACCCTCGAAGTCCGTTGATTAAATGGTAACCTTCTCTTGAGATATTCCCCAAGCTTTGCTTGATCTCTACGAATCCAATCCGCCCCAAGTCCTTGAACGATCCAACGCCGAAAGCACCGCGTCTCTACTTGCCATGCGCCGGAAAAACGACCGGAATGACAACACCCGATTAACCTCTAAGGTTACGGCTAGAATCAAGTGATGAAGCTTTGTATGTTAAGATTATTACACTCTAAGTGTTTTAATCTTACTCTCTCAATATTTTCTCTCAATTTTCTCCAAGAAAAATGAAAATGAATGAAGAAGATGAAGATGAGTATTAAACTCAAAGTCTATCTTTCTCTCTCCTTTTCTTATTCACGTATGAAATGCTCCAAAATGAAGACATGTGAGAGTTGGTCTTCTTCTCATTCTTTATACACTTTATAACCACCAAAACAACTCATCTCACATGAGAGGTCTTCCCCACAAGTCATTATCATCCATTATAAAATGGAAACCAAAGACCAAAGGGAAGGTTGGTGGAAGGGGGCGGCTATCAAGAAGAAATCGGACAAGTTCGGTTCGTTTCGGACTCCCACGAGTCCAAACAGATAAACTCCGATTCCGTTCCAATGTATTTATATCAATTAATTAATCATATCAAACACATAATAACATAATTAATTTCTCCAAGAAATAATTATATTCATGAATTAAATTAATCACCCAGTGAAATATTTAATTCATTAGGCCGTAAATCGATTTATCTAATAAATCGATTTAGACATCCAATGTCCCAAATTAGATATCCAATATCTAATATTCATAATGAGAGAATTAGCTTGATTCATTCCGTCGTCAATCCTAATGCGCGACTCGGTAGGTCCGTCTCGATCGGCAATGGGAGGAACCAAAGAGTAGTAGCACCACCTAGCCGACTGGCGGCTACACTGCTGTACCCCAGCGAGAACGAATGATTTGGATCATTCAAGAACCATTCATCGTGAATACCGGTATAAGTATAAACTCTTCATTCAAATGTCCCGATCAAGTTATAGGGTCACGGTCGACCAAACCTATCATGCTTGACGCTATGCATGCGTTAATGCAAATCGAGATCATCGAGCTGTCGTGTATCTAATACAACTATCTCCAACGCTTTGGCCAAAGACTTATGATCTCATCTGCCAATAACCGCATAGGACATATAACCCGCTCACTAACGGGAGAAAGAATTCTATCTTGGTATTCAGTAGGACCTGCTACTTGCCCGTCAAGATGCACGTCGAGGTTGACCCCCGCCTTCCGGTTTACAGGGTCGAACTACTCTAATGAAAATCTTGACGTCACAAGCACATTCCTACTAAATCCTCAAGTTGAAGGTTCACGAATACCTATCACAACCTTTCGATTCCGTCATTGACTGTCCCGGAGTGAAATCCGTGTGACGAATCGAGGGTGAGTCGGTTCGAGTATACTAATCTAATTATCATACCTATAACGTGTGCTCCCACTAACCATTAGCGTTCGACAGGCACTCTCCATGTTAAAGAACACGTCATACAAGTCTTCACATAAACTTAACGCCCAGTCAAGTTTCATCGACTTGCGAACGATTAAGTATTTGATGTATAAACCTTTCCAGTGCCGACCCCCTTATCCAATAAGGAGTGGAACGTTTTGCTCTCAAATACACGGACTAGGTTCTATATGTATATTTACAAGGTAGGAATGCCAGTAGCTACCAGTAAATAAAGAAACATCCATTGCCTTATATTAGTGATTTACATAATTACAAGTACAATGCCCTCACTCAATCATTCTCTGAGTGGCATTCGAGGGCATACTCCCAACAATGTCCCGAAGGACACAAAGTTTCAGTTGCGACTTACTATCTGGGTAAGAGCGCTCATTCTTGGTGGTTTTCGTTGAAGCCCACCAACGGATCATGTACTTGGGATCAATTCAAGACTCTCATGATGGAGAGGTATTATCCGGCCCCACTCACGGAGGCCAAGCTATCAGAATTACTCATTCCCGACCCCTCAGCAGACGAGGATGTTCTCGCCATTGCCGAGAAATTTCAGAAACTTCTTCCGTTGGCCTCATCTATCATTCACTCCGAGGCAGATAAGATTAAGTATTTCAGCAAGAGGCTGAAACCCCGGATGCGGATGCAGTTACTTAATCATAATTGCACCACTCTGGCCGAATTCATTGAGAAGGCTCTTACTTATGAGCTCACTGCTAAAGAGATTCCTAAGAAGCAACCTTCATCTGCTAGCAAGAAATCGAAGAATCGTAATCAGTCTGAAGGCGGTCAGACAACCTTCAAGAAGCCTTGTGCGGGCACTACTTTCTCTGAGCGACCTCCTGTGGCGCCCCGAGGCCGTGGAATCGCGATCTAAGCGGCGATTCGGCCATCACCTGTTTTAAGCGTGGGGATCTTGGTCATGTCGGCACCAAGTGCCGAGGCGGTATCACGTGTCATAAGCGTGGGATTCTTGGGCATAAGGCCCGTTTTGCCGAAGGACTCCAAACCTACTGCGGCGTCATCTCGGACCCGGCGATCATTTGTTCATAATCAGGCCACTCAGTCTGCGTCGTTCAAGACGATAGGAGCGAATAAAAGTGGAGCCTTTAGTCATCAGACGGGAGCGTCCGGTGCCGGGACTAGCAAGCCCCAAATTTATGAGATGAATAAGACCGACGATCCAGAGGCCCGGATGATCTCACGTACACTCGATATTCTATCTCAACCTGTGTGTACCCTTTTTGATACTGGTGCATCGCAATCATTTATTTTTGAGTCATGTTTGAGTAGACTACGTCTGGGTAGTGCTACTAGTTGTGAGCCTTAAGTCATTGGTCTACCTGATGGTAGAAGAATTATCGGGAATCATGAGATTCAGAATTGTCCGATTCAGTTTCATGGTCGTGTATGGCTAGCGGACCTAATTGTGGTAGATTTGCCGAGAGACGATGTCATCTTGGGTATTGATTGGATGGATCGTCACGATGCCATCATTAGTGTCCGTAAGCATATGGTCACTATCATTTCAGACGATGGGGTCGAATGTGTTTTTCAGGGAGGTAATCCCGGCTGTTCTGGTAAGGTCATTAACTTGATGAAAGCAGTTAAATTACTCAGTCAGGGGTGTATTGGTTATTGGTGTTATATGACCAAAATTGAGAAATCACCAATAATGTTGACGGATATTCCGGTAGTCAGGGAATATGCCGATGTATTTCCAGACGAGTTACCCAGTTTGCCTCCACAGAGAGATGTGGAATTCACGATTGAGTTGGAGCCTGGTACGTCTCCAATATCGAAGGCACCGTACCGGATGGCCCCGACCGAAATGCAAGAGTTGAAGAATCAACTTGAGGAATTATTCGAGAAAGGTTATATCCGACCGAGTGCGTCCCCGTGGGGAGCACCAGTATTGTTTGTCAAGAAGAAGGATGGTTCATTTCGCTTGTGTATTGATTATCGGGAGTTGAACAGGGTGACGATCAAGAATAAGTATCCTCTGCCCCGTATTGATGATCTCTTAGATCAACTTCAAGGATCTTCCATATTTTCCAAGATCGACCTAAGATCTGGATATCATCAGTTGCGAATTCGAGAGTCGGATATCGCAAGGACAGCGTTTCGTACACGTTATGGTCATTATGAGTTCGTGGTAATGCCGTTCGGGTTAACTAATGTACCTGCGGTATTCATGGAGTTAATGAATCGGGTTTTCATCGACTTTTTGGATCAGTTTGTTGTTGTCTTCATTGATGACATTTTGATTTATTCTCGTGACAGCGAGGAGCACGAGGTTCATCTTCATCAGGTTCTCGACGTGTTGAGACGAGAACAACTTTATGGAAAGTTTACCAAATGTGAGTTCTGGATGTCCGAAGTGACGTTTCTCGGGCATGTAATTTCATCAGATGGAGTGCGTGTTGATCCTCATAAGACGGAGGCTATCCAAGATTGGTTACCTCCGAAGAATGTTAAGGAAATCCGGAGCTTTCTCGGATTAGCCGGTTATTATCGGCGGTTTGTGGAAGGATTTTCTAAAATTGCTCAACCATTGACGAACCTTTTGCAAAAGGATAAGAAATACACGTGGTCCGACGCGTGTCAACGGAGTTTTGAGGAACTCAGTAGCCGGTTAATCTCAGCACCTGTACTTTCCTTGCCGCAAGGGACGGAAGGATTCGTGGTTTATAGTAACGCGTCCGGATACGGTCTCGGATGTGTATTAATGCAGAATGGGAAGGTTATTGCCTATGCTTCATGGCAATTGAGACCTTACGAGGTTAATTATCCGACCCACGACCTGAAGTTAGCAGTCGTGGTTTTCGCATTGAAGATTTGGCGTCATTACCTTTATGGCGTTACCTGTCAGATATTCACCGATCACAAGAGTTTGAAGTATATATTTACTCAGAAGGAGTTAAATATGCGATAGAGGCGGTGGTTGGAACTAATCAAAGATTATGATATCGAGATCCTGTACCACCCGGGTAAGGCAAACGTGGTTGCCGATGCCTTGAGTCGTAAGTCCGTTCAGGAGCAAATGCTTGCTCGTTTAACAGTTCAGAAGGAGCTTCACCAGGAATTCCTTCACTACACCATATATGAGTTTCAGCAACACCTGAAAAACTGTGTTCAAATATCCAAAATGTGTTGCTGAAGGCAAAAAAACAAGCTACGGCTACACTTTGACCAAATTTGAAGGTGTTACAAAAACGGCCGCAACCATAGGGGTCTAATGTAACACTATAGTAGTTTTTGGTAACATGTGAAAAAAGTGTAACAACAGACCCCTATGCCAACACATTTCTTGTCTGTGCCTACACTAGATTTTGGGTTTCTGTAGACTTAAGGCCACACTTTTATATATTTAGTGACACAAATGTTTGTGTAGCTGTAGACCTATGCTAACACTCATGATATAACGCCCCCGTGATTTACAGAGATATTACAGTGCCGTAGATTCTTTTTTTTTTTTTGAGAATCTATCAGGCTGAACTCAATAAAAATCCACACATGCATTGACAGTACTCAACTTCAAACCATATACATTTCAGCACTCAACAATACACTGTCCTGTGGGACTCCAACTCACACAATAACATCATAAAAATGACTGAACCACAAACAACCCACATTACCCGACAGTACTCGCGCGAGCACAGGGCAAAACATAACTCGGTTCTCAACAGTACGACCACATACTCAAATAGTGCATGATATCAGTGTTGCTCACCATCCTCGTGTCCTTCCTGCACTGGTTCGCCATTAAGACCTGCACCTGAATACACAACAAGTATATTCACCCCCGAAGGGGTCAGCAAAACAGCCGATGCAAGTACAACGATTCATGAATATGTACCACAAGTGAATAAACAACTACATCACAGTGCCATCATATATATTCTGGAATACAATACCACAATCATCATTATTTTATGTGAAATGCGATGCAATTCCCATGCATGCCATGACTTCGCTCGGCTCTTTTAGCCAACCCAAATAGCTTACTTAGATTTTTCGCTTTTCGCTTCGCAATGCATATTTATGACATATTATTTCATGTCAGTGCGTAATGATGCTGAGTATTCACAAATTCATTTTTCAGCTAATCACACCTGTCACAAACCACAGAAATTACCACTTTTCACAACAACCATACTTTTCACATATTCATTATTTTTCGCTCCGCAACGCATGTTTATGACATATTATTTCATGTCAATGCTCAATGATACTGAATATCCGCAAATTCACATTTTCGCTGATTACACATGTCACACACCACAGAAATCACCACTTTCTGTAATCACATTTTCGGATATTCCCACATTTCACAGAAAGCAAATTTTTCACATATTCATTCACACGAAGTACATCAAACGTAATCAAAATACTTGCCTGGCATTCCAGCTAATGGAAAAGGTTCGATTGACAAGGAAAATAGACTGAGCGATTAGCCAGACCTTCAACCTAAAACGAATCATATTATATGATCAACGGGTTAATATTTATATAACCATTAGAACTTTACATTCCAATTTAACCGAGTCTGGGTGAGACATAAATACGGACACACTCTGCGCGTTATTGGGATGTAAGAATGTTGTTTTTCGAATTTGTAGCCATTTGAAATTCGTTTGACCCATTTTGGATTGAAACCAAGAAGGTTATACAATTTTAAAGAAAAATATTAAAGTATTGGGTCAAATTGAAGATTTAAAAAACTTCAATCAAGTCCAACTTTATTTCTAATTCTCAAATGGCATAACCCTGGGTTTTCAAAATTTATGTTTTTCACCCCAAAACTTTCTACGACCCTCTAATCCTCGTTTAAACTTCTCCCGTCTATCATAAACTCACCGGGAACTTCTTTAATATCGACTAACGCTATTTTTACACGTAAAAACACGCCGACGTCCCTAGTCGTTGGGGCCCGAACTTGAATACACAAACCCACACACAACACACACACCCGCGTACAAACACACTTGCATACAAACACACACACACACATCAGTACACACAAACACCCGCATACCCGCACAACGACACACGCATAACACACACGTAACACACACAGTAACACACACATACACGCACCTCGCACACACATCCACCAAACAGCTATGAAACTTCTCAATAGGGAAAAAATGAGTCCCTTGCAACGAAAGTTTCGCAACGATATAAAGTTTGCAAAGTTCGGACAACCGGAGTGTCCGTACGGGCAGGTCGACGGCAATACCGTTTTCTGCCCCGTCCGGATAAATCTGATTTCGGTTTGAAAATCCAAATATATATTCACGATCTACTCGTCAATACGAACAAATCGATATATAGATTGTGAAGTTTTACCGGAGAAATCTCCTTGGCGGCGGAGCCCGAGAACTCCTGCTCCCTCTCCCTCTTTTTCTTTCTTTCTTTTCCTGTTTCTTCATTTCGTTTTTCTTCTCTCTCTCTCTCTCCCCCTTCTTCTTCCTTCTTGCGGCTTCACGGCCCTTCCTTTCTTATCACTTCTCTTTCTCTTCTTATCCCTTATATATACATATATATCCTCTTCTTATCCCTCATATATATATATATATATATATATATATATATATCATTATAACTATCCGGATTATTATCTCTATCTCATCCCAATGAATATTGACACGACGGTGACGTATAGAACATTATTTATACAATATATAGTACCACTCCGCAATTAAAAATTCAAGTTTGTTATTCTAAACAACACGGGTGCTATAATTTCCAACTCCGACACGATGACCGAATTTCTGCGACGTTTCACAAAATATAAAATCACCCGGTTTATTTGCTACGGGGTATCACACCCTTCCCCCCTACAAAGAAGTTTCGTCCCCGAAACTTAAATCAAGGAGGATATTGATGAAATACATCCGGGTTATAGATCACCTTCATGAATAATTTTATTCTTAAATCGTAAACATTACATCAATACATATTTATAAGAAAACATCGGTACACAGCTTGCCCCATTAAGCATAGCTCATGGGTTAACGACGACAGAGTTGTCTTCGATCTCTTCTTTCGGGTCCTCATCGGGATCTTCCTCGGGATCCTCTTCAACTTCTGCAACCGGAATTGGGGCCGCTGGGAGGATAGCAAGAATCTCCTCAGCGTTGGCCCGTATCATCGCCCTCTCTTGCTGGACTTGATCCTGGAGGGCCTCTCTCGCCTAGGTGTATTGTGCCTCTCTCTCTCGAAGAGTACGCCGTACTGCAGCCAACTGAGCTTCTAATTGCGCAGCATGCTCGCGTTCTCGTGCAGCTGCCTCCTGCGCAGTCTGACTCGCGTCCCGATGAAATTGTGCTACGGCCTCTAGATAATTGATATGCTCTAAACAACGGGTATGCTTAGTAGGATCCATACATACAGGATCATTCAACTGCTTCTTCTCGGTTAGTGCCTTAAGTTTACTATGGGAATACCCCTCAGGGCCTTTTATACATATCAAACCGATCTTAAGTCGGCGGCACTAGCAGTGCTACAGTTGTTTCTAGTAGCCACTATTATGGCAGCGCCGTCATCCAGTGTTAATTATCTCTTACCACCATAACAATGATAATATAAAAAATAATATCTTAGTGATAGACTCGCAAGGATACCTAATAAGGATGGAGTTAATCCATGGTACGAATACGGCCAAAATATTGGTCAAGCCAAAAGATGCACTCATGGACTCTCGATACTCCCACTTGATGTCAAAACATGATGACCATCTCTCATATGTTGAGCGTCGAGACTAGCGCACCGAATAAATGAAGATAGATCAACAGAAAAGGAATTTATACGGAAATAAAATTATTACATCTGCTCCTTTTGAAATAAGTTTCGTCCTAAAACTTAGGACATGAAACAATAAAGGCAAGGCAATTTTAGATGACACACTTTATCTGCTGCCAACGGCGAACACAAACTCCATGTCATCCAAACAGTACAATAATCAAATGCGATTTTTACACTGAACAAGTATATAATTCTAACAACCTCAAAGGTTTGGAAGATGACATACTGGGACGAGCACCCGAATCTTAAGGAAATTAGCCGTTCGATAATCGCGATGCGTGATCGAGCAACAACAATCAAACCACAATGATCGAACCACCTTAATTGGGACGACACTAATCAAACAACTCCGAAGTTCACGCCTCAGCTCAAGACATTAAGTGGGCTTGTAGGAATTACAAGACATTCACTTTGCATAGGGTTCACAAGGGCCGCATCAAACTTGGGAAATGTCACAACTATAAAGGGACTAATCCGAAATAATGTCACAACTCATTCGAACAGAAAAGACCGCAGAACAGAACACATTTAGTAGGTATCGACGTGCATAAGTGAGTCGATAGGATGGAAACATATAGAAGTCAAAAATTCGGGTATTACGATCCACTTTAAATGAAAGAAGTTTGTCCCCAAAATTTTGAACAATGAAAATAGGATAATACTATAACAAGCAACTTCATAAGGTCGAATGACCAAATCTCTGAGCATTCTGACGAATGCGGAATGACCACTAACATCACGAGAGTTTCTCGGTAGTGATGCGATTTAGTTAACGGCACAGGTTGAAATCAAAGCAATGCACAACACGATCAGATACAGTCTACTCGGGTGGGATCATAAGTTGCCAAGGGAATATGGTTCAGTATTCAACGAAAATGGGATTATACAACGAGATCTTGAAACCAATACATGACGGAAACCACAATTGCGATAGGCTCAGACATCAAGCCAATCATCGCAGTACCACCGAACTCACAAGTTATGTAGCGCAACAACAGAGTCAACCATAAGGGTCCAAGGCCCTACATTGTACAAGCGCAAGAATCCCGATTATTATACTCTTCTCTTCCTCAAAGGGAGTTTTGTCCTCAATACGTAGAACTACCAAGTTAGAGGTAAAAGGCAAGAAGATAAAGAGAATCAAAACCACAATTGTCGGAAGCACCAACAATTACGATGTATTATGAAAGCATCACCTGCCATCATCTGGGGTACGGGACACCCCTTGATCGTTTTCTTTGTCCACCGATAGTTTATGGACATTTGATCGAACGTTAATTATTCGTGGTTCCTCAGGATCTTTAGAATCGTCAACCGAGTTGAACAAGTCAGGGTTGTGGATATACCATTCATATGACATGACCGACAACAACATTTAACATGAATTGATTCATCCGAATCAGGTTGAAAATGATATCAAGAACAAAATCTTCCAAATGGTTAACTCAAGAAAATCACAGAATTGCTTCGATCCGATGAAGAGCAATAGATTATATAATGTTATACTCCAAAACACCTGTAAATGGAACAAAATCGGCCAAGATCACGATCCCTAGTCACCTTCGATTCACACTGTGGTGTCGCTCGCAGAGAAAAGGAAAAGAGTGGAAATGATACATCACGATTGCTGTCCGGTTCATATGCCAGACAGATTAGCGTGCGCTATCCACAAGGTAGCGTGCGCCAATTCTGTACAATAGCGCGCGCCATACCTAAACCAACCAAAATTCACCATCACAACCATACCCCCACTAAGACAACAAACAGGCAACGATCTGAATCGCAACCAAACGTGTGTCCACACATGACACACTATCCCACAACTTACGACTGTGGTACCAGCACTTTATGAAAACAATTATTTTGAAAATAAGAGGGCGAGCTATGTTTCGCCAAAACTTGTAGTTACTCTACTCTTATTGGAAGAGGAGGCTTTATTTTACACGTCGATTTTGAAATCATTTTTAAATAATGCACACATAATTTATATTTTTTTAACATTTTCGAAGACGTCTATACTCCGAAACGTTTCCGAAAATTTCTTGGAACTTAGATAAAATGAAGATCCTTCTTCTTCTACTACTTGTTTAAATCGGAGAGAAAAGATTTTCCACCAAATACATACTCGTTTGATATAACGATATCACATCGCAGTTTTTCTCCATTTGAAAGAGTTTCAAACCCTACTTTAAACATACTCCCTCAGCGGTTAAAATTGATATTTACAAATCTCATTCTTAAAAGAATATAGGAATCGATAATATTCCTAATTTTCCAAAATACACTGTATAATTATTTTCACCCGGACCGCATACGCAATGTACATCTCAAAACCCTAATTCCACCAACAAGTTCTATCCCCTTGGCCAGGGTTGATCGGATCAGCACCACACAATTACCGCACAACTATGAGGGACTTATAATCGAGAGACTTACCATCTCCATATGCTCGTAGGCTCAAGTTACACAAACATATACACGAAGGATAATTAATGGGCACAATTCGAAGAATTACAAATAAATTACTTTGGTTTCCCGCAGGGTTCTGATAAGATCAGAAGCCAATAAACACAGCCCCCCAACAAAATACGGCTCACAAGGACTTAAAATCCATATACTCGGAACTAAAATAATTTTGGGGATCAGAGGAACTTACAGCGCAGGTCGCACGAGGTAGCAGCAAACTAGTGATATCATAAACAGACGACCGACTCGACTTTGACCGACCCAAAACACCAACAGCCTAGGCATCCATAAACCCAGGCTCCGATACCACAATCTGTAACGCCCCCATGATTTACAAAGATATTACAGTGCCGTAGATTCTTTTTTTTTTTAGAATCTACCAGGCTGAACTCAATAAAAACCCACACATGCATTGACAGTACTCAACTTCAAACCATATACATTTCAGCACTCAACAATACACTGTCCTGTGGGACTCCAACTCACACAATAACATCATAAAAATGACTGAACCACAAACAACCCACATTACCCGACAGTACTCGTGCGAGCACATGGCAAAACACAACTCGGTTCTCAACAGTACGACCACATACTCAAATAGTGCATGATATCAGTGTTGCTCGCCATCCTCGTGTCCTTCCTGCACTGGTTCGCCATTAAGACCTGCACCTGAATACACAACAAGTATATTCACCCCCGAAGGGGTCAGCAAAACAGCCGGTGCAAGTACAACGATTCATGAATGTGATGCCATCATCATATATATTCTGGAATACAATACCACAATCATCATTATTTTATGTGAAATGCGATGCAATTCCCATGCATGCCATGACTCACGCACACGGGCCCATTTCGCTCGGCTCTTTTGGCCAACCCAAGTCGCTTACTTGGATTTTTCACTTTTCGCTTCGCAATGCATGTTTATGACATAGTATTTCATGTCAGTGCGCAATGATGCTGAGTATTCGTAAATTCACTTTTCAGCTAATCACACATGTCACAAACCACATAAATTACCACTTTTCACAGCAACCATACTTTTCACATATTCATTATTTTCCGCTCCGCAACGCATGTTTATGACATATTATTTCATGTCAATGCGCAATGATACTGAATATCTGCAAATTCACATTTCCGCTGATTACACATGTCACACACCACAGAAATCACCACTTTCTGTAATCACATTTTCTGATATTCCCACATTTCACAGAAAGCATATTTTTCACATATTCATTCACACGAAGTATATCAAACGTAATCAAAATACTTGTCTGGCATTCCAGCTAATGGAAAAGGTTCGATTGACAAGGAAAATAGACTGAGCGATTAGCCAGACCTTCAACCTAAAACGAATCATATTATATGATCAACGGGTTAATATTTATATAACCATTAGAACTTTACATTCCAATTTAACCGAGTCTGGGTGAGACATAAATACGGACACACTCTGCGCGTTATTGGGGTGTAAGAATGTTGTGTTTCGAATTTGGAGCCATTTGAAATTCGTTTGACCCATTTTGGATTGAAACCAAGAAGGTTATACAATTTTAAAGAAAAATATTAAAGTATTGGGTCAATTTGAAGATTTAAAAAACTTCAATCAAGTCCAACTTTATTTCTAATTCTCAAATGGCATAGCCCTGGGTTTTCAAAATTTATGTTTTTCACCCCAAAACTTTCTACGACCCTCTAATCCTCGTTTAAACTTCTCCCGTCTATCATAAACTCACTGGGAACTTCTTTAACATCGACTAACGCTATTTTTACACGTAAAAACACGCCGACGTCCCTAGTCGTCGGGGCCCGAACTTGAATACACAAACCCACACACAACACACACCCGCGTACAAACACACACTCGCATACACATACACACACCAACACACACACACACACACATCAGTGCACACAAACACCCGCATACCTGCACAACGACACACGCATAACACACACGTAACACACACAGTAACACACACATACACGCACCTCGTACACACACCCACCAAACAGCTATGAAACTTCGCAATAGGGACAAAAATGAGTCCCTTGCAACGAAAGCTTCGCAACAATATAAAGTTTGCAAAGTTCCGACAACCGGAGAGTCCGTACGGGCAGGTCGATGGCAATACGGTTTTCTACCCCGTCCGGATAAATCCTACGTCGGTTTGAAAATCTAAATATATATTTACGATCTACTCGTCAATACGAACAAATCGATATATAGATTGTGAAGTTTTACCGAAGAAATCTCCTTGGCGGCGGAGCCCGAGAACTGTGCTCCTTCTTCCTCTTTTTCTTTCTTTCTTTTCCTGTTTCTCCATTTCGTTTTTCTTTTCTTTTTTTTTCTCTCTCTCTCTTCCTTCTTCTTCCTTCTTGCGGCTTCACGGCCCTTCATTTCTTATCTCTTCTCTTTCTCTTCTTATTCCTTATATATACATATATATCCTCTTCTTATCCCTATATATATATATATATATATATATATATATATATATATATATATGGGCGATTTACATCTGACTACCTTTTTAGATGGCAATTACGATTTAGTCCCTATTGTTTGAGATATTCTGATGAAGTACAAACTTTGCTGTCCGTAAACTATGTTTACAACGAAGGACAAAAGTCAAATTTTTAGATGATGTCACTGGAGAGAAATCGATATTCGAATTTGCCTTTTATTTTTCCTTTTCTTGTTTACCCATTTATTTTTCTCCTCACGGTGTCGCATCTTTGGACCGTTGTAATATATATATAACACTTTTGGACTTCAGTGTAATAAATTTTCAAGCTTTCTAGAAAAAAATATTTTTTCCAAAAAAGAAAGTATTTTCTGGAAAAAAAATTATTTTTTGAAAAAGATAAAAAAAATTATTTTCTGGGAAAAAAAATTATCTTTTCGAGAAAATATTATTTTATGGAATTAAAAAATTATCTTTTCGAAAAAAAATTATTTTCTAGGAAAAAAATTATCTTTTTCGAAAAATTAAAAAATATTTTCTAGAGAAAAAATTATTTTTGGGCAAAATAATATTTTTTCAAATGAAAATTATTTTCTGGAAAAAATTATATTTTCTGGAAAAAATATTATTTTTTCGAAAAAATAAAACTATTTTCTGGAAAAAAATAAAAAAAATATTTTTTTTAAAAAAATTAAAAAATTATTTTTTGTAGAAAAAGGTATTTTTTGGCAAAATAATATTTTTTCGAAATTAAATTATTTTCTGGAAAAAAAATATTTTTTCGAAAAAATAAAATTAGTTTCTGGAAAAAAATAAAAAAATTATTTTTTGGCAAAATAATATTTTTTCAAAATAAAATTATTTTCTTGAAAAAATATTATTTTTTCGAAAAAATAAAATTGTTTTCTGAAAAAAAATAAAATAAAATATTTTTGAAAAAAAAAATATATTTTCTGGAAAAAAATTATATTTCGAAAAAAAAATTATTTTCTGAAAAAAGAATATTTTTTAAAAGAAATGTATTAACCAAACACTTTAATAACTTATAAGCTATTTGTTTAATATGAAATGTATTTTAAAAGAAATGTTTTATTCAATTAAATAGAGGGGTATTTTCGTCTTTTTAATAGAAGTCAACACCAATTCAGATTTTTGTCCTTCGCTGTAATTTATGAAACAATAGGGACTAAAGTGTAAAGAGGTCATCTAATAGGGTAGTTGGTTGTAATTTCCCCATATATATATATATATATATATATATTATAACTATCCGGATTTATCTCTATCTCATTCCAATGAATGTTGACACAATGGTGACGTATAGAACATTATTTATACGATATATAGTACCACTCCGCAATTAAAAATTCAAGTTTGTTATTCTAAACAACACGGGTGCTATAATTTCCAACTCCGACACGATGACCGAATTTCTGCGACGTTTCACAAAATATAAAATCACCCGGTTTAATTGCTACGGGGTATCACACATGAGGTCTAGTGTAACATTAAATTGTGAAACACTTTGACATCTTTACCAACAACTTTAACACTATGGATACACTTATATATGAACAGTTCTAACTTTTGCCAACACACTTTTAATCTTTGCCAACACAATTTTTATATTTTTCCAAAATGAAGAATTATAAATTAGAGTATGTGGCTACATTTTTGCAAGTTTTTACCAACATTTTTCATGGTAAAAAGCAGTTATATTGGAAAATAGATATTACCATAAAACAGTCAATACCATTAAAACATTGTCAATCATAACAACATCCAAAATACATGACTGCCAAATATTCAATCCATAATCAAACAGCCAAATGCACTTACATAACCAAACATCTAAATACAAGTTACTCGCAATCCATAAATACAACAAAACTACTTGAGTCACTTAGCAAAATTTCATCATCACAGCCCCCCCCCCCCCCCCCCACAAAAAAATGACAGCTCTAGTTGCCTCATGGTCTACGTCGAGCAGAACGTTTTGCATCTCCGACTTCGTTCCTCGCACTCTCAGTTGTAGAGTATGTTGTTGTATTTGAGAAGAGCCCGCATTATCTCCCTCATTTGAAGGAAGTTCCCAGCCTCCACTGCTATGTTGGCCAGTTTGTGGCCCATTATTACCAATCACCAAATGAATCAACAGTTAACTAGAAAGTACAACAATTAGCAAAAAAGACTACAGAGCACATGAGTTAAATTCTGATACAAAACACAGGATATACCATGACCATGATAAACTAGAACTAAAGCGTGAAAAACTATCATTATAAGCAACCAATATTTGAATGCAAAAACACAACACTGATTTTTAAATAAAAAATCATTAAAGTAGTATAACATTCTTTTCAAGATAGAAAAATAACATGCATGTTTGCATCTCTGTAATCTATAATTCTTAGTAAACATACCTGATCTGGAGTCCATTCTGCTGGATAGTAAAAAAATTCCGCATGTTTGCATCTATGTACCTGATTCTAGAACATTGACTTTAATATTCGGCCAGTTTAACATCTCTAATTTTACCTAGATTTTACGCATATATTTATATTCCAATTGTAGGGTACGAGAATCAAGATCACGGTTAGGACGATTCATAAGCATTCCAATTTAACCTTGTTTTTGACAATTATTTTCCGCTGCTGGATTTTACGGTTGTATTGGAGGCTTGAAATCGTTTTAAATTCCGCAAATATTTTAGAAAATGTATGTTTCGTAACAACTTGAAATTTCTACAAGTTTTATTTATTATAAAAAAATATATTCATAAAATAACTTAAAAAAATTGGGTCGTTTTGAGAGTAATTTATTTGGACCGCCTAAAATATTTTAGCAAGCCCGCCTATTTCTTTTAGTTTTTAGTTACACTTTTTTTAAATAGCAACGACTACACCAAAATTTTGTGTTAGCGTAGATATTCAATTTAGTCTATGGTAACACTAATTTATATTAGAAAAATGTGTAGCCTTAAATCAAATTTGACTGACTTTAAGGCACATAAGGCTACACTTTTGCTTGTAACATCAAAAAAAATGTTGTAGCCTTAAATCAAATTTGACCAACTTTAAGGCACATAAGGCTACACTTTTGCTTGTAACATCAAAAAAAATATTGTTGAAAGCCATATATGGTGTAGTGCTTAGACCCGAGATCGAGGTCTGGCTCCAGCGAGTGCAAGGGCAACTTTACATGTTAGAGATTTCATCGCCACTTGAGGAGACAATCAGAGAGAATCAGGGTTCAGACCCATCATTGTTGCGCATCCGTAAGGATGTGGCTCAGGGGAAAGCCCCTGGATTTGTGGTCCACGAGGATGAACTTTTGCGATTTAAGAATCGGTTGTGCGTACCGGCGAATGACGAGTTGAAAAACTCGATTTTGAGAGAAGCTCATGCTACCCCTTATTCCGTTCATCCGGGGTCTAGCAAGATGTACAAGGACTTGAAACAAAATTACTGGTGGAGTAATGTGAAGCGAGAAGTCGCAGAATTTGTTTCGAGATGCTTAACCTGTCAGCAAGTCAAGATTGAACATCAGCGACCTGCGGGTATGTTGAAACCTCTCCCTATTCCAGAGTGGAAGTGGGAAGACATTTCGATAGATTTCATCACGAGTTTGCCGACGAGTCGTCGTGGCATGAATACAATCTGGGTAATTATGAACCGTTTGACTAAATCGGCTCATTTCCTTGAGATTAAGGATTCATGGGGTCCCAAGAGACTTGCCCAGTTGTTCATCAAAGAGATAGTGAGACTGCACGGTACTCCTAAAAGTATCGTTTCCGATCGTGACGGACGATTCATGTCTCATTTTTGGAAATCAGTTCATCGTGCTATGGGAACTCAGCTTAATCTCAGTACCGCTTTTCATCCTCAGTACGACGGACAATCAGAGATGACTATTCAGACATTGGAGGAAATGTTGAGGGCATACGTCCTCGATTGGAAAGACGATTGGGAAGCCCAATTACCAGTGATTGAGTTCACGTACAATAATAGTTGGCATGCTTCGATTAAGATGGAACCTTACGAGGCCTTGTACGGTTGTCGTTGTCGATCCCCTTTGTGTTGGGATGACTTATCAGAGTCAATCGGCACCGAGCCCGATATGCTTATAGCCGCCCGTGAGAAGGTAGCTTTGATCAGGAGTCGTCTGTTGACCGCTCAGAGTCGACAGAAATCATACACAGATAATCGTCGTCGACCACTAGAGTTCGAGACAGGTGACCACGTGTTGGTCAAGGTATCCCCGAGTCGAGGCATTTTCCGTTTCGGAAAATGGGGAAAGTTGAGTCCGAGATTCATTGGATCGTTTGAGATTTTAGATCGAGTAGGCGAGTTAGCTTATCGATTGACTTTACCTCCGGCGTTAAGCCGAATTCATAATGTGTTTCACGTCTCTCAATTGCGGAAGTATGTTGCCGACCCGAGCCACATACTTCAGTTCGACGAAATCGAGATCGCGGATGATCATTCGTATGAGGAGCGTCCTATACGAGTTTTAGAGTGGCGAATCAAACAGTTGAGGAACAAGACGATTCCTTTGGTCAAGATTCAGTGGTCTAGACATGGATTCGAAGAGGCTACTTGGAAAACCGAGGAGAGTATGCGGGAGAATTATCCCGAGTTGTTTGACCCTTAGTTTCGAGGATGAAACTCTTTTTAAGGGGGGGAGTATGTAATACCTGGTTGTAATTCGTTCATTTTCATTCAGTATTAATCAGTCAGTAATTATCACTCAGTTATTTTCACTCATTATTAATCACTTATCATTCATGATTCATTCATTTGCGTTCACTGTTGGCATGTTGTAGCCGTATATCAATTACCGATCGTCATTTCATCTCTGCTTATAGATCGAGACGGGAGTATTATCATTTTCATCGTGATTGGTAGTCTTGTACTAGGAGTATCATCTTTGGCATGTGTTGGACTTGTTCACTTTCACATACGTACGGTATGTCGGATCATTCATCAATCGTAGCGAGAAATCGGAGTTATCGGATTTCACCTTGTCCAGCAACGAGTTACGGCCGTAAGGATTGTCTGATACAGCCGTAACAGGCATTCGTTGATTTCAGACCATTTTGGATGAACGGGACTTACGGCCGTAAGGTTGCGGCATACGGCCGTAAGTTGAGCAGGTACGGCCGTAAGGCTTGGCCGGATACGGCCGTACATGTCGAGCAGGGTGCCCAGGCGTTTTTGGCCGAAGGCGAGTTACGGCCGTAAGATGGGCAGGATACGGCCGTAAGGGGTATTCGTAAATTTCAGGTTTTGTCGGACGAGAAGGACTTACGGCCGTAAGGGTTGCGGCATACGGCCGTAAGACGAGGAAAGTACGGCCGTGAGGCTTGGCCGGATACGGCCGTACGTTGCAGGCAGGGTGCCTGGTCAGTTTCGGCGAAGGGGACTTACGCCCGTAAGTTAGGCCGGATACGGCCGTATCGGGCGGGTTACGCCCGTAAGTCAGGTTCGGATACGGCCGTAAGGCTGTCGGCAGGTGTTTGGACGAAGCCGAGTTACGGTCTTACGAGTTGGCTGGTTACGGCCGTAAGGCCGTTGACTGACACGTTTTTAGTGTAACTATCGCAAGTGCACGATATCGTATCAAGTAGTAAAGTGGACTTTTTGAGTCCGGTTTATCGATCCCACAAGGAAGTTTGGTTATAATTTGAATTATACACTATTAGTCTATTTTTATAGATACTAAGATAAGTGAGATACACAATTAAAAAGTTTGGTTTAATAATTGCAAAGAAAATGCAATATTAGTTTTAATATTATAAGGAAATAACAAGATAGCAATAATAATAGATTGATTAACGATAAAATGAAATAGTTGGGATTACAAACTTAGTTCGTCATTAGTTATAAAAGATGTATAGGATATCATAAGATGAATTTACTTATTATGTTGTGTAGATTCGATTTTCCTTAAAAAGACGGTTTCTCTTTCGAACTATAAAACGCCCTTACATATTGAATCAATCCACTACATTTCTATGTTGATTGGCTTCAATACATAGCATTAGGATTTATGAAAATAACTTAAAGAATCATCTAAGGACTAGAAGTATATTTCTATCCCCTAGAACAACTTAGAACAACTTAGAGTGAAGATCATTTGATCTAATCAAACATATTTTCTTTCGAAACATATGAAGACCATAAATATCGTCATTTATTGGCCAAATAAATAAAGATTGTTAAAACAATGAAAATCACACACAATAATAAGTAATTCACAATAGATCTTTTATACAAACATAAATAACATGACTAACCTTGTTTATAATCCCAACTAAAGGTTACTTAGCCCATGAAGGGTTTATTATACATATTACAAGCTTTGGTGGTCATTATTAGTTGAATCAAGAGAAAGAATTGATCCTAACTCCCTTAGTAGATAAAGGAGATAGAACCAATAAACTCTCTGAACAACATATGCTATACCACACTTACAAAAATCACTCAAGAACACAAGTGTGTTCTTCACACAAAAAGAAAAGTTTACAAAAAATAGAAAATTATAAGATGAATGATCAATGATGAAGGATCTAAGGGGTCTATTTATACACCTAAAGTCATCTAATAGCTCCAAAACTCCAGCATTATTACAATAGATCGGATCAATGCCAGCCATCCCCTCAATAATACACAAAAAGTATAAAAAATTAGACAAATCATAACAATCTGTCAAGAGTTACGGCCGTAACATTAAGGAGTTACGGCCGTAACTTGGATGACTTACGGCCGTAACATTCTGTAGTTACGGCCGTAACTAACCGTAAATTTGTTCACTGGTTGCTTTGAAAGTTATGTTTTCAGCCCAGAATTTCTCAGACTTTGCGTTTTTGCCCCAAATCTTCTTCGGATGATAACTTTTGATATATAACTCTGATTTTGAATCCGGAAAGACTGCCGTCTCGGAAAGCCCTACAACATGAATATATCAAAATTCAACAAAGAGAATATTAAATAAACATGTTATTTCTTGAGTAAATCAGTTATTTAATCCGATTATCATCCGATAAAAATAAAATTATTAAAAACTAATTAATTAAAAGCAAAAAACGAGTAGACTAGCTCAATTATGGGTGAATTTTATCGACATAAACCATGAATAAGTGTACAAACTGACACTTATCACACCCCCAAACTTGAATTCTTGCTAGTCCCGAGCAAGACTCTTTATTATTCATGCTCCAAAAATAAAAATAAGAAAAAATAATACACACATAAATTAAAATATAAAAAAAGAAAAGGAGATCAAAATGTCATTAATACACAACAACCAGCTTTATACAGTAGATAGAAATGAATCAAGATTCAAAATAAATCTACTAATGTTTTTGAAGTTAAAACACGGTTTTTATTTTGTAATTCCAAATTCAAGGTTTTTCCCCCAAAAGGTTGATTATTTCTTTCCCACTCGTGATACACACGACTCCCTTTAATGGTTGCTCTCGATCACTCGTTTATTTTTCGACTCAATATGAAGAAGAATTTCATTGGCGTCATCAAATATTGTGATTTTTCACGAAATTGAGTGTATTGAAATTCAGCCGCTAATTAATTCAAATCTGCTCATAAACTACATCCCTTAGTGATAGCTTTCACACCGTTATTTGCTAACGTGTAACTCTTTTCACTAACACAATTTCTATCTCATTTTTTTTTAAAAAGGTGATAGCTTTCACACCGTTATTTGCTAACGTGTTGCTCTTTTCACCAATTTTTCTGAGACGGCAGCTACGCACCAACAATGGTTAGTCCTTTATTTTTCGCAAAATTTAAGACCCCCAAAATTAGGCAGCTGTTGCTCCTCAACACTTCTCCTTTTCGTCATTTTTTTTAGGTGATAGCTTTCACACCGTTATTTGCTAACGTGTTGCTCTTTTCACCAATGACTCCTTTTTTTAGGGAATAGAATTTTTGCAGAAAATCATTTCTTAGTTTAATCTTGAAAAATCAAAAACTCCACAAATTAAGTAAATTTCAGTTCTATTTTTCATCAACCGATTGATTCTTCTTTTCTCAAGATAACGAATGACTCGATTTTATTTGATAATTGCAAGGCTTGGAAAGAGAGATTAAGGCTCAAAAATTTTAGAATATACAAAAAAAAAAAATTACCGGTTAAAACGATTTTAGAAGCTTGTATATAGCTAATTTATTGGTGTTATGGCTAGATCTAGAAATCTCATGTATATATATATATTATATATATATATATAGAAATATATATACACTAAACCTAAAAAAAAATCAATGCCAAATAATAAAAACACACCACACACTACAATAATCAAAACAAACCACAATCAAAACATCATAGTTCAAAAACCAACAAAATAAACACAGAAATATGAAAACACCCCCAAACTTAAATTTAAAACTGTCCCGAGTTTTTTTAGAATTTAAAAGCAAGTGAGAAAACAGAAAACTCCCTGAAATTTTAGCTTTTTGATCCTCCAGGTGTGTCATCAGGGATGTTTAGAAAACGGAAAAGCTTTTCAAAGCACTTCTCCGTTTCTAATTGTCGGTCTATTATTTCATTCTGATTTCTCAAAATTTCAGCCTGGAATGTTTCTAATCCCCGAACTCTTTCAAGCAAATTCGCCTCAAAAGGCGTCAAGTCATCTCCGGCATCCTCTTCGGCCTCATCTTCCTCCTCGTGGCTACTATCCTCTTCCGGTTCAAAACGTGCCCGTTTGCTCCTCAATTGAGTACTTCGAAAAATACTACTCCGGCCGTTCAGTCGATCTCCATGTGTTAATGTATCACCCCCCGCCGAAATTTTTACTCTCTGGCTCCTGCAAATACCGGTGATAAGGCAGGGGTATGGCATCTTCTGCCTAGTCGGGACCATGCCGGCATAGTGACAAATCGTAGTATAAATGTGAGTACCCAAATCCATTTTTACCCCTCGGCGGATAGCAAATAAACCTCGCAGGTGGCCAATGGAAACCGTCGTCAGAGTCGAGGTCGGGTAAATACTCCCGGCTGCCCACATCCATAAGTACCAAGCATCATCAATTAGGTCCGCCTAGTTGTATCGGGGTTTGATCATCCCAATACTGTCATGCAGCTCGCTCACTAACGCCCAGCGTAAAACCCTATCATCCAGCACCTCTTCATTAGGTAAGATAGAAATGTCAACCGCGTTAGTATAATTAACCCCCAAATACTTGTTAATGACATCCAGTGAAAAATTAATCGATTTCCCATTCACAGCCGTCTGATGATAAGTAGGCGACCCTACCTGCCCAATGGACTTGTTGAAAGAATTGTAAAAGTTTAGGATCAAGGTCGGGTTACCATTTGGGAGATCGGAAACGAATTTTTCCTGGCCGTTATCTATGAATTTTTGGATGAAAGGGCTAGTGATAGTGTCTCTATCCGAATCGCCAATGAAATTATCAAGATTGAACAATCTTTCCTTAATGCACTTTGTGTTTTGATTTCTTTGCGGTGGTGCCGGACCTTGAGATGACGAACCGACCTTTTCTTTTCCTTTTGACGATTTCTTCAGTGCCATCCCTGAAATTTAACAAAATCAACTTGCTTTTCATCACACGACTATAATTATCAAGCAAAACCAATAAAAACATAAAAAAAATTCAAAGATTTTTGTTGTGGCATTTCGTCGGACACCTTGAGTTCATAGTTTTTTAACAAGCTTTTTCATTCAAACTCAAATCCATAAAGCCACCACAAATCAATGAATCAAATAACCACACAAATATCAACAATACTAACAAATAAACATGATTTAATCAACGAATCATACGGAAATAAGAATCAAAAAACAAATATGAATGAAAAACTAAAAACTAAAACTCAAAAATATATAAATTGAAACAAGGATTGAAAGAAAACCTGATGATTTTATGTTAATGTTGATAAGATAATGAATTGTATTGAGGAATTTGAGTTTTAGAAAGTAGGGATTGAGAGGGGGAAATAAAAAAAAAATTCGCACTGCTGGTCGCTTGGTGTCTCGTCTGGTTTGTGAATGTGTTGCAAAGTCCGTTTTTTTTAATACAGACATGTAGTTACAGCCGTAACATATCCTAGTTACGGCCGTATGATGCATTCGTTTTTCTAACAGGTTTTTAAGTTACGGACTTATCTTTCCAGACTTACGGTCGTATGATGCATTCGTTTTTCGGACCTTGTTTTAAGATACGTACGTAACATGCAATAGTTACGGCCGTAAGGTGCTTTCGGGAAAAATGTAATGGAACAACATATGGCCGTAAGACTTATAACTTACGGCCGTATTTATTTATTTATTTATTTTTATTTTTTTTATTTTTTTTAAGTTTTTAATATATTTTTTAGAAAATTATAATTATTATATGTGTGAGAATAATGAAAGAAAGACTCCCTGGATTTTATGAATGATATGATCCTTGCTCTTGTTGTTGAATCTTTCCGTGTTACCCCCAAACTTATTTTGCGAAATAATAAAGATTGGATTGCCTCCCAATAAGCGCTTTGTTTAACGTCCTTAGCTTGACTTCTCGTCAGATTAATTAGGTATTTCCAGCATTATGATTGACTTTGCTGTCGAGAATTCTCCTCCCAGATATGGCTTTAACCGTTGGCCATTTACTTTGAAACTCCCGTCGGTTGTATTATAAATCTCCACAGCTCCATGAGAAAACACCTCTTTGATCGTGTAAGGGCCCATCCATCATGATCGCAGCTTACCCGGAAACAGACGCAGTCGTGCATAAAAAAGGAGAACTTGGTCTCCTGCTTTAAAATCTCTTCTTAGAATTCTGCTGTCATGCCATCTTTTTGTTTTTTCTTTGTAGATTTTGGCATTTTCATATGAGTCGAGTCGGATTTCATCCAACTCATTTAACTGCAGCAACCTTTTCTTTCCAGCCAACTGTTCATCAAAGTTTAATTTTTTATAGCCGAAAAGGCTCGATGTTCAAGTTCTACTGGCAGGTGACAGGCTTTTCCAAAAACCAGACGAAATGGAGACATGCCTATCGGTGTCTTATAAGCTGTTCTGTAAGCCCAGAGCGCATCATCCAGCTTTTTCGACCAATATTTCCGAGATGAGTCGACTGTCATTTCAAGTATACATTTCAGTTCACGATTGGAAACCTCGACTTGTCCACTGGTTTGTGGGTGATAAGAGGTAGCGACACGGTGTTTTACTCCGAATTTGGTCAATAGAGCCTTAACCTGGTGATTGCAGAAATGAGATCCGCCATCACTGATAATAACTCTCGGAGTTCCGAAGCGAGTGAATATATTTTTCTTTAGAATATTTACCACGACCTTAGCTTCGTTTGTTGGTAATGCAATAGCCTCCACCCGTTTAGATACGTAGTCCACAGCTACAAGGATGTATTCATTAGAGAACGATGATGGAAAGGGTCTCATGAAATCAATTCCCCAAACGTCGAAGATTTCAACTTCAAGGATGAAATTCATTGGCATTTCATTTCTTTTTGACATGTTTCCATGTCTTTGGCACCGGTCACACTTCGAGACAAATGTATGTGCATCTTTGAACAGAGTGGGCCAATAGAATCTTGCTTCAAGAATTTTTGCTGCTGTTTTTGAACCCCCAAAATGTCCTCCATAGTGAGAGGAATGACATCTTTCTAATACCTTCTCCATTTCTTCTTCCGGTATGCATATCCGGATGATTTGATCAGGTCCTCGTCTGAACAATAGAGGATCTTCCCAGTAATAGTATTTCAACTCGGAGAAGAATTTTTTCTTTTGATGATGGGAAAAATTTGGGTGAATTATTCCACTAACAAGGAAATTAACGATGTCAGCATACCATGGTGCATTTTGTTTTTCCTGGATATTAGAGATTTGGAACAGTTGTTCATCCGGAAATACTTCATTTATTTCCTTCTCTTGAGCATTGTTTTGGTCTAGTCTAGAGAGATGATCCGCCACTCGGTTTTCTGTTCTCTTTCTATCTCTGATTTCTATGTCGAATTCTTGCATAAGTAGAACCCATCGGATTAGCCTTGACTTTGCATCTTGCTTTGTCATTAAATATTTCAAAGCTGAATGATCAGTGTAGACAATGACCTTTGATCCCAATAAGTAGGATCGAAATTTGTCAAAGGCATAAACCACTGCAAGCATCTCTTTTTCAGTTGTTGTGTAGTTCAGCTGAGCATCATTCATAGTCCTGCTAGCATAATGGATCACTTGCATCATTTTGTCCTTCTTCTGGCCCAGCACGGCCCCCACGGCATAATCACTTGCATCGCACATCAAAATGAATGGAATAGTCCAATCTGGAGAAATGATGATTGGAGCTGATGTAAGCTTATCCTTCAAAGTTGCAAAGGCCACGTGGCATTCATTTGTGAAAAGGAATGGTGTATCTTTCTCAAGCAAAGAACAGATAGGTTTTGCTATTTTTGAGAAATCTTTTATGAACCTCCGATAGAATCCTGCATGTCCAAGAAAACTCCTTACTCCTTTCACCGAAATTGGTGGAGGAAGTTTTGCAATCACTTGGATCTTTGCCTTATCGACTTCAATTCCATGTTGTGAGATTCTATGGCCAAGTACGATTCCTTCCTGGACCATGAAGTGACATTTCTCCCAATTGAGAACTAGATTTGTGTCTTCACATCTTTCCAAGACCATGCCTAAGTGATTTAGGCATTTATCAAATGAATCTCCAAAAACCGAGAAATCGTCCATGAAAACTTCAATGAATTTTTCAACCATGTCTGAGAATATTGACATCATGCATCTTTGAAATGTGGCTGGAGCATTACACAATCCGAATGGGATTCTTCTATAGGCAAATGTTCCATAAGGGCATGTGAATGTTGTTTTCTCTTGGTCTTCTGGGGCTATTACGATTTGGTTGTACCCTAAATAGCCATCGAAAAAACAGTAGTAAGAATGTCCCGCCAATCTATCGAGCATCTGATCAATAAATGGGAGTGGAAAATGATCTTTTCTTGTCATCTTTTTTAGTTTCCTGTAATCAATGCACATTCTCCATCCTGTGATCGGTCGTGTCGGTATAATTTCATTGTGCTCGTTCTCTATGATCATGATTCCACTCTTTTTGGACACCATATGTACAGGGCTCACCCATGGAGTATCTGAGATTGGATAAATGATTCCTGCGTCAAGTAATTTAAGAATCTCTGCCTTCACAATTTCCTTCATGTTTGGATTCAAACGTCGTTGATGCTCAATTGAAGGTTTGCAGTCATCTTCCATCAAAATTTTGTGAGTGCATATAGAGGGGCTTATTCCTCTAATGTCCGCAATAGTCCATCCAATTGCTCTTTTGTGATTCCTCAATACCCTTAGTAATTTCCCTTCTTCAAGTTCGGTCAATATGTTAGATATGATGACCGGAAGTGTAGAGGAAACGCCCAAGTAAGCGTATCTAAAATGTGTGGGTAGAGGTTTGAGATCAAGTATTGGAGCTTCTTGTAAAGAAGGGAGGGGTTTAGCGGAGCTTGTCCCCAATTCTTCAAAATGTGAATGCCTTCTTAAGGGTGGTAGTGCTTCTAGATAGTTAACTGTTTCGGCCAAGTGATATTCTTCTTCCATGCTGGTTAGAGAATTTGCTATACATGTCTCAAGAGGATCTTTAGATGAATTTTCTCTAAAGACTTGTTCACCATGGCTTCAATTGCGTCTATTCTTAGACAATACTCATCTGTGGAGGGTTAATTCAAAGTTTTTAGGACATCGAAGATGACATGTTCGTCTTCCACTCTGAGAATTAGCTTTCCTTCATAGACGTCAATAAGAGCACGTCCGGTTGCGAGAAATGGTCGTCCCAAAATAATGGGAATATCCTGATCTTCTTCCATGTCGAGGATGATAAAATCTGCTAGAAATATGAATTTATCAACCTTGACGAGCACATCTTCTATTATCCCACGTGGATATTTGATTGACCGATCGGCTAATTGTAGTGAAACTGTTGTTGCTTTTGTTCTCCCAAGTTCAATTTGTTGAAAATTGACAGGGGCATCAAGTTGATACTTGCCCCTAAATCACAAAGAGCTTTGCCAAAATTCACTTCACCAATTGTACACGGGATTGTGAAAGTTCCCGGATCTTTTAGCTTGGGTGGCAACTTCTTTTGTAGTATTGCGCTACATTCCTCTGTTAGCATGATAGTTTCGTATTCTTCAAGCCTTCGTTTGTTGGAAAGAATATCTTTCATAAATTTGGCATAGCTTGGCATTTGTGCTAGAGCATCGGCAAAAGGAATGTTGATGTCTAGCTTTTTGAAAATTTCCAAGAATTTCCCGAATTGAGCATCGAGCTTGTGATTCTTCAACCATTGAGGAAATGGGATAGGTGGAACATAAGATTTTATAGCAACTGGACCTTTTTGAGATGAAGGTCCTGTATCAGATTCTTTTTCTGATTCTTGATTTTGTTTATTTTTTTGTTTTTCCAGATGATTTTCCATAGAAATTTCGGGCAACTGCACTCCACTTCTTGTTGTGATAGCTTGGACATTTTCCCTTGGATTTACCTCAGTATTGCTAGGTAACATGCCATGAGATCTTTCTGAAAGTATTTTGGCCATTTGGCCAACTTGTGTCTCCAGATTTTTAATTGAAGCATCATTGCGTTGTTGATACTTCAGTTGTTGTTCAGCTAGCTTCGTGATTGCTTCTTCCCATCCGGGCTTCTTTTCTTGATGCGTTGGATTCAACACATTGTTGTTGTTTGAATAAGAAAATTTTGGATGATTTTTGTACCCTGGATTGTATGTTGGCCCGTAAGGATTGTATGCTTGCCTTTGGAAATTCTGAGCATACGCCACTTGTTCTGGTGGTGGTGGTGACTGCTCCTGTTGCACTAAGGGACAGATAGTGCTGTTGTGAGTTGCTACACAAATTTCACATGAAAAAACTTAAACTTGTGGAGTTTGCACCGTCTTCACAGATTGAGGAGTTGAAAAAGACATTTCCTCGACTTTCTTTGATAGAGCTTCAATTTTTGCCAACATAAGTGAATAAGAATCCACTTCAAAAACACCATTTGGTTTCTTTTGGATATTTAGATCTGCCATCTTGCACTTTGTTCACTTATAACCTCAAAAAGATTATAAGCCTCTTTCATAATTTTGTTGCCCAGTGAGCCATTTGATGATGAATCGACATTGGCTCGGCATCAAGGTAAAATTCCAGAATAGAAGTAATTGACTTGTGCTCCCAAATTGAAACCATGGTTAGGACATTTTCGTAGCATATCTTTGTATCTCTCCCATGCTTCGTGGAATGATTCTGAATCTTGTGGACGAAATGTAGAGATTTCGTATTTGAGTTTTGCCACTTTTATTGGTGGAAAGTATTTAGTGGTGAATTTTTGGACAAATTCGGGCCAATTTGTTATGCTTCGTGGTGGAAAAGTATCTAGCCACTCTCTTGCTCTGTCCTTCAAAGTGTGCACGAAAAGTCTCATTTTGATCGCCTCGTCATTTACATTTGGATATTTGAAATTTCACAAAACGGTTAATATGGAGATATGGATTCTCGTCGGTTCTTCCATAGAATGAGTTGTTGTTGGAGAAGAGATTGATGACATCGGGGCGAATTTGAAAATTGTCCACTCCAAATGGTGGATAGATTACACTTGATTGAACGCTCAAAGATGGGGGGTTCATGAATTCCCCAAAGAGCATATTGTCTTCATCTATATCCGGCACAATAGGATATTGTTGATGTTGAATGTTTTGAACATTAGGTATTCCCCCTACCGGAGGAATTCTTTCATTATCATTTCCTTGGGGGAGACGTGGATTTAGTTCGTCCGCCATTGATGGTGAAATAATTTTTTTCTTTTGTTCTCTTCGCCTTTTTCTCAATGTGGCTTCGATCTCGGGATCTAGTGAAATTAAATCGCGATTGTACGTCCTTCGCATAGACAAGAGAATCTACAACAAAGAAAAAGTTGTATTTATAACAATCGTTAATAATGTAATATTTCAAATATACCACTTATATTTCCCCGGCAACGGCGCCAAAAACTTGACACGTTTTTAGTGTAATTATCGCAAGTGCACGATATCGTATCAAGTAGTAAAGTGGACTTTTTGAGTCCGGTTTATCGATCCCACAAGGAAGTTTGGTTATAATTTGAATTATACACTATTAGTCTATTTTTATATATACTAAAATAAGTGAAACACACAATTAAAAAGTTTGGTTTAATAATTGCAAAGAAAATACAATATTAGTTTTAATATTATAAGGAAATAACAAGATAGCAATAATAATAGATTGATTAACGATAAAATGAAATAGTTGGGATTACAAACTTAGTTCGTCATTAGTTATAAAAGATGTATAGGAGATCATAAGATGAATTTACTTATTATGTTGTGTAGATTCGATTTTCCTTAAAAAGACGGTTTCTCTTTCGAACTATAAAACGCCCCTTACATATTGAATCAATCCACTATATTTCTATGTTGATTGGCTTCAATACATAGCATTAGGATTTATGAAAATAACTCAAAGAATCATCTAAGGACTAGAGGTATATTTCTATCCCCTAGAACAACTTAGAGTGAAGATCATTTGATCTAATCAAACATATTTTCTTTCGAAACATATGAAGACCATAAATATCGTCATTTATTGGCCAAATAAATAAAGATTGTTAAAACAATGAAAATCAAACACAATAATAAGTAATTCACAATAGATCTTTTATACAAACATAAATAACATGACTAACCTTGTTTATAATCCCAACTAAAGGTTACTTAGCCCATGAAGGGTTTATTATACATATTACATGCTTTGGTCGTCATTATTAGTTGAATCAAGAGAAAGAATTAATCCTAACTCCCTTAGTAGATAAAGGAGATAGAACCAATAAACTCTCTGAACAACATATGCTATACCACACTTACAAAAAACACTCAAGAACACAAGTGTGTTCTTCACACAAAAAAAAAGTTTACAAAATATGGAAAATTATAAGATGAATGATCAATGATGAAGGATCTAAGGGGTCTATTTATACACCTAAAGTCATCTAATAGCTCCAAAACTCCAGCATTATTACAATAGATCGATCAATGCCAGCCATCCCCTCAATAATACACAAAAAGTATAAAAAATTAGACAAATCATAACAATCTGTCAAGAGTTACGGCCGTAACATTAAGGAGTTACGGCCGTAACTTGGATGACTTACGGCCGTAACATTCTGTAGTTACGGCCATAATTTGGCTTCGTAAATTTGTTCACTGGTTGCTTTGAAAGTTACGTTTTCAGCCCAGAATTTCTCAGACTTTGCGTTTTTGCCCCAATTCTTCTTCGGATGGTAACTTTTGATATATAACTCTGATTTTGAATCCGGAAAGACTGCCAAATTCGTCTCGGAAATCCCTACACCATGAATATATCAAAATTCAACAAATAGAATATTTAATAAACATGTTATTTCTTGAGTAAATCAGTTATTTAATCCGATCATCATCCGATAAAAATAAAATTACTAAAAACTAATTAATTAAAAGAAAAAAACGAGTAGACTAGCTCAATTATGGGTGAATTTTATCGATACAAACCATGGATAAGTGTACAAAACTGACACTTATCATTGACCTGGGATGTTACGGCCGTAAGTAAGCCGAGTTACGGCCGTAACTTCCGGCAGTTTATAAGGACTTGGCCAAGACTTTTTCATCATTTTCACCATTTCTTTCACCTTGTTCCGAGAGAGAGAGCTTGAGGGAGGGATTTTCCATCATCAATCACTTGAGTGTTAGATTTTTATCATCTTCATTCGTTTGGGTAGCTTGGATACTCGATTTAACTCGTGTTCATCGGATCGAAGTGGTTGGATCTTCAAGAGGTAATTTCTTCAACATCTTGGATTTCGATTTTGTATTGAGGTATGATGTTTTGGACGTTAAAATCATGTTGTATGAAGTGATGTATGCATGATTATGGATATGTATGATTATTCAATGGATTATTGAAGGATTATTCAAGAACACTTTGAATATTGAGTTGGATTTGGGGGTTTTCGATTAATTATTGTAATCACGAATTTGGATATTCATTTTGGATTACTAATCATATTGAAGATGTTTTGTTGGTTTGAAATACTTTTTGGAGATTTGATGTTGGTATTATTGAGGTTTGGTTGTTAACAATCGAAGATTGGCCACAACGTATTCGATATAATGCCCCAATGAATTTGGTTTAGTCGTATTGACGTTTTGAGTTCGTTATAATAGTGTTTGATTCGTATATTGAGCGGATTGTTGGTAATTGTGTTATTCAAGGTTGTTCGAGCGACCGACTTTTCATTTAGGACGTTTGTTCGTGGAAGGACATTGTTCACCGGTGTTGTGTAAGTTAATTCTTACTCGGTTAAAAGGATATTCATTATTTTTGTTGTTGTTCATTCATAATCATAACTCATTCATCATTGTATTAACCGTATTGAGACTTGTAATTGTCGAATAATCACTTCATTAACGAGGAACGGCGGTTCCAATCATTTTATTGAACTATCATTCACTTCACTATTATTTTCATCTCGGTGAGTCATTCTTGACCTTGTCGGATTATTATTTATTGATATTCATTTTGGTCATTCTCGTTCATATGAACTTCTGGGTTCATATTGCGTGGCCGGGTGCGGACGTGTGGAATTTTTAGTCGAGCACGCGATGGTCATGTATTGGGATCGATACATTGGGCTGTGCACACGGTAACGATTACCTCTGTGAGACTAATTAGGTACAAGGACGGGTGTGTCCGGTCATTCGTCTTGTACACTTGCACAGAACATTACGGGCGTACTATGATACTCCTCTTCAGCTTAATTCATAACTAAGGATATTTCATAACTAAAGATATATCATGATTGTATATTTTCAACCCTTGAGGATTGTTGTTCTGTGTAACTGACCCCGTTGGGGATTTTGTTTTCAGGTCACGGCAAGGCAAAGGCACGGGAAGAGCATGTTGACGGCGAGGAGTCCCAGTGATACTAGTAGGGGGCCCCAATCCTTTCAGTCATTCATGTTGTTGTCATTTATTTCCGCTGCAGATTTTCATTTGGATACTCCATTTCATTCAGTGTTGTGTATTTTATCTTCATATAAAATATAATAGTATTCGGTATTGTCCTGGTGTTTTGTGCTTAAACTCCTCATCGGAGTATTTGGTAATATAATGTGGTTCGGTACTACAATTATATTATTTAACTCATCAGTTTTCATTCGCCTAGTGGGTCCCAGTCGGGAATCCACAGCACTGTAGTATCCGCCTAGTTTGGGGTGTTACATAGACGAGCCTTCTACAGAACTGAGGGATATAGTCGCCCCGCCAGCTGCGCCATGCCCTCGGCCACGACCACGGCCGTGTCCACGCCCTCTGCCAGTTGACATTCTAGAGAGAGAAAGGGGAAGTAAACTCATAAGTATAACTCGTAACATACCCATCATGGATATGGATTTCCCATGTCCCGTAATCGAATTACAATGAGGAAATAAAGAAGATAAAGGAGATAAGGAACTTACGAGTACCGGTCGTATGAAATGATGGCGGCGCGATGATACTGTGCTCTCGGAACAATACAATTAGACGCAACAGACCGACAGCCTAGGTATCCATAAACCTAAGCTCCAATACCACATTCTGTAACCCCCCCCCCCCCCAGATTTTTGAAGAATATTACAGCGCCGTGAATCCCTGTCTGGGACCCACTAGGATAATTCTTACACATAACACATCCAATTTCACAATATCCACACAGGAATCAATAAATCCGTGACACACAAGGAAGCTCCAACCAAACAACATCAAAGATCACAAGGAAATACAAGAAATTTATACATCAACCGGGAAAGGAACTCCTATAGTACTCGAGTACCATCTATTAATACAAGGATAAAATGGTCTAAAGGGACAATGCTCAAAATAAAGAGAACATGATTAGCTACAGTATCACACCTCTCCTTCATCATCGTACCGCCCCGGTGCTCGCTTGTTTGGATTCTTCGAACCTGAAATACAAGAAAAGAGTTTTCCCCACACGAGAGGGGTTATAGCAAGTATTACAAGTGAAATGTCACATCTTACACGCAAAAGCACATGCGCCAATTTCAAAGCCATGATAATGATTTTCTGAAAAATGCAATTATCCAAATATATCTCAATAGTGACAATTTCTCCCTTGTTAATCGTGGATCCAGTAATGCGCGAATCCCTCCTCAGCCTCATTAGGCCCTCTTGGAGTGGCTAACCCAACTGTTCGCAGACCCGACAATGCACGGATCCCTCCTCGGCCTCGTCAGGCCCTCTCGGAGTGAACGAATATAACTCTCACACTCATATGCATTACTTTTCACATTTCAGAATATAACTTTCACAAGAATCACTTGCCAGGATGAGAGAAAAGGGTACGGACAACAAGGTACCAAGGTTGAAGGATTCGACAATTCCGAACCTAGACAAATTTGTAATCAACTATCAATAATCCATCGGTATGAAAACAAGTTGGAATACACCCGCAATTACTACCCACAATACATGTATTCCGGCAATAAAACTCTTAGATGGTAAATCACAATCAACCATCCCTAATACTCAATATTTCTAGAAATATACCAATAAATTCGTAGGGAAATATGTATCCAAGGTAGATAATTCATACTCGACATATTCCACCATAACAACAAGCTGAATCGAAGAGATCGGAAAGAAAACCCCCCAATCCCGAAAATCTATGGTTAAGCGAAGTTTACCTCAATTTGGAGCGGTGGAGAAGATTCGACGTTGAATAATCCTAACTAGAAGCTTGAGGATGTTGATGGATGATGATATCTCGTGGAGATCTTCACAAATCGCCAAAAATCGCCCAAAGAAGGAGAAGAAATGGAAAAATGACGAATTGGGGCTGAAGTGTCCTATTTATATAAAATGGGTATTAGCGTGCGCTAATCTCTGAGAATAGCGTGCGCTAACGAGCTCACCGGGTAGACCAGTGGCCTCTACCTGAATCGTTAGCGTGCGCTATACTCTAGCGTGCGCTAGCCTAGAGTTAGCGTGCGCTACCTGATAATTGGTGCCCAGAATTTGAAGTCCAAAACCTACTTTCCTCTGCCATGATCAATCCTTAGCGCGCGCTACTGCTTTGATTAGCGTGCGCTGCTACTACAGCTAGCGTTCGCTATCTTCAACACATAGCGTGCGTTACGAATCTCGATTCCAGTCTGGTACATTTCTGGACTGTCTGCCTCAAATACACTAGTAGCGTGGGCTACTGTTGACAGATAGTGTGCGCTATTAGTACTCAAATAGTGTGCGCTATGAAGCGAACATAGCGTGCGCTACACCTCACGCACAGGTGATAGAATCGCATAAAAAAATCTAATGCAGCAACGATCCGAACAAGAAGAAGTAAATTCCAAATAATATGAACTCCAAGATCAACATCAACTCACTAAACATTTACAACGAGTGTCAAAATACAGGAGCACCAAAACGGATAATTTACAAAAAGTACGGGTATTACAGTTATGCCAAAAGGCAAATCTTACTGCTCGAAGGCGAATCATACTGCCTGAATGTGAATCATGGCATTTTATAATCATAGTATTTTTACACATTAGATATGAACTTGAACATTAAAAGTATTTGAATTCGATTTTTCCATCTTAAGTATGCAGAATCTTGACTGGACAATGCACAATGTATGCTTCTACTTACCAGAATCCACACTACTATCTACGAATAATTCGACAATAATGTGTAAGTAATTTATATTAATTATTAGATAATTAATATTTTAAATAAAAATAATGGGATAGGATTTATCAAAAATCATTAACCGAGTCGAATTTAAATGAATTTTGTAGGATATGAATTTAGGATTTAATGTAACTTAATTTAGGGCTGAATTTGAATATAATTATAATTGATTGGGGACAATCCGCAGGAACCCAAAAGAAGGGGGCTGAATTGTTTAATCTGGAAAAATTAGGGTTATATATAAACATACCCTACTGAATTCGGCAGACATCTTCACCCCAACTCTCCTCTCTCTCTCTCTCTCTCTCTCATGTATCTGTAACCTCCCAAAACTCTCGGCTCTGTCTCTCTCTAAGAATGGTCCCTGCAAAACCACCGATTTCTCTCTAACATACAAATATCTCGGCCTTCCTAGATTTTTTTCTCTTCCCAACACCAGACATACCACAGACTCCTCCAAAAATGGCAGCTCCACATGTCTATGCGGCTCGCAGGTCTTAGGTCCTAGTTCGAATCCCAATGGCATGGCGGCTGGAGGTGCAGGACCAGCGGCAACTAGGTATATGGGTTGGTTCATAAAGGAAAAATGATTTTGAATTATCGATATTAAAGTCGTTACTGATACAAATGTTAAAAAATATTTTTCCATACTTGATTATATTTAAATTGTAAGTCTTCTCGTGTATTCATAATGGTATTTAAGTCATTCTCGTTGTCCGTAACGAGTTCTAATTTGTTCCCATTATTCGAAACGATATACAGATCGTTCCTGTACTTGACCATTTAATATGTCCAAAACGATGTATAAGTCGTTTTTTCCTACATAACAGATACCTCACTGGAGTGGACATCACCGATATTGATATCTTTATTGTAGTTATATAACGATATCTATCTCGTTACATTATATTTACAATAATGCCACTATATTATGTAAATTCGAAAATTGTATGATGTGGTGAAACATTTTTATATCAATATGTAAGTCGTTTGCAATCTAAAACTCATTATAGTTAGTAGATAGCGAACCTAATATCGTTGGGGTTAAAACCAAAACTACAACTATGCTCAAATAGTTTCTTTGATCAAATAACGACTTCGTGTTTAATCTTTTGTCGGGTTAAATGAATCCGTAACCAATGTTTTAAAAATCGGTCGAAGCGTACGCCTCGAGGCGTGCCTCGACTCGAAGCGGCCAAAAAGCGATCCGAGGAGCACGCTCTGGGGTCATCGGGTGAAGCGTACGTTTTTTTCGAGTGAGGCGTACGCCTCGAAGTGTGTCCGCCTTGAGGCGGAAAAGCGGACGCTTCAGTCCACCGACCAATTTTGGCTTGTTCACCGCTTTTTGATTGTTTTTTACTTTTTTTTTAATTCTTTACTTTTTCGTTATTTATAATACCATAACCCTAAATTAAAAAGCCAAAAATCGCACGCTTCTCTTCATTCCTCTGCTCTTTTCCAGTCGTCCGTTCCTCTCTGTCGCCGGGCCTCTCTATCGCCGGCAGCAAAGTCGCACACACACACGCACGCCGGAGATCTCTTCCTCGGGCCTCTCTGTCACTTGGTACGGGGTTAAACTCCTCTTACTCTTCTCACTCTTCTTACTATGTTTGCTTCGAACAACTCTTCTTACTCTGTTTTTTGACTTTTTTTGGGTTGATTTTTGTGGTATGGACAGAATTATGGTGGGAGGAGGATCGAAGGGACAGGCAAGTAGCGGTTCAAGAAAAGACCCGGCTTGGAAGTATGGTAAAGAAATTCAAGTTGAAGGAAAGCATTACAAATACATTGAATGCAATTTTTGTTTGAAAACTATTAAGGGAGGTGTGAAAAGAATGAAGGATCATCTTGCCGGTACACATAAAGATGCAAAGCCATATAGTAGTGTACCGAAAGAAGTGAAGCAAGAAATTAAAGATTATTTGAAGAGAGGATAGCAATTAAAAATCAGTGCTCAAAGGGATTTTGAGGAGATGGTGGACAGTGGCTCTTATTACAATAACCAAGGCTCGATGGGAAGAGGAGGTTCGAGTTCGCGAAGTACTCCTCACACAAGGGGTGTAAGGGGACCGATTGATCGCTTTGTTGTTGAAGTGGAGGAAGAGGATGCTCAAGACATGGGCAACCAAACGAATGTGAAAGAAATGAGGAATAGAGTTTGTTTGGATATTGGAAGATTTTTCATTGAAAACGGAATCCCCTTCAATGCTGCCAAGAGTGCTTCTTTTGTTAATATGTGTCGATCTATTGGGAACTATGGACGTGGCTTAAAACCTCCAACACAATATGAGCTTAGTTCGTGGATCTTGAATGAAGAAGTGAAAACTACAAAAGTGGTTGTAAATGAGGTGAAGAAAACATGGGCACAAACGGGTGTTTCCATATTATCCGATGGTTGGAAAGATATGAGGGGAAGGCAGTTGATTAACTTTCTCGTTAATAACCCCTATGGTACCGTCTATTTAAAATGCGTTGATGTTTCGAATGTTGTGAAAGATGCAAAATTATTGTGCGCACTTTTTGAGGAAGTTGTTAACGAAGTTGGAGAGGATCTTGTGATTCAAGTAGTCACTGATAATGCAACCAATTATAAGGCTGCGGGGGAAATGCTAATGAGGAACAAACAACGTTTGTGGTGGACATCTTGTGCCGCGCATTGTATCGACTTAATGGTAGAAAAGATTGGTGATTTGTCTCAACATAAGAACGCGTTGATAAAAGCGTAACTACTAATTAATTAATATAATATATATATATATTAAATTTTTTAATATTTTATATTGATGTATCGTGTATTATATTTTAGGTGAGTAATTTTATCTATATTCATGGATGGGCATTAGCATTGATGAGGGAACACGCAAAGAAGGATCTTCTTCGCCCGGCTGCTACTAGATTTGCCACAACTTACTTAACAATACAAAGTATGATAAATTTGAGGCAACCTTTGGAAGCCATGTTTGCTTCTTCTGAATGGTCAAGGCATGCCTTGTCAAAAAAACCGGAAGGTAAAACCGTAAAGAGGTGTATCTTTAATCCTAATTTTTGGACAAGTATGTCATATGCAGTAAGAAGTACAAAGCCTCTTGTAGGAGTGTTGAGGATGACGGATTCTGAAAAAGTGCCGGGAATGGGTTTCTTGTATAGTGCAATGGACAAAGCTAAAGAAGAAATAGGAAAAAATTTGGGTGGAGAGTTGGGAGCTTACAAAGAAATATGAAGTATTATTGATGAAAATGGGATTTTCAAATGCATCGCGATTTACATGCAGCAGCATACTTTTTAAATCCTCGCTTCCAATATTTTGAAGGTTTCTCCCTTCGTTCGGAGGTCAAGTTGGGCTTATATAATTGCTTAGGTAAACTTGTTACAAACAGAGTGGGTAGAGAAAAAGTTGATGAACAACAACAACAACAACAACATCTAAGCCTTAGTCCCAAAATGATTTGGGGTCGGCTAACATGAATCAAACTTTGAAACCGTCAATAATCGTTACATAAATAACATAAAAGGAAAAAAGAGGGAAAAAGTAGAGAAAAAAGCAAATAAAAAAAGAGAGTAAAAAAAAAAAAAAAAAAAAAGATAACATGAAATAAAAGAAAATAGGAATTAAAAAAAAAAAAAAAAAAAAATCAGACTCCATCCACCATCCGTATTCTTTCCCGCCACATTTGCCTCTCCATCGCCATACTTTCTCCAATTCCAAGAAACCGCATATCATTTTCAATCATCTTTATCCAAGTTTTCTTGGGTCTTCCTCTACCTTTCACAACATTACTTGCTCCCCAACTTTCTAGCCTCCTCACTGGGGCATCAATAGGTCTTCTTCTCACATGACCAAACCATCGTAATCGATTCTCCATCATCTTGTCTTCTATAGACGCAACTCTTACCTTCTCTCTGATCACCTCATTTCTGAGCCGATCCTTTTTTGTATGACCACACATCCATCGTAGCATACGCATCTCTGCCACTAGCAGAGGGCTTGTTCGGTAATCCACTAGCAAAGTCATCGGCTACTAAGCGATCTCCTGGTTAGTAAATAATTAAATATTGCTTCTTTTTTAATTATGTTTTATTTTTTATATTTGCTTAGATTCTTAAATATTACCTATGTTATGTAGCTGATTCGTGGCTGTAATTTGGAGATGAAACACCTGAATTGACAAGCTTTGCTGTTAGAGTTTTAAGTCTTACGGCGTCCTCTTCGGCATGCGAGCATAATTGGAGCACTTTTAATCATGTAAGCTGACGTAATGAAATTTATTTCCACTTCTTTTAATTCTTTGCTATTATGGCTAATATATATATATATATATATATATATATATATATATATATATATATATATGCGTGCATGTGTGTGTGTGTGTGAGATTTAGATAGACACGAAGAAAAGAAATTGCTTGGCAACGGAAAAATTAAACAAGTTGGTGTACGTCATGTACAACAAGAAATTAAAAGATAGGCACTTAAAAAGAAAGACACTTAAGGAAGATCAAGATCCATTAGTTCTTGATGAAATGCCATCGGATGATGAATGGATTGCGGATGAAGGCGAAGAATCTGGGAATCATGTTCCATTATTGGCGATACAAGATGCTCAAGATGTGGACGTTGAGGTGGAAGAAATTAATCAAGCGATTGGAAGTTCACAACAAAGAAAATTCACAATCAGACACTGGGAAAAATGGTTTGTTCCATTCGGCCTTCTCCACCAAAATTACTTAATGAAATTGAACATTATAATTAATATGATCTTATTTTTATGATAGATCATAAACGTAAAAGATTGCAATTAATCGATGAGGAATCAGAATGGGAAGATCGTGATGAAGAGGAGGAGGATGATAGAGCAATTAGATATGACGATGATTCCATGGATGATCCCTCAAGTGGTGGCGAAGATGGGAATGACGAGTTCGATGAGTTTTTTAAACCATTGGACAAAAATAATTCAATATTTCATTAGATAATGATAATTGAATTATCTGGTCATTATGTTCCTTTTTTTTTTAATCTATGATTTTTTGGAGTTATTGCTTGAAGACACTTGTTTTATGTTTTATCTACCTAGTTTTATGTTGCATATTATCTAGTTTGTGATGTCTTGTGACATATAACATTTAGTACTTATGATATTGTTGTTTATTATTTGTTATGTTAATTTTTTTTTCTGATTTTTGTCCTTAAAGATTGAGGCGTATGCCTCAGACCGCCTCGAGGCGTACGCTTCGCTTCATGACTGCAAAACGCCTCGAAAACGCTTTTTGAGTTTTAAAACATTGTCCGTAACTATATCCAAATCGTGTTTTTTTAGAAAAATACGAACTCAATATCGTTTTATTTAAATATGCACAAAAATGTGTTGTAAATCATTTTTTCACTCATGTAACAACTTGTATATCGTTCTTACAAATATTGATCAAAGGTCATGTCTTATCGTTTTAATGGAGATCTTACGAACCATATATCATTTCAATATAATTTTTAGTTATAACAAGATATATATCGTGCCTTCATATGCAGCACGAGTTGTTTATCGTTATGGATTAAAATTGATGATTTTGTTGTTCTGTGTCATCCGCCATGACTCCTAAATGTGTACACGAGTGAAAAATATCATACAAGGTGATTCAAAAGAATTTCAAAATGATGATCAATCAATCAAGCTTTCAATTTCAATTTACGTAACTCCTACATTGAATAGTTGATCAATCATATCTATCTATTTGATCATCATTTTAAAATGCATTTGAATCACATTGTATGATAATTTTTTCTCTTATACATGTGTACGAGTCATGACGGATGGCACGAAACAACAAAATCATCAATTTTAATCCATAACAAAAAACAACTCGCGCTCCATACAAAGACATAATATGTATCTCCTTATAACTAAAAATTATATTGAAACGATATTAGGCTTGTAAAATCTCCATTAAAATGATATACAACACATTATGATCTTTGGTAATATTTTTAAGGTTATTGGAGGAAGCACTATACTGTGGCAAGTGTAAACAAAAAGATTAAGTTTTAAAAATTATCGTTTAGGTATTATTTTTTTTCGAAGAACTTTATTTTGTAATTTCTAGAATAATTTCTATGACTTTATATTATAAAAGGTGTTCGATGGATTTTACATATTTGTGAATGTGAGGCAATGCACCAAACAATTGTGTTTGATATTTAACTTAGAGATATTTTCTTAGGCCTCAAACTACGATTTATTGTTGTGTTATAAAAATATTCATTTATCTCTTTTATTAAAGAGTAATTTGATTTTTTATTAGACTCCAAAATTAATTTTATTTACTAAATGATATTTTGTATAGAATTTAAAGATAGATATGATTGATCATTTTTTTAAAATATTATATAGTCTATCTTCTACAATATAACTTCTACCGTTGTAGATAACTTATCAATCGTTTATATCTTTAATTTCGTCCATTTTCCAATGTACTAGAACCATCTTGTATGATACTCTTTTATCTATGTATACACTTAGGACTCATTTCGGATGGCAACCAATGATTGAATTATCAAGTTAAGCCATAACGAAATTCATATCGTGTTCTATATGAAGACACGATATGTAACTCATTATAATTATATTTTATACTGAAACAATCTTGGGTTCGTAAAATTTCTTCTAAAATGATATACATCACGTTGTCATCAATGTTGTTCTTTTATAAAACGATAGCCAAATTGTTATTTTAGCAAACAAACAAAATATGTAACTCGTGATAGAATAAACTTTGAATGGAACGATCTTAAGTTTTTATAATTTATAAAGACATGATATAGATATCGTCCTGTAATATCTTTACAAGGGAGCAAATCGAACTTGAAGTCGCTATATGTTTACACAAATGACTTGTAACTCGTTCTGGTTATATTTTCAATCAACACGATTTAGAATTTGTTATTTAAAGACTTTAACGATTTATGATACAGAAACGACTTGATAGTCGTTATAACGACTTAGACATTGTTGTTAGAATTCATATAGTACGTGGGCATTATTATAAATATAATGCAACGATGTTGCACTTGTTACATCAGTATAATAACGATCCATAAATCGTGCCCAAAAACACATCAAGGATATTTTAGTAATTGAATAAATTATTTAATCTATTATTTATAAAAAAATGGCTATATAAACAAAAAACATAGATGAAGATCTTTTTAAACAAAAATTGTCTTTGACTGGGTCATTTAAACCAAAAGGCCACTTATAAAAGGGCTGAGTTGGAGACTGAAAATCGTGTTCGGGAACACAACCAAACCCACGATGGACAAGAAGACGGCGACGGTCAAGACTCAGGTAAGGGTTTTAAACCGGGATGGTGATTTGGGAATTAATTCTGGGTCCAACTATTTGAACTCGATTTCGGGACTGGTTTGGGTTTTGCGTTGTCCCTGGATCGAGATGACTCACTGGGTGAACTCGATGAGTCGAGTAGGATTTGTGTTGGGGATGATTGTGGTTTTTGGTCCAACCCGAAAGGGTTTCACGGCTAGAATTAACAAATCCTGAAAATTGATTTTTGAGCCCTTATTCTGGATTGATATTCATCTTCTTATGTAGAGAGGGAGGCTGAATTGATGCGAGTTCTCAGCTTTGATTAGAGTTGGGGTTGCGGATTAGAAAAGATAAAGAAATTTCAACTATAATTCACACACTTTGGTGAACATAAAAAATTAGCAGAACATATATCGATTGTATGACGTTTTACCTCGCTAGATTTTTAACTGGTATTGTAGAGCAGTAAAAGAAAAAGTCCCAACAAACAGCTCCTTTCACCTTGTTTTGCAGTGAGTTGTAAAGACGATTTTTTTTTTTGTATGTGTATGTATTGGTGTAAAAGGCTTCTGCCGTGAATGAATACAAGTTTCTCGTGTTTTATTTTGGTTTTGTATGTAGTGTTTGGGGGGAGGATTTTGTGTATAGGTAGGACTTTTAGTTAGGTTAGGATACAAATATTGTAATTACTGAAAATTATTTTATTATTTATTTTTATTTTCAGAATCGGCCATTTATGCTTCGGTCCTTTAATTGTATCAATTATCAGATAATTATTTTAATTATGATTTAATTAATTAAATCATTTATACTTAATCATTCGATTGAGGAGATTATTCTAACATGAAATGATGAAATAAAGATCGATGAAGTTTCATTGGCTAAGTGGGTAATCCATAAATAAAATAAAATGCATGATCCAACTTGAAATATTTGGGTCTAATTCATGGTTCTATTGGACCTATATAAATTATGTAAATTATGGAATTATTGGACATGACTTTTATAAATTTCAAATGAACCAGCAAACCTTTATTATCAAATCTTACTACTCTTCACGGAGCTACCTTAATAAAAGTATGGTCTCCCACAACAAGCTGCAAGTCTTTTCTTCGATAATCGGCGTACAATTTCTATCTGTTTGGTGCTGCCTTGATTCGATCATGGATCTTTACAACTGCTAAAACCATTTGTTCGATCAATTCGGGTCCCAGTAGCTTCCCTTTTCCAACCTCAGTTCTGAATAACAATTATCTGCACTTCCTCCCATAGATTGCCTCATATGTTCCAATCCCAATAGTCGCACTATAACTGTTGTTATACGTGAATTCCACTAACGGCAAGAAATTTTCCGACTTATCTCCAAGGTCTAGGACACATGACCTCAACATGTCCTCTAGATTTTGTATTGTCCTCTCAGACTAGCCATCAGTATATGGATGATAAGTTTACTAAAATTCAGCTTCGTTCCCATTGATTTATGTAGACTTCTCTAAAATTTAAAAGTGAATCTTGTGTCTTTGTCAGACACTATCGATACGGGAATCCCATGCAATCTCAAGACTTCCCAAATACTGATCCATATTAAACGTCATCTTTACCGGCAAGAAGCGTGCCGACTTAGTCAGTCTATCAACAATAACTCAAATAGCAGTATTTCCCAAGCTGATTGGAGCAAACCAATCACAAAGTCCATGGTTACATGCTCCCATTTCCACTTAGAAATTTCCAATGCATTAAGTAACCCTAATAGTTGTTGGTGTTCGGCCTTAACTTGTTGACGCGCCAACCACCTTTGGACGAACAATCTAATATCTCTCCTCATATACTCCTCCACCAATATAATTTCCTCAAAACATGGTGCATCTTTAAACTAACCGCGTGTTGTGTGCTTCCTTTAGCAATTCTCTTCTCAATGCTTCGTCCTTAGGAACACAAGGTCTCCCTTCGCACACAAGAGTACCATCTGTATCTTCTGCAACCCCTTGACACTACCCTCATGAGCACGGTGGACAAGAAGGCGGCATCGATCGTGACTCAAGTAAGGGTTTTAAACTGGGCAGGTGATTTGGAAATTAATTCTGGGTCCAACCAATTAAACTCGATTTCGGGTCTTGACACGGTCTTTAGTGTAACTATCGCAAGTGCACGATATAATATCAAGTACTAAGTGGACTTTTTGAGTCCGGTTTATCGATCCCACGAGGAAGTTAGGTTATATATTGAATTATACACTATTTAACTATTTGTTATAGAGATTTTAAAGATTGAACACACAATTTAAGAGTTTGGTTTGACAATTGCAAAGAAAATGCAATATAAGTTCTAATATTCAAGGAAATGAAAGATTACACTAATAATAGATTAATAAAAGATATAATGAAATAGTTGGGATTACAAACTTAGTTCATCATTAGTTATAGAAGATGTATAGGAGATCATAAGATGAATTTACATATTATGTTGTGTAGATTCGATTTTCCTTAAAAAGACGGTTTCTCTTTCGAACTATAAAACGCCCCTTATATATTGAATCAATCCACTATATTTCTATGTTAATTGGCTTCAATACATAGCATTAGGTTTTATGAAAATAACTCAAAGAATTATCTAATGTCTAGAGGTATATTTCTATCCCCTAGAACAACTTAGAGTGAAGATCATTTGATCTAATCAAACATATTTTCTTTCGAAACATATGAAGACCATAAATATCGTCATTTATTGGCCAAATAAATAAAGATTGGTAAAACAATGAAAATCACACACAATAATAAGTAATTCATAATAGACCTTTATACAAACTTAAATAACATGACTAACCTTGTTTATAATCCCAACTTAAGTAACTTAGCCCATTAAGGGTTTATTCAACATAATACAAGCTTGAGTGGTCATTATTAATTGAAAAAGAGAAAGAATTTATCCTAACACCCTTAGTAGATAAAGGAGAAAGAAGCAATAAACTCCCTGAACAACATATGCTATACCACTAGTACACAAATCACTCAAGAACACAAGTGTGTTCTTCACACAAAAAGAAAATATTACAAAAAGTGGAAAAATATAAGATGAATGATGATGGATGATGGATCTAAGGGGTCTATTTATACACCTAAAGTCATCTAATAGCTCCAAAACTTCAGCATTATTACATTAGATCGGATCAATGCCAGCCATCCCCTCAATAATAGACCAAAAGTATAAAAAATTAGACAATGATCAAAAATCTGTCAAGAGTTACGGCCGTAACTTTGAGGAGTTACGGCCGTAACTATGAGGACTTACGGCGGTAACATTGAGGAGTTACGACCGTAACATGGCTACGGCTTTTTGCACATTAGTTGCTTTGTGAGTTACGCCCGTAACTTTTAGATGTTACGCCCGTATGGAGTTTCAGACTTCATTTTTAGCCCAGAATTTCTGACTTTTATGTTTTCGCCCCAAATCTTCTTCGGATGATAACTTTTGATATATAACTCTGATTTTGAATCCGGAAAGACTGCCGAACTCGTCTCGGAAAGCCCTACAACATGAATACATAAAAATTCAACAAAGAGAATATTTTATAAACATGTTATTTCTTGAGTAAATTAGTAATTCAATCCGACTAAGACTAGATTTACATCTTCATCCGATAAAAATAAAATTATTAAAAACTAATTAATTAAAAGCAAAAACGAGTAGACTAGCTGAATTATGGGTGAAATTTATCGATACAAACTATGGATAAGTGTATAAAACTGACACTTATCACACCCCCAAACTTGAATTCTTGCTAGTCCCGAGCAAGACTCTTTATTAATCACACTCCAAATATAAAAATAAAAATAAGACACAAAAATAATTATTCACACATAAATTAAGAAAAATAATCATATATATAAAGAGGATAATAGATCAAAATGGCATTAATACACAATAACCAGCTTTATACAGTAGATAGAAATGTATCAATATTCAAAATAAATCTACTAATGATTTTGAAGTTAAAACACGGTTTTATTTTAATTCCAAAATGCAAGGTTTTCCCCCAAAAGGTTGATTATTTCTTTCCCACTCGTGACACACACGACTCTCTTTAATGGTTGCTCTCGATCACTCGTTTATTTTTCGACTCAATATGAAGAACAAGAATTTCATTGGCGTCATCAAATATTGTGATTTTTCACGAAATTGAGTGTATTGAAATTCAGCCGCTAATTAATTCAGATCTGCTCATAAACTACATCCCTTAGTGATAGCTTTCACACCGTTATTTGCTAAAGTGTAGCTCTTTTCACCAACACAATTTCTATCTCTTTTTTTAAGGTGATAGCTTTCACACCGTTATTTGCTAACGTGTAGCTCTTTTCACCGACTTTTTTGTGAGACGGCAGCTACGCACCAACAATGGTAAGTCCTTTATTTTTTGCAAAATTTTAGGATCCCCAAAATTAGGCATTTATTCTTTGTCAACACTTCTCCTTTTCGTCATTTTTTTAGGTGATAGCTTTCACACCGTTATTTGCTAACGTGTAGCTCTTTTCACCAATGACTCCTTTTTTTAGGGAATAGAATTTTTGCAGAAAATCATTTATTAGTTAAGCATGAAAAATAAAAAACTCCACAAATTAAGTAAATTTCAGTTCTATTTTTCATCAACCGACTGATTCTTCTTTTCTCAAGGTAACGAATGACTCGATTTTATATGATAACTACAAGGCTTGGAAATAGAGATTAAGGCTCAAAAATTTTGGAATATACAATTTTTTTACCGGTTAAAACGATTTTAGAAGCTTGTATATAGCTAACTTATTGGTGTTATGGCCAGATCTAAAAATCTCGTAAATCAAAATACTATATATATATATATATATATATATATATATATATATACTAAAAAAATTAAGGCAAATAATCAAAATAATCAAAACACACCAAAATACCAACACACCAAAATAATTAAAACATACCACCCCCAAACTTGAAAATAAAACTGTCAGTTTTAAAAAAAAAATAGAAAAAATAAAAAAATAAAAAAAAATGCAATGGAGAAAAGCAGAATACTCTCTGTTGATGAAAGTTTTGCTTGAGCTAACGCCTTTTAGAATCTGCAAGAGAATAAATATACGAGGCAAACAACAAAATAAAATAAAATATACAGATCAAAGGGAAAGGAATGAATCCATTTTTCGTTTTCTCACGGTAAAATCTTCCATCCAGACAATTTTAGCTAGAGCTGGATCTGGTTGAGGAACAAATTCATTGAGTTTTTTGATTAGTTCTTCTGGTGTTGTTGCAACGACTATGATTCGTTTAGCACGCTCGGAAATAAAACCCTTTTCAGCAGAGTAGTCGATGAAAGATAGTAAACCATCAAAGAAACCATTGACATTAAGCAGACCTATTGGTTTTTGATGAACATTTAGCTGGGCTCTGATAACCACATAAAAAAGTTTCTCAAGGGTGCCAAAACCACCGGTAAGGGTGATAAAGGGGCCATAATTATTTATCATGTGAGTTATGCGATCTTGCATATTTACAGATCTAAACTCATCTCCAATAGATTCCCCGGTGATTTTACTTTCAGCCAGAGGTTTTGGACCTAAACCCTAAACCCTAAACCCTAAACCCTAAACCCTAAACCCTAAACCCTAAACCCTAAACCCTAAACCCTGAACCCTAAACCCTAAAATACCCTAAACCCTAAACCCTAAACCCTAAACCCTAAACCCTAAACCCTAAACCCTAAACCCTAAACCCTAAACCCTAAACCCTAAACCATCAAAGAAACCATTGACATTAAGCAGACCTATTGGTTTTTGATGAACATTTAGCTGGGCTCTGATAACCACATAAAAAAGTTCCTCAAGGGTGCCAAAACCACCGGTAAGGGTGATAAAGGGGCCATAATTATTTATCATGTGAGTTATGCGATCTTGCATATTTACAGATCTAAACTCATCTCCAATAGATTCCCCGGTGATTTTACTTTCAGCCAGAGGTTTTGGAATTATTCCCAACACTATTACTCCTTCCATATAGGCAGAAGCTGCAGCTCGTCCCATTAATCCTAGACTTTCACCTCCGTAAACTACATGAATGCAATTTTCTCCTAAGGTACGACCTAAGTTGTGGGCTGCTTCAGTAAAGCATGCCTCTTTTCCATAACTAGCTCCACCAAAAATGCAGACTGTGCTAAATTTTTTTGTGGAAGATGGTGATTCCATTTTTGAAAAGAAATTTACTTGAGAGAAAAAGAATAAAAGTACACGTTTGAGGGATGAATAAAAGAAACAAGCACAATGTTTATTTATAGAAGAAAAATGAGGTAAAATTGTTTAACAAGTTTGTGATTGCGTTGATTGCGCTTCATCTACTCAATAGAATAATGAATGCATTTATTGCATATCACTCCCCTTTTTTTATTCAGAAAATCTCACCTTACGACAAAAATAAAAGATACTTACGTATATGTACAGTAGTTGTGATTGTGGCTCACATCTTCCTCTGATTTTACGTTCAGAAACGGCCGCCTTTTATGAGTCGGGGAGAAGCTTCTCATTCAATTTTCTTACAAATTGGCAAACGGGGAATTTTAACGTCATTTTCCCAAGACGTTGTTCATACTCTGGTTTGAATTTATTCCACAAACATCGAATTCCGTAATGTACGAGTCCACGAGGATGCGTGTCAAGAGAAATTTCGATATTATCTAAATTCTCTTTATTCAGACCATCCTTAATGAACTGAATTTTATCTTCTCTGTTTGTAGTTGGAATTCCTAAAGATCGACATTTTAAATTATAGTTCCATCTAGCACATTTATAGCAAACGGCTATTATCTTTGCTCGTCATTTCTTGGCATATGAATTTTTTCCTAGCCCTGGTAAAAATCTAGTAGGTATTTCTGTGAATTCACCTGCTATTCTCACTTTGGCTTCAATTATGAATCTAATGTCAAAATGTATGCTTTTATTCATAAGCAACCTCATCCTTTCAAGTCTTGTCTTGTAAATTTTTAAAATGACATTTTTGCTGAGAAAGGGAATTTTTTTTTCAATTTTATTCAAAGTTTCATCCATGACAAAAAAAAAATGAAAAAGGATAAAATATCTACAAATATCAATTGTTGTGGGAAACTAAAAAATCCGACTTTAATAGTCACGGAGTACCGTTATCCGCCACTTGACCGAACAGACACAATTGAGTACTAAGTTACAATGTCGAGAAATTGTATCTATAACAATAGTTTACAATGTAAGATTTCAAAATAAAACTTATACTTCCCCGGCAACTGTAACACCCTTAAAACCATATGGGAATATTACACGCCGTAGACCCTTTCCACAAGGATCTACCAGGCTAAACATCCATAAACAACCAAATGCTTGCCCGACCAGGGTCAAACAATAAAATAATACAGACTGTTATGGTCACTTACACGTGAATACACAGACCGATGAGGTCACACAACCCAATCAACAAAACTGACTTAAACGACATTACCCACACAGGGGTCGAAATACAATACAGCGGAAGACTGAAATCAACTCTGAAAACACAACAAAAATCAAACAACTCTCGACTCATGATTAGTATCGCAACTCGTCATCCTCTTGTGCCAATCCTGTGACTGCTCCCCTAAATATGCATGTACCTGGACGCAAAACAGACATTCACCCCCCAATTACTCGGGGGTTAGTAAAACTCCACTGTTTTACTAGTGCAAGTATCAAATCATACGAAATATAACAAGCAAGTAATAATCGTGAATCAAATATAACAATCAAATATCAAAATATCCCCGGGAGATTTTTACAAGGGAAGATAAGCTATGAAGCATTCGAAAATAAGATTATCATCTCGGGAATTTTTAGAATTTCAAAACCTTTCGAAAATCTTAGGGTCTTAACCCAAATCTCAAATTATATTTCAACAGTTTACAGTACGAAAACATTTCCATAAATCTCGTGGGGCTCGGCCCAATATTCTTTTCTTAAAACTTTCTTACAAAAAGTTTGATTTACAAAACATGATTCGTGACAGCGTGATCCCCTGTCACGTGTCTCCGTAGGTTCAACAACCCGCATGGACTTAACCAATCACAACAATCACAACAATCAATCATGCTCATGAGTCCGTGATCGCTTGCCACGAGTCTCCGTAGATTCAACAACCCACACGGATTGAGCCAACACAACAATCACAACAATCAATCATGCTCATGACTCTGTGATCGCTTGCCATGAGTCTCCGTAGGTTCAACAACCCACACGGATTGAGCCAACACAACAATCACAACAACCAGTCCCGACCCCGTGAACCTGTGTCACGTGTCACCGTAGGTTCCGTCGAACCCGCACGGTTGGACGTACTGTGTCCTGATTCAATGGACCTGTGCCATGAATCATCGTAGGCCTCGTCAGACCCGCACGATTGAACCTCAGCACCACACACTAAGTTCTGATCCCATGGACCTGTGCCATGAATCCTCGTAGGCCCTGTCCAACCCACACGAGTGAACTTAGCGTTCCAGCACACCACATTCACATTCACATTACATACAACAATGAGCACAGTTAATCAATCATGTTGAGCACCACAAAATCGTACGTCACACGCACATAACATAATATCAACACTCTCAACAACTATCATCAATCAACGACACACAACCAACATAACACACGTTCGGTATGCAATACATTGCACACAGCTAACACGTATACTAAAATAACACTATTATCACAAAGCCTTCGAATTGCGGAATACACAACCAATTCAAACGGAACATATTTACGAAGGCAAGCAAAATCATTATAAATCTCATACGTGATTATTAGTCGCAAGATACAAGTCGTATAATAAGATACTTGCCTTAGTAACTGCTACCGAATGCTCCGAAGAACACGGTTCGACCGGGAAGCTCGGACCCCGAAGAAGACAACGAACGGAAGGGTTCCGACTCGAGTTCTTCACAAGAATTTCGTCCCTAAGTCATACCAATGATAAATCAACAATCGTAAGATGGATAATAATCATGCAACACCCAATTCCCCCCTCTAAGACCTTTTGTCGGACACCTTCAAGGCGTCGACTAAGAACTCGACCAAAAAAACGAATCGATACGATCCAACCATGTAATAACAAGGGAAATGATATAATACATCTAAATAATCATCAATCCATCATAATCCTAAGTTAAATCGGATTAAACGGACGAAATCAACCAAAATACCCAAATTCCCCAAAACTAGATTTCTAGAAAATCTGACCTGATTCGCTCGATCAAAGGATGTTATAGGACTGACAATTGATGACATGAACTCCAAGACTTCATGGATTTAACACCTGACAACATCCCTACATGATTATCAAAGCTCCAGCCGCGGAAGAGGATGAAACGAGTGAGAAAATGGCTGAAGAAAACGTCTGTTGGCCTTAAATAGGCCGACTGCCGGCCACATAACGTACGTAATCGGCCGGGCCTTACGTACGTAACCGGCCATGGCCTAGACACTGCCCAAAAATGTCGGCATCGTTACGTACGTAACCGGCCAAGGCTTACGTACGTAACCGGCCAAGGCTTACGTACGTAACCGGCCTTACGTACCTAACTGCCGATCACTACCGGCCGTAACTCGGCGATCTGCGGCTGGGCCTGCATCGCCGGCCATGACTCGGCCGGGGCCAACTCCGACGGCCCGAACGACCCCGAAACCCAAACCTGAATACGAATCGAAGATACGGTTATGAAGTACTCGCAAAGACGAATCCGAACACTAAGAGAACACACGATTCCGACCACCCGAAGGCTCGAAATTCGACAATGGAAAGTAATTACCCCAAACTTTGGGAAATTACGAAAATGGCCCAAAACGTCCGAAATACACGATACACGATCGAAACACCAAACCAAAGCTTACAACATGAACAATAACATTAAATGAACTTACAAGAAACTCGAAACAATAGTTTCGGACGAGATTCGCAAGAATCGAACTCAAGTGCGGAAAAGTCGTTTAAGAACACGGAACTCAACAAAACGATACCGAAACGAACTCGGATGACAAAAAGTGCAGAATTAAATATTCTCAGATTGACGAAAAGGTCATAAGCGAGTCGTCGAAATGGACCTCCGCCAAAAAATGAAAATTACCGGAAATTGAAATTGCGGATATTACATACTACCCTCCTTAAAAGAAGTTTCGTCCAGAAACTTAAAACAAGTAGGGAGAAACAATATCCCGACAGGAAAACTCAACGAGATACACAAGAAATGCGTAACTTTCGCCCATTGGCGAAACGTTACAAGCAACGCGAAAGAATATACAGCGTGAAAACACGCCCCACGACGACCATAACAACGCCACAGGCAATGATTCAAAACAATGACGTTCAATTAACGACGCATCACATACCACATCATATGCACACATTTAATCAAAGAAACGTACGCGACAACAAGTCGCACCCGACTAAAACGGCTATGCGATAGAAACAAATAGACTATCACGATAGAAGTCATTCCGATTCTCATCAACAAGAATATGTCCGACGTCAAAACACAAACAATTCAAGATAACAGAAAACAAGGGTACCAAATATTACATTCTATCTCACAAAAAATAAGTTTCGTCCCGAAACTTAAAATAAAACATCAGGGTAGAATCCAAACAAAACAAAAAAGTTCACGCAACAAATATCAATCTCTACTCGAATTACAACACAAATACAACACGCAACTACGCTACTGGGCACCACTGAGCTCTCCATGCGTAGGGGCGGGATCTCGGCTCCTGAACATCTCAACGACGGTCTCGCAGTGTACCGCCTGATGTCCCACATGTCCACATTTGAAATAGTTAACTTGCGGCGAGCGACAATTCTTCCGAGTATGGCCCACACGGCTACAATTGAAACATAACTTCACGTCGCTTGTCTTACTCGGCTCGTGAGTAGGATTCTTAGACTGATCAAACGAACGATAAGTGTTCCCAGAAGGGCAATACAAGGTAATAGGCTCACGAATCTCACTTCTCTGGCCTCTTGAAAAGTTACTCGAGGTCTTATGCCTCTTACCTCTTGAGCTACCCTCTGACATGGAAACAGCCATCTCGATGGCTAGAGCTCGGTCCTGATAATCTTTCAAGGTGGTACACATGAGCGGAGCCATACTCTCACGGATATGGGGTTTCATGCGCATACTGAAGTATCGGACCTTCTCCGCTTCACTTCTCACTTGATCTCGAACATAAGCCAATTGTCGATTAAAATCGACTATCGCCTGGGATATCGACACATCCTGGGGCGTAGCCGAAAAAAACTCAACGATCCTGCATTCACGAACAGGCAACGGGCAATACTCTGCCTCCATGGCGGTCTTAAACTCAGCCCATGTAGGTGTACGATCTGCAGGTACTACAGCCTGCCACCAGTCTGCAGCTTCTTTGTCAAGCAAGTACTGAGCAATGGGTACCCTCTTTCATCCGGACAAGCTACAGCATCAAATGTTCTGTCCAACTGGAAGAGCCAGCCTTTCCAACCTAACGAGTCAGATGAACCCACAAAATGGGGCGGCTGCATCCTCATCACATCTCGTAACCACTTACTAGCCCCGTTATCCCCATCTGGCTTCTCATTCCGATGTACGGCCTGATTCATCTGCACTAACTGATCAACCAACTGACGAAGGATGGTGGCGGCGCCAATGTCAACATTAACGCTAGCTGAATGAGAATGTCCCTGATCTGTACCGAGCTGATTGGTACTCGGCAAGGAGTGAGTCGCCCTCTCACGCTCCTGATTACGATTACCACCACGACCACGGCCCCGGCCTCGACCCCTCAGCATACTGAACGGGCAACCATTCAGAACAACAAAATAAATACCACATAATCAACATAGGGCAACAACTAGTAGCACAATAAAGTATTCACTCCAAGTCATCACACGAATACACGAACTAACAATGCAATAATAGACTTAAATTCATAAGTAATTCGCACGGTTACACCAACAGAGGTGCCCGAATTTTACCAAAATAAACACGGTCGAGACCACATACATGTCATTGAGACTAGACACTTGTAACATTTTTTTTTAAAAAAAAAATTTCTGAGGTATTTGTTCAAATAATAATATTTTAAAATTCGCGAGTTTCGAAATATTTTGCTTGGATGAAATTTTGAAAACACTTTGTTTAATACCTCGGTCATTGAAGTGGGGAACGATACCTAACAACGTATCCCACCACTTGGGCATACAAACCAGATTTTCCGACGAGAATAATAACATAGCAACTCACTGCATGACTTAACCTCAATACATAAACACATAACGTTCTAATTTACGGAAGCCAAAGCTGTTTTGCAAAGCAGAAATTTTCCAAAATCTTTTAGTTCATAACCAAAACGACGGTAATATTTTACAATGTCCGAAGTACTTCAAAACACATTTTTCAAATACGGTCTGATGGTGTCATTTGAAAATACACAGCCCATTTGTCAAAGTTTAACAAATTTTAAAAATCCATATAAACCATGGTTTGACCGTACCACCAAAATATTTTCCAAAAATCGATTTCTACAAAAATTCTCAAACTGTAAAGTCCTTCAGAAAATATTCTCAAACTCACCCATAGCGGACAAAAATTACAACATTCCAAAAACAGTCGAATTTAAAACCACATACTCCAATGGCAACCAGGGTCGCCAATTCAATGAAATGCATCTCGTGGTATCAAGTTTAAACACACAGCAAAATCATTCATCGGAGTTTCTCACAAAATCTACCGTTGATACCTTCACAGAACCCATCAAGGTTTACATCTTTCACACCATACCATCCCACACAGTGGTTCAAAAGTAAAACAACAATACGCCCAACTATACTCATACTATGTGCCACAAGTATTAAACACAACTACATTACACAATACTGTGTAAATAAAATCATGCACCACAATTAACTCACTAAGATAAAATCGAGATACACAGGTATTACGCATAAAGGAGGAGACTTACATCCACAGGCCGCACGGAGGTGACAGTCGCCCACGATACTAATCTCGTCCGACAATATAACCGACACGTTGTGATTACGCACAACTCAACTTGTCACATGACGACTCGAACGACAAGACAACACATTACTCGACAAATCACGACTCAACTTGACCCGACAGCCTAGGTTTCCGCAACCTAAAGCTCTGATACCATAAATGTAATACCCCCAAAACCATATGGGAATATTACACGCCGTAGACCCTTTCCACAAGGATCTACCAGGCTAAACATCCATAAACAACCAAATGCTTGCCCGACCAGGGTCAAACAATAAAATAATACAGACCGTTATGGTCACTTACACGTGAATACACAGACCGATGAGGTCACACAACCCAATCAACAAAACTGACTTAAACGACATTACCCACACAGGGGTCGAAATACAATACAGCGGAAGACTGAAATCAACTCTGACAACACAACAAAAATCAAACAACTCTCGACTCATGATTAGTATCGCAACTCGTCATCCTCTTGTGCCAATCCTATGACTGCTCCCCTAAATCTGCATGTACCTGGACGCAAAACAGACATCTACCCCCCGATTACTCGGGGGTTAGTAAAACTTCACTGTTTTACTAGTGCAAGTATCAAATCATACGAAATATAACAAGCAAGTAATAATCGTGAATCAAATATAACAATCAAATATCAAAATATCCCCGGGAGATTTTTACAAGGGAAGATAAGCTATGAAGCATTCGAAAATAAGATTATCATCTCGGGAATTTTTAGAATTTCAAAACCTTTCGAAAATCTTAGGGTCTTAACCCAAATCTCAAATTGTATTTCAACAATTTACAGTACGAAAACATTTCCATAAATCTCGTGGGGCTCGGCCCAACATTCTTTTCTTAAAACTTTCGTACAAAAAGTTTGATTTACAAAACATGATTCGTGACACCATGATCCCCTGTCACGTGTCTCCGTAGGTTCAACAACCCGCACGGACTTAACCAATCACAACAATCACAACAATCAATCATGCTCATGAGTCCGTGATCGCTTGCCACGAGTCTCCGTAGGTTCAACAACCCACACGGATTGAGCCAACACAACAATCACCACAATCAATCATGCTCATGACTCCGTGATCGCTTGCCACGAGTCTCCGTAGGTTCAACAAGCCACACGGATTGAGCCAACATAACAATCACAACAACCAGTCCCGACCCCGTGAACCTGTGTCACGTGTCACCGTAGGTTCCGTCGAACCCGCATGGTTGGACGTACTGTGTCCTGATTCAATGGACCTGTGCCATGAATCATCGTAGGCCTCGTCAGACCCGCACGATTGAACCTCAGCACCACACACTAAGTTCTGGTCCCATGGACCTGTGCCATGAATCCTCGTAGGCCCCGTCGAACCCACACAAGTGAACTTAGCGTTCCATCACACCACATTCGCATTCACATTACATACAACAATGAGCACAGTTAATCAATCACGTTGATCACCACAAAATCGTACGTCACACGCACATAACATAATATCAACACTCTCAACAACTATCATCAATCAACAACACACAACCAACATAACACACGTTCAGTATGCAATACATTGCACACAGCTAACACGTATACCAAAATAACACTATTATCACAAAGCCTTCGAATTGCGGAATACACAACCAATTCAAACGGAACATATTTATGAAGGCAAGCAAAATCATTATAAATCTCATACGTGATTATTAGTCGCAAGATACAAGTTGTATAATAAGATACTTGCCTTACTAACCGGTACCGAACGCTCCGAAGAACACGGTTCGACCGGGAAGCTCGGACCCCGAAGAAGACAACGAACGGAAGGGTTCTGACTCGAGTTCTTCACAAGAATTTCGTCCCTAAGTCATACCAATGATAAATCAACAATCGTACGATGGATAATAATCATACAACGCCCAATTCCCCCCTCTAAGACCTTTTATCGGACACCTTCAAGGCGTCGACTAAGAACTCGACCAAAAGAACGAAATGATACGATCCAACCATGGAATAACAATGGAAATGATATAATACATCTAAATAATCATCAATCCATCATAATCCTAAGTTAAATCGGATTAAACGGACGAAATCAACCAAAATACCCAAATTCCCCAAAACTAGATTTCTAGAAAATCTGACCTGATTCGCTCGATCAAAGGATATTATAGGACTGACAATTGATGATATGAACTCCAAGACTTCATGGATTTAACACCTGACAACATCCCTCCATGATTATCAAAGCTCCAGCCGCGGAAGAGGATGAAACGAGTGAGAAAATGGCTGAAGAAAACGTCTGCTGGCCTTAAATAGGCCGACTGCCGGCCACATAACGTACGTAATCGGCCGGGCCTTACGTACGTAACCGGCCATGGCCGAGACACTGCCCAAAAATGCCGGCATGGTTACGTACATAACCGGCCAAGGCTTACGTACGTAACCGGCCTTACGTACCTAACTGCCGATCACTACCGGCCGTAACTCGGCCAATGCCGGCCTGGGCCCAGACTGCCCGGCCATGACTCAGTCGGGGCCAACTCCGACGGCTCGAACGACCCCGAAACCCGAACCTAAATACGAATCGAAGATACAATTATGAATTACTCGCAAAGAAGAATCCGAGCACTAAGTGAACACACGATTCCGACCACCCGAAGGCTCGAAATTCGACAACGGAAAGTAATTACCCCAAACTTTGGGAAATTACGAAAATGGCCCAAAACGTCCGAAATACACGATACACGATCGAAACACCAAACCAAAGCTTACAACATGAACAATAACATTAAATGAACTTACGAGAAACTCGAAACAATAGTTTCGGACGAGATTCGCAAGAATCGAACTCAAGTGCGGAAAAGTCATTTAAGAACACGGAACTCAACAAAATGATACCGAAACGAACTCGGATGACAAAAAGTTCAGAATTAAATATTCTCAGAATGACGAAACGATCATGAGCAAGTCGTCGAAACGGACCTCCTCCGAAAAATGAAAATTACCGGAAATCGAAATTGCGGATATTACATACTACCCTCCTTAAAAGAAGTTTCGTCCAGAAACTTAAAACAAGTAGGGAGAAGCAATATCCCGACAGGAAAACTCAACGAGATACACAAGAAACGAGTAACTTTCGCCCATTGGCAAAACGTTACAAGCAACGCGAAAGAATATACAGCGTGAAAGCACGCCCCACGACGACCATAACAACGCCACCGGCAATGATTCAAAACAATGACGTTCAATTAACGACGCATCACATACCACATCATATGCACACATTTAATCAAAGAAACGTACGCGACAACAAGTCGCACCAGACTAAAACGGCTATGCGATAGAAACAAATAGAGTATCACGATAGAAGTCATTCCGATTCTCATCAACAAGAATATGTCCGACGTCAAAACACAAATAATTCAAGATAACGGAAAACGAGGGTACCGGATATTACAGCAACGGCGCCAAAAACTTGACACGGTCTTTAGTGTAACTATCGCAAGTGCACGATATCGTATCAAGTAGTAAGTGGACTTTTTGAGTCCGGTTTATCGATCCCACGAGGAAGTTAGGTTATATATTGAATTATACACTATTTAACTATTTGTTATAGAGATTTTAAAGATTGAAACACACAATTTAAGAGTTTGGTTTGACAATTGCAAAGAAAATGCAATATAAGTTCTAATATTCAAGGAAATAAAAGATTACACTAATAATAGATTAATAAAAGATATAATGAAATAGTTGGGATTACAAACTTAGTTCATCATTAGTTATAGAAGATGTATAGGAGATCATAAGATGAATTTACTTATTATGTTGTGTAGATTCGATTTTCCTTAAAAAGACGATTTCTCTTTCGAACTATAAAACGCCCCTTATATATTGAATCAGTCCACTATATTTCTATGTTGATTGGCTTTAATACATAGCATTAGGTTTTATGAAAATAATTCAAAGAATCATCTAAGGTCTAGAGGTATATTTCTATCCCCTAGAACAACTTAGAGTGAAGATCATTTGATCTAATCAAACATATTTTCTTTCGAAACATATGAAGACCATAAATATCGTCATTTATTGGCCAAATAAATAAAGATTGGTAAAACAATGAAAATCACACACAATAATAAGTAATTCATAATAGATCTTTATACAAACTTAAATAACATGACTAACCTTGTTTATAATCCCAACTTAAGTAACTTAGCCCATTAAGGGTTTATTCAACATAATACAAGCTTGAGTGGTCATTATTAATTGAAAAAGAGAAAGAATTGATCCTAACTCCCTTAGTAGATAAAGGAGAAAGAAGCAATAAACTCCCTGAACAACATATGTTGTACCACTAGTACACAAATTACTCAAGAACACAAGTGTGTTCATCACACAAAAAGAAAATTTTACAAAAAGTGGAAAAATATAAGATGAATGATGATGGATGATGGATCTAAGGGGTCTATTTATACACTGTTGTTACCCAAAATATTATCCGAAGATAGTATTGCTGGAATGATCGAGTAACCAACAAGTGCGGGAGCACGTCCGTGAGAAATTAAATGACACAAGATTTGCCGGGGTTGTTAATCCCGGGCTTGAATGCTCTCGCGAGATTTTATTAATAAGTATACTGTTGAGTACAAATATTAACGTTAGAATCTATCACAAAGAGTGTAAAGATTTCTAGTTTTCTAAGCTGTGGAGCGTATAGAATGCTGGAAGAATCAGATATGGAGTTCTGTGAATTCTTGCTATGAATGTTCTGTGTATGAGAATGTCTTTCTCTTTTCTCTCTCTTGTTTGCTGTATTTTCGAAGCCCTTATTCTGTGTTATGGGTCTTCTATTTATAGCAGACCAAGTTCCTGGGGGGGCCCCTGCGATCGCAGGCGATCATCGTTATTTATATTATAATAAGACGGCCGATCGTCTCGTCGCGTGGGGCTTTTCCCTTAAAGTCCGTGGTTGTTACTGACAGCCGGCTGTACGGTCTGACGGGGAACTCGCATGCGTCCTGAGCCGCTGTCACCCACCTTTTCGGTGGTAGTGTTGGTAGGTGAGGTAGGTGACAGACTGTGAGCACAGGTCTTGTCTGTCAGCACCTTTCGCAGGTCTGCGGCCCTGTTGGTAGGTGAAGTAGGTGACAGGCTGTGGGCACCGATCTTGTCTGTCAGCACCTTTTGAGATCTGCACGCGGGTCCCAGCCCGAGATTTGGGCTTTGATGACTCTTGACGGATGTTGGATTAATACGTGGCACGAGACGATCGCCAATCAACAAAAGACGATCGCCAATCAACAGAAGGCGATCGCAGTGGGTGCCGAGTTCAGGGTGTTTGTCCCGAGCATATCTCTTATGGTAGACTCCCCGACTGCTATGACGATCGCCTTCGAGGCGTGTTTAAATGCCGCACAACAATTGCCCCCCAGCTCGGCTCGATGTTGAAAACACGGGGTGAGGTGGCACTTTTGGCGATCGCCAATGTTTTAGACGACCGGGCGATCTGATTTCAAATTTGGACGATCTCCTTTTGCGCTGGGAGCGGCGGGAAAAGAAAGGCGGGCTCTCGAAACAATGCAAGGACACGCGTCGCGTTTCTATTGAGGGAGCCCGACGGTTCGTCAGACTTTGTCGATTGGCGTGCCCTCGAAAAGACGCATACGCGGGACTCGAGGGCCACATTTATTGCGTTCCCCAACTGTCGGTTGCATCCCAGCCCTCGGACTTTCGCCTATTTGCACAGAGACCCCCGCCTCCATCTATAAAAGGGGCTAGGGCTACTCCATTTTCATCTTTTAGGCGTCCTTGCCTTTCTGCTGAAGCTCTGCAAAAATTTCCGAAGCTTGTTGTGCCGACCGTCTTCCTTTCTTTAGGTAAAAAACCCAATTTTTCTTTCTCCCTTAATTTTTGAGAATATGTCGGGAGGATCTAAGGTCTTCGAGGTCGGAAGCACTTCTGCCGCCGCGGCTTCGCCGGGAGGGAGGAATTCTGTGGGAATCCCCGTGGAAACGGCCGCAGAGGCTATTCGTGCGGGGATTGCACCCGCAGAGCTTGAGGAGCTTTTCAAAGAGGCCGTAGTGGCGGGCTCTGCGGCGGTGGAGGAGCGAGATGCGTCGCCGGTGGAGGAAGACGAACTTATGCGTTTGTCTTGGGAAAAAGATAGCGTCTCCGGCCCCGTCTATACGGCTTTTGCTAAACTTATGGAGGGGATTGTCGGGCCCTGTCCGGAGTTTGATTTCGAGGCTTACTCCGCCGCTCATCCCTACGTACATGTGAAGCGGACGGAGTTTCGGGCCGCTGAACCGTCTCAATGGACTCTTGGTCAGATTCGGAGTTCGGCGACCTGGAAGGACATGACCCGCTGGAGGGCCAAATATCATATCCCCTCTGATGTGTCATTGCACGTGCCCTCCGAGAACGAACGTGCCGACCAGCCTCCCGAGGGTATGGTCGCCATCAACGAAATGACCCTGGCTGCCGGACTGCGGTTTCCCTTGCCGTTCGCCGTTTCGTATCTGCTGATCGCCAGGAATTTGGCACCTCTTGATTGGCGCGAGCGCTTTGCGCAGATTATCAGCACATTGACATTATTTGGCGGTCACAGGTTGTTTCGCTTGCCTTCTGCGCTGGAGATGCATTATCTTTTTAAGCTGACTGTGCAGAAAGGATCGATCGGCGGTTACCATATCCAAGGTCGCCAGGGTAGGGTGGTTATCGGGGTGCCGAGCAAGACTCGGGGCGACCTGAAAAAGTGGTGCTGGGTTGGTGGTGCATGGAGGTCGGCGTCGAGCGAACCGCCGGAGGAGGAGTTGGATATCCCTACCAATTTTCGGGAGAGGAATCCAAGTAAGGGTTTCCTTTCTCCCTTTATTTGGATACTCCTTGGACTGATCTAATTTATTTCCCTTTTTGCAGGATCCCTTGTTCCATCGATCGACGATCTCCCCTTTGATTTCTCGATCGTCTGGGAGCGGATTCGCGCATTGCCGGTTTCCTATAAAGACGTTCAATCAGTCAGCCACGAATCTCATCGGTTGGGAGCTCGACTGTTTCGCTTCCCTCGCCACCTGAAGGCCCCTGGTATGACTTTTCATCCACTCTCTTCTGCGTGGCGATCGTCTCCAAGAGATCGCCATGTCTAAGTAAGTGTCTAACTTGTTTGGGTTTCCTCTTTGGCAGAGATTTATTTTCCCCGTATCGCCGAGCTACCGCAGGAGATTGCCATGTCTAATCCCGGTTTTCTCGGTCGCCTTCATCTGGGAAAGAAAACGGGTCGCGTTGCTGCGACGTCGTCTCGCCCTGCCCCTGTGGTTAGGCCCGCTGCGGTGCCGGTCGCCGAACCGGAATCTCAAGGTGAGGAACAACTTCAGCGCAACCGCAAGAGGCGGAGGCCGGAGGGGTCCCTTCCGTCGGCTGAGGCGGATTTAGCTATTTTGGGGCCGCTGATCGCCGCTCCCCCCGTTTCTTCCGTTCCGATGGCAGAGGGGTATGGTCCCAGGCCATCGGCATCAAGCTCCGGGACACCTGCCGGATTTTTGAAAAGGACGGCGATCGCTGACGCCGAGACTTCTCGGGGAAAGCCCTATTTCGGCCGTGATCCAGAGCTGGTCAACAGGTGAGAATGGTTTGAACCTTCCGAGCTAGGCGTTCTGAGTAAGGCTTAGGCTAACTCTTTAGTTTCCTTGGTTTGCGCTGCAGGGTTCGTCTCGCCGATCCGGACGTTGCTCCCATGGTGCTGGACTTTCTGTCGAGCAAGGCTCCCATGATCTCTCGGCGTCCACTTTACGTTCGCCAGGCTATCACCTCTCTGCCCAAGGCTTGGACGACCGACCTTGATGCGATCGCTCGTCGGCGATCTGGAGACGCCATGCAGGCGACCGTTGCCCTGGCTCTTCAGACGGCGACGATGGCCGTCCAAGCTGCTAGGGATTTTGAGGGGCGACCCTCCACTGCTCATCTCCATCGCGACCTCGAGGCCGCCCGGAACAAAAATATCGAGGATTCTAACCAGATCCGGTTTATGGAGAAGGAATATGAGGAGACGGCCAAAAGGGCTAAGCAGGACGTGGATCGATTGAAGCAGGAGCTGAGCCGCTCCAAGGAGGCTGCCGATCGGTCCCGTGATGAGGAGAAAGAAACCCGCCAGAAGCTCGCGGCGTCGCAGGAGGAGGCGGCCGGTCTGAAGGCGATGGTGGATTGGCTCAGCGGTGAGCTGGACGTGGAGAAGAAGGAGCTGGAGAAGGCCCAGGGTGTGAATGACGCCAAGGTTGTCGAGTTGGCGGAGGCTGAGAAGATGGCCGCGGAGTTGAAAGGCCAACTGAAGGCGATCGAGACCGATCCCTACCAAAGTGTGGCGCTCGCCGGCGAGTTCGCTTATTACTTGGCCTATGCTGACGCTGTCCGAGCCGCAAAAAAGGCAGGGATCGAGATCGGTCCCTTGATGGAGAGCTTCAAATCCTACGCCCTCGCGAATCCTCTTCACCCGGAGTTTTCCTTGCCGATTCTTGACTTAGCCGACTTCGGGATCGACTTGAGTTGGTATAAGGGTAAACTCATTCATCCCGAGGCCGAAGCCGATCCGCAACCCGAGGGCGATGGTCAGCCGGCGGGGCCTTGAGAGACATTTTGTTTTCCTCTGTTACTTTGTACTTTTTTTTTTGTTTTCCTTTTGTAATGCCTTCGGGCCCCGTAATGTATGAAATTTGTGTTATGAATAAAATACTCCTTTTTTCATACTGCGTAATGTATTACATGCGATCGCCTTTGACTGAGTGTTGAAAGCATTGACATGTTTTGAATTGGAATTCTTACTTGTAATTTTCGTCGGACGACCCCGATCGCCCTGCATGTTTTTGAGCGAAGCCGATCGAGTGTGGTTCCTCTTTGTTCGATCGTATCTGAGATTAGCTCGACCTATCCCTGCCCCCTTGTTTTTGTTCACTTATTGTAAGTAAGGAAACAAAGACTAGTCTGTCTGGCGAGCTATCTTCATTTTTCCGATTCTGAAGAGTCATGTGTGGTTGGGGTGTTCGATGGATCGACCTCCCTTATCGTGTCTTTGTGTGCGAGGGATGTTGTGTATCCCGCGACTCACTTTCTGTGAGGGTCCTCCGTTAGACTACGCCTGCCTCGTGTTAGAACGAAAGGTGGGCGATCTTGGTCTGGAGGAGTCCTTGCGCGGGGCGTCGTCGGTTTATTCGACTCCACGCCCGCGGCTTGTCAGCTCTGCTTCCACCTCGGCCCGCCATGAAGATGGCGACCCTCGACGGTGTACGTTGAGACGGGGGTAGTGGCACGTCGCATTGTCCGGGTTCACCATGTTAGATGATGAACCATTGAGGGAGGGCGATCGTGTCCACTGATTAGTTTTGGAGGGTCCTTCGGCTACGCCGGCCTCGTATTTAAACGAAGGGCGGGCGATCTAAGCTCGAAGGAACCTTGCATGGGCGAAGCTGTCGGTTCCATCGACCTCCAGTGCCATGGCTGTATTGTTTTCTACCTCGGATTGTCATTCTTGAACGACGATCTTCGACGGTATGTAATGTGCTAGTGGGGCGATCGCCAGAATAGATGGGATAGAGAACAACAATATTTCATTATATTCCTTGTACATTTGGCAGTCGAAAATGAATACAAAGTTATCATTGATAGTATTTCTTCAGATGTACAGCGTTCCAGGGATATCGGTCAGAATGCCGTCGGGTGTTCCACTCGTAGGCTCCCTTAGTTAGCCATTTCGATATTCAAGGGGCCTTCCCAACTTGGTCCAAAGACACTGTGTGGGTTTGGATCTTTTGAGGACGAGATCGCCCACTTGAAACCGCCTTTCCCGACCTTCGGATTGAAGAACTTTTCGGATCTCCTTTTGTGGATAGTGTTCTTCATTTCCGAGGTCGATCGACGTTCTTCGAGCATGTCGAGGTCGATCCGCCAGCCACATCATTATCGATCGTCATCTCTTGCTCGGTTCGATGGCCGAGGACGGCGATCTCCGAGGGAATCACCGCTCATTCAAGGCGAGGGTGAATGGGGTTTCGCCGTTGAATTGCGGGTCGTTGTTCGGTAAGACCACAAAACGTCCTGGGAGCTCGCCGCCCATCGTCTAGCACGGATTCGAGTCGCGCTTTAATTGTGTGTTTGAGGATCTTGTTCACCGCCTCTACCTGCCCGTTCGTCGAGGGTGATAGGGAGCCGAGAACAACCTTTTGATTCCCCACTTATCACGATTGCATGACTTCTAAGCCGTCGAATCGCTTTCCATTGTCGGAGATGATGGCACAGGGTAGACCGAACCGGCATATGATGTTTCTCCGGATAAACTTGATCACTTGCTCTTGGCGATCTTGTTTAGCGGTTCGGCCTCTGCCCATTTGGTGAAATAGTCGACCACGATGGCGAACTTATAGCCTCTGGAGCCGTCGGTAAGGGACCTATAAGGTCGATGCCCCATTGAGCGAATGGCCATGGGTACATTGAGGTGAGCCGCTCGGGGAGATTTTAATACTTGGTCCCATTACTTGACATCTATGACACGACTGGCATAGGCGATCGCATTATTACGAAGTGATGGCGGAAAAACCTTGCTGGTTGTCTTATGGATGAGAGCTCGTCGCCGGCGTGGTTTCCACGAGATCCGTCGTGGATCTCGGCTAAAAGCATCCTTCCTCCGGTGTAATACACTTGAGGAGGAAGGCCGAAAGTTCGCTTGTAAAGACGATCGTCGATAGGGTGTATCTCGGTCGCTCGTAGCCGGAGTTGGCGAGCTTTGATACGGTCGTCGGGGACCATCCGTCCTTCAAGTATGTGATGAACGGAGTCATCCGGCTTTCTTCTAAGAACGGCAACTGTGGCCACCAGGTTTCTTTCGATTGCCGGCCTTGCTGACTTTGTAATTTGGATATTAGAGAAATCGGCTGCCCCATCCGATGACGCTAGTTTGGATAGGGCATCGGCCTGAGAGTTGTGCTCTCTCGGGACTTGTTCGATTTGTACTTCTTCAAATTTCGTGCACATCTCGGCGACCAGCTCTTGGTATTTGATCATCTGTTCGCCACGTGCCTCATATTCTCCTTTGACTTGGTTCACGACCAGGAGGGAGTCCATAAAGATATGGAGGCGACGAACATCTAGGGCGAGAGCCAGGTCGAGCCCGCCTACCAAGGCTTCGTATTCGGCTTCATTGTTGGTCGCACGAAACCCGAAACACACGGCATTTGTGAAACTTTGTCCGTTGGGGCAAATGAGGACAATCCCTGCCCCTGATCGCGAGTTGGTCGCCGAACCGTCAACGTACAGCTTCCAGGCAGGACAACCGATATGGGTCGGACTGTGAGGGAATGTTAACTCCACCACGAAGTCCGCCAGAGCTTGGCCCTTGATTGCCGTGCGAGGAGCGTATGTGATGCCGTATTGGGCGATCTCTAGTGACCATTTGAGGAGTCGCCCGTTGGTGTCCGGTCGATGTAGAACTTGCCTTAGAGGGAGAGTTGTCAAAACCTCCACTTGATGGTCGAAAAAATAGGCTCTCAGCTTACGGACACTCATGACTAGAGCGTAGGCGATCTTCTCCAAAGGTGTATAGCGTGTTTCAGCGTCGTGGAGCGCTTGACTAACATAGTAGATCGGTAAATGGACTGGTCCCTCCGCTCGCACCAAGACCGCACTCAGCGCGACCTCCGAGGCCGCTAGGTAAAGGAATAATTTCTCACCGGAGATCGGCTTTGCCAGGATCTGGGGGTTGGATAAATATTCCTTTATTTTGGCGAACGCCATCTGACTCTCCCTCGTCCATGCGAACTTTTTGTTCTTGATGGTCGCGAAGAAAGGCTTGCTTTTATCGCCGAGCCGAGATATGAAGCGGTTGAGGGCGGCCAGACAACCTGTGAGGCGTTGTACCTGCTTGATGTTCCGAGGTTCCTGCATGTCGAGGATCGCCTGTATCTTGGTGGGATTCGCCTCGATCCCCCTCTGGCTGACAATGTGCCCCAAGAATTTCCCGGAGCCCACCCCAAAGTTGCATTTCTTGGGGTTCAGCTTCATGTTGAACTTTTCGAGGATGGCGAATGTCTCGGCGAGATCATTGAGGTGATCTTCCTTCTTGAGGCTTTTGACCACGATATCGTCGATGTAGACCTCCATGGTCTTGCCGATCTGATTAGCAAACATCCTGTTGACCAGACGCTGGTAGGTCGCCCCCGCATTCTTCAAGCCGAACGGCATCCGGACCCAAAAGTATATGTCTTTTTCCGTGTGGAAAGATGTGTGTTTTATGTCTTTCTCCGCCATTGGGATTTGATGATATCCGGCGAAGGCATCCATAAACGACATCATTTCGCAGCCTGCAGTACTATCGACCAAGTGATCAATATGAGGCATCGGAAAGTGATCTTTTGGACAAGCCGCGTTGAGGTCGGTGAAGTCGATGCATAACCTCCAGGAACCAGTTGGCTTCTTGACGAGTACCGCGTTGGCGACCCATTGTGGGTCGTCCGTAGCTACCCCGATTAACTTGTTGTCGAGTAACTTTTGGACCTCTATGTCGAGCGCCGCATATTTTTTGGGGCCGAATTTCCTACGTTTTTGGTGAACAGGCTTCATCGCCGGGTCTATCTTTAGATAGTGGCAAGCGTGCTCGGGACTTATGCCAACCATATCCTGATGCGACCAGGCGAAGACTCCGATGTTCTTACATAGCAAATTGACCAGATCTCCTTTCAGTGCGAGGTCGATGCTTGCGCCGATCTGTACTTCCCGTTCTGGACGAGCCGGATCTATCGCTATACTCTCCAACTCTTCGATGGGGACGGTCGCTTCTTGCTTGGAACGATTTCCGGACTCGATCCTTGGATCGATGTCGAGACTCGGCTCGAAACCGATTCTTGGCTCGATGTCGTCCGTTAACTGATCCGAGATGGCGTCCTCTGAGTTGGGTTGGTACGATGTGTTTGGTTCGTCGATCTCCATGGGTCGATCGTTGATTGTTTCAACGTTACACATATCGGGGGAAGTATTGAAAACAGTAACGACATAGGAGTAATTCAAACATCTTTTTGCCATTAGCTGATCCCCTTTTACAGTACTGACCGTCCCATCGGCAGTGGGGAATTTGATACAATAAAAGAAGGACGAAGCGACCGCCTCAAAGGTTTCTAAGAACGGACGACCTAGGAACCCATTATAGATGCTGGGTCTATCTATGATTACAAAATTTAGGTTCCTAGTAATCCTAACCTTGGGATCGTAAAAGCATATCACCGACGGAGAGCTTGATCCTCCCATAGGCTTGGGCCAGTCTTGTCGCGAATCCTTTGAGCTCGGTGTCGTATGGCTTGATGTATTTGGTTAAGTTTCGAGCTGATCCAGTCATTTTGAATATGATATTGCAGAAGCTCCCGTTGTCAACCAGCATGCGGTCGACCGCCTTCCCAAGGATACAGGCAGAGATCACCAATGCATCCTCTTTGGGGCATTGTACCCCCTCCCTGTCTTTATTGGAGAAGGTGATGAGCGCGTCTCTAGCGATGGTCGGCTCTGGGGGCACCACAATATGGACTCCGGCGAATGCCCTCAGTTCGGCCTTCCGCTTCCTGTTTGACGCGGTGGAAACCGGGGAAAGGCCCCCGAGGTTCCCACCTCCTGCTTGGAGCATATTAATCCGACCGCCAGGGTTGATCGGAGGAATTGATTCATCGGAATGCTTTGGCTCGTGTTCGATCCTGGCGAGCGGATTGGGAGGCGTCCTTTTGTTTTGCCGGCGCTCGCGCCCTCCGGTCCTCTCTGTTCGAGGTTCTGGCTTGGTGACCAGGTTGTCTAATTTGCCTTCTTCGAACAGTCGCCAGAGTTGCCTGAGGAGGTCGCGGCATTGGCTGGTGTTGTGGCCGAGACTTTTGTGGTAGGCACAGAATTTGCTACGGTCTAGATGACCGTGGTCCCTTATTGGCTTTGGTTTGGAAAGCCACTCCCGCCCCTTAATTGCGTTGAAGATGTGGGCTGGAGATAAGTTGAGGTTGTGGAGGAGGTGAACCTCTACATCACCGAAGGCTTTGAATTCGCCAGGCGGCTTTGCGACCGCCTTTTTGGGCTTGGCGACCGCCTTCTTCTGAACGTGGGATGGCGTCCTCCCCTCTCCGGTGGGTTCCTCATCTAGACGGAGGGAGAGCATACTCTGCCTGGCCAGGAAATCGGCGGCTCTGATGCGGAAGACCGAGTAGGTCGGGGGGATATCCTTTGTTAGATGCCTGAACATGGGTGAGTGGCCGTAGAATCCCCCCAGGACTGAATAGAGGGCGAGCTCGTCGCTAATGGGCTCGCCGGTGAGGACTATCTCGTCCACCCGGTCGATGTAATCTTCATCTGGCTCGTCCTTCCCCTGCTTGATTTTCATCATGCGGTGGGGGCCTTCAGGACGAGCGACTTTGGCGGCGAAGTACGACGTAAAGTCGTTCGCCAACTTCTCGAAGCAATTGATTGAGCGAGGTCGCAGTGAGATGTACCACCTGTGGGCGAGGTCGCCCAGAGTTAGCGGGAACATCCGACACTTCGTCGCATCTGATGCTCCACATCCGGTCATGTAGATCCGGAATTTGCTCAAGTGAGTTTCCGGATCCGATCTTCCCTCATATAGAGGTGTCTGTGGGGGAGCGATTGTTGGTTGAACCGGGGCGAGCTCGATTTGGACCGCGAGTGGTTCACTTGGTCCAGAGATCGATCTCCTAGCGCATGCCCCAGTGTCTAGTAGCGCCTTCATTTCGTCGAGCTGGCGCTGCATTGCGGCCATCGCCGTGGCCTGACTGCTCGCTGATTGGCTACCGGAGCGCGAGCCGAGGCGATCATGTACCGATCCCCTGCCCCCATGGTGGATGACGAGTTCTCTGCCCGCGGATTCATTTCTTGGGCGAGTGGGGGCCTGTCGACCGGCCTGTCTTCTGGGAGTCGGATATGCCGAACTCCTGGTGACGGATTCGGACTCCGATGCCTCCCGACTCGGGCCCGACTGCCCGGGTCGCCACGAGGGATCACTCCCTAGGCGACTGAAGACGGAGTCGTCCCGCCTAACGAGAGCCTTTGCCTGCGGCTCAGGGTTTCCTGTTGATTTCTCAACATATATCCCTTTGAGCTTCCGCTTGCCAGCTCGGCGGATGGTTGACGGAGTGATGGTGGGCGAGTCGCATGCAATCTGTCGCTCCCGAGGACGGCTATGGCCTCCTCAACTGCTCCATGCAGGCCCGGATCGAGTGAGAGACTAGGGCCGTCCCTTGGGGCGGGAGTGAGACCTAGCGTCGCGCGGTCGCCCTCCATCGCGGTGGGATTACGTCAGGGTCGGAATGATATTCCGTGAGATCTCGGGGTGGCTCTCTTGGAAGTTGTTGCAGACGTCATTTTTCTGAAGGTTTATATCTTTTGAAGAACAGGGAGTGTTTCTTCAAGTGTGAGTCCGGAGAACAATGAGTGTTCTACGAGACGATCGGAATAAAAGTGAAGGTAAGGGCCCCTTCCTCTAGCGCCAATTGTTGTTACCCAAAATATTATCCGAAGATAGTATTGCTGGAATGATCGAGTAACCAACAAGTGCGGGAGCACGTCCGTGAGAAATTAAATGACACAAGATTTGCCGGGGTTGTTAATCCCGGGCTTGAATGCTCTCGCGAGATTTTATTAATAAGTATACTGTTGAGTACAAATATTAACGTTAGAATCTATCACAAAGAGTGTAAAGATTTCTAGTTTTCTAAGCTGTGGAGCGTATAGAATGCTGGAAGAATCAGATATGGAGTTCTGTGAATTCTTGCTATGAATGTTCTGTGTATGAGAATGTCTTTCTCTTTTCTCTCTCTTGTTTCTTTGTATTTTCGAAGCCCTTATTCTGTGTTATGGGTCTTCTATTTATAGCAGACCAAGTTCCTGGGGGGGCCCCTGCGATCGCAGGCGATCATCGTTATTTATATTATAATAAGACGGCCGATCGTCTCGTCGCGTGGGGCTTTTCCCTTAAAGTCATGCGGTTATTCTTGTTGGTATGCGGTCTGACAGGGAACTCGCATGCGTCTGAGCATTGTCACCCACCTTTTCGGATCTTGTTGGTAGGTGAGGTAGGTGATGATCGTGAGCACATGTCTTGTCTGTCAGCACCTTTCGCAGGTCTGCGGCCCTGTTGGTAGGTGAAGTAGGTGACAGGCTGTGGGCACCGATCTTGTCTGTCAGCACCTTTTGAGATCTGCACGCGGGTCCCAGTCCGAGATTTGGGCTTTGATGACTTTTGACGGATGTTGGATTAATACGTGGCACGAGACGATCGCCAATCAACAAAAGACGATCGCCAATCAACAGAAGGCGATCGCAGTGGGTGCCGAGTTCAGGGTGTTTGCCCCGAGCATATCTCTTATGGTAGACTCCCCGACTGCTATGACGATCGCCTTCGAGGCGTGTTTAAATGCCGCACAACATACACCTAAAGTCATCTAATAGCTCCAAAACTCCAGCATTATTACATTAGATCGGATCAATGCCAGCCATCCCCTCAATAATAGACCAAAAGTATAAAAAATTAGACAATGATCAAAAATCTGTCAAGAGTTACGGCCGTAACTTTGAGGAGTTACGGCCGTAACTATGAGGACTTACGGCCGTAACATTGAGGAGTTACGGCCGTAACTATGAGGACTTACAGCCGTAACATTGAGGAGTTACGGCCGTAACATGGCTACGACTTTTTGCACATTAGTTGATTTGTGAGTTACGCCCGTAACTTTTAGATGTTACGCCCGTATGGAGTTTCAGACTTTATTTTTAGCCCAGAATTTCTGACTTTTGTGTTTTCGCCCCAAATCTTCTTCGGATGATAACTTTTGATATATAACTCTGATTTTGAATCCGGAAAGACTGCCGAACTCGTCTCGGAAAGCCATACAACATGAATACATAAAAATTCAACAAAGAGAATATTTTATAAACATGTTATTTCTTGAGTAAATTAGTAATTCAATTCGATTAAGACTAGATTTACATCTTCATCTGATAAAAATAAAATTATTAAAAACTAATTAATTAAAAGCAAAAACGAGTAGGCTAGCTCAATTATGGGTGAAATTTATCGATACAAACCATGGATAAGTGTATAAAACTGACACTTATCAGGTCTGAGTAGGGTTCTGGGTTGGCCCTGTGTCGAGATGACTCACCGGATGATCTCGATGAGTCCAGTAGGATGGATTTTGTGTTGGGGATGATTGTGGTCTCTGGTCCAAGCCGAAAGGGTTTCACGGCTAGGATTAATAAATCCTGGAAATTGATTTTTGGGCCCGTATTCTGGATTGATATTCATCTTTTTAGGTAGAGGGAGGCTGATGGGATGTGAGTTTTCATCTTTGATTAGAGTTTCGGTTGCGAGTTGGAGAAAGATAAATAAATATCAACTATAATTCACACATTGTTGAACATAAGAAAATATGGGACAACATATATCGATTTTATGATGTTTTACCTTACTAGATTTGTAATTGGTATTGTAAAGTAGTAAAAGAAAAAGTCACAGCAAGTAGCTCTTTCCTTCTACCTTTTTTGGTAGTGAGTTGTAATGGCAGATTTTTTTTTTTTTTTTTTTTTTTTTTATGTGTTCCTGTAAAAGGCTTCTGCCGTGAATGTGTACAAGTTTCTGGTGTTTTATTTTGGATTTATATGTAGGGTTTAGGGAGAGGATTGTGTATAGGTAGGACTCTTAGTTAGGTTAGGAGATTAATATTATAATTGCTGAAAATTATATCATTATTTTTTTTGTTTTATTTATATTTTCAGATCTTCTAGTGGGCAAAATCAGTCATTTATGTTTTGCCCCTTATTAATTATCTTTACAGACAATTATTTTAATGATGAGTTAATTAATTAAATCATTTATGCTTAATTATTTAATTGAGTAGACTATTCTAACATGAAATGATGAAATAAAAAGCGATGTAGTTTCAACGGCTAAGTTGATAATCCATAAATAATATAAAATGCATGATACAACTTAAAATATTTGAGTCTAATTCATGGTTTCTATTGGACCTATATAAATTATGTCGGTTATGAAACTATTGGCATGACTTTTAATATGTAAAATCATACAATTCCAAATGCCCGTAAAATTAATCAAGTTGCGCCCAATAAAATTCAGATATTAAAAATAGAAGGTGGAGTTGTTAAAACAGGATACAGCAAGTAATGCATAATTGGAATTGACAGAAGGTGGCTAAAAGATCATCGAAAAGGAGTTGGTGATTGGTGATATTGATGTTGGTGTTTCAACCAGAAGGAGGGTACGGAAAAGGAAAAATGTCTTGTGTGTAAAGGAGGAAACAGAGTCAGAACCTGATATGACTCAGTTCCGGTTATGGAAATTTACAGCTGAACTACATAGACTTGCCATATGTACGATAAATGTACTTTTAGCTCCATTTGAACCTATCTCCACTAATGAATAATTCTCATTGGATACCTTCATGGAGGAATATCTTAATGGTTTCGAAATAAGCAACATTAGGTACTTGGGACCTAGACCAACCCATTAAGCTCTTATAGGAAAAAATGACTATTTAGAAACAAGAATGATAATGGACTAGTTATTGTTAGGAATACATTTAAAATTTTGATGATGTCATCCTTGTATGCAAAGGTAAATTTAAATGTATGTTCTAAGTAATTGGCATTGTAAAAAAAATCAAATGAGTACTTTCTATAGGCCTTTAAAATTTAAGCTAAGTCTTGATCAGATATGTTCTTACAGCTAAGTGCCGATTAGTCAAGTCCGTTTAGCTAAGTTCAGAAAAGGCTAAGTATGAACAAATACAAAACCCAGTTGAGTACCGTGTTTATCGGAGTGTTCGGTACCGGTTATTGAGGCAAGTATCTTGCCCATACACTATATGTTTTGTGGATATAATGGTTGATAATTAACGATATGTGCTAAATAAACGCTTATAACTAACTTTCAAAAGAATCGGTATATTTTTCAATTAAAATTTTCTTTAAAGATAACTCGTGTGTTTTGTGGTTAAATTGCTTATCTGAGTATGTATATTAGTGTTGAGTATATGAATGCTTACTTTCGTGTGGTGTCGTTTTGGTGTGATTTTATCATTTCTAGATATAAAGTTCTAACCTTTCGTTAAGGTGTGTGCGTGGATACGTATGTTTATTGATGATCATGTGACGTTGTGTGATAAAGGCTGTAACTCCTTTTTGAGGAGGTTGTGCCGTTCGGCGTGATTGGAAAGGTATTCTTTCTCGTTGCTATGTGATTGGTACTAGTTGCATCATCGGATTCTAGTGTTGATGGTATTGTTTCTTGGTTGTGAGTATGTGTCAGATAATCTGGCCATTCTAGCAAGGTACCTCAGCTATATATATTGTGATTGACTTTCGAGGCTTGTGGTTTTGCAACTGTGAATTGTGGAAATTGTGATGTTTGTGTGTTGTGAAGATGTTCTCGGGATACTCTCTCCTGGGGATTGCTCGACGGGGCACACAGGGACTTGGTCGGGTGGCCTTGCACGAGGGTTACCTTCGAGGTGGGGTATTCTCACCTGGGGGTTGCTCGACGGGGCACACAGGGACTTGACCGGGTGGTCTTGTCACGAGAATTACCAGAGAGTTTTGCTGATGAATAATTATGATATGTCTGGAGTATCACAATATTCTGTTCTCGGGGTCGAGATACATTATATATAGAGTCTTGGTGTTTGGCTAGAAAAGCATAAGAATGAAGTGTTGTGTGTAATTTGTCCTTGGGAGTGAATTGATGTGGATAGTTGGGTCGTGGACCCCGTGTTTCATGATTGGTTTGTATTTTGGAAAATAATATTTGGGTTGTGACCCTAAGTGGTTCTCGATTAGTTGAGAACTCTTCAATCCCAAATGTTTTCAGAACTCCTGAGATCTTGTATTGACTTTCAAAGCGACCACTCGTTTCATTTCTACTTTTACAGTTTGAACTATTTTATCCAAATGAGAAATATCGGGATGTCTTTCGGTGTGAATGAGCCATGGATTATTCAAGGCATTGTATTCTCGAAATGTGTTGTGTATGGCTCGTATTCGCACTAGCAAAAGAGTGGAATTTTTCTAACCCCCGAGTAATCGGGGGGTGGATGTCTGTATTGCGTCCATGTACATGCACGTTCTTGGGGATCTAAACACAGGATCGTTACGAAGGATGATGGAGGGCGAATGATACTAATCACATGAAGACCAGTTCTGAGTCATTTGGTCGGGTTGTAGTGTATTGTTTTATCCGCTGTAGTATCCTGCTGTTATGCATGATGGTTTTTGAACCTCGGATGGGTATGAACTGAGTCAGAGTTATGTATGTTTGAGTAATATGTTTGAAGAAAGACATGACCAGTCTATTAATTCGTTATGTAGACATTTAATGTAATGTTTTGTTTCGGTGTCTAGACTGGCAGATCCTCGCGGAGAGGGCCTGCGGTGCTGTAATATTCCCAAGTGGATCGGGGGTGTTACAGAATATGGTATCAGAGTTTAGGTTGTGGAAACTTAGGCTGTCGGGTCCAGTTATGTATTGTCGAGTCTTGTCTTGTCGGATTATGTCTGAGTGAGTCGTGTCGCGACGCGTCGTCTGTGATGTCGGTTTTGATTAGTATCAAGGTGCAACCATCATCTTCGTTCTATCTGTGTATGTAAGCCTCCTCTATTATATATATTGTATTTAGTGACTTTATTACATGCGTGTTGGGAGATGGAATTCGTATTTGATACTAGGGGCATATTACGTGCGTAATGAGATAGATTTATTGATGGATTTGACACAGATTGGTGATGTATGATATGAAACTTTGAATATTGATATTTTTTGGAAAGTGTATCGACGGTAGAAGTCGTTGAGAAACTCAGATAGATGGTTTTGACGTATGCTTGAATTTGGTGTTTCAGAGTAGTGATTGTTGAATTGACGATTATGTATGCCGGGAGGGCATGTGTTTAAAAATCGATTATTTTGGATAGTTATCGTAATTATATCTGCTGCGTCTGTGTTTAAAAATGGTTCTCTGAAAAGTTCCTAGACTTGAGTATGTTTGTGGAAAATCTATTTTCGAAAAATATTATGATGGTGCAGTCAAAAGGGGATTTAGTGTGGATTTTAAAAAGTTTTTTTAAACCCTTAGCCAGCCGGCTTTGTAACTTCAAATGAAATCTTACGATGGTAATTGAAAGATGTGTTTTGAAGTACTTTGGATATTCGGTAAAATGTTACCGTCGTTGATCTTTTGTCATGTTCAAAAGGATTTTGGAAATGAGTTTAACGTATTGATTATATTTTCAAATGACTCGAATATACGATTTTAAAAATCTTTCACATCATAAAACTTTGTTTTTTTAAACAGAAATGTGATTTCATTTTCAAAAAATAAATAGTGAAAGATCAAAAAATCTTACTCAGCTTAAATTTTAAAATTCGAACTTGGAAAATTTTCTGAGAAGAGTCAGTTAGCGCATGCTAATGTCATCATTAGCTCACGCTAACGAACCTGGACTGGAGTGTGGATTGAATTGAGTTAGTTAGCGCAAGCTAGCAGACTCATTAACGCACGTTAATTTTATACTTAGCGCGCGTTAAATGCATCGTGTGGGGGATGTGGATTTTTGCTTAAAGTGGCAGGCTAGAGTTGAACCGTGTAGTGTCAAGCCGTTGTGATGTGTTTGTCATATTACCGTTCTTGATGGGGAATTTTTGATGAGTGCCCAATTGTTGTGTTTCATGGTTTGAATTTGCTTGTGACCCGTATGATGTTATTCCGATGTGAAAATTTATCTGCGATTGTTATTCCGATGTGAATGTTGGTCTGTTGAAGTATTATGTGCGAGTATGAGTGGTTTCCCACCCGGGGACGGTTCGACTGAACCTCTGGGGGTCGATGCTAAGGGGCATGGCCGCGGGTTACCTTGTGTGTTGTTAATTATGATGATGTTGCGTGGTAACATGTGGTTACCCTGTGTGTTTTCAGTTGTGATAAGGATACATGATGACGTTGTTCCCAAAGAAACTGATCTTTCGGAATGTTGTTTTCGGCGTTGTATCATTCAAGAGCTTAGAGTGGATTGGATTCGTAGAGATCAAGCAAAGCTTGGGGAATAGCTCAAGAGAAGGTTACCATTTAATCAACGGACTTCAAGGGTTAGTTTCTTTCAACTCTTGCTTTTTGTTTATAGATTCGTATATACGTAGCTCGATCGATCCTCGTAGGGATTCGGATCGAATTAATTTTCCTTTTACTGCTTCCGCTGGGCCTTCGTTTTAGGCACCGAATCCCAACAATATCAACATAAACTCACTAAACACTTACAACGAGTGTCAAAATAGAGGAGCACCAAAATGGAAAATTTACAAAAAGTACGAGTATCACATCCTCCTCCTCTAAAAGAAAGTTTCATCCTGAAACTTAAGAAATGAATAACTCTGGATATCTAGCACGCATGTTCTCTTCGGTTTCCCACGTTGCTTCCTCAACTCCGTGCCTCGACCACTGTACTTTAACCAACATAATGGTTTTATGCCGGAGTTGCTTTACTCTTCAAACGTGACATCATATGCTATCTCGATATCCCCGTAATTAATGATATGGCTCGGGTTTGGGACATACCTTCTTAGCTGAGAAACATGAAATACATTGTGAACGTGGCTAAGGGCTGGAGGTAACGCCAACCGATAGGCCAACTCACCAACTCTGTCGAGAATCTAAAATGATTCAATATACCTCGGGCTAAGCTTGCCCTTCTTCCCGAACCTGTAGACTCCTTTCATCGGTGATACCTTGAGTAGGACATGATCTCCCACATCAAATTATAAGGGCCGACAACGAATGTCAGCATAGGATTTTTGTTGACTCTGAGCAGTCAACAATCTATCTCGGATGATAGAGATCTTCTATTTGGTTTCCATCAACATATCGGGCTCCGTCCCAACTAATTATGAAGCTTCATCCCAACAAAGTGGGGATCTACACCGCCTACCATATAATGCCTCAAAAGGTGCCATTCTGATCGATGCATGCCAACTATTATTGTAAGTGAACTCGATCAACGGCAGATGCATTTCCCAATGACTACTCTAGTCAAGGACACACACCCGCAACATATCTTCTAATGTCTAGATCATTCGTTCAGTCTGACCATCGGATTGCGGATGAAAACAAGTACTCAATATCAACTCCATGCCCAAATCCTGATGGACCGATTTATAAAAATGCGACACAAAATGACCATCTCGATCGGAAACAATAGTCTTTTACATACCGTGCAATCTCACGATCTCCGCTACAAATATCCGAGACAATCGCTCCGGTACCCAAGTATCCATAATGCCAAGAAAGTCTGCCGACTTAGTCAATCGGTCAACAATGACCAAATCATATTCATTCCAGTCTTTGTCCTCGGCATCCCAGTAATAAAATCCATGGTAATATCTTCCCACTTCCATTCGGGAATAGGAAGAGACCTAAACAGTCTGGCGAGCCGTTGATGTTCAATTTTGACTTGTTGACATGTCAAGCACCGTGATACAAACTCGGTGACATCTCTATTCATATTATTCCACCAAAAATTTCTCTTAAGATCCCTGTACATCTTACTCGATCCCGGATGGATTGAGTAAGGTGTAGCATGGGCTTCTCGGAGTATTCTTTGTCTCAACTCAGAGTCATTTGGAACACAAAGCCTACCTTGAAATATCAAAATGCTATCCTCGTGGATCATGAAACCAGGGGCTTTCCCCTTCTCCACATCCACCTTCAGTTGGACGATCATTGGGTCATTCCCCTGTTTCTCCTTGATGTCATCAACCAAGGACGAAGTAATCTCGAGAGTACACATTTGACCCTGAACTCGCTGGACCCATACTTCGACTCCCTGCTCAATCAACTCTTGTCTGATCTTCACTTGAGGTGTGAGGACCTCAATCATCTGAAGTGACACTGATTTTCGGCTCAACGCGTCAGCTACAACGTTGGCCTTTCCTGGATGGTAAATGATTTCCAAGTCATAATCCTTTATCAACTCCAACCAATGACGCTGTCTCATATTCAGTTCCTTCTAACTAAAAATGTATTTTAGGCTCTTATGATCGGTATAAATTCGACATGAAGAACCATACAAGTAGTGACGCCAGATATTCAGTGCAAACATTACGGCAGCTAATTCCAAATCATGGGTGGGATAATTCAATTCAAACGGTTTAAGTGGCCGTGAAGCATAGGTTATAGTCTTATCATGCTGTAGGAGTATGCACCCAAGTCCTTGGCTTGATGCGTGACAATAAACCGAGTACCCGCCGATTCCCTGGGGCAGGGCTAAAACCGGCGCGGTAGTCAAACGCTTTTTCATCTCCTCGAAACTCTGTTGTCTCTCTTCATTCCATTCGAACTTTTCGGACTTCTAGAGTAATTGAGTAAGTGATCGAGCAAGTTTATAGAACCCCTCGATGAACCTCCGATAATACCTATCCAGACCCCAAAAGCTACGAACTTCCTTTACGTTCTTAGGCAGTGCCCAATCTAACACTGCCTCAATCTTCTGGGGATCTACTCGGACCCCTTCTGCTAAAATCATATGTACGAGAAACATAACTTCTCTCAACCAAAATTCACACTTTATTTCTTTCTTACGAACAAGACCGGCGGACCCCAAGGTGAAGCGCTAGGTCTAATATACCCCTTATCCAACAACTCTCCCAACTGTCTTTTCAACTCTGGCATTTCTGATGGTGCCATACGGTATGGTGCCTTAGAAATTGGAGTTGCACTTGATTCTAAATCAATTGTAAACTTAACCTCACGCTCCGGTGGTAGTCCCGGTAAATCATCTGGAAAGACATCTTGGAATTCATTTACTACAGGAATCGAGTAAAGTTCGACTTTCCCACCCTCTACTTTCGCGGCATAACACCAATACACAACACAGCCTTCTCTAATAAGTTTTGACGCCTTCATGGCGCTAATTATGAATTTCTGACATCCCCTCTTGTGCCCCGTAAATGAATGCTCGGTACCGTCTTCGACCAACATCGATATGACCTTCGTGCGATAATTCATTACCGCTCTGTGTCTATCAAGCCAGTCTTCGCCGACAATCAAATATTCATCAATGATATCCACGACGATAAAATTCAACAGCCACATTTTTTCTGCGATTAACACCGAACAGTCTCTAACTTCCTTATTCCCCACGATTCTATCCCCGCTAGGAATTTTAACCACAAAGGGTCCACAAGCGGACAAACACTCAATATTCAAGTGACGCATACAATCTAAAGAGATGAAAGAATGAGAAGCACCGAAATCGAAAAGCACCCTAAATGGATGAGATAAAACATAAACGATACCTGTGGCCACGGTAGCATCTGGATCTTCAGCTCTCCTCATCTCGTAGACATGAGGTTGTACCGAACCAGCACTGGGGGATCCCCCTCTAACGGACTATCCCTGGCCTCTGCCCCGACCGTAACTCTGGGATGGCTAACCCACGGATGATTTATGCTTAACATTCGGTTCTCGAGGCGTAGGAATTGACGCTTGAGCCCCAAGTGTCTTTTCCTCTTCCGTACAATACATAGCTCTGTGACCTTCCTAGATGCAATTATAACACTTAAAAGGAGGTCGACTGCAATCACGATTAAGATGACCTTGTTGGCCACAATTAAAACATGTCACGACCCGATTGGACACCCTGGTACCAGCTCTGAAATTCCGTTTGCTTCCCGACACACGGAAGACCCTCTTACTGGATAATTTGCTGAGTGAGACCCCCGTTGGTTGCCACTTCTACCACTAGAAAACTTTTTGGAGGTCTTCTGCTTCTTACTCTCACTTGCTGTTTCGGTATTAGTGAAGGACCTATCATTGGCCAGTTCTTTGTCTTGATACTCCTTCAGTGTTGTGCAAGCAAATCCCGACATATAGTGTCGAACTTCCGGCTTCATCCGCATGTCAAAGTGATGGATTTAATCTCTCTCTTCCTTCATTTGACTCTTCACATGATTGAGCTGATGGTTGTATTCAATGATTGCCTGAGATACAGGGATATCCTGAGGTTTAGTCTCATAAAAGGCTCGAATCCTAGCCTCCTGAACAGTCAACGAGAAAAACTCGACCTCCATTAATTCCTTAAACTCATCCCACGAAACCACACGATCTTGAGGTGCGACTGCCTGCCACCAACTAGCAGCATCCCTCATTAGAAAATACTGATCAACTGACACCTTACATGCCTCTGGACAATTTACGACCACAAAGACTTTGTTCATCTCATTAATCCAATCTTCCCAGCCGATCGGATCATTTGCACCAATAAACTGGGGAGGGTGCATACGGATCACATCTTGTAACCATTTCTTTGCCCCAGTATCGGTTGCAGGAGGTGGTTGATTGTGCTGAACCGCTTGGGTCGAAAGATCCATTTGATTTGCCACTTGTTGCAGTATAGTGGCAACGCCAACATCCGGGTGATTCCTGCGGAAGTTCCTAGACTGGCCGACGGCTCCTGATGGCTACCGTTACTAGGTTGAATCGAATCCGACAAATTAGGCGTAGCCGAGCCTTCTACAGAACTGAGGGATATGGACGCCCCGCCAGCTGCGCCACGCCCTCGTCCACGACCACAACCACGTCTACGTCATCTGCCAGTTGACATTCTAGATAGAGAAAGGGGAAGTAAACTCATAAGTATAATTCGTATCATACCCATCATGGATATGGATTTCCCATGTCTCGTAGTCGAATTACAATGAAGAAATAAAGAAGATAAATGAGATAAGGAACTTACGAGTACCGGTCGTACGAAATGTCGGCAGCACGATGATACTGTGCTCTCGGAACAATACAATTAGACCCAACAGACCGATAGCCTAGGTATCCATAAACCTAAGCTCTGATACCACATTTTGTAACACCACCGAGATTTTCGGAGAATATTACACCATCGTGAATCCTTTCCTGGGACCCACTAGGCTAAGTTTTACACTTAACACATCCAATTTCACAATATCCACACAGGAATCAATAAATCCGAGACAGGCAAGGAAGTACCAACCAAACAACCTCAAAGGTCACAGGGAAATACAAGAAAGTTATACATCAACCGGGAAAGGAACTCCTATAGTACTCGAGTACCATCTATTAATACAAGGATAAAATGGCCCCAAAAGGATAATGCTCAATATGAAGAGAACACGATTAGCCACAGTATCACGGCTCGCCTTCATCATCGTACCGCCCCGGTTCTCGCTCGTTGGATCCTTCGAACTTGAAATACAAGAAAAGAGTTTTCCCAACACGAGAGGGTTTAGAGCAACTATTACAAGTGAAACGTCACATCTTACACGCAAAAGCACATGCACCAATTTCGAAGCCATGATAATGATTTTTCGGAAAATGCAATTATCCAAATATCTCTCAATAGTGACAATTTCTCCCTGATTAACCGTGAACCCGACAATGTGCAAATCCCTCCTTGGCCTCGTCAGGCCCTCTCGGAGTGGCTAACCCAATCTTCGCGGACCCGACAATGCGTGGATCCCTTCTTGGCCTCGTCAGGCCCTCTCGGAGTGAACGAATATAACTCGCACACTCATATACATTACATTTCACATTTAAGAATATAACTTTCACAAGAATCACTTGTCTGGATAAGAGAAAATGGTACGGACAACAATGTACCAAGGTTGAAGGAATCGACAACTCCAAACCTAGACAAGTTCGTAATCAACTATCAATAATCCATCAGTATGAAAAGAAGTTGGAATCCACCCGAAATTACTACACACGATACATGTATTCCGGCAATAAAACTCTTAGATGGTGAATCACAATCAACCATCCCAAATACTCAATAATTCCGGAAATATATCAATAAATTCATAGGGAAACATGTATCCAAGGTAGATAATTCATACTCGACATATTCCACCACAACAATAAGCTAAATCGAGGAGATCGGAAGGAAAACCCCCTAATCCCAAAAATCTAGGGTTAAGCGAAGTTTACCTCAATTTGGAGCGGTGGAGAAGATTAGACGTTGAATAATCCTAACTAGAAGCTTGAGAATGTTGATGGATGATGATATCTCATGGAGATCTTCACAAATCACCCAAAATCACCCAAAATCGCCCAAGGAAGGAGAAGAAACGAAAAAATGACGAATTGGGGTCTGAAGTGTCCTATTTATACAAAATGGGTATTAGCGTGCGCTAACGGTTTCAACGGGTAGTCCAGTGGCCTCTGTCTGAATCGTTAGTGTGCGCTATGAATACTCTAGAGTACGCTAACGCCTCTCCTTAGCGTGCGCTAGCCTAGAGTTAGCGTGCGCTACCTAATAATTGGTGCCCAGAAATTGAAGTCCAGAATCTATTTTCATCTGCCATGCTCAAGCCTTAGCGCATGTGGTTTAGCGTGCACTACAAATACAGTTAGCGTGCGCTATCTTTAACACATAGCGTGCACTACGAATCTCAATTCCAATCCAGTACTTTTCTGGACTGTCTGCCTTAAATACACTAGTAACGTGCGCTAATGTTGATGGATAGCATGCGCTATCAGCACTTAAATAGCATGTGCTATGAAGGGAACAGAGCGTGCGCAACACCTCACACACAGGTGATAGAATCGCATAAAAATCCAATGCAGCAACGATCCGAACAAGAATAAGTAAATTCCAAATAATATGAACTCCAAGATCAACATCAACTCACTAAACACTTACAAAGAGTGTCAAAATACAGGAGCACCAAAACGGAAAATTTACAAAAAGTACGGGTATCAAAATCTTCTCCTCGAATGTTAAGCCGATTTTTATGAACACCCGCTCCGATACCAATTGTTCGGAATTTGGCACCCACTTTGAATGGTGGAAGAAAGAGTTTCAAACTCTTCTGCATTGCAGAAGCGTAAATGATTTGCGGAAGATAAACGACACAAGATTTATAGAGTTTTAACCAAATGTGCCTACGCCCTCTCTTCGTATCTTTTTCTATAGGCTTAAGATCAACCTCTATGCCTTGTCTTTTATCGGTCCGAGGGATATCGTTACAATCTCATCTTCTATCGGTCCATGATAAACCGTTACACTCTTGTCTTTATGTCGGTCCAAGATAAATCGTTTTCCTTTTCTATTAGACAAGGAAGCAACCGATCTAGATTTCTATTGGTACTAGAGAAATCTCTCTTGCATTTAGATTTGATTCTAATACTACCGGATCAACGATCCTAATAACATCGAATCAATATAGAATCCGTATCTTTCCTCTCGTGTATGTTTTCGTGTATAGACACTCAAACGCTTATCTATTAAGCACAATTACAACATCGATAGTGTATACTATGATCTCAAACATATATATGATTATCTTAGAGTTGTTGTGTTGAATGATACTAAATGACTTGGTATTTATAAGCTCAAAGTCTCAACTAGTCATTACTGCCTATCTTCATTAGCATGCACTATTTATATTCTTTAGCGTGCGCTAATAACTCTTACGTACATTAATATGCATGGTTACGTACGTTAACTGCTCTTATCTTTAGTCCAGTAGCTTCTGCCTCTTTTGTTAGCATGCGCTAACTTTAACTCTTAGCGTGCACTATCTGGTCTTCTTTTACAGTGGTGTAAATGCTAAAAGTCTTCTTTCCAACGTTAATAATTCAAACTTACCATGCGCTAAGTATTATTCATAGCATGCACTATCTGTTCGTGTTGAAATTCTTTACAACTGATATATTCTTTCGTTAGCGTGCGTTAGCCTTCATATGTAGCGTGCGCTAACTCAGTCATTTAGCATGCGTTGTTCTCACTGTGTTGCGTACTTTATCCATCAGGTGACTCTTCAGGTGACCTTCTTAGCGTGTGTTAATCTTTCTCTGTAGCGTGCGCTAAGTCATCAGGTGACTTTTCAGGTCTGTTTTGAATGTCTTCGACTCCTTCGTTGTTTTGCTTTGTCTTATTTATTCCTTTGTTGTTTTGGATTGATCTACAATTCATCATCAAAATCAATTTATGATTATATGGAATATACTCTAACAGAGTGTACTTCTTTTCTTTTCTCAAAAGGTTAGTCAGGGCTGAGTGATCCTAAAAAATCCTCAACGAACCGCCTGTAATAGCCTGATAAACTAAGAAAACTCTGAATCTCATTCACATTCTTCAAAGGTAGCCAATCTTGGGTAGCCTCCATGTTTTATGGGTCAACATGAATCCCATCGGCTGAAATAACATGATCGATAAAAGTCACCTCGGGCATCCAGAACTCACACTTGGAAAACTTCCAATAAAATTGTTCTTGTCTCAACACGTCAAGCACTTGAAGGAGATAATGCTTATGCTCCCCATTATTAGGAGAGTACACCAAGATGTCATCAATGAAAAGGACTACGTAGTGATCTAAGTAATTAATAAAGACTCGGTTCATTAATTCCATAAATACTAATGGTGCATTCATCAACCCAAAAGGCATCACTACAAATTCATAGTGTCCATAACGAGTACGAAAGGCCATCTTATGAATACCCGACTCTGGGATCCTCAACTGATGGTATCCAAATCACGAGTCAATCTTAGAGAATACTAAAGCACCCTGCAGCTAATCCAACAGATCATCAATACAGGGTAAAGGATACTTGTTCTTGATTATTACTCTATTAAGTTCTCGATAATCAATACACAAACACAGAGATCCATCCTTCTTTTTTCACAAATAACACTGGTGCTCCCCGTGGGGACACTCGGTTGGATTTAGCCCTTATAGGATAACTCCTCAAGTTGATTCTTCTACTCTTGCATTTCAGTAAGAGCCACACAATATGATGCTTCTGAAAGTGGGGGTGTACCTAACTCCAATTCAATGGTGAATTCTACCTCTAGCTGCGGAAGTAACCCTGGCAACTCATCTGGAAAAATATCCGAGTAGTCTCGAACTATCCAAATCGACCAACTCAATTGGTCGATCGTCAGTCAAAGTCATATAACACCAATAACAGACACATCCTTGATTAAGTAATCTCGTTGCCTTCATTGCACTGGTGATTTTCCATGAACAATTGGGATTGCCACCTTGACAAACACACTTGAAACGGCCATCAGAAGTGACAGACACCAAACGCTTATGGATACTGAGGATGGAATCATGGTGATCCATCCAATCAATACCCAAAATCAAATCATCTTTCGATAAATCTACCACAATCAGATCTGATAACCACTTACGTTTATACATCTGAATCCAACAGTTCTTAACTTGCCAATTCCTAAGAATCTTTCAACCATTAGGTAGACCAATAACATAAGTCTCACATTCCGAAATAGAATTAAGATGAAATTTACTCATACAGGACTTATAGATGAACAAATGTGAAGCACCAGTATAAAAAAGAGTGCACACAAGATGAGAAAAGATCATAGGTGTACCTGAATCGCCATGGCCTCTGGATTATCAGCCTTTTTCAACTCATAGATACGGGGTTTACCACTCCCAGTACCAGGTGTACCAGCCTGACTACCATGACCTGTCCCTATATTCGCCCCTGTCGTCAGGTGAGAGGTGGATGGAGCAACACTATTATGAACATCAGACGGCCTTGGGGCATGAGAAGCCACATAAGCCTGTCTAGAAACATTCTGATAAAATTTGGCTCGATGACCAACAAGTCCACATATATTACAAGTAATGTCTCGCTTCGGACATTTATCAGAATAATATCCTGTCTCTCCAAAGTCAAAACAAATAAAAACCGACCGGTAGCTCGGGAGTGTGATCCCACTGGTGGCTGCTCAGAATAAGTAGGTCCAGAATGGGGCCTCTTGAATGTCTCCCGACCACCACCAGACTGATTCTGATTCTTCGGTTTCTTTCCAGAGGACGGCGGCTGCTTCTTAGCAATCTCTTTCAAGGTAAGCTCGAACTCGAGAACTTTCTCAGTGAACTCGGGAAGCATCGTACAGTGGTGATTAAGTAACTACATGTGTATCTGAGACTTCAACCTCTTGCTGAAGTACTTAATCTTATCAGCCGCCATTCGAACAATCAAAGAGGCAAACGGGAGAAGTTCATGGAACTTCTCAGAAATAGTCAATACAACATCCTCATTAAAAGGATTCGGATCCAGTAGTTTAGATAGTTTGGCCTCTCGGAGAGGTGACGAATAATACCTCTCTAGCATGATAGTTTTGAAATCATTCCAGTTACAGTTACCATTGATGGGTTTCACAGATAACCACCTAGATGAGCGCCCTTACTCAGATAGTAAGTCGCCACAACAACTTTATTCTCCTCAGGATATTCGACCATGTCGAAAAGTTTCTAAAAATGCTCGAGCCAGTGCATAATATTAGCCACTTCCGTTGAACCCTCAAATGTTGGCGGTCGCTGGAGAGAGATATCTCCAATAATCCAACAAACACTTCCCCTTGAGGTGGCGGCTGGCGGTCTCTCTATTGCCCATGAGCTGTAGAGGCCTGGTCCCCATCAATCTTGCCATCTGAGTCATGTGGGCTACCATGCCCTGCATCAATAAGTAAGGATCGCCTCGCATCCCTTCATTATGTTCAGCATCTGGAGTACGGCTCCGAGAATTACTCGCCACCGGAGAATTGGTAGCACTGTCGACCGAGTAGGCGGCGTCACCGTCTGCCGAACTTCAGTCAATCGCCTTGTTTGCATGTGTATTAACTCTTGGCGTTGGGTTTCGGCCTACTCCACAGCCTCGGCCCCTCCTGCCACGATCTCTGGTTCCTCTTTCCATACTGAAAGTATGAAAAATCACAATCGTGAGCATAGTCCAAACAAATTTTGTATGTCGACGTGAAATAAGAATGAACAGAAAATCGAAATTTAAATCCGAAATATGACAAACTTTATCAACAAAATCCGAGAATATCAATAAAATGACAAACTCCAACAAAATCAACCAAGAATATCATCACCATGATAAACTCGAACAAAGTCAATTGAGAATATCAATACCGTGATAAACTCCAACAATGTCACCCGAGAATATCAATACCATGATAAACTCCAACAAAATCAACCGGGAAAATCAATACCATGATAAACTTCAACAGATCAACAGAAGGATCAAAAAATTATCAATTTATCTTGCCAATAATTAAATTATGGCATAAAATCACATACCGTACTTCGTAGATGAGGCTCGACACTAGCACAGGTCACACGAGATTCGACGATCTCTTGATACTATAAACAAAGTGTAACACCCCCAAGATATTCGAGGTGTATTACAGCGCCGTGGACCCCTACATGGAATCCACCAGGCTAACACAAGAGAACACCTCTCGACTAACCGTCTCGGTTAACAAGGAGACAATAATTAACAACAAGAACATAAAACAACACGCCCGGTACAACCGGCATAATAAACATCAACCGATAAACATGTTAACTCCAACGAAGTCCAAACACAACCAGAAAGGAAAAGCCTAAGTACTCGCGAGTACAATCTATAAGTTTAGAAATATACGAAACAACCATATCGAATTAGACAAAGGAAATAAGACGACCCAAATGCACATGTCAACGACCCTGGCTAACATCCGCGTACTGTCCCGGTGCTCGCTCGTCCGGATAATTATGACTTGAAATCCATAACAAGAATTTCCCCAAAACGGGTCCCCAAAGGGGTTAGCAATTACGCTAGTACAAGTAATCAAGGCAAACCAATCGCTTACACATTTCATAGTACATGCACCAATATCATTTCAAAACCAAAACCAAACATGTCTTTTCCGAAACAAACAGTCAAACAATTTGCCTAGCACCGGGACGAAGCCACGAATCCCACCCGAGGCCTCTAAGGACCCTCCCGAGCTGGCCATTTCATAAAACAAATCACGCACAGGCATCGCCTAGGACCGGGACGAAGCCACGAATCCCACCCGAGGCCTCTAAGGACCCTCCCGAGCTGGCTAGCGAAACAAACTCATGAATCCAGAGTGAAGTCATAGATTCCCCCGAGGCCCCGTCGGACCCTCCCAGGGTGAGTAAAGCACACACATTATACATTACCATTTCACGTTAAGCATAAAGGTTTCCAAGAATTACTTGCCTTGAATTAATGACGACGCGAAGAACGGAAAGGAAGGTCACCGACGAACGCTAGGAACCAATGAAACCGAACCTAACGATTCGAAGAATACAATCACAACCATTTCTAAATGAATACGGAATTGGAATACACCCGAAAACCCGCCTACGATTCATGTATATTCGTATATAAACGACAACGAGGGCGGACCACAATCAAACCCTCTCGATTCCGTAAAAATCACGAAATATACCATGAATCCGTAGGGAAACTAAGAATACCAACAAGATTAATCATATTCATCATGAATCCATAAACAAAACGAAACGGATTGGAAGAAAATCCCAAAACCCCCAAATTATCCAAAAGTAGGGTTCTAAGAGATTACCTTGGATTTAGGATGAGAAACACAAGTGGATGATGTTAATCTACACCAAGAATTCAAGCAAAAGAATCTCTGAAGTGATTGGAAGAAGAAAATCGCCTCAAATCGTCTCTGGAGTCGCTCGGCCGCGGAAGAAGGAGAGAAATGAGAAATTGTGATTATCTCGGTCAACTCCCTGGTTTATATAGCCAGTGAGTGTTAGCATGCGCTAATCCTTAAGGTTAGCGTGCGCTAACGGGGAAAAATTACATGCCAAACTAATTAGCGTCCAGTCCAGTAGCCAGACTTTTGGCCGTTAGCGTGCGCTACTCGAAACGTAGCGTGCGCTAATAACCTCTCGGTAGCACGCGCTATCGACGATAAGCGTCGCTACGGACATCGATCGAGTCGGTGGCAATCGCCGAGAATCCACGATACGTTAGCGTGCGCTACCATACAAGCGTAGCGTGCGCTAATCGATCCGTTAGCGTGCGCTACCATACAAGCGTAGCGTGCGCTTCGGCACTGGCCGGGTTCGATGTAAAGCATCGATCTTGGACACTCACGCTAGCGCACGCTACGGCATCATCAGTGTGCGCTAGCCTCTCGACATTAGCGTGCGCTAGCATATGTAGCGTACGCTAATACGCTAGTCCAGAAGGCTGGAAAAACAGCACTGCCACTCCCAGGGCTACTCGCTAGCGCGCGCTACGAAACAAACGTAGCGTGCGCTACTAAGGGACCCCTAGCGTGCGCGATGCAGAAAGAGTAGCGTGCGCTAGGTACGAAATATGAACGGTCCAAAAAACACCGGAATGTGAACGAAACATCAAACGGAACATCTCAACAGGCATCATAACGTAGAATGGATCCACGGCAACCCCGAAACGGCGGTTCCGCAAGACAATAATGGGAATAAAATCCATAGATAATATACACTGAAAGATACACGAGGGTCACTACTATCGGGAAATACGCCGAAAAGAAAAAAATACAAGGGAAAGAAAAAATGCGGATATTACATTCTACCCCTCTAAAAACAAGTTTCGTCCCGAAACTTAAGAAACAAACAACTCCGGGTACCTAGCACGCATGCTATCCTCGGTCTCCCACGTTGCCTCCTCAACACCGTGTCTCGACCACTGCACCTTGACCAAAGGGATGGTCTTATGCCTCAGTCGTTTCTCCCGATGTTCCAAAATCTTCAAAGGGCGCTCCTCAAAAGTAATATCCTCGGCGACGTCAATCTCATCATAATCGATGATGTGACTAGGGTCCGGGACGTATTTTCTCAGCTGGGAAACATGAAAAACGCTATGAACATGACTCGGGGCGGGGCAACGCCAAGCGGTATGCCAACCCACCGACTCGCTCGAGAATCTCGAAGGGTCAATAAATCTCGGACTCAACTTCCCCTTTTTCCCGAAACGGAAAATTCCCTTCGTCGGCGACACCTTCAGCAAAACGTGGTCCCCCACCTCGAATTCTAAAGGTCGACGACGAACATCGGCATATGACTTCTGTCGACTCTGGGCAGTCAACATCCGTTCTCGAATTAATTCTATCTTCCGTCTCGTCTCTAAAACGACATCTGGTTCGGTCCCGACCAAATCGGACGCCTCATTCCAACAAATCGGCGATCGACATCGCCGCCCATAAAGTGCCTCATACGGTGCCATCCGAATCGACGCGTGCCAACTATTGTTGTACGTAAATTCGATCAATGGCAAATGCTCCTCCCAGTCGCTACTCCAATCGAGGGCACAAGCACGCAACATATCCTCGAATGTCTGGATGGTGCGTTCCGACTGTCCATCTGACTGGGGGTGAAAAGAGGTACTCAAATGCAAACGGGTACCTAACGCCTTATGCACCGCCTGCCAAAAGTGCGATACGAAACGGCCATCACGATCCGAAACAATAGACTTCGGAGTACCGTGAAGCCTCACAATCTGCGCGATAAACACACGAGCTAACTTCTCCGGGCCCCAAGTGTCCTTGATGCCCAGAAAATGTGCCGACTTGGTCAGACGATCAACAATCACCCATACCATGTTCATGCCCGACTTCGATCTCGGCAAACTCGTAACGAAATCCATCGATAAGTCTTCCCATTTCCATTCCGGAACGGGAAGTGACTGCAATAACCTTGACCGTCACGATGCTCGATTTTGACCTGCTGTCAAGTCAAACATCTCGCTACAAACCGTGCGACCTCCTCCTTCATATCATTCCACCAAGTTCCTCCTCGGGTCCTTGTACATCTTACCCGAACCAGATGAACGGAATAAGGCATGGAATGGGCCTCACGCAAAATACTCTGTCGTAACTCTGGATCGTTCGGCACACAAAGCCGACTCTGGAATCTCAAAACACCATCTTCGTGAATCACAAATCCAGGAGACTTTCCTTTAAGGACGTTCTCTCGGATTTGAGTAATCATCGGGTCCTCTAATTGCTTCAGTTTAATTTCATCGATCAAGGACGACGAAATCTCTAAAGCACAAAGTTGCCCGACAGCTCCAGGCAACAAAACCTCAACATCTAACCCGATCAAAGCCCGCCGAAGCTCAGACTGAGGTGTAAGGACCTCAAGCGTTCGCAATGCAATCGGTTTCCGACTCAAGGCGTCGGCCACGACGTTCGCCTTGCCCGGATGATAAAGGATTTCAAGGTCATAATCCTTAATCAGCTCTAACCACCTCCTCTGCCTCATATTCAACTCCCGTTGAGTAAATATGTATTTCAGACTTTTATGATCGGTAAAAATCTGACATGTAGAGCCGAAAAGATAGTGACGCCAAATCTTGAGTGCAAAGACTACCGCCGCTAACTCCAAATCGTGAGTAGGGTAGTTAAGTTCATACGGCCTTAATTGTCTCGACGCATAGGCAATGGTCTTGCCGTGCTGCATTAATACGCACCCAAGACCCTGAACCGAAGCATCGCTATAAACGGTGAATCCCTCGTTGCCACATGGCAACGCCAAGACCGGGGCTGAAGTCAAACGCTTCTTCAGCTCCTCGAAACTCGACTGCCTCTCATCGGTCCAGACGAACTTCTCGGATTTATGGAGCAACTGAGTGAGTGGCCGAGCTAGTTTTGAGAAACCCTCGACGAACCTACGGTAGTAGCTAGCCAAACCCAAGAAACTACGGATCTCCTTCACATTTGTGGGCGATGCCCAATCCAATACTGCCTCAATTTTCTGCGGATCCACACGAACCCCTTCGGCTGAAATCACGTGACCCAAAAACATCATTTCCTTCAGCCAGAACTCACATTTCGAGAACTTCGCATAGAGATGCTCGGTCCTCAAAATGTCTAACACTATCCGCAAATGATGGGCATGCTCTTCCTCATTCCTCGAATAGATAAGAATATCGTCAATGAAGACGACGACACACTTATCCAAATATTCGATAAAGACTTTGTTCATCAACTGCATGAACACCGCTGGCGCATTAGTTAACCCGAAAGGCATAACTACGAATTCACAATGTCCGTATCTCGTCCGAAAAGCTGTTTTCGGCACGTCGGACTCTCTCACCCGAAGCTGATAGTACCCCGATTTCAAATCAATCTTCGAGAATACCGCAGCTCCCTCTAACTGATCGAACAAGTCATCAATCCTCGGCAAAGGATACTTGTTCTTGATGGTTACCTTGTTTAGTTCGCGATAGTCGATACACAAACGTAGTGAACCATCCTTCTTCCGCACAAACAAGACCGGTGCGCCCCAAGGCGAGGCGCTCGGTCGAACATACCCCGACTCAAGAAGCTCACTCAACTGCTTCTTCAACTCTGACATCTCTGAAGGTGCCATGCGATACGGCGCCTTCGAAACAGGAGCCGCACCCGGATCTAACTCTATAGCAAACTCGACCTCACGATCCGGTGGCAATCCCGGTAACTCGTTAGGAAAAACATCAGGAAACTCATTAACGACTGGAATCGACGGAAGCTTGACTCCACCATTTTCCGTCTTTAAGGCATAGCACCAATAACCAGTACACCCCTTTCGCAGGAGACTCATCGCCTTCAAGGCATTAATAACGAACTTCTGGTTTCCCCTCTTTCGCCCTGCGAACGAGTGCTCGGTGCCATCCTCGGCTAACATAGTGATGATTCTCGTGCGGTAGTTCATGATTGCGCCATGCCGCTCGAGCCAATCATCCCCGAGAATTAGATCCTCACCCTCAATATCAACAATGATAAGATTAGAGAGCCAGGCTCTCTCACAAATAAACACAGAACAGTCTCGGACCTCTCGATCGCCAACGATCCTGTCACCGCTAGGAAGTTTAACGATGAAAGACTCGCAAGGCGACAAACAGTCGAGACTCAAACGGCGCACACACCCAGTGATATGAGCAGATGTGTAGCACCGAATCGAAAAGCACACCGACGGGATGAGAATGGATATGAGCAGTGCACATCGCCACCGTAGCCTTTGGGTCATCGGCCCTCCTCATCTCGTAGATACGCGGTGGCGAGCCGACACTGGAAGCTCCTCCTCTAGCGGGCTGACCCCGACCCTACCTCGACCGGCACTCGGAGGTGGCGGCGAGCAAAAGAACCCGATTCACACTTGGCTCCAAAGGTCTTTGGAAAGAAGCTGAGCACCGGGAAGCTTTCTTACCCGCTCACAAAGAAGGCCTTGTGGCCGACCACAAGTGTGACAAGTTAGAGCGGACGAGGACACTCCCGGTTCGATGGCGGGTGGCCAGATTAAAGCATTTGGCATCCCGAGCGGAGGCACCGCGGTACCGATAGCCCCGGAAAAGCAGCCGAATTACCTCCGGGAATATTCCTGGTGAGACTTCTGTGGCCTCCACCTCTGTGACCGAAAAATTTCCGTGGATTACGCTTCTTACTCTCCCGAACCGCCGCACTGGATGTCACCGACATGTCGTAGGCAAGAGCTCGACTCTGATAATCCTTCAGGGTAGTACATACAAGTCCAGACATATAGTCCCGAATGGGCAGTTTCATTCTCCTGGAAAAATGGAAAATTTTGTCGCTCTCAGCGACAACTTGGGTCTTCACATAACCTAACTCCTTGTTGAAATCAGCAATAGCTTGGGATAAGGGAATATCCCGAGGTTGAGCATCGAAGAAAGCATGCACTCGAGCCTGTCTGACCGGCCACGGACAATACTCGGTTTCCATCAACTCCTGAAACTCGGCCCACGAAGCAACATGATCTTTGGGACTAACGGCCTCCCACCAATCTGTAGCATCTCCCGTGAGAAAGTATTGAGCAATAGGGACCTTACGGTCCTCGGGACAATTGGTAGCAGTGAAGACTTTGGATATCTCCTTGATCCACCCTTCCCAGCCGATCGGGTCCGAAGCTCCCGAGAACTGAGGAGGATGCATCTTGATGACATCCTGAAGCCAGCGATCCGCTCCGCCCCGATTAGCGTGGGCCTGATCGGGGTTCTGGACCACTTGAGCTATAGCCGCCATCTGGTTAACCATTTGCTGCATAACAGCCGCAATAACAAGATCGGCGCGCTCCTGAGAAGAAGCATGACTGTGACGGTCACCGGTACTGCCGGCTCCCGAAGAATGCGACGTGGCCGCCCCACCGGCTGCCCCACGTCCTCGGCCGCGCCCACGTCCACGACCACGACCTCGACCACGGTTTCCTCCGGCATCCATACTGATGTTGAGGGATAACAGAAGTATATCGATGATGAGTAAGGGGGAAAAGCAATTACGATTCAGAAGTAGAAATACAATGCAAGAAACAAAAGAGCCGAATAGGAAAACTTACGAGCACTGGAAGTACCGGGATGCTCGCAGCGGCGTGACAATGTGCAAAACAAAACACGACTAGACTCAAATGACCAACAAGCTTAGGTATCCATAAACCTAGAGCTCCGATAGCATTTCTGTAACACCCCCAAGATATTCGAGGTGTATTATAGCGTCGTGGACCCCTACATGGAATCCACCAGGCTAACACAAGAGAACACCTCTCGACTAACCGTCTCGGTTAACAAGGAGACAATAATTAACAACAAGAACATAAAACAACACGCCCGGTACAACCGGCATAATAAACATCAACCGATAAACATGGTAACTCCAACGAAGTCCAAACACAACCAGAAAGGAAAAGCCTAAGTACTCGCGAGTACAATCTATAAGTTTAGAAATATAGGAAACAACCATATCGAATTAGACAAAGGAAATAAGACGACCCAAATGCACATGTCAACGACCCTGGCCAACATCCGCGTACTGTCCCGGTGCTCGCTCGTCCGGATAATTATAACCTGAAATCCATAACAAGAATTTCCCCAAAACGGGTCCCCAAAGGGGTTAGCAATTACGCTAGTACAAGTAATCAAGGCAAACCAATCGCTTACACATTTCATAGTACATGCACCAATATCATTTCAAAACCAAAACCAGACATGTCTTTTCCGGAAACAAACAGTCAAACAATTTGCCTAGGACCGGGACGAAGCCACGAATCCCACCCGAGGCCTCTAAGGACCCTCCCGAGCTGGCCATTTCATAAAACAAATCACGCACAGGCATCGCCTAGGACCGGGACGAAGCCACGAATCCCACCCGAGGCCTCTAAGGACCCTCCCGAGCTGGCTAGCGAAACAAACTCATGAATCCAGAGTGAAGTCATAGATTCCCCCGAGGCCCCGTCGGACCCTCCCAGGGTGAGTAAAGCACACACATTATACATTACCATTTCACGTTAAGCATAAAGGTTTCCAAGAATTACTTGCCTTGAATTAATGACGACGCGAAGAACGGAAAGGAAGGTCACCGACGAACGCTAGGAACTAATGAAACCGAACCTAACGATTTGAAGAATACAATCACAACCATTTCTAAATGAATACGGAAATGGAATACACCCGATAACCCGCCTACGATTCATGTATATTCGTATATAAACGACAACGAGGGCAGACCACAACCAAACCCTCTCGATTCTGTAAAAATCACGAAATATACCATGAATCCGTAGGGAAACTAAGAATACCAACAAGATTAATCATATTCATCATGAATCCATCAACAAAACGAAACGGATCGGAAGAAAATCCCAAAACCCCCAAATTATCCAAAAGTAGGGTTCTAAGAGATTACCTTGGATTTAGGATGAGAAACACAAGTGGATGATGTTAATCTACACCAAGAATTCAAGCAAAAGAATCTCTGAAGTGATTGGAAGAAGAAAATCGCCTCGTCTCTGGAGTCGCTCGGCCGCGGAAGAAGGAGAGAAATGAGAAATTGTGATTATCTCGGTCAACTCCCTGGTTTATATAGCCAGGGAGTGTTAGCGTGCGCTAATCCTTAAGGTTAGCGTGCGCTAACGGGAAAAAATTACATGCCAAACTAATTAGCGTCCAGTCCAGTAGCCAGACTTTTGGCCGTTAGCGTGCGCTACTCGAAACGTAGCGTGCGCTAATAACCTCTCGGTAGCGCGCGCTATCGACCAATAGCGTGCGCTACCTGGACATCAGTCGAGTCCAGTGGCAACGCCGTAATCCACTGATACGTTAGCGTGCGCTACCATACAAGCGTAGCGTGCGCTAACTGATCCGTTAGCGTGCGCTACCATACAAGCGTAGCGTGCGCTAACTGGCACCTGACCGGGTTGAGTAGTAAACTGTCCAGTACTGGACACTCACGCTAGCGCACGCTACCGGGCACCATCAGCGTGCGCTAGCCTCTCGACATTAGCGTGCGCTAGCATATGTAGCATACGCTAATACGCTAGTCCGAAGGTGGAAAAGCAGATCGCCACTCCCAGGGCTACTCGCTAGCGCGCGCTACGAAACAAACGTAGCGTGCGCTACTAAGGGACCCCTAGCGTGCGCTATGCAGAAAGAGTAGCGTGCGCTAGGTACAAAATATGAACGGTCGAAAAAACACCGGAATGTGAACGAAACATCAAACGGAACATCTCAACAGGCATCATAACGTAGAATGGATCCACGGCAACCCCGAAACGGCGGTTCCGCAAGACAATAATGGGAATAAAATCCATAGATAATAGGAAAGATACACTGAAAGATACACGAGGGTCACTACTATCGGGAAATACGCCGAAAAGAAAAAAATACAAGGGAAAGAAAAAATGAGGATATTACACAAAGTATACAGTAAACAAGTTAGAAAGGGAGAATACAAAGTTGTATGTTTTTCGAAGTTAATTGCGTAGCGGAAGACTAATAGTGAGTTGATGTAAGTACAACAACTAGGTACCTTCCTGTTTGCTTGATGCGTACATGGTTTTCAAAATGTATACTTCAAATCATAGTTATAAATGAAAACAGTAAGGACGAAATGTGAATAACACACAGATATAAGTGGTTCAATGTAAATCCCTCAACGTCCACTGGTCCTCCACACAGGAGTAAAACGTTTATTAAAATCACTACCTCTCTACTCAAATCGAACAAAGTAGTGAGTGAAAAATATTAATCCATTGTTGAATCTTTTAAAAGATTTTATTTTTTTAATTATTTACCTATTGAGTTTGTTATTATTATTATTATTATTATTACTAATAATTATGATAATTATTACAATTATTGCTCATTTTGTAGGATGTAACCTATTGAAAAGAAATAAACCTACTAGTTGATCTACGGAAATAGTATCTTTAGATAAACTAAATTGTACGATGATAAATATTGCAATTAAACTAAATGTCAAAAATATTGTAAATAGAAAATAACAACTAAAATCACAATCTAAATTTACTACTACAAGATTCTAAAACTAACTTAAAATTTTAAGATTTTTTTTTATTTTGCGGGGTATTTTATATTTTTTATTTTCAGTTTTTATATATATTTTTTCAATTTTATTATATTTTTAGACTAATAATATTAAGATGATATATATATATATATATATATCCAGATATTTTATGGAATTTTTCTTTCAGGTAATTATTTAAGAAAAAATAAAAATTAAAATTTTTTATGGAATTTTTTTAAGATACTTTATGGAATTTTTCTTTGAGGTAACTTTTATTGTATTTATGCAAACAATAAGAGAAGAACGGTTTTTTCTCTTGCCAATTTTCTTTTCTGGTTTTCTATTTTTTAAAATTTTCAGGTTTTTTAATATATATTTTCTAGTATTTGTCCTTATTTAGAATTTTCCAATTTTATTTAAAAAATAGGTTTTTGTTTTTATTAAAAAAAATCAAAGTTCAAAAATAGAAATAACATTTCTGTTTATTATATATACTCCGGATTTTTAAATAATTAATTTTTAATCTGTTTTTTTAGATTTCTAGATTTTTTTTAAAATACCAGCTTGTTTTTTTTAAAGCAAATTTATTTTACTAAGAATAAAACTAGCAAGTTTTATTTTTATAAAAAGATAATTCTCTTTTTTATTTATTTACGGAGAATAATATTCCAATTTTTTCAATAAAAACAGTTTATAAATACATTCCAGATTTTTGTGATTTTTCCTATTTTTCTTAGTTTCAAATTTTAAATAAAAATTTCTGATTTTTAAAACTAATATTTCATATATATAATTTTTTTAATTTTTATTGTTAATAATTTTATTATTTTTTTTACTATTACACACTTTTATTATTTTTCACATTTTTTATTAAGATAAAAAGAAAATAAATTCTACTACTAACTATTATTTAAACTAACACATTCTAAAATGAATATTAAAAAGGTAGATAATAACAATAAAGAAAAGCAGTAAAATAAATAACTTGTAGAATAATTTAACTAACTTGGTGACAACAATCTAATTGTACTTCGTTTGCGCTTCCCCGGCTACGGCACCAAAAACTTGTTGTTGTCTATAAGTCTAATACTCGCAAGCACAAAATTCGTTCGATGTAGATATGCGATGCAAGGTCGATTCCATATGGAGGACTATGATGGTGAAGTAAAGATATTTATATCGTATTACTAAATTATATTAAATTCTAGCCTAGTCCTAAATAATTTGATTGTTGGAATGATGGATATAATTGCAATATATAACAATAATTTTTAAGTAAATTTTAGACAAATAGATTTTTAAATAATTTACTACGGTTTAGAATCCACCCATGTCTATTTATTCTTTATTTTAGATATTAATTCCAAGAAATTCAGGGAATAGATTTTGAAATCAATCTCACTATTTTCCTATAGATTTAACAATAAGTTCAAAATTATTATTTAAAATACATTTTTCTTTTCTTGATAATTGTAATTTCTAATCGTTATATGTATCCAATTTAACGGAAAACAAATAATCAAAGAAATTAACTAATATCAATAATTATAAAGCAACGTGAAATTTACAACTATCACAAATACGTGATATAATTGATGAAATAATATTCTTATTGAATCGAAATCATAATCATTAAAAACACAGTTGGAATTATTATATAAATATTAATAATATATTAGACATGGTTTTATCACAACCCAGTAAAAGATAATTACTCACTCATAATAATAACATAAATAAATAAATATTGCATAATATTATTTTGCAAATATAATTTTATTACACAATATTTGTTTTTCTCGCTCTTACAATATAATATCTCTATTCTTTCTTCTTTTACTCTCTCTCCACCCAACACCTTCCTCCCCTATTTTTAATAATTCAAAATCAATAATATAATAATTCTTAAATATTTAATTGCCACAAACAATAATTCACGGCTGCCAAGGAGGTGCTGACATCAGCTGATAGGTGACATGACTATCCAATCCAGTGTTGACACGGGGCACAATATGGTCTGTCAATTTAATTGTCCTTCGAACGACCATAACTTTTTCGTACGAACTCGGATTCAGATGAATTTTTTTTAAAACGATCATCTCGATGAGATGAATAAAACATGGCCAGTCGTTACTATATTTGAATTCTGTAAAAATATCACCCTTGAACCAATTGATCTGTCTTCTACCGGTTGGTTATTCTGCAGATATAATTTAATTCTAATTAAATTCTACAAAAGTGAAATAATTTAAATATATAGTAAAAATTATAAATTACCACACAAAACATATATATATATATAACATTAATAAAAATACTACTAAAATATATCAAACAATATATATATATATATATATATATATGGGTTGGTTAAGGTGAGCCCCTTAGTGTAGGAATATAGGAAAAGATACGTCCGTCTAGCAAATCTTTCATATGCGTGTAGCACAATCAGAATTATTATGCTGCATAGATTTTAAATATGTGAGTTTAGCACATATTTCATTATTTCGTAGCATAGATTTTGAGTAGGTTAAGTCTAACACATTTTCCATCGCATCGTAGCACAAACGGCACGAACATGTAGCACAATGTCACTTAATTTACATATTTCAGCCCGCATAGCACACACAACACAAACACGTAGCACAACTGAGTATAAATCTCAACCATTGATCTAACTCAATCAAAAGCCCAAATTCATTCATATTTCCTACGAAATTTATCTTTCCTACCTGAACCAATCCCTATATATATATATATATATATATATATATATATATGTATGTATGTATGTATGTATGTATGTATGTATGTATATGCATTTTTCTTTAATTTGGGTGTAATTATTTTTCTTTATTTTTTTCTCAAGTACAAAAAGGTCTTGCTCGTGACTTGCAAGAATTCAAATTGGGGGTGTGATAAGTGTCAATTTTATACATTTGTCCGTGCTTGGTATTGATATATTTCACCCGTAATTATGAGCTAGTCTACCTGTTTTGCTTCTATTTAATTAGTTTTAGATAACTTTATTTTTATGGGATGAAGATGTAAATTAATCCTTAATAGGATTGAATAAATGATTCACTCAGAAATGACATTTCTATAATGAATTCTCTTTATTGTATTTTAATGTATTCATGTTGTAGAGCTTTACAAAACGAGTCCGACACTCTTTTCGGATTCAAAATCGGAGTATATTACACTTATCATCCGAAGAAGCTTTTTTGGGCTAAAATGCAAGAGTCAAAGAAATTCTGGGCTAGAAATAAAGTCTTAAAAACCACTACGGCCGTACACCCTTCCATACGGCCGTAATGCACTAATCAAATAAAACACAAAAGACGTGGCCTTGTTACGACCGTAAGGTTTGTATGGTATGGTTGTAACTCCTACATGTTACGGCCATACTTCTTAACAGATTGTGTGATCTTATCATATATATTTCACACTTTTTGACCTATATGGAGCGGGTGGCTTGCCTTGATCCGAATTGATGTGATTTTGCTGGAGTTTTAAAGCTATTAAATGACATTAGGTGTATAAATAGACCCCTTGATCCATTCCATCCATCATCTATCATCTTTCAACTTCTTTTTATTTTTGGAGTGTAATATTTCTTATTGTAATTTCCATTTTGTGTGAAGAATACACTTGTGTTCTTGAGAATATATATAAGTGTGTTGAAGTACAGTAGAACCTCTATAAATTTACAGCTGGGACCGAAAAAAATATTAATTTTAAATAGGTATTAATTAATCGATAAATTATTTATTTATTAATTAAAGAGGTATTTTATATTCAACCAATTTAAAATTAATTACATCAAAATTCTATGAATTTAAATTTAATTACATAGAGATATTAATGAGTATTCCATGTTAGGAACTTGAATCTAATTAGTATTAAATCATCTGTTGGATTATCTGGGTGAAAATGAAGGATGTTCACAAATCTAAAGCTTAGAAGAAATTGTTGATACTATAACTGAAAATCTAATTGAGGATGAAGCTCAAGTTGATACGGTACCATTAGAGTTGGTTACGCGAAAAGAAGCAATAGAAGCGTCGAAAATCCTTCATAATTTTTTCATGCAGTCAGAGTATATCACACCAGAGCTTTTAAATGCCGTAAAAAAGTGGGGGATGAGATTCATTTTGATTTGAATTTCAATAGAAAACAATCAACACTAGAGTCATATTTTACTAAGGGTTGTTTACCAAATTTGTCTGTCTGGGTAAATTGTGTCTGTATGGATATATTTGTCTGTCTGGGTAAATTGTGTCTGTATGGATATATTTATCTGTCTCGGTAAATGTGTCTGTCTGGGTAAATTGATGCCGTTGTTTACTTTTTAATATGAATAAACTGTCTGAATAACGGAAATGGCCGATTTGCCCCTGAATATGAAAGGGCAGAGGGGTTTGATCTGTCTGGGCTTGCGAATGGGAAAGTTGGAAACCTGAGCGTGAAAGGGCAGAGGGGTAGCCTTAGAATTTTTGGCGTCTATATGGGGACAAGAGGGGGTCAGGCAACTGAGCGATTAAGACAGTAACTGAGCGAATAAGTCATATGTAAACACTTCAAAACGTCTGCGCGAATAAGACATTTTACCTATTGAGCTGATTAAGTCATAAGTAAACAGCCCCTAAGTTGTCTTAGTCTTCTTTGTAATTTTTTGAGATGATTAATTTATGATGGGACCCTTGATTTATAAAGGGGTCTAAAAAAATCATTATTTTATCAATTTATCAAAATTATTTATTTATGCTTGGGGCCCAAGTCGGGACCGGAAAAATATTAATTTTATAGAGGTTATTAATTTATCATGTATTAATTGAAAGAGGTTACACTGTATATGTTATGGAGGGCGTTTATTGCTTCTTTATCCTTTATCTAAGGGAGTTTGTAATATCCGCATCTTTTCTTTTTTTCCGGTATTTTTCCTCTTGGTGTATTTTTTGTTTTAGTGGATCGCCTGTAACCGTAGAAATATTTCAAGAATATTTAATACAGGAAATTTTGTCATCCGAGCTTGTCTCGACTTGTTTTTACTCAATTCCACGCTTAATGTCATTTCCGTCGCTATTTGGTTTGATTCTCGTAATCATCGTTCGAAACTGCCATTTCGGGGTTGCCGTATATCCATCTTATATTATTATGCATGTTGTGAACTTTTTCTTAGTGTTTCGATCGTGTATCGTGTATTTCGGAGGTTTTGGGCCATTTTGAAATTTCCCAAAGTAATGGGGTAATTACGCTTGTTGTTGTTTTTTGAACCTTCAGGTAGTCGGAAATATTTTTTCTTTCAACACTTAGGTTCGTCATCTCGAATCCTATGTGTTCGTATCTTCATGTTTTGTTAATCGACGCGTTTTGATTTCCGGTTCACCTCTTGCCTGTTTGCCAGTCCTGTTGTGGGAGGACATAACGTACGTTACGTTCTATACTTAACGTACATTATGTGTTATGTTTAGCATATGTATCTTCATTGTTGTTACGTACGTAATAGTGTTTAGGAAATCGGGCAGTAAGCTCTGCCAGCCCCTTGCGTATGCTACGAGTTTGATGGTGCGTACGTTAGCGTAGGGTATTACGTACGTAAGAGCCTTCTCATAACGTACGTAATGACCTTTGTGTTTTTGGACAGAAGGTTCTACTGATGCATTACGTACGTAATTCTAGAAGGCTTACGTACGTTAGCTGTCCAGGGCTAACGTACGTAATGGGGCATGGGTTTAAATACCCAGGAGTTGACCGGTTTCGGCCATTTTCATCTTTTCTTCCTCCTCTCCGATCCTAGATGATTTCTGAGTGATTTCTAGGCGATTTGAAGCCTTGTAACTTCAAGCCATCATCTTTCTTGAGTTTTTGGTGTGCATTAACAACATCTACGCGTATTCTTCATCTCCGATCCGACGTAAACTCTTAGAACCCTATTTTGGGGAATTTGGGGTTTTTCGATTTTATGTCCGTTTCGTTCCATAATATTGATTTATACATGATGGATATGATTAATCTTAGTAGTATTCATGCTTTCCCTACGAGTTCATGGTAAATTTCATAGTATTTGTGTAATCGAGAGGGTTCGGTAGCGATCCGCCCTCGTTGTTGTTTTTGGTACGAATTTACATGAATCGTAGGTGGGTTTTCGGGTGTTTTCCATTTTCGTACTCGTGTAGAATTGGTTGTGATTGTATTCTTTGAATCATTAGGTTCGTGGTCGTCGGCTCCTATCGATCGTGTTTGATTTTCCTTTTCGTTCGTTTCTTCGTCAATTATTCAAGGCAAGTATTCTTGTGAAACCTTTATGCTTAACATGAAATGGTGATGTATAATATTGTGTGCTTTGTTAACTCTGGGAGGGTCCAACGGGGCCTCGGATGAATCCAGTGGTTTAGCCCCGGATTGACGATCTTGTTGGCTAGCCAGTCCGGGAGGGTCCACAGAGGCCTCAGATGGAACCAATGGTTTAGCCCCGATCCTAGGTGATGCATGTGCGTGATTTTGATCTTTGACTATGGCTAGTCCGGGAGGGTCCATAGAGGCCTCGGATGGGACTAGTGGTTTACCCCCGGTCCTAGGCAAATTGATTATTGACTGTTTGTTCCAAAAAAGACATGTCTCGTTTTGGGTTTTGAAATGAATTGATGCATGTACGATGAAATGTGTAAGCGAATGGTTTGCCTTGGTACTTGTACTAGCGTAATTACTAACCCCTTTGGGGACCCGTTTTTGGGGAAATTCTTATTATGAATTTCAGGGGGCTTTCAGCAGGTCGAGCGGAAACTGGAGCAGTACGAGGATGCTGGTCGGGGTTTATGACGTGTGCAATTAAGTCCCTTTATTTCTGTTGTCTGTTTTGATGTGATTGTTTTCCAAACTTGTGAACTTATAGATAGTACTCGCGAGTACATAGGCATTTTGATTTGGGTTATGGTGTGTACTAAATCGTATTTATGATTTTTGGTGAATTCTGGTTTACCGGTTGTACTGGGTGATTTATTTATTTATTGTTGTGGTGTTGTGTGTTTCTCGCTAACCGAGATGGTTAGACGAGCAATTTTATTTGTTTTGCCTGGTGGGTCCCACATAGGGGTCCACGACGCTGTAGTATACCCTGAATATCTTGGGGGTGTTACAGAAAATGGTATTGGAGCACTAGGTTTATGGATACCTAGGCTTGTTGGTTAATTAGGTCTAGTTGTGTTTTATTTTGCATATCATCATCACGCTGCCATCATCTCAGTACTTCCGGTGTTCGTAAGTTTTCCTTACTCGATTCCTCGCTTTCTCGTATCGTACTTCCGTTCTTGAACTGTGAATGTTTCCCTTTCTTACTTACCATCGTATTGCTTTTGATACCTCTTATCTCCAGTATGGATGCTGGAAGAGGCCGAGGAAGAGGTCGTGGCCGTGGTCGTGTACGCGGTCGGGGACGTGGGGCAGCCAGTGGGGAGGCTACGTCACACACTTCTCGAGCTGGCAGTAATGATGGTCGTCGAGGCCATACTACTACTCAAGATGACACAACCGGTTTTGGCGCCGATGTTGGTGTTGCATCTATGATGCAACAAATGGTGAACCAAATGGCTACGATAGCCCAGGCGGTTCAAAACCCGGTTCTGGCTCGTACTGCTCAGGCCGGAACAGATCGTTAGCTTCATGATGTCACCAAGATGTATCCTTCTCAGTTTTCTGGGACTTCAGACCCGATTGACTGGGAGAGGTGGATCAAAGAGATGTCCAAGATCTTTGTTGCCACTAACTGCCCTGAGGATCGTAGGGTCCCAATCGCCCAGTATTCTTTCACTGGGGAGGATGAAGTTTGGTGGGAGGCTGTTGAGCCTCAGGATCATATCGCTTCGTGGGCCGAGTTCAGACACCTTATGGAAGCTGAATACTGTCTGTGGCCAGTCCGTCAGGGTCGAGTCCATGCTTTTTATGATGCTCAGCCTCGAGATATTCTGGTTTCTCAGGCCATTGCAGACTTCAATCGAGAATTGGGCTACGTGAAGGCCCAGGTTAAGGAGGAGAGCGACAAGATTTGCCACTTTTCTAGGCAGATGAAACCAAAGATTCGTGATTACATGTTTGGACTCGCCTACACCACCTTAAAGGACTATCAGAGTAAAGGTCTTGCTTATGATATGTCCTTGACGGCCAGTGAGGCGGCTCGAGAAAGTAAGAAATAGAAATCTGTCAGTAACTTTTCAGGTCATAAGGGCTCGAGATCCTTTATCATCTGGGCAAGGCGAACGTCGTAGCAGACACCTTGAGTTGGAAACCGGTTACGTTGATGCTTGAGATGCTTACGTCTCAATCTGAGCTTCAGCGTGGTTTGATCGAGTTCGGTGTGGATATTTTGTTGCCAGGAGTTGTCGGGCAACTTTGTGCTTTGGAGATTTCATCGTCGCTGATCTAAGAAATTAAACTGAAGCAGTTGGAGGATCCGATGATTACGCAAATCCGAGAGAATGTTCTTAAGGGAAAGTCTCATGTATTTGTGATTCACGAGGATGGTATGTTGAGGTTCCAGAGTCGGCTTTGTGTACCAAATGACTTGGAATTGAGGCAGAGTATTTTGCGTGAGACCCATGCTACGCCTTACTCGATTCATCCTGGTTCGAGTAAGATGTACAAGGACCTAAGGAGTAACTTTTGGTGGAACAATATGAAGGAAGAGGTCGCACAATTTGTAGCGAGATGTTTGACTTGTTAGCAGGTCAAAACCGAGCATCAACGACCAGCCGGATTATTGCAGTCGCTTGCCGTTCCGGAATGGAAATGGGAGGATATTTCGATGGACTTCGTCACGAGCTTGCCGAGATCGAGGTCTGGTATGAATATGGTTTGGGTGATCGTGGATCGTCTGACCAAGTCGGCACACTTTCTGGGCATTAAGGATACTTGGGGTCCGGAAAAGTTGGCTCATGTGTTTATTGCGCAGATTATGAGTCTTCATGGTACTCCGAAGTCTATTATTTCATATTGTGTTGGCCGTTTTGTATCGCACTTTTGGCAGGCGGTACATAAGGCATTGGGTACTCGTTTGCGTCTGAGTACTTCTTTTCATCCTCAGACGGATGGGCAGTCGGAGCACACTATCCAGACATTTGAGGATATGTTGCGTTCTTGTGCTCTCGATTGGACCAGTGATTGGGAGGAGCATTTGCCGTTGATCGAGTTCACTTACAACAATAGTTGGCACGCGTCGATCAGGATGGCACCGTATGAGGCGTTTTATGGGTGGGGATATCGATCGCCGATTTGTTGGAACGAGGCGTCCGATTTGGTCGGGACCGAAATGGATATCGCCTTAGAAACGAGGAAGAAGGTGGAATTGATTCGGGAAAAGATGTTGACTACTCAGATTCGGCAGAAATCCTATGCTGATGTTCGTCATCGAACTTTAGAATTCGAGGTGGGAGACCACGTTTTACTAAAGGTGTCGCCGACAAGGGGAGTTTTCCACTTCGGGAAGAAGGGAAAGTTGAGTCCGAGATTTATTGGGCCCTTTGAGATTCTGGAGAGGGTCGGCGAGTTGACATATCATTTGGCGTTGCCTCCGACATTGAGTTACATCCATAACATTTTCCATGTTTCCCAGCTGAGGAAATATGTTTCGGACCCTAGTCATGTCATCGACTATAGTGAGATCGATATCGCCGAGGATATTACATTCGAGTAGCGTCCGTTGAAGATTCTGGTGCAACGTGAGAAACGACTGAGCCATAAGACCATTCCATTGGTCAAGGTGCAATGGTCGATACATGGTGTCGAGGAGGCAACTTGGGAAACCGACGATCGCATGCGTGCTAGGTACCCTGAGTTGTTTGTTTCTTAAGTTTCAGGACGAAACTTATTTTTAGAGGGGAAGAATGTATTATCCGCATTTTTTTCTGTATTTTTGTCTTGGTCTATTATTCGTTTTAGTGGCTCGCTTGTAACCATATAAATATTTCAAGAATATTTAATACTGGACTTTTTGTCATCCGAGCTTATTTCGGACTTGTTTTACTCAATTCCACACTTAATGTCATTTACATCGCTATTTGGTTCGATTCTCGTAATCATCGTTCGGAACCGTCGTTACGAGGTTGTCGTATATCCATCTTATATTATTATACGTGTTATGAGCTTTTGCTTAGTGTTTTAATCGTGTATCGTGTATTTCGGAGGTTTTGGACTGTTTAGTAATTTCCCAAAGTTATGGGGTAATTACATTTGTTGTTGTTTTCCGAACCTTCGGGTAGTGGGAAACATGTTTTCTGTCAACACTTAGGTTCGCCGTCTCGAACCTATGTGTTTGTATCTTCATGTTATGTTAATCGACGCGTTTTGATTTTTGGTTCATCTCTTGCCTGTTTGTCAGTCCGGTTCTGGGAGGACATAACGTACGTTACGGTCTAGAATTAACGTACATTATGTGTTATGTTTAGCGTATGTAACTTCATTGTTGTTACGTACGTAATAGTGTTCAGGAAATCGGGCAGTAAGTTCTGCCAGCCCCTTGCGTACGCTACGAGCTTGATGTTGCGTACGTTAGCATAGGATATTACGTATGTAAGAGCCTTCTCATAACGTACGTAATGACCTTTGTGTTTTTGGACAGAAGGTTCTGCCGATGCATTACGTACGTAAGTCTGGAAGGCTTACGTACGTTAAGGAGATAACGTACGTTAGCTATCCAGGGCTAACGTACGTAACCGGGCCTGGGTTGAAATACCCAGGAGTTGACCGATTTCGGCCATTTTCATCTTTTCTTCCTCCTCTCCGATCCTAGACGATTTATTAGAAATTTCAGGCGATTTGAAGCCTTGTAACTTCAAGCCATCATCTTTCTTGAGTTTTTGGTGTGCATTAAGAACATCTACGCGTGTTCTTCGTCTTCGATCCGAGGTAAACTCTTAGAACCCTATTTTGGGGAATTTGGGGGTTTTCGATTTTATGTCTGTGTCGTTCCGTAATATTGATTAATCCATGAGGGATATGATTAATCTTAGTCATATTCATGCTTTCCCTACGAGTTCATGGTAAATTTCGTAGTATTTGTGTAATCGAGAGGGTTCGCTTGCGATCCGCCCACGTTGTTGTTTTTGGTATGAATTTACATGAATCATAGGTGGGTTTCCGGGTGTTTTCCATTTTCGTACTCATGTATAATTGGTTGTGATTGTATTATTTGAATCATTAGGTTCGTGGTCGTCGGCTCCTAGCGATCGTGGTTGATTTTCCTTTCCGTTCGTTTCGTCGTCAATTATTCAAGGCAAGTATTCTTATGAAACCTTTATGCTTAACATGAAATGGTGATGCATAATATTGCGTGCTTTGCTCACTCCGGGAGGGTTCGATGGGGTCTCAGAGGAATCCAGTGGGTTAGCCCCGGATTCACGAGCTTTTTGGCTAGCCAGTCCGGGAGGGTCCATAGAGCCCTCAGATGGGACCAGTGGTTTTGCCCCGGTCCTAGGCGATGCATGTGCGTAATTTTCATCTTTGACTATGACCAGTCCGGGAGGGTCCGTAGAGGCCTCGGATGGGACTAGTGATTTATCCCCGATCCTAGGCAAATTGGTTATTGACTGTTTGTTCCGGAAAAGACATGTCTCATTTTGGGTCTTGAAATGAATTGATGCATGTACTATGAAATCTGTAAGCGATGGTTTGCCTTGATACTTGTACTAGGGTAATTGCTAACCCATTTGGGGACCCGTTTTTGAGGAAATTCTTGTTATGAATTTCAGGTGGCTTTCTGTCGGTCGAGCGGACACTGGAGCAGTACGAGGATGTTGTCCGGGGTTGATGATGTGTGCAATTGAGTCCCTTTATTTCTGTTGTCTGTTTTGATGTGATTGTTTTCCAAACTTGTGAACTTATAGATAGTACTCGCGAGTACTTAGGCATTCTGATTTGGGTTATGGTGTGTACTAAATCGTATTTATGATTTTTGGTGAAGTCTGGTTTACCGGTTGTACCGGGTGATTTATTTATTTATTTTGTGGTGTTGTGTGTTTCTCGCTAACTGGGATGGTTAGACGAGCAGTTTTATTTTTTAACCTGGTGGGTCCCACGTAGGGGTCCACGGCGCTGTAATATACCCTGAATATCTTGGGGGTGTTACTGATGAACAAATTAAAAACTCGCAAGTGTACGAATCACTTTTGTAGGAAGCGACAAGTAACTCCAAGGTCGATCTCTCGAGGAATTGGAAACGGTTTGAAATTCGATAATGTTCGGCAAATAGTAGAATTAGCAAAAGTAAAGTAAAGTAAAATACACCAAAGATTTGATAGGATTACAATCACAACACAGAATTAGAATAAACGAAATGTTAACAACACCGAATTAAAGGTTGGATAATTAGGATATTACAATTATGAGAATGATATGGGAGTTTAGAATCACCGACACACACGTAATCAATTATTAGTTCTGATACTCAAAGAAATAAGGTTTGGAATTATCGATTGCTCACGATTAAAAGAAATCCATTTGATGGCGGTAATTCTAAAAATCATGATTGTTCTTATCGAAAATAAGGGGAACTCCTTTGATGGGGACGAATCTCTACTAACAATCGACTAACAAATACCTATGATGGGATAATTCACTAAAAGATCGCGGAAAAAGGTTTAGAACATTCACAATCACTTCTATCAGGTCATTTGATGGCGAATACCGACAAAAACCCTCGATTTTACAATAAGAACAACTATGAAATAGGTTTGATGATCTAAATCAAAAGTTCTTATGCGAAGAACAAACAAAGAGGAACAATCCCAAACTCTACCCGGAAAATCAATTGAAACTAACAATCGATAACATGCGTGTAGCTCAATCTAAAAATCTATATGAAAAGCTTAGCTACACATGATTATTTCAACAATAATAATGGAAATTGTAAAACAAAACATGGTAGAAACTTCCCTTGTAAAAGCCGAAATCGAATTCCCGATGAAGGTTTGATGATCTTCCATCAAGAACTCACAACAAATGATACAATGACTTATAATCACTCACAAAATGTATTCTTCCAAATAATGAACATACAATGAAGATCATGAAAAATCTCTCTTTTCCTCCCTTTTTGGTGTTTTCTTCCTAAATCATGTGTTTTTCCACACAATATCTCACACAAGATCAGAATATGCCATCTTAAGGTCTCCAACCCCTTTTTATAAAGCCAAAAGACCAAGAAAAAGCTCCAAATCGTGTAAAAATATCGAAGAAATGGACTTGCACCGAAAAGTAACACGGCCCGTGTCAAATGACATGGCCTATGTCGATCTGTTCTGGAAATGCGAAACTTCTCTGTCCAACGGACCCGACCGTGTCCTGTGACACGGCCCGTATTGCACTTCTCTAGAAATGAAGATTTCACTGGATTGATGACTCGGCCATGTCCTGTGACACGGCCCATGTTGTACTCTTCCGGAATGTGAATCTCTATGCCTTGATGACCCATCCGTGTCCTATGACACGGTCGAGATGCTTGACGCGGCCCGGGCCGTCTCTTCTTGTTTTGACTCCAGTTTTTGGTCTTCTTCGGCTTGATCTTTAGTTTTTGCATCAATACACCTCGGAATTTAGCGTATGATATACCATTTCGAAGATAATTTCACGAGGAATCTATATCAATGGAGAAAACATCCCAATTCGGAGTGATGATTCTGTAATTTAGAAAATACGATCGCTATTGCTTCAATATTTATCGTTTTAGGCCCCGTTCTTGCTCTTGATCGTCATAAACTCCAATATTAGCTATGAAAGCGCATATTTCACCATAATATTCGTCCGGATACCTACAAAACAAAAACACAACATACCATGCGTAAAAGAGAACAAAAACATTAAAAAGCAAACAAAAACACGACTCAATAGAATAGAATGAGTCGATCAAAAATCGACTCATCATATCCCCCCAAACTTAAACTTTCGATCGTCCCGAGCAATGCACTTTAACATAACCACTCTAAAGGGGAACTCATATCTCAACATACCTCAAAGGACCACTTTGAAAATTTCATTAATACGCGTCAAGTAAAATAAGTTGAGTTCTTTAAAGTTTCCAAATATCTGGGGTGCTTCCTTAACATCATAGTCAATACTTGGCAAATATAAACCTCACCGGTCAAGTGTATTCACTCACTCTCAAAGTGATATAGGGATAAGTATACGCTCGGAACTCATTCAATGAAATAAGGAACCCCATAGGCTTGCCAATCGTCTTTATCTCTACCACTGTTTTGTATATGCAAAATTGTGAATAAAAAAAGGGCTTTGCTCGGCTGTAATGTAGGCTTGGGTCGGGGTGGGATAAATATGGCTAAAGTGACTTGACTTGCGCAATTTAGAACTCAATCACCATAATTACTTAGAAGCTCAAGATTTTTGAAGTTTGGTACTTTCAACCCCTTAACTATGTAACACTTGCAACAAGCGCTTTTGAAAGTGAGAAATGCAGCCTTATGTCGTCCCACATGCTCGATAAGCGATCGCGCTCTGGGAAAGCCAGCAGCAGGGTTTTTTGGAATTTGGGTTGTTTAATTATCTGTTTTACGTGAATGTAAACTATGGGTCACATGAATACACCTGGTTACTAGGATGAAAACATACACAAACTGCTTCCAAGTATACTCATATCTAAGGTAACTGTTTTACGCGAATATAAACATGGGTCACATGAATACACCCAGTTACTAAGTTCCCAAAAATAGCTAAGTAATTATTTTCTCCAATTAAACACTCCCAGCAATATATATCACCCAATGTCACCACAATATTTGTATCCTCGTCAAAAATAATTTCTAATCGTTCAAGTATGGGTCAAATGATCATAGCAATAGAAAGCTCAATATGTGGTTTGACAATGAAATAGACAATGAGCTCAATTTGGTTTAATTAAGGAATAATTAATTGTTGGAAAAATCGAAGGGTTAAGATCAAAGACACCTAAAATTATTTTCACTCAATTGCACACACTAGTAGTTTCGAATAAGATACCAAGGCAAGTTCTGGAGTCTTAAATCACGAATGAAACACTCGATAATGAAAGTTGCATATTTGATAATGCACGAAGGCTCAATAGCTCACAAGTAGATTTGTTCATACCTCCAAGATATTAAACTATTTATTCAATTTCACATCCATTTCGTTTATCAACAATTTTTCCTCTTCAAATTATCCTCGATTTGTATATCAAAATAACGAAATAAATCTCGAGGCATCCAAGAAAAGAGTTCATTCTTCCAAGTATTTATCAAAAAATGCAAGATACTCAAAACACACCAAAAGAAAAAAAAACAAGGAAAAATAAGCAAACAAGCAAAATCAAAATAATATCCAAAGACAAACAAAACAAAGGTAACAAAGTATTTCTTGACCCCCCCCCCCAAACTTGAATTAAAGAATATACACACGAAGGGGGTATAGTATTTAAATAAAAGAATTTCATCGGTCAAGAAATACTTACGACCGGGTCTACAGGTGTGGCGGAGGGAAGTGGCCTTGCTGGACATGCCACTCGTGCATTTGTCTCAAAAGAGACAACATCTCATTCTGCTTCTGTCTAGCCTCCTCTCGCTTCTGTCTGGTCTCCTCTCGGAAGGCTACGAACTCCTCTCGGAAGGCTATGAACTCCTCCCTTAGTGTTGGACGCGATGGGGCATGTCTAGTTTCGGCCTGCCTTGACATCTTGGGCTGATCTCTGGGGCTTTCTTCTTCTTCTTCATCGTCTTCTTCTTCTTCATCCGGGCCTCTTCATATGCCTCTTCCTCCCCCATTCTCTCGGCTCTGTCTTCATCCATCGTGCGCTGAGGTCGAACATTTCGGTCAAGAGGGCTGTGGCATCCAAGAAAAGAGTTCATCCATCGCACGTCTTTGCACTTCCGTAGCCATCTGCAAATTTCCTATCTCCTGAATACTATTTATGGTAGTCAGAGGCGTGTTCAGGAGAAGGAAATGGTCATTGTCGCTCTGGAGGAATACTGTGCGTGATTGTAATCCAGGATGTTCATAACTTTCATCACACACAGAGAGAGAGCATCTTGTTTCCTGGTAGGGGGGTCCCCTGAGCTAAGGAAATCTCATAGTGAAGTGCGATAGGAGTAATCAAACCCCCTATCCATATCTCCCCTTTCGGCTTCGTCGCAACATCCTCAAAATGTTCGGCTATCATTGTAATATCCGCAATTTCCGATTTCCGGTAACTTTCTTTTTTCGGCGGAAGTCCGTTTTGACGACTCGCTCATGACCGTTTCGTCATTCCGAGAATGATTAATTCTGCACTTTTTGTCATCCGAGTTCGTTTCGGTATCGTTTTGTTGAGTTCTGTGCCTTTTAGCGACTTTTCCGCACTTGAGTTCGATTCTTGCGAATCTCGTCCGAAACTGTTGTTTCGAGTTTCCCGCAAGTCCGTTTAACTTTGTTATACGTGTTGTGAGCTTCGGTTTGATTATTCGTTGTCGTATGGTGATTTTCGGGCAGTTGGGCCATTTTTGTAATTTCCCAAAGTTTGGGGTAATTACTTCCGTCGTCGAATTCCGACACTTCGGGTGGTCGGAATCGTGTGTACTACTAGCTCTTAGATTCGTCTTTGTGAGTACTTCGTAACCGTATTTTCGGTTCGTATTCAGGTTCGGGTTTCGGTGTCGTTTTGTTGAATTCAGGATTTCTAAACGACCTTTCTAAGTATGAGTTCGTCTTTGTTAGATCACCATTAATTTTTGGTAACTCCAAAAATTATAAATCTTTGCAATATTATAGAACATCGAGTTAGCTTTCCAATGGTTCAAACGGTGAGTCAATCGGAGTCCGGACGAGAGAGTTATGGTCGTTTTAGTGAAAGACTGTCAGCTGTCGGGCACCGTCCAGGAGCCTTTCGGCCGATAGGGGGGCCGATAGACTCTACTGCCGGCATTTTGTATAGGGTATCGGTTGGGCCTATCGGCCGATAGGCCGGCCGATAGGTTCTGCTGTGTTACACTATAAATGTGTTGTTTTGAGCGTGAACAGCTCATTTTCCTCCTTCCTTTTCCTTAGACGCGAGAGAGAGAGAGGAGGAGAGTTTCTCATCATTATCATTTGGAGGGTCGATTCTCATCATTCTTCTTCGGTTGTGAAGTCTGACAATCAATCCAACGCGTGTTCTACGAATCTAAACACTTGAATCACTCAAGGTAATCTCTTGAAACCCTACCTTTTTGGATAATTGGGGATTTTGGGGTTTTGTCCGATTCTTTCCGTTTGTTGATGGATTGATGATTATTTAGATGTATTATATCATTTCCTTGTTATTCCATGGTTGGATCGTATCGATTCGTTGTTTGAGTTGAGTTCTTGACCGACGCCTTGAAGGTGTCCAGAAATGCCTTAGAAGGGTTTTCGGGCGTTTCGCGATTATTCTTCCTCGTATGGTCGATGATTTATTGATTGTATGATGTTAGTGGTCGTGTTTCTTGCGAAGAAACCGCGTTGAACCCTTCCGCTCGCTGCTTTCTTCAAGCTTTTCGATCGTGGGTGTATTCATTGTCTTCGCCGAGAATCGTAGGTGTTCGAGGTGTCCCGACCGATCCGTGATTGTGGGAGTGTCCGGCATCGATTATCGAGGCAAGTATCTTGCCCATACATTACGTGTTTTGTGGATATAATGGTTGTTAATCGTCGATACGTGCTAAATAAATATTCATAACCATCTTTTTCAAAAGTATCGGTATATTTACCAACATGGTTTTCTTAAAGACGACTCGTGTTCCGAGAATTAATATGCTTAATTGAATACGTGTATTAATGTTGGGTATAAGATCGTAATACTTTCGTGTGATGCCATTGTGTGTGACTACGTCGGTAAGTTTTGAAGTTTAGTCCTTTGTTTAAGGCATGCGTGGAGACATGTGATTATCGATGAATTATGTGAATTTATGTGATATTGGTTGTGCCGTTCGGTGCTTTTGGAATAGTGTGCTTTCTTGTTGATAATATTAGTTCGGGTTATGAATATATGTTGGATGAATCGCCATTCTAGTAAAGTACCTCGACTATATATCTTGTGATTGACCTTCGAGGCTTGTGGTTTGCAAATCGTGATTTTGGAACGTGTGTGTGTGTTGTTCCTTCCACCGAGTGTCCGACGGGATGTCCGGGTCCGATACTAAGGGGTACGGACACGGAAGTGGATTTGGGTGTGTGTGGATGAACTTCCACCGGAGTGTCCGACGGGATGTCCGGGGTCGATACTAAGGGGTACGGCCGCGGAAGTGGTTTCCCACCCGGAGTGTCCGACGGATGTCCGGGGCCGATACTAAGGGGTACGGCCGCGGGTTACCAGTTGTGGTTTTCATCTTGAGGATGACGTTGATGTTTTCGTAATTGTGATATTGTCCGGAGTATCACAATGCTTTGTGCTCGGGGTCGAGAGACATTATATTTCGAGTCTTGGTGCTTGGCTAGAATGGCATAGGAATAATGTGTTATGAGTAATGTGACTTTGTAAGTGAATTGAAGTGGACAATCGGGTCGTGTACACTGTGTTTTATGACCGGAATGGTTGGGTCGTGGACCCCGTGTTTTGTTAAACGGATTTGTATTTTGAAAAATGAACTTTGGGGCTGTGACCCTAAATGGCTTTCGAGGAATTAAGAACCTTTTTAATTTCTGATGTTTTCAAAACTCCCGAGAATTGGAGATGTTTTCACAATGCTTACTTGCTTCGTTTCTGCTTTCAAGACTTGAACTATTTTTAACTAAATATATCTCGGGAAGTCTTTCGTTATAAATCTCGGAATGTGTTGTGTATGGCTCGTATTTGCACTTTATACTTGCACTAGCGAAACAGTGGAGTTTTGCTAACCCCCGAGTAATCGGGGGGTGGATATCTGTATTGTGTCCAGGTACATGCAGGTTTTCGGGAGCAAGACACAGGATCGGCACGAGGGATGATGAAAGACGAATGATACTAATCACACGAAGGCCAGTTTTGGGTTCAGTTAGTCGGAGTCCATTGTATTGTCTTTTCCGCTGTCTTATTGTTCATTGTTGCAAGTATTTTACCCTTGTGTGGGTATGAGTCTGGATGAGTTGATGTATTTTGATTTGTAAGTCTGTGACGAAAGACCAAATCGGTCTATTGGTCCGTTATTTTTGATTCGTCGGTATGTAATGTAATGTGTTGTTTTGATGTCTAGCCTGGTGGATCCTCACGGAGAGGGTCTGCGGCGTGTAATATTCCCGGTTTGATCTGGGGGTGTTACATTTATGGTATCAGAGCTTAGGTTGAGGAAACCTAGGCTGTCGGGTCGGGTTATGTGTTGTTGAGTCTCGTTTTGTCAGATTTTGTCTGACTGATGTCGTGTCGCGACGCGTCGTTTGGAATGTCGGCCGTGATTAGTATCAGGATGCAGCCATCATCTTCGTGCGATCTGTGGATGTAAGTCTCCCTTCTTTGTGTTGTGCCTCGTGTGACACGAGCCATTTTTATGATTATTTGTTAAGTGGTGGAATTTTATATGAATTTTGATTTTCCCGATATGTATTTAGTCAACGCTCGTATTTGATTTATACGAGGAGTGTAACGTTTGTGATATCTTTTTATTGTTGTTTTTGTTCGTTGTTGATGATTTTCGAATCGATTTGCACGCTTTACAAGTCTCTTGTGGAAGCTTTGTGCTTATACGCGTTCGACTTGTTCACTAGCCAGTGCGGGAGGGTATTTTATCAGTGGTTTTATTCTGAATGTGGTATTTTATCGTTTATTTTCGTTTAAAGACATGTATTGTCTTGATTTTAAACGTTTTGATGCGTGTGCTAGGAGTTGTTTTAGTGAACGTCGGTATGTGTGAGTTTTGGGCATTCTGGCCTATTGGATTTTTGGAAACCTTGAGTATCTTAGAAAAAAAATAAATTTCGAGACATACTTTTCAAATGAGTTATTTTCTTGTGGTACATCCTAGATGTCACAATATATTTCAAAATTTTTCTACCTCGAGGACCAAAATGTTTTGAGATATTTTCAACACTTTTATTTAGACCCGAGGGTCGAATATTTTGAAAGTTTTCACTAAGAGAAAGTGTCCTCATTTTTATCAAATGCGAAATGGTTCTCCAATGTCTCGATAACGATGTTTCAAGTTCGTACCTTTTGAAAGGTGATACTCAAGATCAACCGGTGTTCTTCTAAATTATTTTCAAAATGAGGTTTTCGTTTTTAAAACCTATCCATTCCCGTTTGAGGGCTGGGTATGAATGTATGATGTTCGCGTTGTCATTTTGATACTTTCTCCCGAGTATGATCGAATTGGCGGTGTGAGCGTTGAGTCGCTTTCCACACATGGGTTGTGCTAGCCCCTGTGAGAGGCGGGATGTTGGTGTTGAATGTTGTCGCCTCGTGGTGATTTCTGCGTTGTCGCACATGTGCGAGCTGTTAGAGCTTGGGTTGGTATGACCGTGTGCATCGGTGATGGTTCCGTTTTGTGTCGGTTGTTTAATGTCTTATTACCTTGCTCCCGTTTTTTTTTGTGAATTTCGTGGACGAGGTCGGTGGTAATGCCCGTACTATTTTGACTTCGGTATTTTCTCTTTCTCCAGTCTATCGATTCGCTCATGTTCGTTGGTACTTTATGAACTTGTTTTGTATTTCGGTTTCATCGTCCGAACGAGCTGTGATCTTGTTGTGGGTCGATCTGGTTATCGATGTTACTTTTTCGGGTTCAGTTCGATTCTTGTGAACCTTGTTTGGGAGTGACATCATCTGGTTCTACTAGTTCTTTTATTCGAAGTGGATCGGCTTTGGAACTCTTGTGTTTCGACTGGCCGACTCATTTATGTTCGTTGACATTTCGAGCTTGTCCCGCTCCTTGCTTTTGTTGATCGAACGAGTGTGGTGTTATTTCTAATAACTCGTTGTCGTTGTGACTTTTCAATCGCTATTCCCTTTCCTGCGGATCTTCGGCAATGCATGTCTAGTAGTTCTCACCGGATCATCCCGGGAGTTGTTGTTTGAACTTTATTGTTCTTTGTGATTCGAACATGATTCTTCGATCTATGTTGTCTCGATCGTTGTGATTTGATCGTTTGATTGTTCGGTTTATATTGACCTCGTTCCGTGATTGGCGAACGTTCGTGCTCCTTCGTAATTCCCTTTGGTTCGGGAAATTAGTTTCGTTTTGATCTTCCACCCTTATGCGGTGGGATTTCGTGTTTGTTCAATGTTGACTCGCGTTTTGATTGATGTACCGTTGGGTTGGTCAATCATATTGATTTTCGTTCGTTGTGTTTTGTGATTGTCGGATAATTGACTTGGCTATATTATCCGTTTGATGACGTTGTCACTTGTTGGTTTTTATTATATCCCTAACGGCGACGTTGTGTTGGTCGCCGTGGAGCGTGTTTTCACGCCGTATACTCCTTTGCGTTGTTTGTAACATTTCGCCGTTGGGCGTTAGTTACGCATTCTTGTGTATCTCGTTGAGTTTTTCTGGCGGAATATTTCTTCTCCTACTTGTTTTAAGTTTCGGGACGAAACTTCTTTTAAGGAGGGTAGAATGTAATATCCGCAATTTCCGATTTCCCAGAACTTTCTTTTCGGCGGAAGTCCGTTTTGACGACTCGCTCATGACCGCTTCGTCATTCCGAGAATGATTAATTACGCACTTTTTGTCATCCGAGTTCGTTTCGGTATCGTTTTGTTGAGTTCTCGTGCCTTTTAGCGACTTTTCCGCACTTGAGTTCGATTCTTGCGAATCTCGTCAAACTGTTTCGAGTTTCCCGCAAGTCCGTTTAACTTTGTTATACGTGTTGTGAGCTTCGGTTTGATTATTCGTTGTCGTATGGTGATTTTCGGGCGGTTGGGCCATTTTTGTAATTTCCCAAAGTTTGGGGTAATTACTTCCGTCGTCGAATTCCGACACTTCGGTGGTCGGAATCGTGTGTACTACTAGCTCTTAGATTCGTCTTTGTGAGTACTTCGTAACCGTATTTTCGGTTCGTATTCGTGTTCGGGTTTCGGTGTCGTTTTGTTGAATTCAGATTTCTAAACGACCTTTCTAAGTATGAGTTCGTCTTTGTTAGATCACCATTAATTTTTGGTAACTCCAAAAATTATAAATCTTTGCAATATTATAGAACATCGAGTTAGCTTTCCAATGGTTCAAGCGGTGAGTCAATCGAGTCGGACGAGAGAGTTATGGTCGTTTTAGTGAAAGACTCACCGTCGGGCACCGTCCCAGAGCCTTTCGGCCGATAGGGGGCCGATAGACTCTCTTGCCGGCATTTTGTATAGGGTATCGGTTGGGCCTATCGGCCGATAGGCCGGCCGATAGGTTCTCGTGTTACACTATAAATGTGTTGTTTTGAGCGTGAATGCCTCATTTTCCTCCTTCCTTTTCCTTAGACGCGAGAGAGAGTGAGAGAGGAGGAGAGTTTCTCATCATTATCATTTGGAGGGTCGATTCTCATCATTCTTCTTCGGTTGTGAAGCCGGACAATCAATCCAACGCGTGTTCTACGAATCTAAACACTTGAATCACTCAAGGTAATCTCTTGAAACCCTACCTTTTGGATAATTGGGGATTTTGGGGTTTTGTCCGATTCTTTCCGTTTTGTTGATGGATTGATGATTATTTAGATGTATTATATCATTTCCCTTGTTATTCCATGGTTGGATCGTATCGATTCGTTGTTTGAGTTGAGTTCTTGACCGACGCCTTGAAGGTGTCCTAAAATGCCTTAGAAGGGTTTTCGGGCGTTCGCGATTATTCTTCCTCGTATGGTCGATGATTTATTGATTGTATGATGTTAGGTCGTGTTTCTTGCGAAGAAACCGCGTTGAACCCTTCCGTTCGTCGTTTTCTTCAAGCTTTTCGATCGTGGGTGTATTCATTGTCTTCACGAGAATCGTAGGTGTTCGAGGTGTCCCGACCGATCCGTGATTGTGGGAGTGTCCGGCATCGATTATCGAGGCAAGTATCTTGCCCATACATTACGTGTTTTGTGGATATAATGGTTGTTAATCGTCGATACGTGCTAAATAAATATTCATAACCATCTTTTTCAAAAGTATCGGTATATTTACCAACATGGTTTTCTTAAAGACGACTCGTGTGTTCCGAGAATTAATATGCTTAATTGAATACGTGTATTAATGTTGGGTATAAGATCGTAATACTTTCGTGTGATGCCATTGTGTGTGACTACGTCGTCGGTAAGTTTTGAAGTTTAGTCCTTTGTTTAAGGCATGCGTGGAGACATGTGATTATCGATGAATTATGTGAATTTATGTGATATTGGTTGTGCCGTTCGGTGCTTTTGGAATAGTGTGCTTTCTTGTTGATAATATTAGTTCGGGTTATGAATATATGTTGGATGAATCGCCATTCTAGTAAAGTACCTCGACTATATATACCGTGATTGACCTTCGAGGCTTGTGGTTTGCAAATCGTGATTTTGGAACGTGTGTGTGTGTTGTTCCTTCCACCGGAGTGTCCGACGGATGTCTGGGGTCCGATACTAAGGGGTACGGACACGGAAGTGGATTTGGGTGTGTGTGTGGATGAACTTCCACCCGGAGTGTCCGACGGGATGTCCGGGGTCGATACTAAGGGGTACGGCCGGAAGTGGTTTCACCCGGAGTGTCCGACGGATGTCCGGGGCCGATACTAAGGGGTACGGCCGCGGTTACCGATTGTGGTTTTCATCTTGAGGATGACGTTGATGTTTTCGTAATTGTGATATTGTCCTGAGTATCACAATGCTTTGTGCTCGGGTCGAGAGACATTATATTTCGAGTCTTGGTGCTTGGCTAGAATGGCATAGAATAATGTGTTATGAGTAATGTGACTTTGTAAGTGAATTGAAGTGGACAATCGGGTCGTGGACCCCGTGTGTTTTATGACCGAATGGTTGGGTCGTGGACCCCGTGTTTTGTTAAACGGATTTGTATTTTGAAAAATGAACTTTGGGGTGTGACCCTAAATGGCTTTCGAGGAATTAAGAACCTTTTTAATTTCGATGTTTTCAAAACTCCCGAGAATCGAGATGTTTTCACAATGCTTACTTGCTTGCCGCTTTCAAGACTTGAACTATTTTTAACTAAATATATCTCGAAGTCTTTCGTTATAAATCTCGGAATGTGTTGTGTATGGCTCGTATTTGCACTTTATACTTGCACTAGCGAAACAGTGGAGTTTGCTAACCCCGAGTAATCGGGGTGGATATCTGTATTGTGTCTGTACATGCAGTTTTCGGGAGCAAGACACGGGATCGGCACGAGGGATGATGAAAGACGAATGATACTAATCACACGAAGGCCAGTTTTGGGTTCAGTTAGTCGGAGTCCATTGTATTGTCTTTTCCGCTGTCTTATTGTTCATTGTTGCAAGTATTTTACCCTTGTGTGGGTATGAGTCTGGATGAGTTGATGTATTTTGATTTGTAAGTCTGTGACGAAAGACCAAATCGGTCTATTGGTCCGTTATTTTTGATTCGTCGGTATGTAATGTAATGTGTTGTTTTGATGTCTAGCCTGGTGGATCCTCACGGAGAGGGTCTGCGGCGTGTAATATTCCCGGTTTGATCTGGGGGTGTTACAATCATTGCCCCGGTGGCTGGATTTGTATTATCGAGCATGTGGGTGAGGACGTATAATTCTCGCAGTATAATAGGCCCGGTCTCCTTTCGGCCATAAATAGTGTTTGCAATCACTTTGTGTAGGTATCGGAGTATTGGATTGCGAAGACTCGATCCTTTGGCCGATTTTGCAAGGTAATACCGTGCCTCGTTCCCGAGTATTCCACCACAGCTCGCCAATAGGTGTCACATACGAACTGGTTTATTTGGTAATGTCCATCGTGTCTTGCGTGATAGATGTTTTCCAGCTCTCTCATGTTTAGCCTCTCTTCGTTATTGTTAAGCCGGAGCATTATTGTGGCCGGTTCACGAGTCACCGGATCTCTTCTGAATGTAAGAGTGTGAAGAAACTCCATCGTGAGACACCTATAAGTTGTCCATTGTTGTGTCACCATCCAGGCCCACTTCACCCTTTCTAGGAACTTTATGAAGTCATCTTTTATGCCCATTGCAGTCATACATTCATCATTGGGCCATCGAGTAGGAAGTATTTTTTTCTGGCCTAGCATCTCCCACCTAGCTTGTCGCATTTCGAGGAGATCAATTCCGTAAGATTCAGGGGTTTCGACAGCCCCTTGGATTGTCACTCATGTCGGTTTCTCTTGTTCTCCGGCTTGCCTACCCCTTCCCCTGAGAGTTTCCACGTCCACGTCCTCTAGCCATTTTCTGCAAAAATTTTCAATTTATTATTTGTTCAAGAATTATTAATGCATTCCTCCCCCAAACTTATAACAAACTACGGAATTACCCTAATATAACCATTTATCGATCAAAACAACTCCCCAAGTAAAATTTATCATCCGAATCCTCTAGAATTCATCATCTTCATCATGTATAACACCCCTTAACTACAGGAATTTCCAATCAAGTAATTTAATCATCAAAAATCAAGAACAATAAAAAATCCCCAAATTATCATCTTCAATTTAATTCATGAACCCTATATAATCAAAGACTTGTGATTCAAACATCATAGCATGTTTATAATCAAGAAGAATCATCAAAAACATGAAAAACATACCTTGGATTCAGAGAATTTGAAGAGAAAAAAAATAAAAAACGAGCGCCCGATTTGTCCGATTTGGCTGCTTGGAGTAAGAAATCGGTTAAATAATGATGATTTTGTAAATGATTCTTGTATATTTCCTTGATTTTGCACAAAATCCCTTTGAAAATGAAGAAAAATTGAGTAATAGGCGCTAGGGTTCGGAGGGAGAGAAAATTTTTTTTGGGGAAGATGAAGAATGAAAGGACACGGCCTGGTGTCCCTTATATACGCCCGACTGACACGGCCCGTGTCCTGTGACATGGCCCGTGTCATACCTGTTCGAAAATTTAAGAAACACTCTGCCTTGCCAACCCGGCCGTGTCATATGACACGGGCCGTGTCCAACTCCTCCAGAAATGCAAAATCCACTGTCTCGAGACCTGACCGTGTCCAACTTGCCCAGAATTGAAATAACCCTCTGTAATGCTAACCGGGCCGTGTCCTGTGACACGGCCCGTGTCCAACCTGCCCAGAATGTGATTTTTTGATAACGTTCTCGTTTCCCTACATTTTTAACACCTAAAGTCAAACCGGTCAGTCTCGAACCAAGAAAAAACGAATAAGGAAAATAAATTCGAAAACAAAAAGATGAAAATCTAACTAAACCGTTGGGTTGCCTCCCAAGTAGCGCTTTTTTATAGTCATTAGCTCGACTTCTTCCCGTCTTACTCAATTTTCGACATCATGCACCTCTATGCATTCATACACATTGATTTCTTCACTTCGGCCAAAGTATGGCTTCACTCTATGTCCGTTCACCTTAAAATGCTCATTCTTTCGTGGATCAAGGAGTTCTACCGCTCCGTGTGGCCATACTTGAACGACTTTGAAAGGTCCGCCCCATCGCGACACTAATTTTCCCGGCATGAGCTTAAGACGAGAGTTATGTAGTAGAACGTCCATCCCAGGCTCGAGATATTTGCGAATGATATGCTTGTCGTGATGCCATTTCGTTCGGTCCTTGTAGAGCTTAGCATTTTTGTATGCCTCATATCGCATCTCTTCCAGCTCATTCAAATGTAGAAGTCGTTCTTCCCCAGCCTTTTCTTGATCTAAATTTAGCGCTTTGATAGCCCAATATGCCTTATGTTCTAACTCAATAGGTAGGTGGCATGCCTTCCCAAAAAACGAGGCGATACGGGCTCATTCCAATCGGAGTTTTGTAAGCCGTGCAATATGCCCGTAAGGCGTCGTTCAACTTCAACGCCCAATCTTTCCTTGTCGGCTTCACTGTCTTCTCAAGTATTGCCTTTGTCTATCGATTACTCACTTAAACTTGCCCGGAGATTTGTGGATGGTAAGCCGTCGCGACCTTATGCGTCACACTATACTTCTTGAGCAACCATGCAAGTTGTCTATTGCAAAAATGCGTGCCTCTATCGCTAATCACAGCTCTAGGCGTCCCAAACCTGCAAAAAATCACATCCCTAAAAAAATTGCAAACCACGTTAGCATCGTTAGTTCGAGTTGGAATTGCTTCCACCCACTTAGAAACATAATCCACAACAACTAAAATATATTCAAAGCCAAGGAAAGGTGGAAAAGGACCCATAAAATCGACTCCCCAAACATCAAAAAGTTCCACTACTAGGTTGTTCATCAACGACATCTCATTTCTTTTGCTTATGTTCCCCGTTCGTTGACAACGATCACAACTCTTGCAATAGGAATCAACGCCCTTAAATAATATCGGCCAATAGAATCCAGATTGAAGAACTTTGTGTGCCGTTTTCTTCACGCTAGAATGTCCCCCACAATGCAAGTCATGACAAAATGACAAGATGCTCTCGTACTCTTCTTCCAGGATGCAACGTCGGAATACTTGACCGGGCCCCAATTTGAATAAGTAGGGGTCGTCCCAGTAGTAATGCCTGCATATGGAAATAAATCTCTTCTTCCCCTGAAAGGTCATGTCAGGCTGTAAAACACCACTAACAATATAATTAACAATATCGGCATACCAAGGCATCTTAGTCACATCAAACAATTGTTCGTCAGGGAAAGTCTCAACAATCGGCAAAGAGCTATCGAGCTTAAAATTATCTCCCTCGGTTAATCTAGATAAATGGTCGGCAACTACGTTTTCCGAACCCTTTTTATCTTTGAACTCTAAATCAAATCTTGTAACAAAAGAACCCGCCGAATCAATCTTGGCTTGGCATCAGATTTTTTTAATAAATATTTCAATGCGGCGTGATCCGTATGCACAATTATTTTTGAACCAACCAAATAGGATCGAAACTTGTCTAAAGAAAATACAACAGCTAAAAACTCTTTTTCGGTGGTGGTATAATTGGCCTCAGCTTCATCGAGTGTCTTTCTAGCATAGTAAATTACATGGACAAATTTATTCACTCTCTGCCCCAAAACGGTACCAATAGCAAAATCGGACGTGTCGCACATAATTTCAAACGGTAAAGACCGGCCGGGAGCAACAACAATAGGCGTGGAAGTTAACTTTTCTTTCAAAGCATTAAAACCAACCAAACATTCCTCGATAAAATCGAATTTAGCATCCTTACACAAAAGATTACTTAAAGGGCGGGCAATTTTTGAAAAATCTTAATGAAATGCCTATAAAACCCAGCATGCCCTAAAAAGCTTCGAAATTCTTTTACACACGAAGGCGGAGGTAATTTAACAATGAAATCAACTTTAGCCTTATCAACCCCCATTCTCTTATTAGAAACCACATAACCCAAAACAAGCCCTTGTTTAACCATGAAATGACTCTTTTCCCAACTATGTGTAAGATTACACTCAATACATCGTTTGAGCACGATAGTCAAATTATGTAAACAATCATCAAAAGTAGTTCCAAACACAGAAAAATCGTCCATGAATACTTCAATGGACTTTTCCAATAAGTCAGAGAATATGGAAAACATGCACCTTTGGAAAGTAGCGAGAGCATTGCGAAGACCAAACAGCATCCTCCTAAAGGCAAAAGTGCCAAAAGGGCAAGTAAAAGTGGTCTTCTCTTGATCCTCCGGAGCAACAGGAATCTGATAGAAACCTGAAAGGCCATCTAGAAAACAGTAATAATCATGCCCAGCTAAACGTTCCAACATTTGATCAATGAAAGGGAGGGGAAAATGATCTTTTTCGTTACGGCATTTAATTTCCGATAATCAATGCACATTCTCCAACCGGTCACTGTTCTGGTGGGCACTAACTCATTTTTATCATTACGAACCACCATTATTCCAGATTTCGTAGGCACTACATGCACAGGACTAACCCACTTACTATCGGATATCGGGTAGATGACTCCAACATCTAACAATTTCAAAACTTCTTTTTTCACTACATCCTGCATGTTCGGATTCAAACACCTTTGAGCTTGCCTAACAGGTTTAAGATTATCCTCAAGAATTATTTTATGCATGCACCTAACAGGACTTATCCCATTGATATCAGAAATACTCCACCTAATCGCTTCCTTCAGTTTAGTCAGAACTTCTACTAATTTGTTTTCTTGCAAAGGAGTTGATTCGGAAGAGACAATTACAGGGTAAGTGTCACTTTTGCCTAAGAAAACATATTTAAGATGTGCCGGAAGTTCTTTCAATTCAAGTTGGGGCGGGGCGATTTCAACGGGCTCCTCAAAATTTAATTCCAAAGGCATCTTAAGATCATCAACTTCATCAATGGGTTCAGATTTATCTAGCAATGCAACATATTCTTCAATTTCTTAAATTATTCCGCCCCATGTCATGCTCAACAGTTAGAGCATCATGCAACGTGTCCCCTACATCATCATGCAAATATGTATCATCAACCAAATAATCAATGCAATAAATAAAATTACAATCATGGGCAGCATAAATATGAGAAGGAATAGGAGATGAACCGAACACGTCGATTTCCACAGTCTCGCCCGAGACGGTCATGGTGACCTTTCCTTCATGAACATCGACGATTGTTTTTGTTATACTCATGAATGGCCGCCCTAGAAGTATTGTCCCTTCATTTTTGGTTGTTGCGAAATTGCTCATCTCCAAGATAACAAAATCGGTCGGAATCACCAACTTGTCCACTTGCACTAATAGGTCTTCAATGACTCCCTTGGGGTATTTCACTGACCTATCCGCCATTCGAAGAGTCATTATTGTTGGTTTGATTCCCCCGAGTCTAAGCCTCTAATAAGTCGAGTATGGCATGAGATTCACACTTGCTCCCAAATTGAGCATCCCACGAGCAACTTTCTTATCTCCCATAGTGATGTCGATCATAAAACTTCCGGGACCGTCCTTTTTTAACTCCTTGCTTCTACCTCGTAGAGCACCACTTTCTCGTTTCCAAAATATCATCTCTTGTTGGAGGTCAATTCTTTGAAAAATTTTGTATAAGCGGGAATGTTCTTCACAACATCCAAGAGAGGTAAGTTGACATGAACCTTAGAAAGAATGTCGTAGCTTTCGGAAAATTGCTCATCTTGATTTGCTTTTCTAAGTCGGCTCGGAAAAGGGACCGGTGGCTTATATGGTTGAGCAAATTTGTGAAGCTTGGAGGTCGAAGTTTCTTCGTCTACTCTCTCTTCTTGATTTCCCGACTCGTCCTCTTTCTCACCGCCCCTCTCTTTTGCTTCCGGAATTATCTATTTATTTATCACTTTACCACTTCGGAGGGTGGTAATAGCTTGAGCTTGCTCGGGTTGACTAGGTAGTTTACCCCTTTCTTGTCTACGTGCCTCGGTAGCAAGTTGCCCAATTTGAATTTCCAATTTCTTCACCGAAGCTTCTAAAGATTCGAACCTTTTATTTCTTTCCTTAATGAATGCCGCAATACTCTCCTCGAGAGAGTTCCTTTGTTGTGGAGGTGGTTCACTTTGTGTTGTTTGTTGGGCTCGGTTTCCTCCGTTGTATTGAGCTTGGGCGCTTGTGTTGTACGACATTGGGTTGTTGTTTCTCCATGAGAAATTCACATGGTTTCTTAGCCCAGGATGATAAGTGTTCGGGAGAGGTGCATTTCTTGCATTTTCGCCATAGTTATTTCTCCTCTCCTCCCATTCGGGCCTTTCCGTGCTTTGTCCTATAGCCTAATTCACTTGTTCGGTTTGTCCTTACAGAAAAGTATATGGGCAAGAATTAGCATCATATCTGGGTGCTCCGCAAATCTCGCAAACTCGTGAGCTCGAAGGTTTATTTTGAGTCTTGAGTTGTCTTAGTTCCCTTGTTAACTCATCGATTTTAGATTGCATCTCGTCCTTCTCGCTTACTTGGTTTACAGCTCCTCTATGAACACGTACACTTTTTTGTTGTGAATTAGCTCCCAACGTTTCATATACATCATAAGCTTGTCGCTCCGTTAACCCCCAAAATGAACCACCGACTGCATTATCTACCGCACCTTGGCAATATTGAGTCAATCCATCATAGAAAAATTAATTAAGTAGTTGAAGCGGATAGTGATGGTATGGGCATTGAATGAGGAGCATCTTGAATCGATCCCATGCTTCGTGAAATGCCTCTCCCTCTTGTTGTCCAAATGTTGAGATTTGAGTTCTCAATTGTGTAGTCTTCGAATGAGAAAAGTACTTGGTAATGAATCTGTCGTAAACTTCATCCCATGTTCTTAGTGAGCCCGGTGCCAAAGTCATCAACCATTGTTTCGCTCCATCCTTGAGTGTATAAGGCAAGTACTTCATTCTTAGTTGATCCTTGCTCAACCCATTTAATGGGAAATTGTCAATCGCCACATAGAAGTCCCGGATGAACGACAACAGGTCCTCACGTGCTAATCCGTGAAATGAGGGCAATTGCTCGATGTGAAATCCGCTTATGTGGAAGTTCCTTGCTGCCGGTGCTAATTGGATACACGAGATGGCGGTGTTAACCACGGGCTTTGCATAGTCCCGCATTAGATGCTCAACCAGAGGTTGTTGTGGCATATTGTAGTTTGCTTCCATCCCATATTGTGGCTCGGGATAATAGTTCGCTCCATAATGCACTCCAACGAGTGGTTGTCTTGGGTAAAAGTATCTCCCTTGTTGAGCTTCGGGTATCCCTTGATTGCGCCCAACATTCTCATATCTCGAAAACCTCGGTTGACGAATGTTTTCTTCATCTAAATTTTGTGCAACATTCTCTTGCCTCGGTTGACGAGGGTTTTCTTCTTGGAGCAAAAGTCGCTCTTCAAGATCCGGATTCTGCTCGTCATTTGCCGTTGATGATGTGGCTATTGTTTTTGGTGCTCTAATCCTTTGAACTTCATCTATGGGTGGAAGAATTTGGTTACCCAACGATCTCCTACCAAGCATAAACAAAAGAAGTTAGAGCGAATTTTTTAGACTTTATCGAAAATAATGAAAACGGAAAAATGATCAAAAAAAACAATTTAACTACTATTAAAACAAGATCAAAAATTAAACGCCAACTCCCAGGCAATGGCGCCAAAAACTTGATGAACAAATTAAAAACTCGCAAGTGTACGAATCACTTTTGTAGGAAGCGGCAAGTAACTCCGAGGTCGATCTCTCGAGGAGTTGGAAACGGTTTGAAATTCGATAATGTTCGGCAAATAGTCGAATTAACAAAAGTAAAGTAAAGTAAAATACACCAAAGATTTGATAGGATTACAATCACAACGCAGAAAATTAGAATAAACGAAATGTTAACAACACCGAATAAAGGTTGGATAATTGAGAGATTATAATTATAAGAATGATATGGGAGTTTAGAATCACCGACATACACGTAATCAATTATTAGTTCCGATACTCAAAGAAATAAGGTTTGGAATTATCGATTGCTCACGATTAAAAGAAATCCGTTTGATGGCGGTAATTCTAAAAATCACGATTGTTCTTATCGAAAATAATGGAAACTCCTTTGATGGGGACGAATCTCTACTACAATCGACTAGCAAATACCTATGATGGGGTAATTCGCTAAAAGATCGCGGAAAAAGGTTTAGAACATTCACAATTGCTTCTATCGGGTCGTTTGATGGCAAACACCGACAAAAACCCTCGATTTTACAATAATAACAACTATGAAATAGGTTTGATGATCTAAATCAAAAGTTCTTATGCGAAGAACAAATAAAGAGGAACAATCCCAAACTCTACCCATAAAATCAATTGAAACTAACAATCGACAACATGTGTGTGGCTCAATCTAAAAACTCATATGAAAAGATTAGCTACACATGGTTATTTCAACAATAATAATGGAAATTTTAAAACAAAGCATGGTAGAAACTTCCCTTGTAAAAGCCAAAATCTAATTCCCGATGAAGGTTTGATTATCTTCCTTCAAGAACTCACAACAATTGATACAAGGACTTATAATCACTCACAAAATGTATTCTTCCAAATAATGAACATACAATGAAGATCATGAAAAAATCTCTCTTTTCCTCCCTTTTTGGTGTTTTCTTCCTAAATCATGTGTTTTCCACACAATATCTCACAAAAGATCGGAATATCCCATCTTAAGGTCTCCAACCCCTTTTTATAAAGCCAAAAGACCAAGAAAAATGCTCCAAATCGTGTAAAAATGTCAAAGAAATGGACTTGCACCTAAAAGTGACACGTCCCGTGTCGAGCTGTTCTGGAAACGCGAAACTTCACTGTCCAATGGACCCGGCCGTGTCCTGTGACACGGCCCGTGTTACACTTCTCTAGAAATGAAGATTTCACTGGATTGATGACTCGGCCGTGTCATGTGACACGACCCGTGTTGTACTCTTCCGAAATGTGAAAAATCTCTCTACCTTGATGACCCGTCCGTGTCCTATAACACGGTCGAGTTGCCTGACGTGGCCCGGGTCATTTCTTCTTGTTTTGACTCCAGTTTTTGGTCTTCTTCGGCTTGATCTTTCGTTTTTGCATCAATACACCTCAGAATTTAGCGTATGATATACCGTTTCGAAGGTAATTTCACGAGGAATCTATATCAATGGAGAACACATCCCAATTCGGAGTGATGATTTTGGAATTTAGAAAATACGACCGATATTGCTTCAATCTTTAACGTTTTAGGCCCCGTTCTTGCTCTTGATCGTCATAAACTCCAATATTGGATATGAAAGCGCATATTTCACCACAATATTTGTCCGACTACCTACAAAACAAAAACACAACATACCGTGCATAAAAGAGAACAAAAACATTAAAAATCAAATAAAAACACGACTCAATAGAATAAAATGAGTCGATCAAAAATCGACTCATCAGTTACAAAGTTAGTATCAATTTTTCCCTTTATCAACTAATCATGTTTACCATTTCATGTAATTTGTTGAATTTCCATGGGCTAAGTTCTCCTAGTTGGATTATAAACAAGGTCTATATCATGTTATTTAAGTTTATATAAAAATTAATTTTGATGGCTTATTATGTGTGCGATATTCATTGTTTTACAATCTTTATTTATTTGACCAATAAATGATGATATTTATGGTTTTCATATATTTCAAAAGAAAATGTATTGATTTGATCAAATAAGTTTCACTCTAAGTTCTTATAAAACATAGAAATATACCTCTAAACCTTAGATGATTCTTTGAGTCATTTTCATAAAATCTAATGCTATGTCTTTAATCAAATCGACATAGAATATAGTAGATTGAATCAATATCTAAGGGGCATTTTGACATTCATAATAGGAACCATCTTTTTAAGGGAAATTAAATCTACACAACATAATAAGTGATGCATCTTGTGATCTTATATACATCTTATATAGCTAATGATCAAATTGAGTTTGTAGTTCCAACTATTCCTGTCTACATCTTTTAGTTCTTTTATTTATGAAATCATTTACTATCTAAATTTTCTGGCACTATTATTGCAATTCCTACAATTACAAATCCAACCTTTTAATTGTGTGTTTCTACTCATCCTATTTACTATAACAAGAGTAGTGTACGACGTGGGATCGATAAATCGGACTCAAAAGTCCACTTTACAACTTGATATGATATTTTGTACTTGCGATAAGCTACACCAAATTTGTGTCACTTCATCATCTCCATCAGAGTCATGTGGTGACTAGGGCTCCAAGCACTCTAGTGAGATGGTAGCTTCCTTTTCTTTCTGGATTTCTCTTTATCCACATATTATTTTGCAATTAATTCGTGACAAAATTGATCATCCCATCTGACCAAAGACTCGACATTATCAGTGTCATAACCTCCAAGACAAACAACTCTTCGTCCATTCAGTCGGCCCACTTGTACAAAGTTTCGTACTCAAATACCCTGTAGCTTTTCAACACGTTAAAATGTTCAAGTGTGGTGCGATTCTGGCACTAATTGTAGTTTTGGCAATAACTTAGTTTCTAGAAAATCATAATTGCCATCATCGTCCTATAGCACACACCAGTGCACATTTCAAAAGCTCTGGTGTGGTTTTCAACAACCCTGCAACAAAACTCAAGCAAATAAAAGTAAGAAGGAGTGAAGTTTTTTTATGGCAAGAAACATGGGGGTTCACAGCATTAGGGTTACCAGTGAACAACTTCTAGTCGGAGTAGATGAGACTGTCTACAAAAATATCCAGTTCCTGAAGAGTGAGGCCATCAGTAGGAAGTTTGTAAAACTTCTCCAGCAACTCCCATGTGTTGGAGATATCCCTGTCTTGCACGGTGCTCAGAAGAGCAGTCACTGACGAGCCTTTATTGTATGACTTGTACATAGTGCTCAGAAGAGTAGTCACTAGCGAGCCTTTCTTGTATGACTCGAACTTAAACTCAACGTTGATATAGAATTCATCCACTATAGATTCATCATAGTTATCATCGTGTAAGCTTCCCAGCCTGTACAACCATTTTTATTTCACACAAGTAACAACTGTGTGCATCGCATTCATGTCCTTCGACTCTAATGTGATCTGTTCTAAAGGACTAATTTGACAAAGATACTGTCGTCGATCACATAGTCCTTTTTGTTCGTGGTTTGAGATGAGGTCCTAGAAGACGCCATTAAAGGTAGTTGAAGAAAAGAAAGAAAAATCGCAGAATATCATAAGTATAAGCTCGGTATGCTGTATGCTCGTACTATTGCAAAAAGTATTAAATGGTCTTTAGATCAGCATACTTGCCTTTCATAGGTGTTAGATGTCTAGGTTACAGTGAACGAACACATTTAAGGACCGATTTTTGAATAAACGTACATGATAAATTGGGACATAACTGGTACATCTTATCCACTAATTTTGAAAGTTAAAGGCGCTCCCACCTCTGACACGTTACAGCCTCCACTATTGCAAGATTAGGCGGTTTAAATAATTTGAATTCGTGGGTTTCAAGGCTTTAAAGTCCAATTGTTGTTTTAATAGTAAATAGAAAATCATTTTGAATTCAGACAGAGCACATAGACTAAATACGATTTTGAAAAAGCAAAGTGTATGGAATTGGATAGGATTAGATATTAATTAAAATTCTATAGTATATTTACTATATCTTAAAGAATAACAACATTCCCCCTCATACATGATTCAGTTCTCACATAGATTGACGATTAATGTTGTATTTAAGAGTCTTACAGTGTTCACCCTTGAATAATGCACATTACAGCTGTAGGAAGGTAATTGTACCCTCTTTTTCCTACAGTGAACGTATAACTTGTAAGCCCATGTGTAAAATTAACAAGTATGTACACTATATTCATGGGTCTTACAGCATTTTCCCTCAATTGATGAGTACTAAAATAAATACTTACAAGTGTTTAATCAATCTTTAGCATTCCCAATTCCTGGCGTACAAAACCTTATTGTGCTGAGAGGTTTTGTGAAGATGTCGACTATCTGGATGTCTGTATGGACTTTCTCAATCCGAACATCCTTGTTCTCTATATGATTTCTCATGAAAAGATATTTCATGTCAATGTGTTTAGTCCTTGAGTGCAATACAGGATTATGCGTGATTGTGATTGCACTCGTACCGTCACACATGATTGGAGTTTCTCTAGACTTGATGTTGTAGTCATGTAGCTGTTGCTGCATCCAAAGGATCTGCATACAGCAACTTTCAGTAGCATAATATTTTGACTCAGCTCTAGAAAGCAAATTGTCCAATTACTTCTTACTCAACCATGACATAAGTCATGGTCTGTTTGGCTATTTTTTGTTTGATTTTTCTTGTGTGTCGTTATCTTTTTTTTTTTTTGTTTATTTTTGAATCAGATTTGGTTATTTTTATAATGTGTCATTTTGCATCACATGATGTTTGGTGATGTCATTTGCATAAAACAGGAAGAAAGAGGACAAGGAACGGAGCAAACGGACTGAGGATTTAAAAAAATGCAGATCTATTGAAAAAGGAAGTGAGTTGGCGCTCACTTTTACCGAATAAGAGTGAGTGGTCGCTTACTTTGCTCACCAAATACTACTGGGAGAAAGAAAGTAAGCGCCCGGATCGTCGCTCACTTCGCGACATAGATGAAAGTGAGCTAGCGTTCACTTTCCTGAAGAAAAAGTGAGTCGGCGTTCACTTGGAAAGAAAATAGTAGGAAACAAAGAAAGTGAGCAGGAGCTCACTTATTGGTTGGGGCGTACGGTTGTAATTTATTTTTTATTTATTTTGTGCTCCTCCAACTTATTCCCTAGTATAAATAGATGGTATTGGGGAGTCCAAAACACAGATTTTTTTTCAGCTTAAAAACCTACCAGCAAGTTATTTTCATCTTCTGGAGAATTTCTTTGTAGCTTTTGAAGACAATTTCGAGTTACGCAATCTATATTCAAGTAATTGTTCTTCCTTACTCTTCTTGTGTATGATTACTTTATCTTTTATTAAATCTCATAGCATTATGATGTACGATTTTTCTCATCTTCTTGAATCTAAAATTCTTAATCTTGGGGTAGGTGGATTTTGTTTGAATTAACTTGAAGGGCTATTAGTTGTTGTTTGGTTTCTTGTTTGGAATTTTAATTATTGATTAATTGATTGGCCATCTTTTAATTAATCTTAGGTAATAGAAGAGGCCGAGAGATAATTTTATTATCGGAATAATATCTAATTAAGAGCAGATTGAATCGGAAACATATGTCTACCGCGCAATTTATTGTTGGATTGTGTTAATGAAGGGAACTCATGAATACGGAAGTGATTGATTTCTCCAGATTTTTGCAATCATCTTCTAAGAATCATGAATAAGTGAGTTATTGATTTTTATTATACTGCATCAATCGAATAATTTATTATGTGTGAACACCATTAATTTAGCCCGGATTGAAGATTCAAATAAATGAAGCCAAATCCCTACATGTTTTCTCCATAAGTTGAATTTGAAAACACTTGTTAGTTGGGTTGCACAATTTGTCTTGGTTATATTTCTATTTAAAATTTATTTGCTTTTAATCATCTGAATTTTATTAGAGTGTTTTAGGATTTAAATTATTATTATGAGATCAATAATCATTTTTCCGGTTAAGCCTTCATTGAGAATGCGACTTGGGTTGACTTGATACACGTACAATAGAACTCGTACCCTTGCGAGCGATCTTAAAATAAAAAGGTGTATTTAGGTCGAAATTTTTTTTGGCCCCATTGCTAGGGAAAGATTTAGGCAAAATAATTATTGTGATTGTTTTTCGTGTTTTTTAGGATCTTAGTAGTATTTAATTTTATTTATTTTTTTCAGGTATGTTTGATCATTTTGTTTGGTGTTGTGTATGTAAGGACGCAGGGGCATTAGACTGGACATATTGTCGTACGTGGATGACATTAACCGAATTAATTGAACACCTAGGAGTTAATTTTTTGGGAAAACCAAAAGAAGAAGACGAGGACGTACTAAAAGAAACACTGATCGCAAATAATCAGCAACAGCAGCAAGCTCCCATGCTCGAATTTGCAAGACCAATCATTGGAATGTCTACATCTTGCATCGCTCTTGGAGAGGCGGCATGGAATTATGTGCTGAAGAAGACCCACTTCAACTAACTTCCTTCATTTTATGGTATGCCTAATGAGGACGCTTTAAACTTTATCCGAGAATTTTACATGGTCATCCAAACTTTCCCTCTTCAAGTTTTGAATGATGATCAACTCAAGATGAGGTGCTTACCATTCTCACTCAAGGATAGAGCTAAGACATGGTTGATGTCGCTTGCACCAAACTCATTTACTTCCTGGGATGCAGTCTATAATAAATTTATGGGATGATTTTATTCGCATCAGAAGACAGCTGACCTTCGTAATAAGATAGCAACCTTCACAAAAACCGAGGAAGAACCTATTCATGAGGCATGAGATTGTTTTAAAAGCTTGTAACTACAGTGCCCACATCATTATTTTCCTCTCGAGCTCCTTAATCTATTTTTCTATGATGGGCTAGCTCCGAATCATTAGCACATGGTAGATAATGCCGCCGGAGGCGACATTGGTGGACGTACATTGTATGAGATGCATATGATTTTCAGACTATAGGGACAAATTCACAGCAAAAGAGTGCAAGAGGGAAATGAACTATTGTAAATAAAGTAACTCCCACTTGTGACACATTACCAAGCAGCTAGCAGAATTTACTAAGCAAGTGCAAATGCTTACGACAAAAGGCACACCCTCTCAGCCCATTACAGCTGTAGAAACGTGCGGAGTTTGTGGAGGATATGGTCATGGAGCAAACGTTTGTACGATTATGGTTGAGCTACTTTTTGACGAGCAAGAACATGTCAATGCAATTCAAGGGTTTCAGCCAAGGCAGGGGAATGATCCATATTTTCACACATATAATCTGGGGTGACATAACCACCCAAACTTCTCTCCGTAAAATCCGAATGCACAATTTCAACACCTATCAAAATTATCCCACGAGGAGGACCTATGTAATGCAACAACCTCCTCAGCTACAAAAACCCTCTTTGGAAGACAACTTGCAGTCCTTTATTCAGATGAGCCAACAAAACCAAAAGGGAAATAATAGGCGCTTCGAGTCCTTAGAGGAAAATATGAAAGAGATAGAGGTAACAATGGGTAACTGGCAGGGCAAGTAGGGGATATTCATGCCCATTTGGAAAAAGGAAAGCTGCCAAGCCAACCAATTCAAATGCAAGCAATGAGTGTTGAGTTGGAGGAGGAGCCAGAGCCATTTGATAAATTAGAGATAGCTATAAGAGAATCACCAGTTAGACATGGTCTCCTAATTGAGCAAAAGAGAGAGCTATCCTCGTTCATGAACAAGGAAGTGAAAAAGGAGCCTACCCTTCATAAGGCAGAAAATCCATATCAACAGCCAATTCTCTTTCTGAGTCGGCTGTTTGATGAACATAACCAACTGAGGTACGAGGTTCATCAACCTAAGGACAATCGTGGTAACCGGGAGAAGAATAAGCAGCAGGAAGTTGTTGTCTCAGCTATGGCCACATCACTGACCAATCAGCAATACATACCACAAAAAAGACAATCTAGGTAGTTTTATTTTCGAAGTTGGCCTAGCTAGATTTAGGTGCTGCAGTTAGTATGATGTAATATACTGCATTAAGACAGTTAGGATTTGGGACACTCAAATCAACTCGCATGATTTTAAAACTCGTTGATGGGTCTCTTTGGTTTCCAAAAAGTATAGTTGAGAATGTACTGGTCAAAGTAGGAGGTTTAGTAGTTTTCGAGGATCTTGTTGTTTTGGATATGGAAGAATTTAAAAATTTAGGCGATAAATTTGTTGTTTTGTTAGGACTTCCATTTATGGCCACAACAGATACCTATATTCGGGTAAGGACGAGGCCGGTGATTATGAGGGTCTTTGGACGATGTACTTAATTTTCCATTCAGAATACACACATATCCCGACCCAAGTCTCTTATTCCTAATTGTTCCTTTTTAAAGTCCACTTATGCCTTGGACGAGAACACATTTTTGCAGGCACAGGCCAAGAGCTCAATGGATGATAGAAGAATAATTGATCGAGGTGGCGACCTAGCAAGGTCAGGGCGAGATAGGCAACTACTGCAGCCGGGAACCACTCGACACCGTGACTAAATCTGAACAACTCATCTAGCTAATAACGCTAAAGAAACGCTTCGTGGGAGGCAACCCACATTTAGTTAGTTTTTATTATAGTTTTCAGCTTTTCATTTTTTCGAGATAACAAAAAAAATCAAATATTTGGAAAAGCCAAGAAAAATATTATTGAGGTAGGTGAACCGGCACTCACAGTGAGCTGGCGTTCATTCGAGTCCCAGTCCAGTCCTTCACTTGTGGGTGCTGAAGTGAGAGATGCTTACTCCACAAGGATGCTTCATAAACTCAAAAAGTGAGCGGCCGATGACACTTCGCCGGCGCTCACTTTTACTTTTTTTTCGGGAGATATATATATGGCAACGGGCATTGTCTTTGTTTTCTCACAGTTTTCTTCTCCTCTTCATTTCGCAAAGGAATGCGACAAAAACCCAAACTCCCCCTATCGATCTCAATTTTCTACCACAAATCCTTCAAATTTTTCCTCCAAATCAATGTTGAGAACAAATAATCTAACCCCACTGGAGGAAATTCACCAATTGATGATGAATCAAAGTTCCCACATGGAGGACGATCCAGTTGACATCGCCGATCAATTCACGGCCCCGTTTCCTATCTTCTCAGATGATGAGGGCCACCGTTACGTCAGACTCAGGGAAAAAAGTAACCCTCTGCACCTACTCGATTTCGATTTACTGGAAACTTTGAAAGGCCGAGAGCAGATTGAGGGTATGGTAGAAATAATTAGGGAATTTTACTTTTAATCCATTAATACCTGAATCCATTAAGCTGTCTGAGTGGATTAATCTGTCTGATTTGAAAAAATATCCTGTTGTTTCTTTCTTTTTTGAATGAACTATCTGAATGACAGAAATGACTATTTTACCTCTCAATATGAATTAAGTCCTTTTTGATAAAGGAAGGATCGAGCATTTTAGTTTATATAATCAATTTAAATTATATGACATAATATTTATTTTAATTTATATTATAATATATATATATATTCATAAATCATATTATAATTTTCAGGTATATTTAAATAATCAGACAATATTTTATCAATATATTAAGTTATATTTTAATATATATATATATATATATACAGTTATATTAATTTTTTAATAGTCAATATAAAAAAATAAATTTAAATAATATAACATAATATATATTTTAATTTATATTATAATATATATTCATAAATCATATTATAATTTTCAGATAGATTTAAATAATCAGACAATATTTTTATAAATACATTAAGTTATATTTTAATATATATAGTTATATTAATTTTTTAATAGTCAATATAAAAAATCAATTTAAATAATATAACATAATATATATTTTAATTTATATTATAATATATATTCATAAATTATATTATAATTTTCAGATATATTTAAATAATTAGACAATATTTTTATAAATATATTAAGTTATATTTTATTATATATAGTTATATTAATTTTTTTAATAGTCAATATAAAAAAATCAATTTGTATAATATAAAATAATATATATTTTAATTTATATTATAATATATATATTCATAAATTATATTATAATTTTTAGGTATATGTAAATAATCAGACAATATTTTATAAATATATTAAGTTATATTTTATTATATATAGTTATATTAATTTTTTTAATAGTCAATATAAAAAAATCAATTTATATAATATAAAATAATATATGTTTTAATTTATATTATAATATATATATATATATATGTATATATATATATATCATATTATAATTTCTAGGTATATTTAAATAATCAGACAATATTTTTATAAATATATTAAGTTATATTTTAATATATATATATAGTTATATTATTTTTTTATCAATAAATAGCTTATATTTTATGAATTTTAAATGTATAATATTAATATATATTTTAAATTTATACTATATATACTCAATTATAATTAAGATTATATGATAATTTATACTATATATACTCAATTCTTTTATTATTAAAGAGGGTAATTTTGGTATATTGGGGAAGTATTTCTGTCTTAATGGTAAGGACACCCCAAAAGTTGCTTAATGAAAAAGACATTATTAAGATCATTAAGTAGAAAGTAAACAGCAAAATATAGCTGATCGATTAAGCTGATTAAGTAAAAAGTAAACAAGCCCTTAGTCTGAAGAAATATGCAAATATGGTTTTTGAATCATATCCGGAATGGACTTTATGCAACACCCCGAAAACCATATGGGAATATTACACGCCATAGGCCCTTTTTCAATAAGGATCTACCAGGCTAACAACCGCGACACGAACAATGTTTGACCGGCTGAGGTCAAACGACTTACTGACACCGACCGATAAGGTCAAATATTAATTACACTGACTAATGATGTCTCACGATTAAATCAACTCGAAAATAAACTCATTATTGTACATACCCACGCAGGGGTCAAAATACAATACACTGGAAAACTGTAAACAACTCAACAACACAACAACATCAAACTGGACTCTTAACTCTTGATTAGTATCGCGGCTCGTCTTCTTCCATGCCGTCCCTGTGATTGCTCCAATGAACTAAGCACACCTGAAATGCATGATACACATTTCCCCTATTTAAGGGGTTAGCAATTGAATGGCTAGTACAAGTATTCAGTCTATACCAAATATATCACGCAAATATCAGTTATTATAAGATGACGACAAACCATTAAAGAAGTTCCCAAGAGGTTTTCAAAGTTTAAAATACGTCTAGGTCCTTGAAAGTAAATTGTCAACTCAGGAGTTTTTAGAAAATGACATAATGTCTTTTGGGACTTAAAGTCCGAGATTAAAAACCTTTCCAAAAATAATAGGGTCTCGGCTCAAATCTCTTTTATGAAACAAACATTTTCATAAATAGTAAATCCTTCTAGACCTCACTTCCTTAATTACGAAATCATTTCAAAGCAATTGGATATCGGCCCAAAGTTATTTTCCGCAAAACAATCTTTACATAACCGTTGGGATCGCTACCCAAAATCTCTTCATACCACAGTACACGAAAACAATATCAAGTTCCGTTTTCCAACACCAGACCATAACAACCAAGGAACCAAACACGTACGACACACGTTCTAGTGCCATTCTAGCCAAGTACCAAGACCGTATATATAATGTAACTCAACATCAAGAATAAACGTTGTGATATTCCGGATATATCACAATATATCGCCCAAAAAAATATCACCAAAATACACAACACACTTGGTAACCCTGGTCGTGCCCCTTAGCATCGACCCCCAGAGGCCCCGTCGGACCCTCCCCAGGTGGGAAATCACTTCCTGGCCGCGCCCCTTAGCATCGACCCCCAGAGGCCCCATCGGACCCTCCCCAGGTAGAAGAACAACTCACACACACTTGCGTCCACAACTTTCACAAATTCCAACATTGAATACAATATACATAGTTATGACACCTTCTAGAATGACCACATACCGACACGTAACTACAACCAAGGATTTGACACAACAACTATCCCTACTATACGTCAACACACAACAATCACCACAAATAACACCTACAACACAACCGACACGACTTCACCAGAACCTAGCAATCCTAGATGCATTACTACACATCGACAATTATAATCAACCAACTCAACTCCTTTCCACAATTGCGCACTCTCCCCATCTAACCATGAATGACGACTTACACAAATTAATACACCCGACACGATGATCCTCAAGATGTAGAAACGCACGTCTAAGTATACTATCTAATCAATATCACGCCTCTATTTCCAACCCTCTACGACAAGTAGCAAACCGACGCTAAGTTAACTAACTTAACACCTACGACGATTCTTATAATGCACAACCGACAAAATGAACAACCATTACAAAGTCATTTAATAACTTCAATTCACACGATATAAACTGTATAGACAAGAACACTTGCCTCGACGACCGATAGCGGAATTCCGACGAACACGGCTCCACCAACTAGCTCCGAACACCTATATACTCCATGGAAAACCAACAACAACGCAATTACTACGGGAATAATGAATAAAAACAACGGAAAACACACCTAAGAATTGAAGGAACTCATTGAGACATTTAATCGGACATTAAATGCTCCAGACTTCCTTAGAACACAAAAATCATGGTTGGGCTTAAACAAATTCGAGATATGGATATACAATCCATAGAACATGATTAATAACACCCAATAACACTACCCAAACCACCAAAATCGGATGAATATCGAAATCAAGAAGGAAATCTCGAAGGTCAACCCTAAATGTTTTCGAGAGTTTACCTTCGATCCGGACGAACTTGAGGGGAGGATGATGATAATCACGGATAGAGCTTCCCAAAATGATGATCAATGATGCCACATACCACCACCCTCTAATTCTGACCCAAAATCGCGAAGGAAGTAGGAAGAAGAGCAAAATGATGAATGAACACTCTGCCCTGCTATTAAATAGCAGGGACATGTTACGGCCGTAACAAATAAGGCTTACGGCCGTAACTCGCCCGTCTTACGGCCGTAACATGAAATTCTTACAGTCGTAATTCCCTCTCTGGACTCCTATCAAAAATACGAAGTTACATTATGGCTGTAACAACAAACAGTTTACGGCCGTATCAAAAGGCATCTTACGCCATAGGATACAATACACACGGCTAGGGGTGTGCATTCGGATCAATCCGATCCGATCCGATCCGAATTCGGATTGATCCGAAATTTCGAATCACCTTTTGCTCAATCCGAAATCCGAACCGATCGTTTGGATCGGATTCGGATCAATCCGAATCCAGATCGGATCGGATCGGATTTAATCCGAAAAATCCGAAAATTTTAAAAACTAATAAAAATAATAAAAATCATAATCCAAAAATAATAAAAATTTCATTTTTATATATATATATTTCGGATGGATTGGATTAATTCGAAAATCCGCGGTTAATCCGATCGATCCGAAGTTTTTTATGGCATTTTACCTAAAAATAATAAAAAAAATTCTTTTTTTTATATATTTCGGATCAATCGGATTAATCCGAAAATCCGCGGATTTAATCCGATCCGATCCGAAATTTTCGGATCTGTAAAATTCTAATCCGAAATCCGATCCGAAGACATCGGATCGGACTGGTTCGGATCAGATTTTCGGATTTTCGGTTCGGTTTTTCAGATTCGGTTTTTCTGCACACCCCTACACACGGCCGTAACTCCCATGACATATGGCCGTAACTAACGCGGCTTACGGCCGTATGTATACTACTGAGCAATACAGTAAAATTTCAATAGCTCCGAAAGCCCGGTAAGACGTCCGTCAACATCCAGATTGCCCAAATGTAACATCAACGATCCCAGACAACTATGAACTCAGTGCGAAACATGTTGTACAAGTCCAATCAATCACCAACGGAAAGATATTTGGCCCAATAAGACCGAAAATTCGGTAGAACGAGAAAATAAATTGTTGGGTAATACATATACGATCAAATAACAATTCCGAGGTTCACGACACGACCACAAATGTTAATCGAACTAGTAGGAATGACAAAATAACAGTTTCGAGCAAGATTTACAACAATCGGACCCGAATGCGGAAAAGTCGCAATAATGTGTCAATGAACACAAGGTGCAGAACAAAACATGTCCAGAATGTGTCAATGAACACAACGAGTCGCTAGAATCGAAAATTACAGGAATGAAAAAAATACGGGTATTACATTCTACCCCACTAAAAATAAGTTTCGTCCCGAAACTAAAAACAACGCCACTAGGTGCAAAACAGCAAGTAGCAAAAGAAGGAAACAATTATCGAGAATCTCAAACGTCAACAAGAACGAAGACGACAAATATCAAGAAGAAGAAAATGGTCATTGGGAATCTTTACTAATCGACTTCGGGATCGATGCGGAAGTCTGAGCCTGAGGCGCACCCAATTCTATCTCACAGTATTGAACTCGGTGCCCCTTGCTTCCACAATTATAGCAAATCACCGGTGGTTTCTCACAGTTTGCACGTTCATGACCCGGAGCGTTACAGTTAAAGCATCTTGGCGCACCACCAGAAGTAAACGACACCGAATTGGGTCTCTTAGATTTTCCAGCTGACTTAGTAGGTCCTGTAACTGGTTGAGATGAGCGTTGAGGTCTAAGAACCTCAGTCTTATTACTTCTCGATGAAACACCCGAAGTCTTCTATTTTTTCCCATTGGACATAGGTTCCTTCGACGATAGTGATAACATTAATGCTACGGCCTCACGATGTACCACTTGGTGCCCCAACAGACCACACTTGAAGCAATTAACTTGTGGTGAATGACAATTCTGTCGTACATGGCCCACAAAACTGCAGTTGAAACATGTCTTTGCACCGCTCATCTTACTTACTACCTAAAAGTCATCTGAGGTCCTCTGCCCCTTACTCCCTGAACTAGCATCGATCACAAGTCTAGCTCTCGTGGGCTTCATGCTAGACGAATCAACACTCGATGATGAATGAGTCTCCTCACCATGCTTAAGGTTACGGCCTTGGATTCTCGGCATACTGAACAACCAATCGTTTGGTATAATGAAAAGTAATATTACCAAAGCGACAATTCAAGATTAACAGTTCAACACAACATATCCATTAGGATTCCACGAGGTATTTATTTAAATAGTAACATTTTAAAATCCCTGGGTTTGTAAAGATTTTCTGAAATAAGATTTGAAACACATTTTTGGATACCTCGGGTAGTTTTACCAACACCATTAGCCATCGTAAATGTCAAATTTTTAAATCATTTGAAGAAAACAACATTTTGGACCATCACATTTTTCAAAAATCACACCATCAAGATTACATGCTACCACGCAACATCATCATCAATAATAACATCCAAGGCCATGACCCCAAGCATCGATCCATCAAAGATTCTGTCGAACCGACCTCGGGCGAGAATCCATGTCCGCGATACAATGCTCTATTGTCGAATTATTGTCGAACTTCTTAGAATCGCCCGATTTGATGTGCTTCCTTCTCCGGTTCAATAAGTTTTGATACTTATTAATATTCTTGGCATAGTATGCCGATTCTTCATTGTATTCATCCACCAGGATTTCTTCTTTTCGAGACATCTTAGCTTTCAAAGCTATGGATTTTTCCTTCAGTTTCGGTTTGGCGTTTTGAGATTTAAGAACAATCTTGTAATTTATTAGTGACCCAATGAGGGCGCTAAAATCAAGATTATTTAAATCTTTCAATTCCATAATCGCCATCACCATTCTCTCCCATTCTTAAGGTAATGATCGTAGGATCTTCTTTACTTTTTCACTACTCGTAAGGGGTTTTCCAAAACAAGCCAATCCATTTGTAATGACCAAAAATCGGTCGAGCATGATTGTATAGATTCTTCGTCTTTCATTTGGAATAGCTCGTAGTCATGGAGAAGCATATTAATCTTCATCTCATTGACTAGATTTGTGCCTTTGTATGTGACATCTTCCATATTTCTTTGGCACTTTCGCACGAGGATATCCGGTTGTGTTCTTTCGGATTTAGTGCACAATATAATAATTGCGTTGCTTTGCCATTATAATGGTCATTTTTCCAATCCATATCATCATACTCTTCAAAAGATTCGAGAGTATCATTGGAGTTCGTTGGAATTTTCGGTCCTAGGCAAATCACTTTCCAAAGTTCGATGTCGTAGGCTCAGATAAATTTGGACATTTTCTTCTTCCACGTCATAAAGTTTGATACATCGAATAATGGAGGTCGGTTTAAAGCAATACCTTCGACCGGTACAAATTGAAACACCATAGGATCTTCTTTGTATCACCCCCGAGATTTTCAGAGAATATTACAGCGCCGTGAATCCGAAACAGACAAGGACATACCAACCAAACAACATCAAAGGTCACAGGGAAATACAAGAAAGTTATACATCAACCGGGAAAGGAACTCCTATAGTACTCGAGTACCATCTATTAATACGAGGATGAAACGGCCCCAAAGGGACAATGCCCAATATGAAGAGAACACGATTAGCCCCAGTATCACGCCTCGCCTTTATCACCGTACTGCCCCGGTGCTCGCTCGTTTGGATCATTCGAACCTGAAATACAAGAAAAGAGTTTTCCCCACACGAGAGGTGTTAGAGCAAGTATTACAAGTGAAACGTCACATCTTACACGCAAAAGCACATGCACCAATTTCAAATCCATGATAATGATTTTCCGAAAAATGCAATTATCCAAATATATCTCAATAGTGACAATTTCTCCCTGATTAACTGTGGACCCGACAATGCGCGAATCCCTCCTTGGCCTCGTCAGGCCCTCTCGAAGTGGTTAACCCAATATTCGCGGACCCGACAATGCGCCTATCCCTCCTCGGCCTCCTAAGGCCCTCTCGGAGTGAACGAATATAACTCTCACACTCATATGCATTACTTTTCATATTTAAGAATATAACTTTCACAAGAATCACTTGCCTGGATGAGAGAAAAGGGTACGGACCATGGTTGAAGGAATTGACAACTCCGAACCTAGACAAGTTCGTAATCAACTATCAATAATCCATCGGTATGAAAATAAGTTGGAATCCATCCGAAATTACTACACACGATACATGTATTCCAGCAATAAAACTTTTAGATGGTGAATCACAATCAACCATCCCAAATACTCAATAATTCCAGAAATATATCAATAAATCCATAGGAAAATATGTATCCAAGGTAGATAATTCATACTCGACATATTCCACCACAACAACAAGCTGAAAAAAAGAGATTGGAAGGAAAACCCCCCAAATCCTAAAAATCTAGGGTTAAGCAAAGTTTACCTCAATTTGGAGCGGTGGAGAAGATTAGACGTTGAATAATCCTAACTAGAAGCTTGAGGATGTTGATGGATGATGATATCTCGTGGAGATCTTCACAAATCGCCCAAAATCGCCCAAGGAAGGAGAAGAAATGGAAAAATGACGAATTGGGGTCTGAAGTGTCCTATTTATACAAAATGGGTATTAGTGTCCGCTAATCTCTGAGAATAGCGCGCGCTAACGGGTTCATCGGGTAGTCCAGTGGCCTCTGTCTGAATCGTTAGCATACGCTACAAATACTCTAGCGTACGCTAATGCCTCTCCTTAGCGTGTGCTACCTGATAGTTTGTAATATCCTAGAATTTCACTATGAATTTTTCGCATTATTTTATTTGAGTTATACTGTACAGAGTGGGACCGATACAGTATGAATAAATAATTTTGGAAACTGTGACAGTCGTGCCAGTATGTCTATCGAGGTTATTGATTCTAGGATATTACATGCTTGGTGTGTTTTTCGATGTCGGATATACCGTTTGAGTATTTGTATGATTGCCGTACTTGGTCGACAGTTGTAATTGAGGGTATCGTGCATCAGACGTACCATATGAGAATATTTTGGGTTGAGTATATGTGTATTTAGTGTGCCGTATGTTCGTATTCGGTATGTCGAGACGGACCGGAACAGTTGGATTTTGTCTAAGTACATAAGGCCATTACGTACGTTAAGTTTATGGGCTAACCTACGCTAAGTTGGTACGATTTACATACGTTATGCGTAAGGTATTACGTACGTAACAAGTGGAATCGGACAGTTGGGCCCGGCGTCGGCAGCTTTCGGCACGGATGTGGACAGGTGAGTCAACGAACGGAATTACGTACGTTATACAGGGTGTATTACGTACGTAATACGAGTATAAACTGTAGCAAGTCAATGTATGTATTACGTACGCAACAGAATAAGTGTTACGTACTTTACGGGGCGGCTGGCCGAGTTGTGGCCGAGAGGACCTGCATTGGCCGAGCCTGGTCGACAGTGACTCGCAGGGATGGCCGATCACGGTCAGCAGTGACTCGCTGGGGGCAAGGACTGGCCGATAACGTATGTAAGGCTGTGGTCGGTTACGTCCGTAAGTGCCCGTTACGTACGTAAGCATCTGCCGGTTACGTACGTAAGGCTGTCAGCCAAACTAGACAGTAAGGTAGGCCACGGCCAGTTACGTACGTAAGCTACGGCCGGTTACGGCCGTAACGTGCCGGCAGGTCTCGGCCTATATAAGGCCTGGACCGAGTCACATCCGGCATTTTTCATTTTTCTTCGTTCCTTCCGCGATTTTTCACCATAGATTGATGGTTTTGAGTAGAATCAACTTATAACAACATGTTTTGGAAGTTGGAATCATGGATTAACATCATCTTCCACCCGGATCGAAGGTAAGAACACCTAGACTTTTGGTTTTTAGATGTTCTTGAGGTTTCTTGGTGTTTTGGCCGATTTGCTTCGTTTTGATTCAGATTGTTGATTGAACTTGATTGTAAACTCGTAATCATTCAATACTCTTGAAGTTTTGTGGAACGAATTCTAGTATTTCTTTGAATAATTGATTGAATTAGATTATGCCTTCAAAGTGTTCGATGAAATGCCTCAATGAGTAGAACTTGGGAAAGTCTATACGTTTTCTTATGAATGGTGATTGAATTGATATTATTGTGATTTGGGAATGAACTTTTGAAGGAGGTTGAATCGGTACCCTTTCCTTTCGTCGATTTCTTCGCACCGTGTTATTCAAAACGAGTGATTACTTGTGTATTTCATCTTCTAAGAGGTATGTTGGGTAATCCTCTCCTTGAATTAGGATATTGATGTTATCGTTGGAGAATAATTCGTATTCAGATGATTATGGTTTTGTTGTTATGATTCTTACGGTTATATGAACTATATGTTGAATACATTGTTAGGACTATTGAATATCGAATTTCGGCTTGTATTCGTATTGTTAAGAGTTGATACGGTTTGGTTTTGTATGATCGAGATATCGTTGAACCATCGAGTTTGATTAGTTGGTCATTTCGGTTGTTGATTGTTATTGAAAGTATCGTTAATTGATTATTGCATTAGGTTGCGTTTATTGGTCATTGATGTTAACCGTTGCGATGCGGTTGAGGTTGGAGAATGCATGAATCGCCTTGGTTATGGCTGAGGAGCTTGTAGATGAAGACGGCGGGATTGATAGCGGCTTCGTCGAATTGGTATCAAGGCAAGTTATGCTTGTTCAGTTTATAATGTTTAATAAATGGTTTCGCTTTCATTTCATTTATGATTCATATAGCAATAGTATTATGGAATATGAATTGTCGGGATGATGGTATGTATATTATTTTTGGACTAAGATAAATCATAATGTATATGATTTTAAGACGCCTAGAGGAAACGGAGACGTGAATTATAATTGGTCTATTATATGAGAAGTTAGATATCAAGGCTAGTTATCCTGCCGATGTTGAACTTGGGATGGTGATTTGGTATTAGTAATAGACTGTATTGCATTTTGGATTTTTCGGATAAATCGTGTATTCGTTCAGGGCGATTGGTCGTGGAAAGGTTGGCGTCTCCAGCTTGAGGTAAATTAATATTGTTAGATTATGATAATCATCATGTTGCATTATTGCATGTGTGTGTTGATATTTCATGCGGAGAATGTGCACCATTGTTTGTTACGTTTTGTGATGTGCTCTTTCTTTGAGATGTAATCTGTGGGGCCGATGTGTTGGGGATAAAACCTGTATGGTACCCGAATGGAAATGTGCTAGGGGATAAGACCTAAATGGCACCTACGTTCCGGAGTATTCCTGTGAGATGCTTCCGTGACCCTTGGCTGTTGCCTTGGGGTTTATGTGTTAATATTATATGCATTGTTGAGCATGATGTGGACTGTTGTCTGATGGAAATACGACATTGTGGTCATGTCGGTCTTTCATGATTGAGTTACTGTTGCTCTTTTGGGAAGTCTTCTGATCCTTGATGGATATGCATTTCTTCGAGATTTGTTGTCATGTTGTATCGTGGCATATTTGGAATCAGATACGTTCTGATCGTTCATGTGTAGGATTTTCGGGACGGGCACGTGTAGCATATGTTGGTTTCGACCTCATATTGAACCGTGCACACGAGACATACTTCGTGAGGCTGATTAGGTACGAGACCAGACAGGTACCTGATTAATACCCGTGGTTGGCTTGTACACAGACACATGTTTGGATTGAGCGTATCGTGACGTCCATCTTAAGTCTTATTGATTGGTTGTTCACAGTCCATGTATAATTGTATCTGTTCGGAATTCGGGTTGTCCTTGTAATTACATATATATAATCCATATATGGTCGATGATTTTATTCTCTCGTGTACCTGTCACCGTTGAACCTTTACTAATCTCGTTCGGAGTTACCATATCGATGGTCAACTCATTTGATATCGATTCTTTATTAATCTTGTTTGGGGTTCACCCTGTCATTGGTAATCTCATTCGTTGTTGGTCCTTATTGATTCTGTTTGAGAGTTGTCTCACTGTTGGTATTTTCAGTTATTAGTCCTTGATTGATGTTATTGGAGTTTACCGTGTCGTCGGTGTTCTCGGTTGTTGATCCCTTATTATCCCTATAGGAGTTTACCGTGTCGTCCGTATTCACAATTGTCGATTCCTTATTGCTCTTGTTGGAGTTTACCGTATCGTTGGTATCCTCGGTTGTTGGTCCTTATTGATCTTGTTAGAGTTTACTCTATCGTCAGTATTCTAGGTTGTTGACCCTTATTGATCTTATTGGAGTTTACTATACCGTTTGTATTTCTGGTTGTCGATTCTTTATTGATCTCGTTGGAGTTACCGTATTGTTGGCATTCCCGGTGGTTGATCTTTCATTGATCTTGTTGGAGTTACCACATCATGGTATTCTCATTCGTGGTTGATCCTTTGTCGATCTTGTGTGGAGTTATCATGTCATTGGTATTCTGTTTTGATGCATTGGTTGTTTATCATTATTGATATTGTGAACATTCATGTTTTGCATTTATATCTGGGACTTGCCATTATCTCGGGACGGTTGGTTTACAGATGTACCGTGTGATATTGGTTTTATCAGAATTGGAATCCGATTGTGCGATCCCGCGGACAGCATCGGACTTGGCCAGATTATTCCATATTGGAGGTATGTTTATGTTTGAGAATATTGGTATCGTTTCGGATACAGCTCAGGTGGTTACTCTTGAATTTACCCGTCACTTAAGAACGCGAGATGTGATTATGGTAAGGATTGATTTGATATGGATTGTGATGGGTTGGTAAGGTTATGTCGGTAAGACTACATTGGAATTATTCTTACCTTGTAATTACATTGATATGTATTGTTTTTGTGATGTGATCGTTATCATTGTTGAGTATTATGGCGACCCCATCGTGGGCTTTATCTTTTAGGTACTCGGAGTTAGAGCTAGTAGCGGTCGTAAAGGGATGAGCTTTCCGGTGATACTGGCTATGGCGTGATTGTTGGGATTGTGTATTATTTTCTGGTTTTTCTAATTCCGCTGCAAATGTATTTAGTTATGTTTTTATCCGTTGTGTGTGTATGTTTCTAAATGGCTTTTCGGTATTTTTCTGAACTGTGTTTTTATCCGCTGCGTGTGTGTACTTCAAAAGGGCCTTTTGGAATTTTTAAACGTTTGCGAAAATGATTTTAGCCTTATGGGTTCCAATATAAGGTCCACGGCGCTGTAATATTCCCGTATGGTTTTGGGGGTGTTACAGAAGATGGTATCGGAGCTTGCGTTTCGTAAAACCCGGGCGTGTGTGTTATGTGGCTCTACTGGTGCGGTAGTAGCGTGACTTTTGAAAATGATTTTCTGAATTTTGAGTCAAACCGATTTGGAGGTTTCAAAATTTTTGAAATATTTTCAAATTGCTGTATTTGCGATGCCGGTGTGTTGTTAGTGTGTTGAGACTTTGTATGGGAGTCGTATGCTGGTATCACGGAAGATCATCGACTTCACGGACCTGTAAGTGTGTTCTTTAAGTTATTTTATTTTTGATGATGATTATTTGTGTATGGTGTCGTGATTTTGAGATATTTCGGGATTGAGATACTGATTATGACAGGTGTTGAGTTTCGAGGACGAAACTTATTTAAGTGGGTATATATGTAATATCCTAGAATTTCACTATGAATTTTTCGCATTATTTTATCTAGGTTGTACTGTACAGAGTGGGACCGATACAGTATGGATAAATAATTTTGTAAACCGTGACAGTCGTGCCAGTATGTCTATCGAGGTTATTGATTCTAGGATATTGCATGTTTGGTGTGTTTTTCGATGTCGGATATACCGTATGAGTATTTGTATGATTGCCGTACTTGGTCGACATTTGTAATTGAGGGTATCGTGCATCAGACGTACCATATGAGAATATTTTGGGTTGAGTATATGTGTATTTAGTGTGCCGTATGTTCGTATTCGGTATGTCGAGACGGACCGGAACAGTTGGATTTTGACTAAGTACATAAGGCCATTACGTACGTTAAGTTTATGGGCTAACGTACGCTAAGTTGGTACGATTTACATACGTTATGCGTAAGGTATTACGTACGTAACAAGAGGAATCGGGCAGTTGGGCCCAGTGTCGGCAGCTTTCGGCGCGGATGTGGACAGGTGAGTCAACGGACGGAGTTACGTACGTTATACAGGGTGTATTACGTACGTAGTACGAGTATAATACTGTAGAAAGTCAACGTACGTATTACGTACGCAAAGGAATAAGTGTTACGTACGTTACGGGGCAGCTGGCCGAGTCGTGGCCGAGAGGACTTGCAGTGGCCGAGCCTGGTCGGCAGTGACTCGCAGGGATGGCCGATCACGGTCGGCAGTGACTCGCTGGGGGCAAGGCCTGCACCGAGTCACATCCGGCATTTTTCATTTTTCTTCGTTCCTTCCGCGATTTTTCACCATAGATTGATGGTTTTGAGTAGAATCAACTTATAACATGTTTTGGAAGTTGGAATCATGGATTAACATCATCTTCCACCCGGATCGAAGGTAAGAACACCTAAGCTTTTGCTTTTTGGATGTTCTTGAGATTTCTTGGTGTTTTGGCCGATTTGCTTCGTTTTGATTCAGATTGTTGATTGAACTTGATTGTAAACTCGTAATCATTCAATATTCTTGAAGTTTTGTGGAACGAATTCGAGTATTTCTTTGAATAATCGATTGAATTGGATTATGCCTTCAAAGTGTTCGATGAAATGCCTCAATGAGTAGAACTTGGGAGATTCTATACGTTTTCGTATGAATGGTGATTGAATTGATATTATTGTGATTTAGGAATGAACTTTTGAAGGAGGTTGAATCGGTAGCCTTTCCTTTCGTCGATCTATTCGCACCGTGTTATTCAAAACGAGTGATTACTTGTGTATTTCATCTTCTAAGAGGTATGTTGGGTAATCCTCTCCTTGAATTAGGATTTTGATGTTATCGTTGGAGAATGATTCGTATTAAGATGATTATGGTTTTGTTGTTACTCTTCTTGCGGTTATATGAACTATATGTTAAAGACGTTGTTAGGACTATTGAATATCGAATTTCGGCTTGTATTCGTATTGTTAAGAGTTGATATGGTTTGGTTTCGTATGATCGAGATATCGTTGAACCATCGAGTTTGATTAGTTGGTCATTTCGGTTGTTGATTGTTATTGAACGTATCGTTAAATGATTATTGCATTAGGTTGCGTTTAGTGATCGTTGATGTTAACCGTTGCAATGCGGTTGAGGTTAGATAATTGTTGCCCGAAATATTATCCGAAGATAGATACTGCTGGAATGGTCGAGCAACAGCAAATTGCGAGAGCACTTCCGAGGGAATTGGAAAAAACACAAGATTTGCCGGGTTTGTTAGGCCCAGGCTTGAATGCTTTCGCGAGATGTTATTAATACAAATATTCGTGGATACAAGTATTAATGCAAGAATGCGATTACAATGAGTGTAAAAGATCCTATTTATCTAGCTCTTGAGCAAAGCTTTGCCTAGTTCGTCTCTACCGACCGTCTATTAGGAGTATGCCCTTGAATGCCACTCAGAGGATGTTGAGTGAGGGCATTGTACTTGTTATTATGTAAATCATCAATATAAGGTAATGAATGTTTCTTTATTTACTGGTAGTTACTGGCATTCCTAACTCGTAAATATACATGTAGAAACTAGTCCGTGTATTTGAGAGCAAAACGTTCCACTCCTTATTGGATAAGGGGGTCGACAATGGAAAGGTTTATAGCTCAAATACTTAATCGTTCGCAAGTCGATGAAACATGACTGGGCGTTAAGTTTATGACGTGTTCTTTAACAAGGAGAGTGACTGTCGAATACTAATGGTTAGTGGGAGCACACGTTATAGGTATGCTAATTGGATTAGTATACTCGAACCGACTCACCGTCGATTCGTCACACGGATTTCACTCCGGGACAGTCAATGATGGAATCGAAAGGTTGTGATAGGTATTCATGAACCTTCGACTTGAGGATTTAGTAGGGATGTGCTTGTGACGTCAAGATTTTCATTAGAGTAGTTCGACCCTATAAACCGGAAGGCGGGGGTCAACCTCGACGTGCATCTTGATGGGCAAGTAGCAGGTCCTACTGAATACCAAGATAGAATTCTTTCTCCTGTTAGTGAACGGGTTATATGTCCTATGCGGTTATTGGCAGATGAGATCATAAGTCTTTGGCCATAGAATTGGAGCTAGTTGTATTAGATACACGAGAGCTCGATGATCTCAATTTACAATAACGCATGCATAGCGTCAAGTACAGATGGGGTTTGACTGACCGTGACCCTATAACTTGATCGGGACATTTGAAAGAAAGGTTTATACGTATACTGGTATTCACGACAGAATGGTTCTTGAATGATCCCAATCATTCGTTCTCAGTTAAGTACAGTGTAGGCGCCGGAGCTAGCTAGGTGGTGCTACTACTCTTTGGTTCCTCCCATTGCTGACTGAGACGGACCTACCGAGTCGCGCATTAGGATTGACGACGGAATGAATCAAGCTAATTCTATCATTATGTGTATTAGATATTGAATATCTAAATTTGGGACATTAGATGTCTAAATCTATTTATTGGATAAATTGATTTACGGCCTAATGAATTAAATATATCACTGGGTGATTAATTTAATTCATGGATATAATTATTTCTTGGAGAAATTAATTATGTTATAATGTATTTGATATGATGAAATTAATTGGATTAATTAAACTATACAAATACATCGGGACGGAATTGGAGTTTATCTGTTTGGACTCTCGGGAGTCCGAAACGGACCGAACTCGTCCGTTTTCTCCATGGGCCGCCCCCCATTTCTAGCCACCTTCTTTTTAGACTTATGTCTTCATTCTTTTATGAATGATAATTGTGGAGGTGGGGTTAGATTCCCACATGCATGTGTTGTTAAAGGAAGTGGGGAGTTGAATAAATGATGAAGGACGACAATCACTCATTGAGACAAGCTTCCATACGTGAGTTGTGAAGAGAATAGAGAGAGAAAAAGTTTTTTCTCCAAGTCATCTTCTTCTTCAAGTTTGTTCTTGTTTTCTTAGAGAAAAATATCAAGACATAAAGAGAGAGTAATATTAAAACACTTAGAGTGTAGTAATCTTTACATATATAGCTTCATCACTTAGCTCTAGCTGTATCCACGGAGGATAGCAAGGTGATCGTTGTTCCGGTCGTTTCTCCGGCGCGTGGCAAGTAGAGACGCGGTGCTTTCGGCGTTGGATCGTTCAAGGGATTGAAGCGGAATAGATTCGTAGAGATCAATCAAAGCTTGGGGAATAGCTCAAGAGAAGGTTATCGATCTAATCAACGGACTACAAGGGTGAGTTTCTATATCTCTTGTGAATTCGTTTTTTGATATTCGTATATACGTAGCTCGATCGATCCTCGTATGATTCGGATCGAATTAATTTTCGTTTTACCGCTTCCGCTAGGCCTTCGTTTTAGGCACCGAATCCCAACAGTGGTATCGGAGCATAGGTCTTGCGATCGTATATATGATATTAGCATTTGGAATGCTTGATTAGGTGGTGTATGATTTGGAATCATAATCGTATTAATCGTTGATTTTCTATTGTTCATCTAAAAATTAATTTTTCATGATTTTATGTTACAATATAAATCTATTTTTCTTTTGAGAAACTGATTTAAATGAGTAATATAAAGATTAGAAAAATATTATTTTTGGAATCGGGGCGAAAAAACGAGCCGAAAACTTAAACGGACCCGGCAACTTGGAGCTGCCAGGGCAGCCTTTGCCTCATGATGCACTGTATGGACCGCGATGCAGCGGCGAGCGAGTCTGGTCGGCGGGATTCGGCCGTTCTCGGCACCACTGTGCAGGCCACCTTTCGGCGGCCTGGCTGGCGATGTCGGGCTTGGCCCGGCCGTGTTTCCCGACTCCATTTTTTATATTTCGTTTGATAATTAATTTCCCACAAATTAAATTGGATTTAATTTGACTAAGATTTAATTATGGTAATTTTAATCTTAGGGGAATTAATTTAATGAAATATTTTCTCGTCCGGAACAAGTTAAAATTGACGGTTGTTTGAATTAATTGGATTAATTCGTTTTGGATGGATTGTTTTATATTGATTGGATCAATATTCAGATTCATTATGAATGCCATTTATTTAATGTGTTGGGTGCATTATTTTTGAATGGTGATGTGGTTCATGGACCTAGTTTTTGAATCGTTCGGTTTTATTCGATTGGGTTGTAAAGGCCGTTTTGAGCCTATTTATTTTACTAGAAATATTTGTATCTAGGATGCAATTTTCAATGTAAAATTTATATGTAATGACGAAGACCGGAGGAAGATCCGTTTCGATAAGATGGAGATTCAAGGCGAAGACTTGTAATTAGATTACGGAGTTTTTGTTTTCTTGGAATGGTCCATGAACCACATGTTGGTAGCAACTAGGTTGTGAATGGTTGTTTCATGTTGTATGAATGCCACAAACGCGCTTAAATGATTAATGTGCAAAGTGTAACGTTAATCGCGATAATTCTCCCACAACAAATAATTAAGTTTATAAGGTTTCAAGGTTTTCCTTCCCTCCATCGAGTTTTCGGGAAATTGAAATCCAAACCGGATGTGCTATGCTTCTGAGTTATCGGGGTAGTCTTTCGGGGAGGACGGATAAATTACCGGGAGCGCATTTGGATGCCTTCGGTTGGAGCAAATTTTATCCCTAGAAACCTGATAGGTTGCCAAATAAGATTCAATTGTGAAACTGATTTGCGTCGATGGTATAAACTTAACTTGTTCACGAACCATAGAAACCGTATAGGTTGAGGGGAGTGAACAAGGGGAAAAAGAAGATCGAATCATCCATTATATGGGTTGGTGTTGGACACCACTTTATGAAAATTAATAGACTAGAAACCTGTTCGGTTGCCCTCTATTAAGATTTATAAAGAACTCGATCACCACTATGAAGTAGAGCGACGATACTTCCGGATTTCACATGGGAGTGTCTTATTCCGATAAAAATAGTGGAAGCTGGGTAACAAGAATAGAAAAGACCTTAATTCTATACTCAGAACATAATTGAATGAGTCACTAATTAATCTATCGTACTTAATGCAGACTCAAATCTCAATATGACAATGAATCCACTCGAAATTCTTCTCGAAAAGAACACCTTAATGGGACCTAACTTTGTGGATTGGCTCCGCAATATGATGATTGTCCTCAGTATAAAGGCACTGGGATACGTCTTGGAGACATACATTCCGGCGCCTCCTGTGCGGACCCGAGCCAATCAGGAAGAGATTAAAACCCACGAAAAGTGGGTTAAGGATGACGTGAAAGTCCGTGCTTATATGATGGCTTCCATGTATAATGAGCTTCAGAGAGCTCATGAGAAAATGACTTCTGCTAGACAGATTCTATCTCACCTAACCGAGCTTTATGGTGAGCATAGCAGAACTGCTAGATATGAGATATCCAAGCAACTGTTCTGTGCAAGGTTGAAGGAAGGTGAGAAGGTTGGGGAACACGTCCTCAAAATGATATCCATGATCGAGAGATTGGAGGCTCTTGATTTTAAAATGGATACTTCTCTCCAAACCGACCTGATCCTACAGTCTCTCCCTGATTCCTTCTCACAGTTTGTTATGAACTTCAACTGCAATGAGATTGCATGTAATTTAGCTGGGCTAATGAACAAACTTGTGACCGCTCAGTCTCAGATGAAGACTCCGCGGATGAAGGAGTCTACTCTTGTGATTTCTTCTGGACTTCGAAAGTCTAATAATAAGAAGAAAAAGACCAAGAAGCGGACTGGACCACAAGCTAAGGACCTTAAGGGAAAGGGCAAGGCCCCGATGGTTCCAAAGAACAAGAAGAAGAAGGATGTTTGTCTCAAGTGCGGTGAGCTGGGCCACTGGGCTAGAGACTGTCCGATTCTTCATGGCACTTCGTCTGTAACTTTTAGTTTTGGAAACAAATTGTTCTCTTGTATTTTCTACTTCCTGGATACTGGATTCTGGTGCTAGTTCTCATATTTGTACCGTGAATCAGGATCTGGAACAAAGTAGGAAGCTTGGAGCTGGAGAAGTTATGATCACAGTTGGAAGCGGGCATAGTGTCGAGGCGACCGACATAGGATCACTTCTTTTGGGTTTAGAATCCGGCTTTGTTTTGACTTTAGAAGATGTACTTGTTTTGCCCAAGGGGCACAAAAACATTGTATCCATTCCGGTCATGGACCGAAAAGACTTTTCATTTTTCATTAGTGATGGTTCCTGCAAAATTTATTTTAGAAATAAACTAGTGGGTACTACTACATTGTTGAATGGATTGTATCATCTAAATCTCAGCAACAAAGTAGTTGTGAATACTATGACTAGAAAACGTGGTTGGGATGAAACCAATCAAGTTTTGAAATGGCATCTTAGACTTGGTCATGTTGGTCAGACCAAGGTTTACAAGATGGAAAAGGATGGACTTATGGGTCCATTGGGATCGGATCCCTTTCCTACTTGTGAATCTTGCCTTAAAGGCAAAATGACTAAGTCCCCTTCACGGGGACTTTTGAAAGAGCCGCCGATAACCGGGATTAATCCATACCGACGTTTGTGGTGCTTTGAAGCGAGACGTGACGGATATCAATATTTCATTACGTTTACAGATGATCATACTAGGTATGGTTATGTATACTTAATGAAACATAAATCCGAGGCCTTTGAGAAATTCCAGGAATTCAAGGCCCTAGTCGAGAAACAAACTGGTAATCATATCAAAGCACTTTGGTCGGACCGATGTGGCGAGTATATGAGTACGGATTTTGACGAGTTCCTTAAGGAACATGGAATAGTTTCACAACTAACACCTCCAGGTACTCCTCAGTTAAATGGTGTGTCAGAAAGAAGGAACCGGACCTTGTTGAACATGGTCCGTTCCATGCTGGGCTATACTAACTTGCTGATTTACCTGTGGGGGTATGCACTCCTGACTGCCGCTTACATCTTGAACAGTTGTCCTTCCAAATCCATTCCTAAAACTCCACATGAGATGTGGGAGGGCAGGAAACCAAGTCTTAATCACATTAGGATTTGGGGATGTCCCGCTTATGTCAAGAAGACTAAGGTGGAGAAGTTGGAAGCTAGGTCCGCGAAGGGACGTTTCATTGGATTCCCATCTGGGACGATGGGATATCTATTCTACATGCCCGAAGATCGAAAGATCGTTGTTTCTTTACAAGCACACTTCCTGGAAGATGAGTTCATTCAGGAAGGTGGAGCAGGTAGATGTATTTCTTTAGAAGAATACAATGAAACTCCTCGGGAGACACCTGTGCAAGAAACTGGAACCGAACCTTCTGAAACACAAGTACAACCACCTCGTAGGTCTAGTAGGGTGTCTCATTTAACTGAGAGGTATGGGCTTGTGCACTTGGAGGAGCTGGGTCTCCATGAGGTTCCAAGTGATAGCCAAGAGACCGACCCGACGACTTATGACCAAGCGATGGTGGATGTAGACTCCGCGAAATGGCATGACGCTATGGAAGCTGAGATAGACTCGATGCATGTCAATCAGGTCTGGACTCTAGTAGACCGCCCCAAGGGCATAGTGCCTATTTGGGAACAAGTGGATCTACAATAGAAAGACTGATGGTGATGGCAAGGTTGACGCCTATAAGGCCAGGCTTGTGGCAAAGGGATATACCCAGAAGGAAGGGATCGATTAGCACGATTCTCGCCCGTAGCCATGATCAAGTCTATTCGCATGATGCTTGCTATAGCTTCCTACCACGATTATTAGATATGGCAAATGGACGTAAAGACGGCTTTCCTTAATGGATTCCTCGAGGAAGAAATCTATATAGAGCAGCCTAAAGGCTTTGTGTCCGAAGTCGATATTCAGAAAGTGTGCAAGCTTCAGCGTTCCATTTATGGACTGAAGCAAGCGTCGCGTAGTTGGAACCTTTATTTTGACGAGGCGATCAAAGAGTTTGACTTCGTGAAAAATGAAGAGGAACCTTGTGTATACAAAAGGGTTAGTGGGAGCAAGATCACATTCTTAGTACTATATGTAGATGACATTCTACTAATAGGAAATGATGTGGGAATGCTCAGTTCTGTGAAAGCTTGGCTTTCGAGTAATTTCTCCATGAAAGACTTGGGAGAAGCTACCTATATTTTTGGTATTCGACTCTACCGGGATAGAGCGAAGAGAACAATAGGTCTTCCCAAGCCCTCTATATAGATAAAATCTTAAAGCGATTTAAGATGGATGATTCTAAAAGAGGGTTCCTACCGATGCGAAATGGAATAAAACTCACCTTGAAGATGTGTCCTCAAAATTAGGAACAACGAAAGGAAATGAGTAATATACCATATGCTTCGGCCGTGGGTAGCCTTATATATGCTATGTTGTGTACAAGACCTGAGATCGCGCATGCTGTAAGCGTGGTGAGTAGGTTTCAGGCAAACCCAGGTAGGGAACATTGGACTGCTGTAAAGAACGTTCTCAAGTACTTAAGAAGGACTAGATATATGGTTCTTATGTATGGCGGTAGAGAATTATATGTGGTGGGATTCACTGATTCGGACTTCCAAGGACTGAAGGACGATTCAATGTCTACTTCTGGCTACATATTTACTCTTAATGGAGGAGCAGTATCTTGGCGTAGCACCAAGCAAAGCACGACTGCTGATTCCACCTATCAGGCTGAGTATCAAGCAGCCTCGGAGGCTTCCAAGGAAGGGTTTTGGATTAAGAAGTTTCTGGGAGAACTTCAAGTGATACCATGTGCTGAGCTGCCTGTTCCGCTGTACTGCGACAACGACAGAGCTGTAGCGCAGGCCAAGGAGCCGAGGTTTCACAACAGCACCAAACATATTGAGAGGAAGTATCATCTCGTAAGAGAATTTGTTCGAAAGGGATACATTGTGCTGCACAGAGTAGACTCGGCCGACAACGTTGCCGATCCACTGACCAAGCCACTTTCTCAGACTAGCTTGGAGCGTCATCTGGAGAACATAGGTATTAGATATTATAGTGTGTGGCATTGAGTGCAAGTGGGAGATTGTTAGGAGTATGCCCTCGAATGCCACTCAGAGGATGTTGAGTGAGGGCATTGTACTTGTTATTATGTACATCATCAATATAAGGCAATTGATGTTTCTTTATTTACTGGTAGTTACTGGCATTCCTAACTCGTAAATATACATGTAGAAACTAATCCGTGTATTTGAGAGCAAAACGTTCCACTCCTTCTTGGATAAGGGGGTCGGCACTGAAAGGTTTATAGCTCAAATACTTAATCGTTCGCAAGTCGATGAAACTTGACTGGGCGTTAAGTTTATGTAAAGACTTGTATGACGTGTTCTTTGACAAGGAGAGTGCCTGTCGAATACTAATGGTTAGTGGGAGCACACGTTATAGGTATGCTAATTGGATTAGTATACTCGAACCGACTCACCCTCGATTCGTCACACGTATTTCACTCCGGGACAGTCAATGATGGAATCGAAAGGTTGTGATAGGTATTCATGAACCTTAGACTTGAGGATTTAGTAGGGATGTGCTTGTGACGTCAAGATTTTCATTAGAGTAGTTCGACCCTATAAACTGGAAGGCGGGGGTCAACCTCGACGTGCATCTTGATGGGCAAGTAGCAGGTCCTATTGAATACCAAGATAGAATTCTTTCTCCTGTTAGTGAGCGGGTTATATGTCCTATGCGGTTATTGGCAGATGAGATCATAAGTCTTTGGCCAAAGCATTGGAGCTAGCTGTATTACATACACGAGAGCTCGATGATCTCAATTTGCATTAACGCATGCATAGCGTCAAGTACAGATGGGGTTTGACTGACCGTGACCCTATAACTTGATCGGGACATTTAAAAGAAAGATTTATACATATACTGGTATTCACGACAGAATGGTTCTTGAATGATCCCAATTATTCGTTCTCAGTTGGGGTACAGTATAGGCCGCCAGGCTGGCTAGGTGGTGCTACTACTCTTTAGTTCCTCCCATTGCTGACTGAGACGGACCTACCGAGTCGCGCATTAGGATTGACGACGGAATGAATCAAGCTAATTCTCTCATTATGTGTATTAGATATTGGATATCTAAATTTGGGACATTAGATGTCTAAATCTATTTATTGGATAAATTGATTTACGGCCTAATGAATTAAATATATCACTGGGTGATTAATTTAATTCATGGATATAATTATTTCTTGGAGAAATTAATTATGTTATAATGTATTTCATATGATAAAATTAATTGGATTAATTAAACTATACAAATACATCGGGACAGAATTGGAGTTTATCTGTTTGGACTCTCGGGAGTCCGAAACGGACCGAACTCATCCGTTTTCTCCATGGGCCGCCCCCCATTTCTAGTCACCTTCTTTTTGGACTTATGTCTTCATTCTTTTATGAATGATAATTGTGGAGGTGGGGTTAGATTCCCACATGCATGAGTTGTTAAAGGAAGTGGGGAGTTGAATAAATGATGAAGGATGACAATCACTCATTGAGACAAGATTCCATACGTGAGTTGTGAAGAGAATAGAGAGAGAAAAAGTTTTTTCTCCAAGTCATCTTCTTCTTCAAGTTTGTTCTTGTTTTCTTAGAGAAAAATATCAAGACATAAAGAGAGAGTAAGATTAAAACACTTAGAGTGTAGTAATCTTTACATATATAGCTTCATCACTTAGCTCTAGCCGTATCCTCGGAGGATAGAAAGGTGATCGTTGTTCCGGTCGTTTCTCCGGCGCGTGGAAAGTAGAGACGCGGTGCTTTCGGTGTTGGATCGTTCAAGGGCTTGAAGCGGAATAGATTCGTAGAGATCAAGCAAAGCTTGGGGAATAGCTCAACAGAAGGTTATCCATCTAATCAACTACAAGGGTGAGTTTCTATATCTCTTGTGAATTCGTTTTTTGATATTCGTATATACGTAGCTCGATCGATCCTCGTAGGGATTCGGATCGAATTAATTTTTTTTTACCGCTTCCGCTGGGCCTTCGTTTTAGGCACCGAATCCCAACACTGTCTTATGTATAAGAGGTGCTGAGAGAGAAGAAAAGGCCGAGAGATAGCTGCTGCCAAGAGTAAGAATGCCAAGTTGTGGACTTAATCTCTGAACTGGACGTAAGGCAGCGAGAGAGACAGACCGTTTTCCAAGTGCAGGCAGCCTTCTATTTATAGGGGGCTGAGATGCCTTGTTTTCTGGCGGGCGATCGCCTTTCGTGCAATATAATAATGGGGCGATCGTCTTTATGTCACATGGGCTGTCTGCTTAAAGCTTGCGGCTGCTGCTGGCAGCCAGCTGTGCGGTCCAATGAGGAGCCGGCACACGTCCTGAGTTGCTGTCACGGGGGGTCCCACTGACACCTTTCGGTGGGTCTGTCAGTTAGTGGAAGGATGCTGACAGGCTGTGGTCAACGATCCATGTGCTGCAACGCCTTTTCCGGATCTGCATGTTGATCTTGTCCCGAGCTTCGGCCTTTGCTGACTGGACGATCATCGGCTTCGTGTGGCATAAGGCGGTCGTCGGCTGGTCGGTCACCAGGAGTCGATCGCCAAGTACCAAGAGACGATCGTCTTAGATGTCGATCGCTCGGCACCGGGACTTGTCCTGGGACCTTCGGTCGTCAGCTAGTCGGCCACCAGGAATTGGTCGCCAACTACCGAGAGACGATCGTCTTAGATGTCGATCTCTCGGCACCGGGACTTGTCCTGGGACCTTCGGTCGGCAGTTCTGCCCTGGATGCTGGGCTCTGGCTCGGTCGCTCAGTCTCTGAGGCGATCGCCTGTTTGAGATGTATAAATCTCGACACAACAATTGCCCCCCAGCTTGCTCCGATGTTGAAGACATGGGGTGAGGTGGTTCTTGCTGGCGATCGTTAAGGACAAGGACGGGCGATCCGTTGAGCAGACTTTGACTTCGGACTTGGGCGATCTAGTCGATTGGCTAGCTATCTTCGGTCTTGTACCTGCAAAAAACAATTTTGGCCGATCCCTCGTAGAAACTTGATGGTTTCGTCGTTGAGGAACCGTGCACAATCGCGGAGTTTGATGGACCGACTCCATGACCGTGTCTTATGCGCGAGCGACATTGCCTGTCTCGTGACTCATTTTATTGTGAGGGTCCTCTGTTAGGCTGCACCTCGCCTCGTATTTAAACGAAGGGCGTGCGGTCTTGGTCTAGAGGAGTCCTTGCGCGGAGCGATGTCGGATTAATCAACTCCACTTCCGCGACTTGTTAGCTCTGCTTCTACCTTGGCCCGCCATGAAGATGGCGAACCTCAACGGTGTACGTTGAGATAGGGGTAGTGACGTGTCGCATTGTCCGGGTTCACCATGTTAGATGATGAACCTTAGAGGGCGGGCGATTGTGTCCACTGATTAGTTTTGGAGGGCCCTCAGACTACGCCGACCTCGTATTTAAACAAAGGGCGGGTGATCTTGGACCAAAGGGACCTTGCATGGCCGAAGCAGTCGGTTCCATCGACTACCAGGACCATGGCTGCACTCTTCTACCTCGGATCGTCATGTAGATGCCAACCTTCGACGGTGTACGTTGTGCGGGGGAGGCGATCTCGTGCCTTAGTCCATCATGTTAGATGGTGAACTGTAGATGGCGAACGAGTCCTCCGATTTTGGTGATGCTGCTTGATAATGGCGATCGGGATGGAAGACTGGTGATCGTCTTTCGGCTGCCGATCACGTTATTCATAGGTTGATATCGGTGATCGGGCTGTAGATCGTCGTTCGGGCGCCGATCGCGCTGCTCATAAGCTAAGAAGAAACCTTTGCCTGGCGAGAAAGTCTGCGGCTTTTGCGCGGAAGATCGCGTAGGTCGGGGGATGGTCCTTCGTAAGATGCCTGAACATAGGCGAAAGACCATGGAATCCTCCTAGGACCGCGTATAGGGCGATCTCATCGCTTACGGGCTCGCCGTTGAGAATGATCTCGTCTACCCGGTTGATGTAGTCTGCGTCGGATTCTTCTTATCCCTGCCTGATTTGCATCATGCGATGGGGACCTTCCGGCCGAGCGACCTTAGCGGCGAAGTAAGCTGTGAAGCTGTTCGCCAGTTGATCAAAGGAATTAATGGATCGCGTCAGCAATGAGGTGTACCACCTGTGGGCGAGGTCGTCCAGCGTCAGTGGGAACATTCGGCATCTGGTCGCGTCTGATGCCCACACCCGGTCATGTATGTGGAACTTGCTCAGGTGAGTCTCGGGGTCCGATATCCCCTCGTACAAAGGCATTTGCGGAGGAGCGATCTTAAGCTGCACGGGGGCGAGCTCGATGTGGACCGCGAGCGGCTCACTCGGCCCGACGATCTTGCTCTTGGCGTCTGCCCCAGATTCCAGGAGCGCCTTCATGTCATCGAGCTGGCGTTGCATCGCGGCCATCGCTGTGGCTTGATCGCTCATGGGTCGGCTTTCGGAGCGGGATCCGAGGCGATCGTGTACCGATCTCCTGACTTCACTGTTGCCGACCTCGGTTCTTTGGCGAGGAGGAGCCAGATGGCTGGTCGGCCTTCTGGGAGTCCGATACGCCGAACTCCTGGTGATGGACTCGAGCTCTGTCGTCTCGTGGCTGGGGCCAGACTGCCCCGGTCAACATGACGGGTCGCTGCCTAGGCGATCGAAAATGGAGGTGCCCCGGCTGGCGATCGCCTCTTCTTGCAAATGGGAGCCTCCTGGCGATCGCTAGGTCAGTAACGCCTTGAACTTCCGTTTGGTCCTGCGGCGGATGGCCGAGGGGGTTATAGCGGGCGGCGCTTCGAGAGTTCTCCGTCGCTCCTGTAGGATGGCCACAGCCTTTTCGATCTGTTCCGCGGTTTGGAACTGATTGAGCGAGAGGCTTGGGCCGTCCCTCGGGGGCGGGATCAAGAGTCTTGGACCGCGACGGCTACCCTCCGCCATCGGCTGTGGCTCGGATTGAGATGGAATGAGGCGTCTGGCGAACCGACCGGCGGCTTTCTTCGATGAGGAGGCAGAAGTCATTATTCTGAAGGCTTTCTCTGAAGAACAGTGAGTGTTTCTTCAGGTATATGCCCCGGAGAACAGTGAGTGTTCTTCGAGACGGTAGGTATAAAAATGAGGGTTAGATCCCCTTCCTCTAGCGCCAATTGTTGTTGCCCGAAATATTATCCGAAGATAGATATTGTTGGAATGGTCGAGCAACAGCAAATTGCGAGAGCACTTCTGAGGGAATTGAAAAAAACACAAGATTTGCCGGGTTTGTTAGGCCCGGGCTTGAATGCTCTCGCGAGATGTTATTAATACAAATATTCGTGGATACAAGTATTAATGCAAGAATGCGATTACAATGAGTGTAAAAGATCCTATTTATCTAGCTCTTGAGCGAAGCTTTGCCTGGTTTGTCTCTGCCGACCGTCTTCTGTATAAGAGGTGCTGAGAGAGAAGAAAAGGCCAAGAGATAGCTGCTGCCAAGAGTAAGAATGCCAAGTTATGGACTTAATCTCTGAAGTGGACGTAAGGCAGCGAGAGAGACAGACCGTTTTCCAAGTGCAAGCAACCTTCTATTTATAGGGGCTGAGATGCCTTGTTTTCTGGCGGGCGATCGCCTTTCGTGTAATATAATAATGGGGAGATCGTATTTATGTCACATGGGTTGTCTGCTTAAAGCTTGCGGCTGCTGCTGGCAGCCAGCTGTGCGGTCCAATGAGGAGCCGGCACGCATCCTGAGTTGCTGTCACGGGCGGTCCTACTGACACCTTTCGGCGGGTGTGTCAGTTGGTGAAAGGATGCTGACAGGCTGTGGTCAACGATCCATGTGCTGCAGCGCCTTTTCCGGATCTGCATGTAGATCTTGTCCCGAGCTTCGGCCTTTGCCGACTGGACGATCATCGGCTTCGTGTGGCATAAGGCGATCGTCGGCTGGTCGGCCACCAGGAGTCGATTGCCAAGTACCGAGAGACGATCGTCTTAGATGTCGATCGCTCGGCACCGGGACTTGTCCTGGGACCTTCGGTTGTCAGCTAGTCGGCCACCAGGAGTCGATCGCCAAGTACCGAGAGACGATCGTCTTAGATGTCGATCGCTCGGCACCGGGACTTCTCCTGGGACTTTCGGTCGGCAGTTCTGCCCTGGCTGCTGGGCTCTGGCTCGGTCGCTCGGTCTCTGAGGCGATCGCCTGTTTGAGATGTATAAATCTCGACAAAACAGAGAATGCATGAATCGTCTTGGTCGGGGCTGAAGAGCTTGTAGATGAAGACGGCGGGATTGATAGCGGCTTCGTCGAATTGGTATCAAGGCAAGTTATGCTTGTTCAGTTTATAATGTTTAATAAATAGTTTCGCTTTCATTTCATTTATGATTCATATAGCAATGGTATTATGGAATATGAATTGTCGGGATGATGGTATGTATATTATTTTTGGACTAAGATAAATCATAATGTATATGATTTTAAGACGTCTAGAAGAAACGGAGACGTGAATTATAATTGGTCTATTATATGAGAAGTTAGATATCAAGGCTAGTTATCCTGCCGATATTGAACTCGGGATGGTGATTTGGTATTAGTAACGGACTGTATTTCATTTTGGATTTTTCGGATAAACCGTGTATTCGTTCAGGGCGGTTGGTCGTGGAAAGGTTGGCGTCTCCAGCTTGAGGTAAATTAATATTGTTAGATTATGATAATCATCATGTTGCATTATTGCATGTGTGTGTTGATATTTCATGCAGTGAATGTGCACCATTGTTTGTTACGTTTTGTGATGTGCTCTTTCTTTGAGATGTAATCTGTAGGGCCGATGTGTTGGGGATAAAACCTGTATGGTACCCGAATGGAAATGTGTTGGGGGATAAGACCTAAATGGCACCTACGTTCCGAAGTATTCCTGTGAGATGCTTCCGTGACCCTTGGCTGCTGCCTTGGGGTTTATGTGTTAATATTATATGCATTGTTAAGCATGATGTGGACTGTTGGCTGATGGAAGTACGACATTGTGGTCGTGTTGGTCTTTCATGATCGAGATACTGTTGCTCTTTTGGGAAGTCTTCTGATCCTTGATGGATATGCATTTCTTCGAGATTTGTTGTCATGTTGTATCGTGGCATATCTGGAGTCAGATACGTTCTGATTGTTCATGTGTAGGATTTTCGGGACGGGCACGTGTAGCATATGTTGGTTTCGACCTCATATTGAACCGTGCACACGAGACATACTTCGTGAGGCTGATTAGGTACGAGACCAGACGGGTACCTGATCAATAACCGTGGTTGGCTTATACACGGACACATGTCTAGATCGAGCGTATCGTGGCGTCCATCTTCAGTCTTATTGATTGGTTGTTCACAGTCCATGTATAATCGTATCTGTTCGGAATTCGGGTTGTCCTTGTAATTCCGTATATATAATCCATATATGGTCGACGATTTTATTCTCTCGTGTACTTGTCACCGTTGAACCTTTACTAATCTCGTTCGGAGTTACCATATCGATGGTCAACTCATTTGATATCGATTCTTTATTAATCTCGTTTGGGGTTCACCCTGTCATTGGTAATCTCGTTCGTTGTTGATCCTTATTGATTCTGTTTGAGAGTTGTCTCACCGTTGGTATTTTCAGTTATTAGTCCTTGATTGATGTTACTGGAGTTTACCGTGTCGTCAGTGTTCTCAGTTGTTGATCCCTTATTATCCCTATTGGAGTTTATCATGTCGTCGGTATTCTCAGTTGTCGATTCCTTATTGATCTTGTTGGAGTTTACCGTATCGTTGGTATTCCCGGTTGTTGGTCCTTATTGATCTTGTTAGAGTTTACTCTGTCATCAGTATTCTCGGTTGTTGACCCTTATTGATCTTATTGGAGTTTACCGTACCGTTGGTATTTCTGGTTGTCGATTCTTTATTGATCTCGTTGGAGTTACCGTATTGTTGGCATTCCTGGTGGTTGATCTTTCATTGATCTTGTTGGAGTTACCACATCATGGTATTCTAATTCGTGTTTGATCCTTTGTCGATCTTGTGTGGAGCTATCATGTCATTGGAATTCTGTTTTGATGCACTGGTTGTTTATCATTATTGATATTGTGAACATTCATGTTTTACATTGATATCCGGGACTTGCCATTGTCTCAGGATGGTTGGTTTACAGATGTACCGTGTGATATTGGTTTTATCAGAATTGGAATCCGATTGTGCGATCCCGCGGACAGGATCGGACTTGGACAGATTATTCCATATTGGAGGTTTGTTTATGTTTGAGAATCTTGGTATCGTTTCGGATATAGCTCAAGTAGTTACTCTTGAATTTACCCGTCACTTAAGAACGCGAGATGTGATTATGGTAAGGATTGATTTGATATGGATTGTGATGGGTTGGTAAGTTTATGTCGGTAAGACTACATTAGAATTATTTTTACCTCATAATTACATTGATATGTATTGTTTTTGTGATCTGATCATTATCATTGTTGAGTATTATGGCTGACCCCGTCGTGGGCTTTATCTTTTAGGTACTCGGAGTTTGAGCTAGTAGCGGTCGTGAAGGGATGAGCTTTCCGGTGATACTGGCTATGGCGTGATTTTTGGGATTGTGTATTCTTTTCTGGTTTTTCTAATTCCACTGCAAATGTATTTAATTATGTTTTTATCCGCTGTGTGTGTATGTTTCTAAATGGCTTTTCGGTATTTTTCTGAACTGTGTTTTTATCCGCTGCGTGTGTGTACTTCAAAAGGGCCTTTTGGCATTTTTAAACATTTGCGAAAATGATTTTAGCCTTGTGGGTTCCAATATGGGCCCCACGGCACTATAATATTCCCGTATGGTTTTGGGGGTGTTACATAGTTGGTGCACAGAAATTGAAGTCCAGAACCTACTATCCTCTGCCATGCTCAAGCCTTAGCGCGCGCTACTGTGTGGTTTAGTGTGCACTACTAATACAGCTAGCGTGCTCTATCTTATACACATAGCGTGCACTATGAATCTCAATTCCAATCCAGTACCTTTCTGGACTGTCTGCCTCAAATACACTAGTAACGTGTGCTAATGTTGACGGATAGCGTGCGCTATCAGTACTGAAATAGCGTGCGCTATGAAGGAAACATAGCGTGCGCAACACCTCACGCACAAGTGATAGAATCGCATCAAAGTACAATACAGCAACGATCCGAACAAGAAGAAGTAAATTCTAAATAATATGAACTCCAATATCAACATCAACTCACTAAACACTAACAACGAGTGTCAAAATATAGGAGCACCAAGGAAAATTTACGAAAAGTACGGGTATCACATCATCCCCCCTCTAAAAGAAAGTTTCATCCCGAAACTAAAGAAATGAATAACTTTAGATATCTAGCACACATGTTCTCTTCGGTTTCCCACGTTGCTTCCTCAACTCCGTGCCTCGACCACTGTACTTTAACCAACGGAATGGTTTTATGCCGGAGTGGCTTTACACGATGCTCCAGGACCTTCACTAGCCTCTCTTCAAACGTGACGTCATTTGCTATCTCGATATCTCCGTAATTAATGATATGGCTCGGGTTTGGGACATACCTTCTCAGCTGAGAAACATGAAATACATTGTGAATGGGGCTAAGGGCTGGAGGTAATGCCAACTGATAGGCCAACTCACCAACTCTGTCGAGAATCTCAAATGGTCCAATATACCTCGGGCTAAGCTTGCCCTTCTTCCCGAACCTGTAGACTCCTTTCGTCGGTGATACCTTGAGTAGGACATGATCTCCCACATCAAATTCTAAGGGCCAACGACGAATGTCAGCATAGGATTTTTATCGACTCTGATCAGTCAACAATCTATCTCGGATGATAGAGATCTTCTATTTGGTTTCCATCAACATATCGGGCTCCATCCCGACTAATTCTGAAGCTTCATCCCAACAAAGTGGGGATCTACACTGCCTATCATATAATGTCTCGAAAGGTGCCATTCTGATCGATGCATGCCAACTATTATTGTAAGTGAACTCGATCAACGACATGTGCATTTCCCAATCACTACTCTAGTCCAGGGCATACGCCCGCAACATATCTTCTAATGTCTGGATTGTTCGTTCAGTCTAACCATCGGACTGCGGATGAAAAGAAGTACTCAATCTCAACTCGGTGCCCAAAGCCTGATGGACCAATTTCCAAAACTACGACATAAAATGACCATCTCAATCGGAAATAATAGTCTTTGGCATACCGTACAATCTAACGATCTTTGCTATATATATCCGAGACAATCGCACTGGCTTCCAAGTATCCTTAATGCCAAGAAAGTGTGCTGACTTAGTCAATCGGTCAACAATGACCAAATCATAATCATTCCAGTCTTTGCCCTTGGCATCCCAGTAATGAAATCCATGGTAATATCTTCCCACTTCCATTCGGGAATAAGAAGAGACTTCAACAGTCCGGCGGGCCGTTGATGTTCAATTTTGACTTGTTGACATGTCAAACACCGTGATACAAACTCGGTGACATGTCTCTTCATATTATTCAACCAAAAATTTCTCTTAAGATCCCTATACATCTTACTCGTTCCCGGATGGATTAAGTAAGGTATAGCATGGGCTTCTCAGAGTATTCTTTGTCTCAACTCCGAGTCATTCGGAACACAAAGCCTACCTTGAAATCTCAAAATGTTATCCTCGTGGATCATGAAACTAGGGGCTTTCCCCTTCTCCACATCCACCTTCAGTTGGACGATCATTGGGTCATTCCCTTATTTCTCCTTGATGTCATCAACCAAGGACGAAGTAATCTCGAGAGTACACATTTGACCCTGAACTTGATGGATCCATACTTCGACTCCCTGCTCAATCAACTATTGTCTGATCTTCACTTGAGGTGTGAGGACCTCAAGCATCTGAAGTGATACTGATTTCCAGCTCAACGCGTCAGCTACAACGTTGGCCTTTCCTGGATGGTAAAGGATTTCCATATCATAATCATTTATCAACTCCAACCAATGATGCTGTCTCATATTCAGTTCCTTCTAACGAAAAATTATTTAGGCTCTTATGGTCGGTATAAATTCGACATGCAGAACCATACAAGTAGTGACGCAATATCTTCAGTGCAGACATTACAACAGCTAATTCCAAATCATGGGTGGGATAATTCAATTCATACAATTTAAGTTGCCGTGAAGCATATGCTATAGTCTTATCATGTTGCAGGAGTATGCACCCAAGTCCTTGGCTTGATGCGTCACAATAAATCGAGTACCCACCGATTCTCTGGGGCAGGGCTAAAACCGGCGCGGTAGTCAAATGCTTTTTTAGCTCCTCGAAACTATGTTGTCTCTCTTCATTCCATTGGAACTTTTCGGACTTCTGGAGTAATTGAGTAAGTGGTCGAGCAAGTTTAGAGAACCCCTCGACGAACCTCCGATAATACCCAGCCAGACCCAAAAAGCTACGAACTTCCTTTACATTCTTAGGTGGTGCCCAATCTAACACTGCCTCAATCTTCTGGGGATCTACTCGGACCCCTTCTGCTGAAATCACATGTCCGAGAAATATAGCTTCTCTCAACCAAAATTCACACTTAAGAAAATTTTGCATAAAGATGCTGAGTCCTCAAAATTTCCAACATTAATCGCAAATGCCGAGCGTGTTCTTCATCATCACGAGAATAGACTAAAATATCATCGATGAAGATGACTACACAATTATCAAGATGTTCAATAAATATCTTATTCATCAACTACATAAATATTGCCGGTGTGTTAGTTAATCCAAAAGGCATAACTACAAACTCAAAATGCCCGTACCTTGTACGGAAAGCGGTATGTCGGATTCCTTTATCGGAAGTTGATAGTACCCAGACCTCAAGTCGATTTTCGAGAACACCGCAGATCCCTGTAATTGATCTAACAAATCATCGATACGCGGTATAGGGTATTTATTCTTAATGGTCACTTTGTTTAACTCCCGATAATCGATACACAAACACAGTGAACCATCTTTCTTTCTTACAAACAAGACCGGCGCACCCCAAGGTGAAGCGCTAGGTCTAATATACCCCATATCCAACAACTCTCCCAACTGTCTTTTCAACTCTGGCATTTCTGATGGTGCCATACGGTATGGTGCCTTAGAAATTGGAGTTGCACTTGATTCTAAATCAATTGTAAACTTAACCTCACGCTCCGGTGGTAGTCCCGGTAAATCATCTGGAAAGACATCTTGGAATTCATTTACGACAGGAATCGAGTAAAGTTCGACTTTCCCACCCTCTACTTTCGCGGAATAACACCAATACCCAACACAACCTTCTCTAATAAGTTTTGACGCCTTCATGGCGCTAATTATGAATTTCTGACATCCCCTCTTGTGCCCCGTAAATGAATGCTCGGTACCGTCTTCGACCAACATCGATATGACCTTCGTGCGATAATTCATTACCGCTCTGTGTCTATCAAGCCAGTCTTCGCCGACAATCAAATATTCATCAATGATATCCACGACGATAAAATTCAACAGCCACACTTTTTCTGCGATTAACACCGAACAGTCTCTAACTTCCTTATTCCCCACGATTCTATCCCCGCTAGGAATTTTAACCACAAAGGGTTCACAAGCGGACAAACACTCAATACTCAAGTGACGCATACAATCTAAAGAGATGAAAGAATGAGAATCACCGAAATCGAAAAGCACCCTAACTGGATGAGATAAAACATAAACGATACCTGTGGCCACGGTAGCATCTGGATCTTCAGCTCTCCTCATCTCGTAGACATGAGGTTGTACCGAACCAGCACTGGGGGATCCCCCTCTAACGGACTATCCCTGGCCTCTGCCCCGACCGTAACTCTGGGATGGCTAACCCACGGATGATTTATGCTTAACATTCGGTTCTCGAGGCGTAGGAATTGACGCTTGAGCCCCAAGTGTCTTTTCCTCTTCCGTACAATACATAGCTCTGTGACCTTCCTGGATGCAATTATAACACTTAAAAGGAGGTCGACTGCAATCACGATTAAGATGACCTTGCTGGCCATAATTAAAACATGTCACGACCCGATTGGACACCCTGGTACCAGCTATGAAATTCCGTTTACTTCCCGACGCACGGGAAGACCCTCTGACTGGATAATTTGCTGACTGAGACCCCTGTTGGTTGCCACTTCTACCACTAGAAAAGTTTACGGAGGTCTTCTGCCTCTTACTCTCACTTGTTGTTTCGGTATTAGTGAAGGACATATCATAGGCCAGTTCTTTGTCTTGATACTCCTTAAGTTTGGTGCAAGCAAATCCCGGCCTCCTGAATCAGGGCATAGGCTAAAAAGCTCGAATCCTGGCCTCCTGAATAGGGCACGGGAAAAACTCGGCCTACATTAATTCCTTAAGCTCGTCCCACAAAACCACATGATCTTGAGGTGCTACTACCTGCCACCAACTATAAAATACTGAGCAACTGACACCTTACGTGCCTCTGGACAATTTGCGACCACAAAGACTTTGTTCATCTCATTAATCCAATCTTCCCAGCCGACCGAATCATTTGCACAAATAAACTAGGGAGGGTGCATACGGATCACATCCTGTAACCATTTCTCTGCCCCAGTATCGGTTGGAGGAGGTGGTTGGTTTATGCTAAACCGCTTGGGTCAAAAGAGCCATTTGATTTGTCACTTGTTGCAGTATAGTGGCAACGCCCATATCCGGGTGATTCCCTGTGGAAGTTCCCAGACTGGCCGACGACTCCTGATGGCTATCGTTACTAGGTTGAACCGAATCCGCCAAATTAGGCGTAGCCGAGCCTTCTACAGAACTGAGGGATATTGCCGCCCCGCCAGCTGCGCCACGCCCTCATCCACGACCACGGCTGCGTCCACGTCCTCTGCCAGTTGACATTCTAGATAGAGAAAGGGGAAATAAACTCATAAGTATAATTCGTATCATACCCATCATGGATATGGATTTCCCATGTCCCGTAGTCGAATTACAATGAGGAAATAAAGAAGATAAATGCGATAAGGAACCTACGAGTACCGGTCGTATGAAATGACGGCAGCGCGATGATACTGTGCTCTCGGAACAATACAATTAGACCCAACAGACCGACAACCTACGTATCCATAAACCTAAGCTCTGATACCACATTCTGTAACACCCCCAAGATTTTCGGAGAATAATACAGCGTCGTGAATCCCTGCCTGGGACCCACTAGGCTAATTTTTACACATAACACATCCAATTTCTCAATATCCACATAGGAATCAATAAATCAGAGACAGACAAGGAAGTACCAACCAGACAACCTCAAAGGTCACAGGGAAATACAAGAAAGGTATACATCAACCCGAAAAGGAACTCTTATAGTACTCGATTACCATATATTAATACTAGGATAAAACGGCCCCAAAGGGACAATGCTCAATACGAAGAGAACACGATTAGCCACAGTATCACGCCTCACCTTCATCATCGTACCGCCCCGATGCTCGCTTGTTTGGATCCTTCGAACCTGAAATACAATAAAAGAGTTTTCCCCACACGAGAGGGGTTAGAGCAAGTATTACAAGTGAAACATCATATCTTACACGCAAAAGCATATGCACCAATTTCAAAGCCATGATAATGATTTTCCGGAAAATGCAATTATCCAAATATATCTCAATAGTGACAATTTCTCTCTGATTAACCGTGGACCCGACAATGCGCGAATCCCTCCTTGGCCTCTCCAGGCCCTCTTAGAGTGGCTAACCCAATGTTCACGGACCCGACAATTCACCGATCCCTCCTTGGCCTCGTCAGGCCCTCTCGGAGTGAACGAATATAACTCTCACTCTCATATGCATTACTTTTCCTGGATGAGAGAAAATGGTACGGACAACAAGGTACCAAGGTTGAAGGAATCGACAACTACGAACCTAGACAAGTTCGTAATCAAATATCAATAATCCATCGGCATGAAAATATGTTGGAAAATACCCGAAATTACTACCCACGGTACATGTATTCCGGCAGTAAAACTCTTAGATGGTGAATCACAATCAACCATCCCAAATACTCAATAATTCCAGAAATATACCAATAAATCCATAAGAAAACATGTATCCAAGATAGATAATTCATACTCGACATATTCCACCACAACAACAAGCTGAATCGAAGAGATCGGAAGGAAAACCCCCCAAATTCCAAAAATCTAGGGTTAAGCAAAGTTTACCTCAATTTGGAGCGGTGGAGAAGATTAGACATTGAATAATCCTAACTAGAAGCTTGAGGATGCTGATGGATGATGATATCTCATGGAGATCTTCAGAAATCGCCCAAGGAAGTAGAAAAAATGGAAAAATGACGAATTGGGGTCTGAAGTGTCCTATTTATACAAAATGGGTATTAGCGTTCGCCAATCTCTGAGAATAGCGCGCGCTAACGGGTTCACCGGGTAGTCTAATGGCCTCTGTATGAATCGTTAGTGTGCATTACGAATACTCTAGCGTACGCTAACGTATCTCCTTAGCGTGCGCTAGCCTAGAGTTAGCCTGCGCTACCTGATAGTTGGTGCCCAGAAATTGAAGTCCAGAATCTACTATCCTCTGCCATGCTCAAGCCTTATTGCGCGCTACTGTGTGGTTTAGCATGCACTACTAATACAGCTAGCGTGCGCTATCTTTAACATATAGCGTGCACTACGAATCTCAATTCCAGTCCAGTACCTTTCTGGACTGTCTACCTCAAATACACTAGTAACGTGCGCTAATGTTGATGGATAGCATGCGCTATCAGTATTTAAATAGAATGCGCTATGAAGGGAACGTAACGTGCACAACACCTCACGCACTTGTGATAGAATCGCATAAAAATCCAATGCAGCAACAATCCAAACAATAAGAAGTAAATTCCAAATAATATGAAATCCAAGATCAACATCAACTCACTAAACACTTGCAACGAGTGTCAAAATACAGGAGCACCAAAATAGAAAATTTACAAAAAGTACGGGTATCACATTCTTCTCCTCGGATGTTAAGCCGATTTTTATGGACACCCGCTCCGATACCAATTGTTGGGAAATTGGCACCCACTTTGAATGGTAGATGATAGAGTTTTCAAACTCTTTTGCATTGCATAAGCGTAAATGACTTGCAGAAGATAAACGACACAAGATTATAGAGGTTCTGCCAAACGCGCCTACGTCCTCTCCTCGTATCTTTTTCTATAGGCTTAAGATCAACTTCTACGCCTCGTCTTCTATCGGTCCGAGGGATACCATTACAATCACGTCTTCTATCGGTCCGCGATAAACCGTTACACTTTTGTCTTTATGTCGGTCCAAGATAAATTGTTTTCCTTTTCTATCAGACAAGGAAGCAACCTATCTAGATTTCTATTGGTACTAGACAAACCTCTCTTAGATTTAGATATGATTCTAATAATATCGGATCAACGATCCTAATAACACTTATCTATTAAGCACAATTACAACATTGATAGTGTATACTATGATCTCAAACGTATATATGATTATCTCAGAGTTGTTGTGTTGAATGATACCAAATGACTTGGTATTTACAGGCTCAAAGGCTCAACTAACCGTTACTGCCTATCTTCATTAGCGTACGCTATTTCTATTCTTTAGCATGCACTAATACCTCTTACATACATTAATATGCATGGTTACTTACGTTAACTGCTCTTATCTTCAGTCCAATAGCTTTTGCCTCTTTTGTTAGCGTGCGCTAACTTTAACTCTTAGCGTGCGCTATCTGGTCTTTGTTTACAATGGTCTGAATGCTGAAAGTCTTCTTTCCAACATTCATAATTCAAACTTAGCATGCGCTAAGTATTATTCATACCGTGCGCTATCTGTTCGTCACTACATACGTCACAAATGGCCGTTTGATCTCCATGTTGAAATTCTTTACAACAGATATATTCCTTCGTTAGCGTGCGTTAGCCTTCTTATGTAGCGTGCGCTAACTCAGTCATTTAGTGTGCGTTGTTCTCACTATGTTGCGTAATTTATCCATCAGGTGACTCTTCAGGTGACCTTCTTAGCGTGCGTTAATCTTTCTCTATAGCGTGTGCTAAGTCATCAGGTGACTTTTCAGGTCTGTTTCAAATGTCTTCGACTCCTTCGTTGTTTTGCTTCGTCTTATTGATTCCTTTGTTGTTTTGGATTGATCGACAATTCATCATCAAAATCAATTTATGATTATATGGAATATAATACTCCAACAGAGTGTACTTCTTGTCTTTTCTCAAAAGGTTAGTCAGCGGTTGAGTGATCCTGAATAACCCTCCACGAACCTCCTGTAATAGCCTGCTAAACTAAGAAAACGCTGAATCTCCTTCACATTCTTCAAAGGTAGCCAATCTTGGATAGCCTCCATGTTTTATGGGTCAACATTAATCCCATCGACTGAAATAACATGATCGATAAAAGTCACCTCGGGCATCCAGAACTCACACTTGGAAAACTTCCCATAAAGTTGTTCTTGTATCAACACGTCAAGAACTTGAAGGAGATGATGCTTATGCTCCCCATTATTAGGAGAGTACACCAAGATGTCATCAATGAAAACAACTACGTAGTGATCTAAGTAATTAATAAAGACTCAGTTCATTAATTCCACAAATACTAATGGTGCATTCGTCAACCCAAAAGGCATCACTACAAATTCATAGTGTCCATAACGAGTACGAAAGGGCGTCTTAGGAATACCCGACTCTAGGATCCTCAACTGATGGTATCCAAATCTCGAGTTAATCTTAGAGAATACTGAAGCACCCTACAGCTATTCCAATAGATCATCAATACAGGGTAAAAGATACTTGTTCTTGATTGTTACTCTATTAAGTTCTCGATAATCAATACACAAACACAGATATCCATCCTTCTTTACTCACAAATAACACTGGTGCTCCTCGTGGGGACACTCGGTTGGATGTAGCCCTTCTCGGATAACTCCTCAAGTTGATTCTTCTACTCTTGCATTTCAGTAAGAGCCACATAATACGATACTTCTGAAAGTGTGGGTGTACCTAACTCCAATTCAATGGTGAATTCTACCTCTAGCTGCGGAGGTAACCCTGGCAACTCATCTGGAAAAATATCCGAGTAGTCTCGAACTATCCGAATATCGACCAACTCAACTAGTCGATCGTCAGTCTAGGTCATATAGCACCAATAACAGACACATCCTTGATTAAGTAATCTCATTGCCTTCATTGCACTGGTGATTTTCCCCAAACAATTATGATTGCCACCTTGACAAACACACTTGAAACGGCTATCAGAAGTGACAGACACCAATCACTTATGAATACTGAGGATGGCATCATGGCGATCCATCCAATTAATACCCATAATAAAATCATCTTTCGATAAATATACCACAATCAGATCTGATAACCACTTACGTTTATACATCTGAATCCAATAGTTCTTAACTTGCCAATTCCTAAGAATCTTTCAACCATTAGGTAGACCAATAACATAAGGCTCACATTCCGAAACAGAATTAAGATGCAATCTACTCATACAGGACTTATAGATGAATGAATGTGAAGCACCAGTATCAAAAAGAGTACACACAAGATGAGAAAATGTTGGGATAACAATCCCTGTATCGAGATTGTCAAGACAAACAATCCCTGTATTGAAAAGATCAAATGTTTTGACAAATATGCCAATCCAGCATACAACAAGCAGCTGTATCGAAAAGCTGATCAAAAAATATCAACATGTATCGAAGACTTCTCATAGCCCCAACATATAGAATCAATCATACAACAAAGGAGTCTTATAAAGACTAAGTATGGAAGCTGTCTCGAATCGACAATACAGCTATCATTCCATATAGCATCCAAACAGGACAAAGAAGGAATCTTTGTTATTCACTAAGTCAAAGTCCCGTTTGAGAAGATATATTTAAATACTAAAAGATAAAGTATTTAAATATCAAGCCGTCAAAGATCTTCAATCTAGCGCAAAATTCGGATCGTGTTTTATTCAAACACATCACCCCGTTGGAACGAAATCTTGCTCAACGGATTTATATCAACGGATATATTTCAGAAAGCTATATATATCCCCAGCCTTTGAAGATCCATACACAGGCAAACAAATGAAAAACCGATCGAACTTATATGCAAGTGAAACAAGTGCTTACACGAATATTCAGAGCAAACATATCTCCCAAGGCATTCTGCTATTCTGAAAGAAGAGATATACAGTGCTCAAAACCGTGAACAACACATCATCAGCTAAAAGCTCAGAAAGTCAAAGTTGTTGTTCAAATATTGTTCTAACCCTTGAACAAACCCACCAGCCCTGTGTGGACTGAGAATCCTTGCTCTTCCTGAACTGTGTGTGATGGACTTGCATTGAAGAAGACGAAGCTTCGGAACTGTTTGAAGAAGCCAGTCAAGTGAAAGCTCAAACCAATCTGTGTGAACGGTTGAAGGCTAAGATCATTATATCAATCTGTGTGAACGATATACTGATTAGGTTTGATTATAAATACATAGTTGTGTACGTAGTATTTATAATAAACATTTTCACTCCTGTGTGGAGGACCAGTTGACGTAGAGGGGTTTACCTCAAACCACTTTAATTACTGTGTCGATTACCTTCCGCATTTACTCTTTTAATATTTGTGATTATCTTTAAGTATACATTTCATATCTAGTTACTGTATTTACAGCAACTTACTTTGTCAAGACTTACGCTACGCTCTCAAATTTGAAAACCGTACAGCTTATTGTTTAAAACACTCTCCAAGCTGTATCCTGTATACTTAGTGGCCAATAAGTGGTATCAGAGCGGTTGATTCTAAAAAGAATCAGTCGTATTTTTGATTGAATCAGATCCTTAAATCACTTATTTTTATAAAACAGTCGTTTTCGTCCTTATACTCTCATATGTATTCATCATTGATCAATAAAGTTCCTATGTTTTCTATTAACGAATTTGATGATTGGAGAATTAGGATGGAGGCTCATCTTGCAGCAATGCACGAAGAGATGATTTTTGTCATACATGATGGCCCCATAAAGATTATGAAGGTAAATCCGGCCCCAAGGATTGAAGGCCAGGCTCATGCAGAGATGCTTGAAAAAGAGCGCGGACAATGGACTTCTGACGAAAGAAAGCGCACCAACCTCGACAATGTTGCGAAGAATGCGCTATTGGTCACCCTTGACAAAGGCACAATCTCTAAGGTAAAGAGTTGTAAATCAGCCAAGGATATCTGGGAACTCAAGTTAATTTGTGAGGGAACTGAGCTCTCAAAAGAAAACAAGATTTCAAAATTAACTCAGCAATTCAAATCTTTTGAAATGAAACCAACTGAAACACTTGAGGAACTTGACCTCAGATTCACTGGCATCGTTGGTGAACTTGAAGCATTAGGCAAAATTTATACTCAAAGGGAGAAAAACCTAAAAAACTTCATATCACTCCCTGCCCGATGGGACATTAAGACCACAGCTATGCGTGTCTCATGCAATCTTAGTGAAATATCTACTTTTGATCTCTTTTCTGACCTTAAGGCATTTGAGTACGATATAGACAGGAGAGAGAAAGCTGAAGAATCTCCCGCCAGGACTACAGCCTTAGCCGTTGTATCCAATCGAAGACACAACATGCCCAGCTCATCTAAGCCCACTCATAAGAATGCTGACATCGACAATGACATCCTGTCGCAAGACGAAATGGCGCTCCTCATGCATAAGTTCAAGAAGTTTATCAAGCAGTCGGGAAAGAAGACGTGCTTGGAAAAACAAGCTCAAAGCCCTGATTGGTGAATCAGAAGCCGCCCCCACTCCATCTAAATCCGAAGAATGTCTTCAGGTGGTCAGTGACAGTGATTCATCTGATGATGATTTCGAAGATAAAGCCTATATGCGCTTTATGGCCAAGGACATTCCGGAAGATGAAGATAGCGATGATGAGGTAAGCTCAACTTCAGCTATTCCCTCCAATGCATCTCATACTTTTGCAAACATGATGAATGAGTTTAAGACCATTCAAATGGCCTATGAGACATTGAAAAATGAAAACATACAACTGCAACTTTCTAACTTAGAGCTGAAAGAACAAAACGACTTGCTGAAAGTAAATTACGAAAATATGTCTGTTGATTGTGAAAACAACAAAGTCGAGTCTGAAAAACTCATGGAGAGCAATCATGAACTTGCTCATGAACTAAGTGAGACTAAATCTCATAGTGAAAGCAATACAAATGATTTTGTTCTGCTTCAAGCCAAAGTAAAAACTCTCGAAAAACGAGAAGGAGAACTTGAGACCATTCTGAAATTTTTCGAGAAATCATCCAAAAGAATGGAAGAAATTCTAAGCACTGGGCAACATGCTCATGATTAAAGTGGCTTAGGATACAGCTCATTTTACAATAAAGGGAAAACTAGTACTGTGTTCGTCAGGGGTGTGGAACCCATTCCTGTACCGGAAGAAGTTCCAAGTCATGTGAAGGAACCCGTTGCACCGCGAACAGCAAAAGCTGCCATTCCGCCACCTCAATCCTATTCCAGACAGTGGAATCACCATCCATTCAGACCTGTAAGGCATATCCAATAGCATGCTCCCCGAGCATATCAGCAGCGCCAACAACCATTCAGAAGGAAGGCCGTATCCAAATATCAAAGGCCCGCACGACAATACTTTCAGTACAGCACGCCTAGGTATTGGATACAGGAGCCTCATCATTCATCGCGACAGCAAGTTTCCGCACAGTATCAACAACAGAGTTGGGAGTCCAACTGGAGACCCAGAAGGCAAGCTGTTAGGCCGAAGAAAATGGCTCCACCTCCAAGACGGCATTCATACTGGACTAATAATAACCCTGAATTTTACATGCATAATAATTATAATGATTATAGCAATTACGTATTTACCCCACGTAGAAATCGCAATTACGGACCTAAACCATCCTACAGTAAACCTATTGCTGTCAGGAAAATCTGGGTACCTAAAAGCACTAATATCCATGGACCCAACAATCAAAGGGGACCTAAATCTACCTAATTTGTTTAATACAGGACATTCTGGAGAAGGACATCTGGTACTTCGATAGTGGATTTCCCAGCACATGACAGGAGATAAAAGCAAGCTATCAAATTTCGTAGAAGGTCTCGGTCCAAAAGTGCGCTTCGGTGATAAATCTAAAGGAAGAACAAGAGGGAAGGGAACCCTAATTATCAGAAAATTCAAAGTCACCGATGTAGCTTATTTTGAAGGCTTACAGTACAATCTACTTAGTATTAGCCAGTTCTGTGTCAAACAGTTCTCGGTGAAATTCTATATAGATCACTGTAGAGTCAAAAACATCTTGACCAAGAAGTTGTACTCACAGGAAGCAGATCAGGTAATATATATATATTGCTGATTAGATACCTACGAGCTCCACAATTCCTTGTTTTGTTGCCAAAGGCACTGCAGATCTAAGCTGGTTATGACACAAAAGGATGTCACACATCAACTTCAAGACTATCAACAAACTCTCCAGACAAGGAATGGTTAGAAGATTGCCAAATGTTTAATTCCAGAAAGACAGCGTTTGTAGACCCTGTCAGAAAGGCAAGCAAATCAAGACCACCCTGAAAAGCAAATCCTACCTTTCAACCCACAGAGTGTTGGAAATGCTACATATGGATCTCTATCGTCCTGTAGACTCGGTAAGTTTGGGAGGTAAGAAATACTGTCTCGTTATTGTTGATGATTATTCCAGGTATGCTTGGACAATTTTCCTAAGCAAGAAGAAGCAAACAACATCAAAGCTCCCCGAGCACCTGAGAAAGCTTCAAAATGAAAAAGGGTCAAGTATCGTGTCCATTCGTTCCGATAGAGGTACAGAATTGACTAACCGCTTTATAGAGCAATACTGTTCGGAAAATGGGATACAACACGAATACTCAGCTGCCCGTACACCTCAACAAAATGGTGTTGCCGAGCGAAAGAACAGGACGCTGAACGAAGCCACAAGGACAATGATTGCCGCAAGCAAGTTGCCACAGCGTTTCTGGAGCGAAGCCACCAATACAGCGTGCTACACATAAAATCACTGTATTGTCAACAAGCATCACAACAAAACAGCATACGAGGTATGGAACAACAAAACTCCGATGAACTTAGAACCTTCGATGAGAAATCGGATGAAGGGATATTTGTAGGATATTCCTCTATTAGCAAAGCTTACAGGATCTTCAATAAAAGAAAGCTAACAATTGAGGAATCAGTTCATGTAGTGTTCGATGAACCTCACCATGATCCTACAGGAGTAGAATATCTTTCTCAGAACATCCAACAACTTTCCATCATAGATCCACCAACTCCTATCGAAACTGTCGTTGACCTAGAAATCAACCCTGCAGCTGTAGGAACTGACGTAGATGAATCTGATGCTGTACAAGCTGAAGTCGAAACTACAGCAACTCAAGATACAGTATGGGACCCCGAATTAGAACCCGAAAGAAGATGGTTGAGAGATCACCCGCAAGAGCTGATCATTGGAAACATTGATGCTGGTGTTTCTACCCGTAGGAGAATACAGAGTACACAAGGAAATGTACTATGTGCGCAAGAAGAACCCGATACTGGTACATCACCATTTCCTGAATGGAAATCTCAATCCGAGCTTTGAAGACTTAATATGTGCACTATTTTTGTATTCTTAGCCCAATCCGAACCTATTTCTACCAAAGAAGCTCTCAACAATTCTCATTGGATCACATCTATGGAAGAAGAGCTTAACGGTTTCAAAAGAAACAACGTATGGTATCTTGTACCCAGACCTACAAATCGATCAATAATTAGAACCAAGTGGGTATTTAGAAACAAGAAGGATAGAAATGGACTCATTATCAGGAATAAATCCCAACTAGTCGCCCAAGGCTACAGACAGGAAGAAGGCATAGACTACGATGAGACATTTTCCCCTGTAGCCCGACTAGAAGCCATTAGGATATTTTTAGCCTTTGCCGCCCATAAGAGCTTCATTGTATATCAAATGGATGTCAAAAGTGCATTCCTAAATGGAGACCTCGTTGAAGAAGTATATGTTGAACAACCACCAAGGTTTGTCAATCCAGAAGGCGAAGACCTAGTATATAGGCTAAGGAAAGCACTGTATGGACTTAAGCAAGCCCCTAGAGCATGGTATGAGACCCTGTCCCAGTATCTAACCCAATAATTGATTCGAGAAAGGTGTTGTGGACAAGACCTTGTTCAAAATACAGGAAGGTGATGACCTCCTAATGGTTCAAATCTATGTAGATGATATAATATTTGGTTCAACTAACCTTGCTTTATGTCAAAGGTTCTCTCATCTCATGCAAAGTAAATTTGAAATGAGTATGATGGGAGAACTTAGTTATTTCCTAGGTTTACAGGTAAAGCAGTTGCCTACAGGGATTTTCACCAACCAGGAAAAATACAGCAAGGAGCTTCTCAACAAATTTGCAATGAATACTTCCAAATCATCGTCAACCCCCATGAGCGCTTCCGTACAAATTAGTGCTGATGAAGCTGGAAAGCCGGTTGATAAATCACACTACAGGAAGCTTATTGGCTCACTCATGTACCTAACGACTAGCAGGCCCGATATCCAATTTGCTGTGGGAGTGTGTGCGCTATATCAAGTATCACCTAAAGAATCACACTTCGCAACAGCTAAACGAATCCTGAAATACGTCAAAGGAACAGTCGATGTAGAACTATGGTATCCTAAAGAAGGCCGATTCGATTTAGTTGGCTACAGTGACTCGGATCTCGGAGGTTGCAAGCTAGATAGGAAGAGTACAAGTGGAACTTGTCACTATCTTGGACCTAGACTTGTATCTTGGTTTAGCAAGAAACAATTGGCTAACTCGCTTTCAACAGCTGAGTCAGAATACTATGCTGCTGGTAGTTGCTGTATGCAGATCCTTTGGATGCAATAACAGCTTTCAGATTATGGAATTGAAGCCAAAGAAATGCTGATTATGTGCGATAGCACGAGTGCAATTGCTATCACTCACAACCTTGTATTGCACTCTCACACCAAGCATATTCACATGAAGCATCACTTCATTAGGAATCATGTTGAGAACAAGGATGTTCGGCTGGAAAAAGTTCATACAAATATCTAGTTAGACGACATATTCACCAAGCCTCTTGGCACAGTAAGATTCTGCATGCTCCGACATGAATTGGGATTGCTACAGCCCGACTCCCTGTAAGTTTTTAATGCTTTTACTCAGTAAATTGAGGGGGAATGTTGTAAGACCCAAAAATACAGTATCCACCGTTAGTTATCTGTACACTCAGTCCATCAGAACAGCACTGTAGGAACCAAGCTATATGAATTATCCTACAGCTGACGTGTGCAATAATTAAGGGGGAATACCATACGACCCAAGAATACAGCATTAATCCGAAAGCTGCTGTATCGAATTGAAACCCGTATGTACCTTTTAAGGGGGAACACTGTATTTTCGCGGATACAGCACATACAAAGGAAAATCAATTATCATGTTATTTATTTTAAAATATTTTATGTCCACGTGCCCTGTTATCATTACAAGCCGTTTGCATTAAATTCTTTACACGACATCTGGACATTGGTATCTTCAAGCCTCGATGTTTTCAAATTTTTTATTAATTATACACCGCCGTTTCAGGCAATAAGGGTAATTTGAAAAGTCAGAAGTGGGACCCTCTCCTATTTTAAATTAGTTGGATAAGTTGTACCGGTTACACTCAGTCCAATCGTGATCGTCCATTTTAAACAAATGGTTCCCATCCCTTAAATCTGACCGTTCAGTCTCTAAAAACCCTTCTTCGCCGCCCACTATAAAAGGACTGAAAATGCCATTTGAGACTCTTTACGCTTTCTACATATTGTAAGAGTTCTTGAGCATACAGCCTACAAGTTTTTCTGTGTTTACTGCATTTTTGATTGAAACCTTTTTAACTTTTCTTCGAGTATCAACAATGGAATCTTCTCAGACCTCTTCCATCTCTCTCAAGAAAACATCCAACATCATCGACTGACGGATCATTTCCAGATCTCTCTTTCTTGAACGTGTTCATGCTGAAGTGGATGGCGTCGAATCAATGGAATACGTCATCACTAGGATTCGTCAACAAGGCCTCTATCGCCTTGGCAGCCACTCTGCTGAACGATTTGATGTTCATCTGGTTGAGTAGTTCTACCTCAATGTTGCCGTTCGTTTCCTTTCACAGGCCCAAGGAGGACATGTTGCTGACATCACAGCCATCGTTCGTGAAGTTGAGATCCGCGTTGAACAAGAGCTACTCCAGAATATCTACAGGCTACCTGCTGATGGCCTGTCAATGGAAGATCTTGAGATCTTTGGGTCCCAGGAACTGTTAACCGCTTACTATGGCTTGTTCACCGGTTCATCCTCGGTTGAAACGGTTCACACCTCTTGCCATAAGAAAAACTTCTGTTTACCTTTTGTCTACTTACATAATTTCTGTTGTCGTATTATTGAGAACAGAATAGGTGCTTTTGAGATGTGCACCAATCTTAGGTTTAGGATGATGGTTGCAATAATGACCTGTGAGAAGGTCAGCTGGTGTCAAATCATTCTCAAAACGGTTGCAGGAAGAAGTTTCTAAGCCTGCTTCGCAGAAGAAATCCTTTGGTCTGTTGTTGAACTACATTCTGACCAAATGCGGTGTTCCGCAAGACGATAAAGCCAAGAAGATCACTTCTCGCGTTTATATGGGAAGTATCCGACCCACCTTCTTCAGGAAAGGACCCCTCATTGCAAACAGGCCCTACGTTCGCAAATTTCCGCTTTCTGCCAATCCAAGAGATGTATCTTCGAAGTCTCGTAGCGAGGAGACTTCAAGGAAGATAAAAAGATCTCACAGCAAAACTCCAGTTGCTGTTGAGAAGCCGAAAAGGAAGCAAAGGAGGCTTTCAAAAGTTAAGGCCATAGAAAACTCCAAGGACGCTTCTTCCGTGGCTTAACCCACTGAACAACTCACCCAGGGCACAACCCCTGTGGAAGAGATGCCTGCTACTGTCAATACAGTAGATTCCGAGCCTTTGGCGGCAATGACGAATGCTCAGACATCTGTCAACATACAAGACTCTGGCGAGTCGGCTGCCACTTTGGAGCCAATAGCTACTTCTCCTATACGGGATCCCACACCCATTAAGGATCCATCTCCCATCAGGGTACCAACCCCTGTAAGGAATCCCTCTCCGATACAGGATTCCACACCTGTAGAGGAACCCATGACTACAGCGAACCCAGGCGCTGTACGCAGCCCCTCCCCGGACACAATTATTAACAAAACCCTACTACATGTGCAAATCGAACACGCTTACGAATGGTTTGTCCAATGGAAGAGTTACAGACTTGCTCCGTACGAAACCCTGTACAACTGGAGCGAATGGAGTAGCGAAGAAAACCTATGGGAAAATCTCTGCGTTAAAGAGCTTATTGAGAGCCATCTGTTTGAAAAAGCCGAAACACGCAAGAAAGTTAAAGCTGAGTCCGTGGAATTACCCGAAAGTCTAAAATCAGATCCCGACTCAGAGGATGATGACGATGCCCTACATGCTGGTCTAAGAAAGAGTCACGAAGAATCTGAATTTCAGATGGGTGCAGGAACTTAAAGTCAATATCAATCACCTCCCCATCAACAAGATACTGTTCCTGACAACGAGGATTCAGCCCCTCATGTTGCGGAGGAATAATCTGTTTCGCAATAGGCATCCGAGCCTGTCGCCGCCCAAGTAGAAGAAGAATCCAGTGCCATCCAGCAGGAGGAATCAGTCCCTCTGCCGGAGCAGGCGGAAGCTGAGAGACAGCAGGATAAATCAGTCCCTCCTGTATCCATATCTTCAGAACCCACTTCAGCACAGGAGGATGCAACACCCCTTGTCGCCGATCCCAAATCTAATACTCCCGCACCCTCAACCGCCTTGGAATCCGACGATGGTATAATACCTGAGGATGTCTAACTCAATTCTCGTCCCAATGTGAATTTGAGACGGTTGAAGGGAGTTGAGGATTTTGCCCAGCAAGACTCTCCTAGGACTGCCACAAGAAAAGAGTGATTACATGCTCTTGGCCTCCAAACTATTTTCATCCAGGATGCCATCAATGCCCTGTACTCTGGAAAAAGCTCTTGATTGGCTACACACTTCTGCCATTGAAGAAATGACAGGACTGAAGCATGAAGTCTCCCAGGTGGTAGAAGCCTTCACTATCTTGCCACACGTCTTCAAGCGGGCACCGAGCCAATTGCAAGAAAAACAGGAGCAGATCCTGAGAGAAGAGCAATCAAAGCTATGCGTGTCTGAGGCCAAGACAGCATCTGCTCTGATTGAATTCGGTTCCCAGCTTCGAGCCCACGACAAGAAAATTCAAGATATGTCGCAGGTGCTCTCCTCCCTTGTTGATAAAATGACCAATATTGAGACGAATTAGGATGTTGCTTTGCAAATCCTAGAACGCCTTGATGAAAAGGTGTCATACCTTGATAATGCCAAAAAAGGGGGAGAATCGAGGGAAGATGCTAGGAGAATGAGGCTGGAGCAAGAGAAAGAAATGTTAGCTTCTTTTGAAGACTCCATCATTGCTGATATAGCCCGTATCACATCTCCAAATATTAGGATACAGGGAGATCGACCAGAATTCCAGGATACTAAGTATCCTTGGAAGAGCCTTGTCCGAAATCCGCAAGCTATGAACTTACCGGCCGACCGACAGCCTACTGCTGAAGAGATCAAGAACTATAGGAGAAATAAACTGCTAATACACTTTGTTGTTCTTATCAGGGAATCCTCATTATTCAACAGGTGCAGGATGGTAAAAGAAGCCGCAGAGGAGTTCAAGAAAAGGCTGGAAGAAGGAACGCTCCCGCTACAGCTGCAGATGAAGTCAAAGCACAGAAATGGTGACTTGGTTACCCATCTAGAGGATTGGATCCTAGTCTTCGATAAATCATATGAAGGTCGAGCCTTATATCTGAGTCGAGATAGGGACGCACGTCAAAACTGGTGGAAGGGAACCAAGAATGACCCTAAAAGGCCATGGAGGCATTCAGACTATAGGAATTAAAATTTCCTTGTATTTTTTTTTGTAATCTTATTTTCAGAACAGCAAAATTTTGTACTCTTCATTTCAATATCAATAAAATTTTTACCTGTCTTGAAAGATTACAACTCGTAATCTACTGTGTTATTGTATGTTACAAACACTTAAATTTATCCTTGCTGTATTCATATATGAAACTTATCTTAATACATAAACTGTAAAGAACATGTCTGCGAACAGTTCATAGTTTAAGTTGTATGTATCTAGAATACAATGTAAGATTGTGCCTGTGTGCCAATCATAACATGTATCATTTCATATAAAAACTGAACTTGCCTGCGAGCAGTTTGTAATACCCGAGATTTCTGTTATGTAATTGGAACTTGTGACATTGTAATGATTGTACTTTTGTCTGAGTACTATTCTCCGTATTTCATAATCCGATGTTGTCGAGCGTATAATTTCGTGTATGTAATTCTGCGCATGTAGCGCACGCTATCGGCTATGTGTAGCGTGCGCTAATATGGATACATAGCGCACGCTACATAGGATCATTAGCGCACGCTATGCGTGGTCAAATTGATTGAGACGTGCGGTAGGTGAGATCTGGCCAGGGGACCCTTGTCGGATCGTGTCGGGATGTACCTGGATGGCTTTCGGGAAAACCCAAGTCAACGCCTTAGCGCACGCTACAGGTATGTGCATAGCGCGCGCTAAGTTCTGAGTACAGTTAAGTCAGTGAGCCGTTAGCGCACGCTACGAGCAGGGACTAGCGCGCGCTAATAGCCATTTCTTATAAATAGGACAACATCCTATTCGTGATTTCAGTTCTTTCTTCTCCCATACTCGAATTCTTACACTTGGAACGTAACTTCCTTCATCCTAAACACTTCATATCAACATCCTAGTTCGTGATTGAAGATCGTATATCATTGGAGAGTGGTGTTCAAGCCTTCGGCGTTGGATTGCTTCAATTTCCTCCGTGTTCTTCACTACCTTGAGGTAGGTGATTCTTCACCAATACTAGTAGTGTTCTAAAGGATGTTGACCATGTTCATCTAGTCAGTTAGATTCGTTATTAGTCGTACATCATGTGTTAGAAGGATATTTTCGACGTTTCGACACTTATTCATCGTATGATCCATTGAACCTTTTAGTATGTGGATTCCTAAGCATGTTATGTATCTTCAAAACCAATCGACCAGTATATGAAGATTACCTAGTTCGTATGTTTTACGTAAGGAATCAAATGTTTTGGGACTTGGAATAATCGGAACTTGGAATATTTTCTTGAAGATCGAAGATGAATTATGATGTTGAAATGATTATCCGTATATTTGTACCTCATGTTCATGGAACTTCCACAAACCTTATTAGCATGACATGCTTGAGGATGACTTGTTGTATCACCATAGAATTCATGAGTTCATCACCTTTCAATCCAGTTTTACATTAGCGATTCTGCCATGCAAGGTTAGCGCACGCTAACACTTGTAAATTAACGTGCGCTATCAGGGTTAAGTTAACGCACGATACGTACGTAACGTACGTTACGATGTCAGCCGAGTCAACTGTCAGTCCGTGGCTAGCGTACGCTAGGCTTATATGATAGCGTACGCTAACAGGCAGGCTTAGCGCACGTTACGTAGAGTACGTAGCGCACGCTAAGCAGTCCAGGCAGATTGTTTATTTTGAACTTTTGGGCCGTAGAACGAATTGTTAGGCCATCGTTCGACTTGAGGTGATTTGTATATTATTCCTTTTGTTAAGGTTCGAGCTTGTTACGTTGATCGAACGAGGCGGCCTTCGAGTGTGTTGAGATCATCGAAGTGTTTCGTTCTTGCCATTTTCGAGGCAAGTATCATATGTCGAGTTCGATTTATATTGAAACTATGATCATGCTTGTGGTTTTGTTCATATTGTTGAATATGAGATGTATTTCTGAAAATTCTCGTGATATTCGTTGTTATTTGTTCGTATTGATGAACATATTGAAATGCATATGAGTATGCATAGTTGATTGATTTATGGTATAAATGATCCGAGGGGATCATGAGGATCTATGCTGAGGGCGCTGGATCGAATGTCCACCATGCGTTGGTCCGACGGGATCATCATGGGGATCTATGCTGAGGGCGCTGGATCTTTGGATGGGTTTTCCACCACGCGTTGGTCCGACGGGATCATCATGGGGATCTATACCAAGGGCGCTGGATCGCTGGATTACCCTGTATTGTGTTGATGGAATCGTGAGGATTCGCATCGTTGGATTCCGGTAGCGGAAGTCCGTTTTGCATGTTTTATGATGCATTGATGATTTATTGTATTATGATACTTGTACTAGCATTGTTTTGCTAACCCCTTCGGGGGTGGACATTGTTTTGATGTTCAGGTAGCCGAGGAGCGGGGAGGCAACCACAGTACCGACAGGATGATGAAATGGCTCAGTGATGTGGTTGATGTTATTGTTATTGTTATTGTGATTTGTCTTCTTGGTTCGTTTAGTACTCGAGTACGTCTGTTTTAATAAGGTCATTTCGATATGGTTGTACAAGTTAACTCGTTTGATCGGTTGAATCAAATCTGTATTTGAACTTCAGTTGTTCGATTGGATTATTTTTACACTTCTTTTAAATTTAGCCTTTTAAATCCTTATCTAAAGGGTTTACGGCGCTGTAATTATTCCGAATATCTCGGGGTGTTACAGAATATGCTATCGGAGCTAAGATTCATGGATATCTTGGCAGTCGGGTTAGTTGGGTCTGTTTACGTTATTTGATTATTGGTCGTTCGTAACATCACTGCTGAGCCAGCATCGTCGTGTGGACCGTGGTTGTAAGTCCCTAAATCTCAAATACTACCGTTTTATTTAATTCATGTCTTGTAAACATTGATGGATGTACTTTGAGAAAGTTTGCCCTGGATATTGAGTATTTATGTTTACAGTATGTTGAGAGGAGGTCGTGGACGCGGACGCGGTCGTGGACGCGGACGTGGAAATGCGAGGCAAGAAGAGTCGGTATCTACCCCAGAGATAACCGCTAGTCGAACGGATTCCCATTCCGGGGGACAGCAGGGATCGGCAAATAATGATGTAGATCCTAACGTGCCAGGAGTACTTCAGCAGGTGGTTGCTCAGATAAACCAATTTTCTCAAGTTGTGGATCGCATGCAGACGGCAATGGGACAACAGCATAACGTGGATAATCGGGGAGATAAATGGCTTACCGAGGTCGTCAAATTGCATCCTCCGAAATTTGATGGTTCGACTGAGACGCTTTCTTGGGATCACTGGCTGAAGAAATTAGAGAAGATTTTTGTGGAGATTAACTGTCCCAACGATAGGAAGGTTCCGGTCGCCCAGTATCTTCTGACAGGGGAGGCTTTCGACTGGTGGGAGGCCATTCGACTGGAGGAGCACAATGTTGACTGGACGAAATTCAAATTGATGATGGAAGCGCAGTATTGTCCTCGCCCAGTTAGAGAGGCCCGAGTTCGAGAGTTTTTCTCACCACAGAACTCAGAAGCATCTGTGACGGACGTGATTAAGACTTTTAATCACCAGCTGACTTATGTGCGCCACTTGGTCAGGACCGAGGCGGAGAAGATTTTCCATTTTGACATGCGAATGAAGCCAGAAATTCAGCAGTATATGTTCGGATTTGAATGTACCACCTTGCGACAGTATCAGGACAAGGCGTTGGCCTATGATATGAAGGAGGCAGCAGTAGAGAAATCGACGGAAGCAAAGAAACAGAAGGTGTCTGGCAACTTCATGGAGGATAAGAGTAGCGGGACTTGCAGGGGTCAGTCCTCTTTTCATTCATCCAGGAGACCTCCGCATCCTTCTCGAGGTGGAAAGAAGTTCCGGGCAGCACCAACTGTTTCAGACGCGGGGAAAAAGTGTTATAACTGTGGCAAAGCGGGACATGTTCGACGTGATTGTTTCGCGCCTGCTGTGACCTGTTTCAAGTGTGGACATGAAGGACATCGTGCAACATTTTGTGGGAATGTGACCCGATATTTTGGTACTCGCATTCCTGTACCGGTTCCGAAGGACACTAGTGTGAACCAGATGCAGCAGAGTGGATTTCAGCAGCAGAACGTTGGAAAGAGAGAGACATCCAGTGCTGGTCTGTTCCTCCGTGTATTTACGAGATGAAGAAGGATGATCAGAACACAGCTGTTGCATCAGGTACGATTCAGATCCTTTTGCAACCAGTTAGTGTCTTGTTCGATTCGGGAGCTACGCATTCTTTTATATCTTTGAACTGTGTTAATCGTTTGAAAATCTCGTGCTTGTATAATTGTGAACCTTATGCTGTGGGATTACCGAGCGGAGAGAAAATTGTGGGAACCCTAGAAGCTAGGGATTTTCCAGTGTCTATAGAAGGAAGAGATTGGCCATCGAATCTTATTGTAGTTGACATCTACGGTGACGATTTAATTCTCGGAGATGATTGGCTCAACCGTTATGGAGCTGTTCTGAATTACCAAGAGAGAGTCATTTCTATCATTGCTGATGACGGATCTGAACACTTATTCCGAGGATGGAGACCGGGAAGCTCGGGAAAATTGATCAAAGCAATGAAAGCCGTGAAATTACTGAAACAGGGATGTCAGGGACTTTGGTGCTATGCCATGAGGAAAGAGGAAGGAGTAGAGCTCTCGTCTATTTCAGTTGTGAATGAGTTCTCAGATGTATTTCCTGACGAACTACCTGGATTACCTCTGCAGAGAGAAGTGGAATTCACTATCGAATTAGAGCCTGGAGCAGCTCCTATTTCCAGAGCACCATACCGCATGGCGCCAACCAAGATGTATGAACTCAAGAAACAACTGGAGGAATTGTTACAGAAGGGTTATATTCAACCGAGCGTTTCTCCTTGGGGAGCGCCCGTTCTCTTTGTCCGGAAGAAAGACGGATCCCTCCGACTGTGTATTGATTACAGGGAGCTCAACAAGATGACAATCAAGAATAAGTATCCTATACCTCGGATCGACGACTTGTTTGATCAACTGCAAGGGGCAAGGGTATTCTCGAAGATTGACTTGCGATCAGGATACCACCAGTTGAGAATTAAGGAATCGGATATACCAAATGCGCTTTCGATCCCTGCAGGCATTATGAATTTGTAGTAATGCCATTTGGACTTACCAATGCTCCTGCGGTATTCATGCAATTGATGAATCGGGTATTCTTGGAATACTTGGATAAATTTGTGGTCGTCTTCATTGACGACATCTTGATATATTCGAGGGACGCAGAGGAACATGCTGAACATTTACGTGTGGTTTTGAGCACCTTGAGGAAGGAACAGCTGTATGCAAAACTTTCAAAATGCGAGTTCTGGCTTAAGGAAGTAACCTTCCTTGGACATGTGATATCATCCGACGGAGTTCAGGTGGACCCGAATAAAGTCGAAGCAATCTTAGAATGGGAAGATCCTAAAAACGTGAAAGAAGTCCGAAGCTTCTTAGGACTTGCTGGATATTATCGCCGCTTTGTAGAGGGATTTTCTAAAATTGCTCGTCCGCTCACTCAGCTGTTACAGAAAACTCAAAAGTTCACGTGGAATGAGAAGTGCCAGGCTGGTTTTGACGAACTTAAGAGGAGACTGACGACAGCACCTATATTAGCGCTGCCAGAGGGAACTGATGGATTCATAGTATACAGCGACGCTTCAAATCAGGGTTTGGGTTGTGTGTTGATGCAGAAGGATAAAGTGATTGCTTATGCTTCTCTGCAATTGAAACCGTACGAGGTTAATTACCCGACTCATGATCTGGAGCTAGCAGTTGTGGTCTTTGCCTTGAAAATTTGGCGACATTATTTGTACGGCACTCATTGTCAAATCTTTACAGATCATAAGAGCCTCAAGTACATTTTCAGTCAGAAAGAATTAAACATGAGGCAGAGAAGGTGGCTAGAATTGATCAAGGATTACGACTTGGAGATCCTCTATCATCCGGGGAAAGCAAACGTAGTAGCCGATGCATTGATCCGAAAACCTATTTCTCTTCAAGTGTTGGAAGCTCTTACGTCCCAAACCAGCATTCAACGAGAACTGATCCGCGAAGGGATTGAACTATGGGCACCAGGAATCCAAGGGCAACTGTATGTGATGGAACTGACTTCATCACTAGTCGAGGAGATCAAATCTAAGCAGTTGAATGATTCTCTGACCCTTCGATTATGTGATGAAGTAAAGAAAGGAAAAGCCCCAGGATTCGTGATACAAGATGATGGAGTTCTGAGATTTCAGAGTCGACTTTGCGTTCCCGAGGATGATGATTTGAGACGGACAATTTTGAAGGAAGCTCATAGCGCGCCCTATTCTATTCACCCAGGCAGCAGTAAGATGTATAAGGATTTAAAGCAAAACTTCTGGTGGGGGAATATGAAGAAGGACGTAGCGGAGTACGTTTCGAAGTGTTTGACTTGTCAGCAGGTTAAGATTGAACATCAGCGACCTGCCGGGATGTTAAAGCCGCTTCCGATCCCTGAGTGGAAGTGGGAGGATATCTCGATGGATTTCATCACCAGTATGCCAAGGACTAGAACGGGAATGAACATGATTTGGGTTGTAGTTGATCGACTAACCAAGTCGGCTCATTTCCTAGGGATTAAAGATACATGGGGGCCCGAGAGATTGGCACGAGTATTTATTGCGGAGATAGTCAGATTGCATGGGACGCCGAGGACCATTATTTCGGATCGAGATGGTCGCTTCGTGTCGCACTTCTGGAAAGCAGTTCACAGGGCTTTGGGGACTGAGCTCAACTTTAGCACAGCTTATCATCCCCAAACGGACGGTCAGTCCGAAAGGACTATTCAAACTATAGAAGACATGCTTAGAGCCTGTGCTTTGGATTGGTCAACTGATTGGGAAGTTCATTTGTCATTAGTTGAATTCACCTACAATAATAGTTGGCATGCTTCAATTAAGATGGCACCATTTGAAGCTTTGTACGGGAGAAGATGCCGATCACCCCTATGTTGAGATGATTCTTCGGATTTGATCGGGACGGAACCGGAATTGATTATTCAGACTCAAGAGAAGATAGCTTTGATTTGAGAGAGACTATTGACTACCCAGAGTCGACAGAAGTCTTATGCAGATGTACGTCGTCGCCCTCTAGAGTTCGACGCTGGGGACCATGTACTATTGAAGGTGTCTCCTACACGAGTTATTTTCCGTTTTGGGAGGAGAGGCAAGCTTAGTCCGAGATATATCGGACCATTAGAGATCCTCGAGAGAGTTGGAGATTTAGCATACAGGTTGGCCTTACCGCCATCGCTGAGTCACGTTCACAATGTGTTTCACGTATCCCAACTGCGGAAGTATGTACCGGACCCCAGTCACATCATTGATTTCGATGAGATCGAGATAGCTAATGATGGCACCTTCGAAGAGAGACCAATCAAGATACTTGAGAGACGGATCAAACAATTGAGGAATAAACCAATACACTTGGTTAAAGTACAATGGTCACGACATGGAGTCGAAGAGGCCACTTGGGAAACGGAGGACAGTATGAAGACTAGATATCCGGAGTTGTTTTCATCTTAAGTTTCGGGACGAAACTTCTTTTTAGGGAGGAAGGATGTAATACCCGAGATTTCTGTTATGTAATTGGAACTTGTGACATTGTAATGATTGTACTTTTGTCTGAGTACTATTCTCCGTATTTCATAATCCGATGTTGTCGGCGTATAATTTCGTGTATGTAATTCTGCGCATGTAGCGCACGCTATCGGCTATGTGTAGCGTGCGCTAATATGGATACATAGCGCACGCTACAGAGGATCATTAGCGCACGCTATGCGTGGTCAAATTGATTGAGACGTGCGGTAGGTGAGATCTGGCCGGGGGACCCTTGTCGGATCGTGTCGCGATGTACCTGGACGGCTTTCGGGAAAAGCCGAGTCAACGCCTTAGCGCACGCTACAGGTATGTGCATAGCGCGCGCTAAGTTCTGAGTACAGTTAAGTCAGTGAGCCGTTAGCGCACGCTACGAGCAGGGACTAGCGCGCGCTAATAGCCATTTCTTATAAATAGGACAGCATCCTATTCGTGATTTCAGTTCTTTCTTCTCCCATACCCAAATTCTTACACTTGGAACGTAACTTCCTTCATCCTAAACACTTCATATCAACATCCTAGTTCGTGATTGAAGATCGTATATCATTGGAGAGTGGTGTTCAAGCCTTCGGCGTTGGATTGCTTCAATTTCCTCCGTGTTCTTCACTACCTTGAGGTAGGTGATTCTTCACCAATACTAGTAGTGTTCTAAAGGATGTTGACCATGTTCATCTAGTCAGTTAGATTCGTTATTAGTCGTACATCATGTGTTAGAAGGATATTTTCGACGTTTCGACACTTATTCATCGTATGATCCATTGAACCTTTTAGTATGTGGATTCCTAAGCATGTTATGTATCTTTAAAACCAATCGACCAGTATATGAAGATTACCTAGTGCGTATGTTTTACGTAACGAATCATATGTTTTGGGACTTGGAATAATCGGAACTTGGAATATTTTCTTGAAGATCGAAGATGAATTATGATGTTGAGATGATTATCCGTATATTTTTACCTCATGTTCATGTAACTTCCACAAACCTTATTAGCATGACATGCTTGAGGATGACTTGTTGTATCACCATAGAATTCATGAGTTCATCACCTTTCAATCCAGTTTTCTGTTAGCAGTATTCTGCCATGCAAGGTTAGCGCACGCTAACACTTGTAAATTAACGTGCGCTATCGGGGTTAAGTTAACGCACGATACGTACGTAACATACGTTACGATGTCAGCCGAGTCAACTGTCAGTCCGTGGCTAGCGTACGCTAGGCTTATATGATAGCGTACGCTAACAGGCAGGCTTAGCGCACGTTACGTAGAGTACGTAGCGCACGCTAAGCAGTCCAGGCAGATTCTTTATTTTGAACTTTTGGGCCGTAGAACGAATTGTTAGGCCATCGTTCGACTTGAGGTGATTTGTATATTATTCCTTTTGTTAAGGTTCGAGCTTGTTACGTTGATCGAAGGAGGCGGCCTTCGAGTGTGTTGAGATCATCGAAGTTTTTCGTTCTTGCCATTTTCGAGGCAAGTATCATATGTCGAGTTCGATTTATATTGAAACTATGATCATGCTTGTGTTTTTGTTCATATTGTTGAATATGAGATGTATTTCTGAAAATTCTCGTGATATTCGTTGTTATTTGTTCGTATTGATGAACATATTGAAATACATATGAGTATGCATAGTTGATTGATTTATGGTATAAATGATCTGAGGGGATCATGAGGATCTATGCTGAGGGCGCTGGATCGAATGTCCACCATGCGTTGGTCCGACGGGATCATCATCGGGATCTATGCTGAGGGCGCTGGATCGTTGGACGGGTTTTCCACCATGCGTTGGTCCGACGGGATCATCATGGGGATCTATACCAAGGGCGCTGGATCGCTGGATTACCCTGTATTGTGTTGATAGAATCGTGAGGATTCGCATCGTTGGATTCCGGTAGCGGAAGTCCGTTTTGCATGTTTTATGATGCATTGATGATTTATTGTATTATGATACTTGTACTAGCATTGTTTTGCTAACCCCTTCGGGGGTGGACATTGTTTTGATGTTCAGGTAGCCGAGGAGCGGGGAGGCAACCACAGTACCGACAGGACGATGAAATGGCTCAGTGATGTGGTTGATGTTAATGTTATTGTTATTGTGATTTGTCTTCTTGGTTCGTTTAGTACTCGAGTACGTATGTTTTAATAAGGTCATTTCGATATGGTTGTACAAGTTAACTCGTTTGATCGGTTGAATCAAATCTGTATTTGAACTTCAGTTGTTCGATTGGATTATTTTTACACTTCTTTTAAATTTAGCCTTTTAAATCCTTATCTAAAGGGTTTACGGCGCTGTAATTATTCCGAATATCTCGGGGTGTTACACAGTTCTTAGTATTAGGCTGAATGCTGAAGACCAGATCATTCGAACAGAAGACCAAGAAGTCTGCCCTCCTTCAAGACGCTAAAAGTCAGAGTTTTGGCATCATCAAGGATGTTTGGATAACATCATAAGGTTTTAAAAGGAAGACTTGAAAGGACTTGGCAAATTATCAAAAAGGGGGAAATTGTTGGGATAACAATCCCTGTATCGGGATTGTCAGGACAAAGAATCCCTGTATCGAAAAGATCAAATGTTTTGACAAATATGCCAATCCAGCATACAACAAGCAGCTATATCAAAAAGCTGATCAAAAGATATCAACCTGTATCGAAGACTTCTCGTAGCCCCAGCATAAAGAATCAATCATACAACAAAGGTGTCTTATAAAGACTAAGTATGGAAGCTGTCTCGAATCGACAATACAGCTATCATTCCATACAGCATCCAAATAGGACAAAGAAGGAATCTTTGTTATTCACTAAGTCAAAGTCCCATTTGAGAAGATTTATTTAAATACTAAAGGATAAAGTATTTAAATATCAAGCCGTCAGAGATCTTCAATCTAGCGCAAAATCCGGATCGTGTTTTATTCAAACACATCATCCCGTTGGAAAGGAATCTTGCTCAACGGACTTATATCAACGGATATATTTCAGAAAGCTATATATATCCCCAACCTTTGAAGATCCATACACAGGCAAACAAACGAACAAACGATCGAACTTATACGCAAGTGAAACAAGTGCTTACACGAATATTTAGAGCAAACATATCTCCCAAGGCATTCTGCTATTCTGAAAGAAGAGATATACAGTTCTTAAAACCGTGAACAACACATCATCAGCTAAAATCTAAGAAAGTTAAAGCTGTTGTTCAAATATTGTTCTAACCCTTGAACAAACCCATCAACCCTATGTGGACTGAGAATCCTTGCTCTTCCCAAACTGTGTGTGACGGACTTGCATTGAAGAAGATGAAGCTTCGGAACTGTGTGTGAAGAAGCCAGTCAAGTGAAAGCTCAAACTAATCTGTATGAATGGTTTAAGGCTAAGATCATTATATCAATCTGTGTGAACGATATACTGATTAGGTTTGATTATAAACACTCTCCAAGCGGTATCCTGTATACTTAGTGGCCAATAGAAAATATCACAGGTGTACCTGAAATCATCATGGCCTCTGGATTATCAGCCTTTTTCATCTTATAGATACGGGGTTTACCACCCCCAGTACCAAGTGTACCAGCCTGACTACCACGACCTGTCCCTCTATTCGCCCCTGTCGTGAGGTGAGAGGCGGATGGAGCAACACGATTATGAACATCAGACTGCCTTGGGGCATGAGAAGCCATAGAAGCCTATCTAGAAACATTCTGATAAAATTTGGCTCGATGACCAACAAGTCCACATATATTACAAGTAATGACTGGCTTCGGACATTTATCAGAATAATATCCCGGCCCTCCAAAAACAAAACAAATAAAAACTGACTAGTAGCTCGGGAGTGTGATCCCACTGGTCTAAGCGCCACTGGTGGCTGCTAAGAATGAGTAGGGCTAGAACGGGGCCTCTTGAATGTCGCCTGACCACCATCAGACTGATTCTGATTCACCGGTTTCTTTCCAGAGGACGACGGCTGCTTCTTAGCAATCTCTTTCAAGGTAAGCTCGAACTCGAGAACTTTCTCAGTGAAATCGGGAAGCATGGTACAGTCATGATTAAGTAACTACATACGTATATGAGACTTCAACCTCTTGCTGAAGTACTTAATCTTATCTGCCGCCATTCGAACAATAAAAGAGGCAAACGGGAGAAGTTCGTAGAACTTCTCAGAAATAGTCAATAAATCATCCTCATTAAAAGGATTCGGATTCAGTAGTTTAGATAGTTTGGCCTCTCGGAGAGGTGACGAATAATACCTCTCTAGCATGAGTGTTTTGAAATCATTCCAGTTACAGTTACCATTGATGGGTTTCACAGATAACCACCAAGAATGAGCGCCCTTACTCAGATAGTAAGCCGTTACAACAACTTTATTCTCCTCAGGATATTCGACCATGTCGAAAAGTTTTTAAAAATACTCGAGCTAGTGCACAATATCAGCCACTTCCGTTGAACCCTCAAATGTTGGCGGTCGCTGTCGAGAGATATCTCCAATAATCCAACTAACACTTCCACTTGAGGTGGCGGCTGGCGGTCTCTCTATTGCCCATGAGCTGTCGAGGCTTGCATAGTCCCCATCAATCTTGCCATCTAAGTCACATGGGCCACCATGCCCTGCATTAATAAGTAAGGATCGCCTCGCATCCCCTCACTATGTTCAGCATTTGGAGTACGGCTCCGAGAATTACTTGTCACCGGATAATTGGTAGCACTGTCGACCGAGTAGATGGCGTCACCGTCTGCCGAACTTTGGTCAATTGCCTCGTTTGCATGCGTATTAACTCTTGGCGTTGGGTTTTGGCCTACTCCACAGCCTCGGCCCTTCCTTCCACGATCTTTGGTTCCTCTTTCCATACTAGAAGTATGAAAAATCACAACCGTGAGCATAGTCCAAACAAATTTCGTCAAAATATACTAAGTTAACAACATCGTTGAGCCATATGCTCTAATCAATAAATCATCTGCACAAGTTGTGACAAACATCCGTCGATGTGAAATAAGAATGAACATAAAATCGAAATTTAAATCCAAAATACAGATTAAATAAGTATTACTTGTGATACCGAACCACAATAAATAATCATTTCTACGATTAGGAGTTCACTAATAGTATGGCCAGCGGCCTTATATTACATAGGATCCGAAAAATAAGTACAAACCATATGGAGATGGAATATACTTCAAAATACAACCAAACGATAATATAAATAATGCCGAATTAAAGTGATATTACACGGTTTGAACAATAACCGGACAAAAAGGCATGGGCCCCCCGATCTAGTATCCCTCGAACCCTTCGCCGTCACCGTGCTCTTCCCGTGCCTTACCTTTGTCTCGACCTAAAATACAACACAAGTATTTCGCCCAAAACACGGGGTCAGATATACATGATAAATGATTCTCCCGACATTATAGAATCCACATATATTAGATCTCAAAGAAAACATCCCGACTACTGAACATACCCCTCGGGCGTATGAACAATCATACATGGACTATGAATAATTAAACAATATGGCTCAAGATGGACATCACAGTACGCCCGATCCGGAAATGTGTCCGTGTACATGTCCACCCCGTATACGGAATCCAGAATATACGTGTGACAATGTACCTACTTAGCCTCACAAACTATGTCTCGTGTGCACAGTCCAATACAGAAATATCCACGTATGACTATATAAGTGCCCGGCTAAAAATCCTACACAATAACCAATCGGCACGCAGATATGATTCCAGATATGTCACGATACAACATGACAACGAATTCAATGAATCACATATCCGATTAAGGATCAAGAAAAACTCACCGAGGTGACAACGAGGACCAACGAGATTAACGATTCAAAGTGACATACTTGGGAATGCAATCCCATGATGCAAAACGGAAAAACGTCAAGGACAATATCAAATTACGAGTCACCAATTCATAAACATTTCATACACATGAAACGTATAATCATCACAAGAATCTAATCATCATTATCACCAAGCAAGATAACTTGGCTCAATTCCGTAAGCGAAAGATAGTCCTTCTCCAAATGATCAAATGGACGGTATCCTTGGTTAAACACTCAATCGAACAAGCAACCTTGAATGAAACGTAATTCATTCAATAACATATTCACATAATATTAATATCAATTCGTAGGAAACGACGCCCGCAACCTACTCGAATAATTCATTCCACCCTAATGAATACCTTAACGATTAATGAAAGGTTTCAATACATCTAATTCATCTTCCAAAATCAGATTACCATACCCAAAGTGTCCTTTAATACTCTTGTCATTCTAAGAACAAAACATCTTCAATTCACCAATAAAATTGGTTTAATCAAATTCTTATGTTCTATTACATCTACTATTATACGAGGATAGTCATTAACGAATTCATACTCAATATACTATGATATTATCATTCATAAACAACATCACCTTCTTAAGAAAACTATCTATTTAGCATGATGATCAAACACATTCTAGGTTATCAACACATTAGATTAATGAAAAGTTATTGTTGTAATTATCAAGATCCTTATCTTTCTTCAAAGATTTGTGAAGCTGAACCATAATGATTGTTAAAGCTTCTAAGATTTCTGAACAAGATCATCTAATCATATCTTTAACATTATCAAGTTCTTCCCAAGGTAATTAAATACCTAATATGTTGTTTAAACACTCTATGATATCAAGTTCTTGATTAAATCCAGCTATGATGAAGCTAACCGATCCAACAATGTTCTACTGAGCTAAATTCGTCCAGCAAGATGAGTATAATAACTACAAGCATGGTTACTATCACTATAACATCAAGAACACATCTAATCTAAACCCTCATTTATCATATACATCAAGAAGTGTTTAAAAACTTTAATTATAACCATGTTTTACTTGTTTAATTTGACTCTAGGTGAAGTATTCCTCATTATTAACACCAATATAGGAAAAGTACAGAGAATAGATGCACACATACCTCCAGAAATGATGAACAACTCTCAACACTACAAGAAAGTACACTCCAAGCTCAAGAACGCCTCCAAATCTTCAAGGTAATGAGCTCCACTCCAAGATTTAAGCTTTAAACACAAGTTGTAGGAGGTTGATATCGATTTTGGGGTGTAGCGGGACGATATATGGAGAGAAAATCGGTTTAAAGTTGTGAAGAAATGAAAAACAGGCTGTGTCTTTAAATAGATTGTACAACCTTAACGTACGCTATCGAACAAAATTAGTGTACGTTAACACTATTACGTACGCTAACAAGTAGAGGGTTACGTATGTAATCGAATTACAGGGGATACTGGATCGATTACACACGCCATTTACGTACGCTAACGAAGAGGGTATTCCCACTACGTCATAGATGGCTTTCTACAACACTTAAGGGGGGGGGGGGGTGTTACCTTCTTGGATGTTACCATAGCTATGAAATTTTGGACCTACCACAACGCTCGGGTTATGGTGTTACCAAATCCTGAAATAAATGTTACTCTAGCTATAAAAGGTGTAACTCTCAGTAACACCATGAGATGTGTTACCTTAGAGTACTAATAAACAAAATTTTGAATTTTATATAAAATTAAGTATTTAATAAATTTTTAACTTTAAAAATAATTAATTAATAAAACATTGAATCTATTTTTATAAAAAAATTATTCTATCAAATAATGAATTTTATATATATTTCATAAATAATAAAATATTTTTAATAAATTTAAATTGAAAAGGTTTTAAAATAAAGTAGTATTTAAAAACTAATAAATTTTGATTTAAATAATTCAAAATATTATTAAAAAAATCAAAGCTTGTAATAACTATGAATAATTACAAAATAATTAAAATAGTAAATTTAATGTCTACATATAATAATAATTTTAATCATTATAAAATACTATGATATAATGACTGAAAATGAAATAAAAATATATTGCATAAAATTTAAAGGATTATTAATATTAATTGAAGAGTTAACATTATAAATGCACTAGTAGAATAAACATCAAAGACTTCGGTAATGTATATTAGCAAAGTAAAAACAAACAACAACTTCGCTTTTCAATTTACTGAAGTAAAAAATCCACATAGACTTCAGTAAATGATACCAAACAAAAAAGTAGGAGCTAGTTAGAAATTTAAAGTTACAAAGACTTCGCTAATTTGATAATTACTGAAATAAAAAGTCTGAAAATTTATTTTTTTATCAAAAATTTTTACAATAGCGAAGTGTATGTCTCGAGACCGGAAATTGAAGAAGGCATTGGCCCAACCGAACAAAAATATTAATCGGTCAAAACCAAGACTTATTTCTTACCTCGTTCCCCACTTCTCTCTCTCTCCCTCCTGCATCTCCTACCCCGTTCCCATCCTCTTCCGCCGACTTGAGCTTCTGGACGTTCTATCTCCAGCGACCATGGCCAGCTCAACTCGGCGGCGTCCGTGTCCTAAATTGGAGTAGATCGGAGCGGCAGCCTCTTCTCAGCACGATTCAAGGACCTGGTTTGGGAATCCGAAATCCCAGATTCAACTCTAGGTAGAAGAGGAAGAAGCCATGGTCTCCGCTGCAATTACCTAAAAAAGTGATTGTGCGCGTCCCCACGCGCCGTATGATGGTCGTCCACACCGGATCTTGTACCGACGAGCTTATTAAAACAGCCGTAAGGGATTCCTTTTCCATTCATACTGATACTATCTTCAATGTATTTCGATGTTCATTGAATCAGCATTTATTTGTTGAAGTTATTTTTTCACGTAAGCTCGTATTAGTTCCTGTCTCAGATCAGTAATTTGGGTCAGTTGAAGGTTTGGGTGGATTGGTTTTTTTGCTAAACTCTTTTTTTATTTGTTTATTATTATTTTCTAGTTGCTCAACTTGTAACTAGCTGTACCTAAGCAAATTTGCCACGAACTTGTGGTTTTCCAGGATTAGCTGTGTGGCCACTGTCCAATCTTTTTTTTTTTTTTTTGGTAATGGGTTTCTGTTTTTCCTTTTTTCTGAATTTGATTGCTTTGCCAAAAAAACATACAGATGCAAACACTTGTGAAGTCTTTTATTGATGACTCACTATTGTAGCTTTTCATCTTTATTTTAATAGGGAAGTTGACGGTAACTACGTTAATCATTGAGGCTACTATCTATTTTTTCTTTTAAAAAAATCTGTCGTCGAGTGTGTTTGAATATGAGATAAAGCAAAACATCAGGAAAAGTGAAAGGACTATTGGTTTCCAAAAAAAAATAAGCAAAAAGTTAAGCTTTCCGAGTTTTACATTTGTTTTATTGGACTTCACTTTTTTTTTTCAGATAGAGTGGTGTAATAGATGCCAAGATGCATTGAACAATGTTGAGAGGCTATATCGAGAAAGACACAATGATGTAATACAGAACAAAGTTTTGCAGGTACTTGTTTATTCTGTATGGGGATTTAAATACTCAAAAGGGACATCGAATGTTTGTTTCACATATTGATTATGTTGGTGCTGCAAGAATCAAAATGGATGTTGTTATAGCCAGTATTTTAGTGAAGTCTTTTGTGATTTTTTTAATTTTTATTGCAGTTTTTGAATCGAAAAAATGATGATTTGAAGCTTTTTGATGAGAAAGATTTGAAGTCCGGGGACTTCAACGGATTTCATGCTGAATGTCTCACATATACATTTATTGGAAACCATAGGTTGAGTACCTGTCTCTCTCTATCTCTCATTTTCTTTTTTTGATGAGATTTCAACTCTTAATGTTTGGCAATTGGTATATATCAGGTGGGCATTTATCGACTTGACTGCAGGTCCTTTTTCATGGGGGCCTTCAGTTGGTGGAGAAGGTGTACGCACAGAACACGCCTACCAAATGTGGAAAAAACAATTGGTGCGATTGCAGTGTATTAGTTAGTCTAATAAGTTAAACTAGTTAGTCTCATGTATTGGGGTGCCCACCCGAAGCTTTCTCCCTTCATTGCATATGAAGAATTACGGTTTATAAATAGCCGATATCACGATGGAATTTGATGTTCTCAATGTTGTGTTTGAAATTTCAGAGATGAAGTCAAGATCATTTACAGGAGGCAATTCGAGAAGTTTGCGGTTCTTGGTGAAGTATGCATTTATTTGATTTTTCTTACGGTATTAAATTATGTGAAGAGAATTTTATGTATTTTGTCAAGGTTGATTAATGTTGATAAAATGAGCAGACACATTATTGCTTCGCTTTATGTGGTTATGAGTAATTTCTCTTTTAGAGTTTCAAGACCTCATTCATAATATTTTCCTTTTTTTTGGGGGTTTAGGTTAACAAATTTATACATTAAACATACACTATTAATTTGAGTAACCATGTGAAGATATAATCTGAAAATTTGATATAATCACAAACTAATTTTGATTATTCTTATTTCACCGCTTTGGCGATATACGATCGGGATTCGAGTTCACATACACACACATAATATGTAGTAGGACATTCGGTACCGATCTATTATTTACAAATTTCTGTTATCTAGTCTATCGTGGTAGAGAGTTTTGTTTTTATTTGGATTCAGAATTTTGTTCTCTAAACAAATTGTGGGGGACCGTAGTGATATATACTATTCTGCATTTTGAGTTTCATCTCTTTATGATGTTGTTATTTGCTTGCATGTTTTTTTAATTGGCGTGCTGGTGTTGGAGAAAAAAAGATATTGTTGAGTGGATTATAGGAGATGGTTTCGGTTCTTTGCTTGATCACTACTTGCATCTAGAACCTAAGCGTATGTAGGTTTGAATTGTCCCTTCTATCAAGATAAATTATCGTCTCTTCTCAGCATGAATTGTCATTCTATCAAAGATAAATTATCATCTCTTCTCAGCGTTTGGACGGATTATCGTTCCAGTAGGACATTTGTAAAGCACTTGTGACGCCTGCCAAGTTTCGGCGTTGACTTAAGGATGGCATATTGTATCATATCGGAACCTTTTACCTATACCGTATACTGGATTGAAAATTTTGGTATAGAAAAATTCACACTGATACGGTATTGGAAATTTCGGTGTATAAAACAGCCGTATGATGGTCGTCTAATTTATTCTCTTCTTTTTGTTTTTTTGCCTTTTTTCCTTTTCGTTTCTGTTTTGACAGGGTTTGGTTCTACTACCTGGGTCGAACAACGAATCTTGGTGCCAGGGATTAGAGGGGCTGGCTTCTAGATCTGCCGAATATTATAAGCAAGGGGCTCGTTTTGCAAAATGGTTTGCGATTTTTGTCATGATCTGTATTTCCTAAAAAAATTATTTGATATCTTTGGTTTTGCGTACCAATTTTCACTTTGCATCATAATACTTTAGGAGAACTGTTGTAAGCATACCCGGTGGTCCTTCAGCTCTAGCTGTTAAAGAGGCAGCTGGGGTCTTGCTCGTTATGCTGCAATTTCTCAGGAAATATCACTGCCAAACCTGAAATTTTAACCGGTAACAGTTTACAAGTTTTTTCATGTTTTGCTTAGGTTTCATGTCTCATCAAATATTAATATTTCTTATATTTATGGTACTCATATTTTTACGTTAAGCCCTTGATTTTGTGAATCTATTTGAGATCTTGTCTTACGAAGAACATGAATATTTTTGTTATTAGTTTACTTATTAGATGAACAATGAACAACCTTTCCTTCACGAGCTCCAAGACGCGGCAAAGGCATGCTTTTACTCTCCTCTTATAGGATCTGACCAATTTATTCTACCATAGCTTAATGAGAAAGTTCTTGCCGCGAAAAGCCAGAGTTGCCGGGTTCTTCTTTTTGGCCTTGTTATCTATTTTGGTGTTGAAATTTAACTTTTGACTCCTTAACGGTGCAGCCACTCTGGTCAAATCCTCTCAAAGTGAAAGATAGCACAAACAACGCAAAGAAGGTAAGAGTACCCAGACGATCTTAAAAAATATTCTGAAGCTTTCGTTGGAAAGCCGAATGAAGAGTACTGTGCTTGAATTTTAAACCTAGAGAAATAGGGAGGTAGGTGTTCTTTTTTATACTTTAGTTTATTCTTGAAAAGTATCAGAATTCGATAAATGATCCTTCAAATTTGGTGAAGATAAATAAACTTGGCAAATTATTTCTTTAGAACAACTAGTTTGTAGACCTTATTTTTCTGATAGTTGTTAACAGGCTACCTATTTGGATGCTTAGTAACCATCACTAATTATTGGCTCTTCTTTCTTGTTTCATTCTGCAGCTCTCTCGTTCAAAGAAGGTGAATTTTGTGAATGGACACCAACTCAGACAAATTGGCTAATCCTTGGCTAATTGAATAAATGTTCCGCATAATAGTTTCTTAGAGTCTATTTGTATATCAGTCTTAGACATTCAATGATGTAATTGGTTAAAAATGACCAAGTTATTTTCTTCTAGTACTTGTATATATGTATTTGGTGATGTAGTTGGTTGGTTTTGTGATTAGATATAGTTGTTTTTTTTATGATGGGATTATGTAGTTGGTTTCTCTTAATTGGTTTGTTGGATTTTTTAATGGGAAATGTTAAATATAAAATTTACATTTTTATTTTGTTAAAATGGAGTTGTTAAGTAATATATATATATATATATGTTGCAAATATTTTTCATTGGTAACACTTGTAACACCTAATGTGTTGCCATTGGTAATAATATAGGTGTTGCAATAGACTAAAAATTGTTGCAGATTTATGGCCCCACCCGTGGGCCCCACCAACGGACCCTATTAAGTGGGTCCCACCGGTGGGCCCGGCCTGTGGGACCCACAAAATGGGCCCCCTATGGAACCCACTAAATTGGCTTATATATTTTACAAAATTATAAAGTCTATTGCAACACGAATATGATGTTGCGGTAGAGTCCTTAGGATGTTGCTGTAGGGTCCTTAGGTAACAAATAATCCTATGTTAGCTTAGGATGATCCACATGTTGCCTTTGAGTCCAAAGGCTACTGCTCACAGAGCAACTTAGCTGAAATGTTGCCTTTGCCCATTTTGGGTCTGTGGCAACAGAAAATTGGGTCTAAGATAACACAGTTATGTGGTTGCCGAAGGCCATTTATGGCATAGTGCGTACGTTAAATAGGGTTGACTTTGACCGACACGACAGCCAATCACACTTCACGTGCATGGCAACGGGTATCAGCCTCATGTGCAGAAGTCAACTGATGCCTGATTCTCTCTTAACGTACGCAACTGGTAACGAATTACGTATGTTAAGACACAAGATTAACGTGCGTTAATCACACTATGTAGCGTACGCTACACTAACAGAATAGGTCCAAAAAATGCAACTCTCCAATCAATCATCAAATCAACAAACATAAGGTGAATAACAACGATAATTAACTCAATTCCATAACATCTCGACGTAAGTCATATAATAAATGCAACATGATTCAATGATAGTCAAATTATCTGAACAAAACAATAGTAAGGATGAAGGTTTACAGTCGGATATTACATACTCCCCCCCTTAAAAGGAGTTTCGTCCTCCAAACTAAGGGGCGAATAATTCGGGATATCTCGCTCGCATGCTATCCTCAGTTTCCCACGTAGCCTCCTCGACTCCGTGTCGTGACCACTGAACCTTCAGTAGGGGAAACGTCTTGTTCCGAAACTATTTGATCCTCCTCTCGAGTATCTGCACAGGACGCTCCTCGTACGAATGATCCTATGCTAATTCGATCTCATCGAACTGAAGTATATAACTCGGATCAGCAACGTACTTCCTCAACTGGGAGACATGAAACACATTGTGAATCTGACTTAAAGCCGGTGGCAAAGCCAATAAATAAGCCAGATCACCTACACGCTCCAAAACCTCAAATGGTCCAATGTACCTCGGGCTCAGCTTGCCCTTCTTCCCAAAACAGAATACACCTCGGGTGGGAGACACTTTCATCAACACATGGTCGCCAACCTCGAACTCAAGCGATCGTCGACGGTGGTCTGCGTAGGATTTCTGTCGACTTTGAGCCGTTAACAAACGACTCCTAATCAGAGCGATCTTCTCACGGGCTGCTAACAACATATCGGGTTCGGTACCCAAAGATTCTGACAGTTCGTCCCAACACAAAGGGGACCTACAACGACGGCCATACAATGCCTCATACGATGCCATCTAAATTGAAGCGTGCCAACTATTATTATAAGTGAATTCCACCAACGGTAGCTGGGTTTCCCAATCGTCCTTCCAATCGATAGCACATGCTCTCAACATGTCCTCTAGAGTTTAGATGGTTCTCTCGGACTGACCATCGGTCTACAGATGGAAAGCCGTATTGAAATTCAACTGCGTGCCCATCGCACGATGAACCGCCTTCCAGAGTGCGACACTAATCGCCCGTCACGATCCGATACAACACTCTTGGGGGTACCATGTAACCTCACAATTTCCTTAATAAAAAGTTGGGCCAGTCTCTCGGGACCCCACATGTCTTTAATCTCCAAGAAGTGGGCTAATTTGGTCAGCCGATCCACAATCACCCAAATCTTGTTCATTCCTCGATGACTCATTGGCAAGCTAGTGATAAAATCCATCGATATGTCCTCCCATTTCTACTTGGGAATCGGGAGCGGTTTCCGCATTCCTTCGGGTCGCTGGTGCTCAATCTTAACCTGCTGACAGGTTAAACATCTCGAAACGAATTCGGAAACCTCATGTTTCATATTCCCCCACCAATAATATTATTTCTAATCCTTATACATCTTACTAGACCCCGGGTGAATAGAGTACGGGGTAGCATGGGCTTCTCTCATGATAGAGTTCCTCAACTCCTCGTCTGCTGGTACACACGCTCGATTCCTGAAGCGTATCAATCCATCCTCGTGGATCACAAATCCAAGAGATTTCCCTTGATTGATTTCATCCCGAACTCGAGATAGGAATGGGTCCGTAACTTGTTTCGATTTGATTATATCATCAAGAGACGAAGAAATCTCAAGTGTGCAAAATTGTCCCTGAACACACTGTAACCAAACTTCAATCTCTGGCCTCATAATCTTCAACTACAATTCCCTTTGAGCTGTCAAGCGGCTAAGCATCTGCTCCTGCACTGTCTTATGGCTCAAGGCATCGGCAACCACATTTGCCTTGCCTGGATGATAAAGGATTTCGATATCGTAATCTTTGATTAATTCTAGCCACCTTCTCAGCCTCATGTTTAACTCCTTCTGAGTACTAATATATTTCAGGCTCTTGTGATCGCTAAAGATCTGACAGGTAACTCCATACAGATAGTGACACCAAATTTTCAATGCAAACACTACGGCTGCCAGCTCCAAGTCATGGGTCGGATAGTTAACTTCATAGGGTCACAATTGTCTCAATGCATAGGCAAACACTTTCCCTTCCTGCATTAGTACACATCCAAGGCCCTGTCTCGACGCGTCACTATACACCACGAATCCTTCCGTTCCCTTTGGTAGAACCAAGACAGGTGCTGAAATCAATCAACTCTTGAGCTCATCAAAACTTTTGCTGACATGCTTCCGACCACAAATACTTCTTATCCTTCCTCAGTAGGTTAGTCATTGGTTGTGAAATTTTGGAAAATCCTTCCACGAACCGTCAGTAGTAACCTGCTAGGCCGAGGAAACTACGAACTTCCTTCACGTTCTTCGGAGGTAGCGAATCTCGAATGGCTTCTGTCTTCTGTGGGTCCACTCTCACTCCTTTAGCTGATATCACATGCCCAAGAAAGATAACCTTAGGCATCCAGAATTCACATTTAGAAAATTTCCCATAAAGTTGTTCCCGCCTCAACGCATCGAGAACTTGGTGGAGATAACGTTCATGCTCTTCGTGGTCACAAGAGTAAATCAGAATGTCGTCAATAAAAACGACTACAAAGCGGTCAAGATAGTTAATAAAAACCCGATTCATCAACTCCATAAATACAGCTGGTGCATTTGTTAATCCAAATGGCATCACCACGAACTCATAATGTCTATAGCGAGTACGGAAGGCCGTCTTCGAAATGTCGGAATCTCGAATCCTCAACTGATGATAACCGGACCTCAAGTCGATCTTAGAAAACACAGCAGCTCCCTAAAGTTGGTCCAATAAATCATCAATACGAGGCAAAGGATATTTGTTTTTGATGGTTACCCTGTGCAGCTCACGGTAATCAATACATAATCGCAGCAATCCGTCTTTCTTTCGTACAAATACCAAGGGGACGCACTAGGTCGAATATATCCCTTTTCAGACAACTCCTCAAGCTGATTCTTCAACTCCTGCATCTCAGTCAGAGCCATACGATATGGTGCTTTTGAAAGTGGGGACGTACCTGGCTCTAACTCAATAATAAACTCCACCTCACGATGTGGAGGTAAGCCTGGCAACTCGTCTGGAAATACGTCTGGGTAGTCCCGGACTACCGGAATGTCGGCCAATTTGACTGGTCGATCTGTTGTTTTGGTCATGTAGCACCAATAACCAATACACCCTTGATTAAGCAGTTTCACTGCCTTCATAGCGCTGATGACTCTCCCGGAACGGCTGGGATTATCACCTCGAAAAATACACTCGAAACCATCATCAGAAGTGACGGTTACCATCCGCTTGCGGACACTAAGTATGGCATCATGACGATCCATCCAATCGATACCCAAGATTATATCATCCTTAGGTAAATCGACTACAATCAGATTTGACAACCACTCATGGTCGTTCATGCGAATCGGACAATCTTGGACTTCACGATTCCCAATAATTCTTCTACCATCGGGTAGACCAATCACATAAGGCTCACAATTGATAACATGGTCGAGAGGCAAAAAACTTAAACAAGAAGTAGATATAAAGGAGTGTGAAGCGCCGGTATCAGAAAGAACACACACCGGCTGAGAGTGGATCTCGAGTATACCTGCGATCATGCTGGCCTCGGGATCCTCAGCTTTCTTCATCTCGTAAATCATGGGTTTCGCATCTCCTGCACCATGTGTACCACTCTGATTCCCACGACCCATTCCCCTTTTTGCCGCGGTAGTCTGATAAGAAGCGGACGGAGGCACACGGTCCTGGACAGCAGACTGAATTGGAGCATGAGACGCTACTGGCTCACGTACGGGTCTATTCCTGCAAAAGCGAGCACGATGCCCATTCTTCCCACAAGTATGGCATGAGACGGCCGGCTTCGGGCATTTGGAGCTCACATGTCCATGATCTCTGCAGTTATAACACACAACAGATGAGGGGACCGCTCGAGAGTGCGATCCGACTGGCTTCGACGCCATGGGTGGTCGATCAGAAGGGTTTGGCAATAACTGGGGCTTCCTGAATGTCCCCCGGTTACTCTCAGTCTGGTTTTGGTTCCGAGATCTTTTGTTGTTGGGCTGTGGTTGCTTCTTAGAAATCTCCTTCGCGGTGAGCTCGTATTCCAGAGCTTTCTCGATGAACTCTCGCAGGGTGGTACAGTGGTGATTCAATAGCTTCATTCTCATTCGGGGTTTAAGCCTCTTGAGAAAATATTTGATTTTATCAGCCTCCGTTCGAACAATCGACGAGGTGAAAGGGAGAAGTGCCTGAAATTTATCGTCGACAGATAGTACATCATCATCCTCGGACGGGTCCGAGTTTAGCAATTCCAACAGCTTGGCCTCACGGAGTGTCCCTGGATAGTAACGGTCTAGCATGAGGTTTTTAAATTCCTCCCAGGTATAAGCACCATCAACTGGCCTCACTGAAAGCCACCAAGTGTGAGCGCCCTTGTTAAGATAGTAAGCTGCTACAGAGACGCGATTCTCTTCCGGGCAGTCCACCATCTCGAATAGTTTCTCAAAATGCTCGATCCAATGCACAATGTCACCAGGCTCAGAGGAGCCTTCAAAGGTCGGAGGTCGCTGGCGAGAGATATCGCTGATGATCCGACTCACGGGTCCGCCACTCACATGAGGTGGAGGATGAGGCCCCTGCTGCTGGCCAGTAGTGGCCCTCTGCATAGCTTCCATTAACTGACCCATCTGGGTCATCTGAGTTATCATGCCCTGCATCACAACGTAAGGATCAACACGCGCATCTTCACGCCCACTGTGGTGCAATTGGTCCCTAGAAGGCGAACCACTGTCTGTGAAACTATGATCCACATTCGCGCGTCTGTTGGCTCGAGGTATCGGGATTCGGCCCCTTCCGCAGCCTCGTCCCCCTCTGCCACGACCTCTCAGATTTCTTTCCATACTGAAAGAATCAATCATAATGATAACCATAAGTACAGTTCAAGATACTATTCAAAATTTATGCTAAGTTAATAGCAACAGGGAATCACATATTCAAGAAAACCGTTCATAATTAAGTATCGACACCACGAATGTTACACAGAATATCACATCGACATCAAGTCGAACAATTTCAATCATATAATTCATCCAGCATTTACCTCGAATTATTAATCAGATAAATCCTACCACAGATCCTCGAAATAACAAGATCAACAAATAGATCCATTCCGATATCAATATCATGTCAGTAATTAAATTATGGCTCGAAAAGTACATACCGTATTTGGCTCGTAGGGTCAGGCGCTTGCACAGGTCACACGTGACATGAAGGTCTTTGGATACTAGTTCATTCTACAACGACTCTTTAATGGGAAAACAACACACTCTCCGATACCATCTTCTGTAACACCCCAAAAGGCGGCTATTACAGTGCCGTGGATCCCCACACTGGGACCCACCAGGAAATATCAAAATACAGATTAAATAAGTATTACTTGTGATACCGAACCATAATAAATAGTCATTTCTCTGATTAGGAGTTCACTAATAGTATGGGCAGCGGCCATATATTACACAGGATCCGAAAAACAAGTGCAAACCATATGGAGATTGAATATACTTCAAAATACAACCGAACGATAATATAAATAAAGCGGAATTAAAGTGATATTACACGGTTTGAACAATAACCGGACAAAAAGACATAGGCCCCCGATCTAGTATCCATCGAACCCTTCGCCGTCACCGTGCTCTTCTCGTGCCTTGCCTTTGCCTCGACCTAAAATACAACACAAGTATTTCGCCCAAAACATAGGGTCAGATATATATGATAAATGATTCTCCTGACATTATACAATACACATATATTAGATCTCAAAGAAAACATCCCGACTACTGAACATACCCCTCGGGCGTATGAACAATCAGTCCCAAATCATCGAACATATCCAATCATACATGGACTATGAACGATTAAACAATATGGCTCAAGATGGACATCACAGTACACCCGATCCGGAAATGTGTCCGTGTACATGTCCACCCCGTATACGGAATCCAGAATATACGTGTGATAATGTACCTAATTAGCCTCACAAACTACGTCTCGTGTGCACAGTCCAATACGAAAATATCCACGTATGACTATATAAGTGCCCGGTTAAAGATCCTACACAATAACCAATCGGCACGCAGATATGATTCCAGATATGTCACGATACAACATGACAACGAATTCAATGAATCACATATCCGATTAAGGATCAAGAAAAACTCACCGAAGTGACAACAAGGACCAACGAGATTAACGATTCAAAGTGACATACTTGGGAATGCAATCCCATGACGAAAAACGGAACAACGTCAAGGACAATATCAAATTACGAGTCACCAATTCATAAACATTTCATACACATGAAACTTATAATCATCACAAGAATCTAATCATCATTATAACCAAGCAAGATAACTTGCCTCAATTCCGTAAGCGAAAGATAGTCCTTCTCCAAATGATCAAACGGATGGTATCCTCGGTTAAACACTCAATCGAACAAGCAACCTTGAATGAAACGTAATTCATTCAATAACATATTCACATAATATTAATATCAATTCGTAGGAAACGACGCCCGCAACCTACTCAAATAATTCATTCCACCCTAATGAATACCTTAACGATTAATGAAAGGTTTTAATACATCTAATTCATCTTCCAAAATCGGATTACCATACCAAAGTGTCCTTTAATACTCTTGTCATTCTAAGAACAAAACATCTTCAATTCACCAATAAAATTTGTTTAATCAAATTCTTATGTTCTACCACATCTACTATTATATGAGGATAGTCATAACGAATTCGATACTCAATCTACTATGATATTATCATTCATAAACAGCATCACGTTCTTAAGAAAACTATCTATTAGCATGATGATCAAACACATTCTAAGTTATCAACACATTAGATTAACGAAAAGTTATTGTTGTAATTATCAAGATCCTTATCATTCTTCAAAGACTTGTGAAGCTGAACCATAATGATTGTTAAAGCTTCTAAGATTTCTGAACACGATCATCTAATCCTATCTTTAACATTATCAAGTTCTTCTCAGGGTAATTAAATACCTAAAATGGTGTTTAAACACTCTATGATATCAAGTTCTTGATTAAATCCAGCTATGATGAAGCTAACCGATCCAACAATGTTCTACTGAGCTAAATTCATCCGCCAAGATGAGTATGATAACTACAAACATGGTTACCATCACTACAACATCAAGAACACATCTAATCTAAACCCTCATTTATCATATTCATCAAGAAATGTTTAAAAAGTTTAATTATAACCATGTCTTACTTGTTTAATTTGACTCTAGGTGAAGTATTCCTCATTATTAACACCATATACGAAAAGTACAGAGAAGAGATGCACACATACCTCCAGAAATGATGAACAACTCTCAACACTACAAGAATGTAATATCCGTAATTTTCGATTTTTGGTAAATTTCTTTTTTCGGCCGGAGTCTGTTTTGACGGCTCGCTCATGACTGTTTCGTCATTCTGAGAATGAGTAATTCTACACTTTTTGTCATCCGAGTTCGTTTCGGTGTTGTTTTGTTGAGTTCTGTGCTTTTTAGCGACTTTTCCGCACTTGAGTTCGATTCTTGCGAATCTCGTCCGAAACTGCTGTTTCGAGTTTCCCTCAAGTCCGTTTAACTTTGTTAGACGTGTTGTGAACTTCGGTTTGGTTATTCGATCACGTATCGTGATTTCCGGGCGTTTTGGGCCATTTTGTAATTTCTTGAAAGTTACGGGTATACATATCTGTATTTGTCGTCTTGACCCGTTTCTTGGTCGCGTATGATTAATTATTGCATTACGTTTTCATCTCGAGTCGTTGATGTCGTCCGCGAACTTTTCGTCGTGTTCGTTCCGTGCGTTTTCGGAAATCGAGGCATCGGGTCGCGGGCGGCCGAGTGGCCGACCGGCGGCAGATCGCCGAGCAGCCCGGCAGAACCGGCGTAGCGCACGCTATGGCCGGACGCCGCGCTTAGCTCGGCAGTGTAGCGCACGCCTGCCGAGTCGGCTAGCGTACGCTATTGGGCACAGGCGTAAGGATTACGAGGTTCTCGACTCGGCCAGATTGGCGGGTAGCGCACGCCATCTGTCGGTCGAGCGCGCGCTAACCGGCAGGGGTAGCGCCTGTGCCGCCGACTAGCGACGCACGGATGAGTTTGTTAGTCCGGGCTCTCGGATGGTCGGCTAAGCGCGCGAGCTTCCGGCCGTAGCGCACGCTAGCGGGAGTCGGCGGTCGAGTCATGGTCGGCGGACTGGTCGGTGGTGCCGGTCGTGCGGGCCATGGCCGAGTGTGCTCGGCCGACATCGCCGATAGCGCACGCTAGGCCGGAAGGCTAGCGCACGCTAGTTCCGCCCAAGATATAAATGACAGACAATGACTTTCTCCGTCATTTTCATTTCATTTCTCTTCGGTCATTGGGGTTTCGGAGGAGACGAAACCATGTTGTTGAACAACAAATCCATGAAGTTTCGAGTTTATATCACCGATCAATCGTCTATAACATCCTTCGATCCAAATAATCAAGGTTAGATCTTTAGAACCCTACTTTTGGGTAGATTTGGGGATTTTCGCGTTTTTGTCCGATTCGTTCCGTTTTGTCGATTAATTCATGATGAATATGATTAATCTTGTTGGTATTCTTAGTTTCCCTACGGATTCATGGTATATTTCGTGATTTTTACGGAATCGAGAGGGTTTGGTTGTGGTCCGCCCTCGTTGTTGTTTATATACGAATATACATGAATCGTAGGCGGGTTTTCGGGTGTATTCCAATTCCGTATTCATTTAGAAATGGTTGTGATTGTATTCTTCGAATCGTTAGGTTCGGTTTCATTGGTTCCTAGCGTTCGTCGGTGACTTTTCTTTCCGTTCATTGCGTCGTCAATAATTCAAGGCAAGTATTTTTGGAAACCTTTAAGCTTAACATGAAATGGTGATGTATATTACTTGTGTGTAACTCACCTTGTGTTGGCCCGACGGGGTCAAGGAGGGAAATCTATGCTTCCGCCCTGGATTTCACGAGTTTTCGTACCGCTATCCAACTCGGGAGGGTCCTTGTGAGGCCTCGAGGGAGAATGTATGCTGCCGCCCTGTTCTCACGGCATAGCGTGTGCGTGGTTTTGTTTTTCTGTAATTGTAGCCAACTCGGGAGGGTCCCTGTGAGGCCTCGAGTGAGAATGTATGCTGCCGCCCTGTTCTCAAGGCTAATTGTGGACGGTATGTTTTCCGGAAAAAGACATGTCTAGTTTTAGTTTTGAAATGATATTGGTGCATGTACTATGAAATGTGTAAGCGATTGGTTTGCCTTGAATACTTGTACTAGCGTAATTGCTAACCCCTTTGGGGACCCGTTGTCGGGGAAATTCTTGTTATGTATTTCGTGTTATGTTCGGCCAGAGCGAGCTACTGGATGGTACGAGGATGTCGGCCAAGGTTGTTGACATGTGCAATTGAGTCTTGTTATTTTCTACTGTCTCTTTTGATGTGGATGTTTTCCAAATTGTAAACTTATAGATTGTACTCGCGAGTACTTAGGCTTTTTCCTTTCGGATTGTGTTTGGACTTCGTTGGAGTTACCGTATTTCTCGGTTGATGTTTATTATGCCGGTTGTACCGGACGTGTTGTTTTATGTTCTTGTTGTTAATAATTGTTTCCTTGCTAACCGAGACGGTTAGTCGAGAGGTGTTTTCTTGTGTTAGCCTGGTGGATCCCATGTAGGGGTCCACGGCGCTGTAATACACCTCGAATATCTTGGGGGTGTTACAGAAAATGGTATCGGAGCTCTAGGTTTATGGATACCTAGGCTTGTTGGTTATTTGGGTCTAGTTGTGTTTTGTTTTGCACATTGTCACACCGCTGCTGGCATATCAGTACATCCAGTGCTCGTAAGTTCTCCTTACTCGATTCTCTTGTTTTCTCGTATTGAAATTCCACTTCTTGAACTGTGATTGCCTCTCTCGTACTTATCGTCGAGTTGTTTTTCGATCCATCCGGTTTGTGTACTTTTGATTCTAGTATTGCGCCGTCCTTTGTCTCTCTGGAGTATGTGCGCCGTTCTGGGCTTGACCGTTTGTCGTTTTGCGAGCTTTCCATCGCTAAACTTCCTAGCATTGGTGGGATCGTTGGTGATCGAAAGATCCGAGTTTTGCTCCGTGGTATATTGTGAGAGGGCTTGACTCCCTAGTCTTTTGTTGTATGATGGAATCTGTGTTTGGTAATTGCGATATACTTAATGTATGTTGAGCCGAATGTACCGATGAGTTGGACACCGAAGGGTGCAGTATGATGTAGAAGTTTTGAACATTGATATGTTCCGGTATAGGTATTGATGGCAGAGTTTGTTGAGAAACTCACATAGCTGGTTTCGACATACGTCCAAATCGGTGATCTTTGGTTACGCTGTTAAACTTGAAGAAATAGTTTGACATATGCTTGGAATTAGTATTTCCGAGTTGCGCTTTTTGAACTGGTGATTTTTGAACGTCGTATATGAGTGTGTCCGGAAATTGTTGGTACTTGGCTAATTATTGTTATTTACAACCAATGTGTTTCTATTAATAATAATACATGCGGCGTGCATGCTTGAAAATCTCTGAGACTTGATCGTATTGTGGGTTTTTGAAAAGTGACATGAATTTGGGCGAGCCAGCCTTGTATTTTCAAATAAAACCTTGTGTCGTATTTAAAGGTCGTGTTTAAAAGTGTTTTAGGACATTTTATAAAATGCTACCGCTGTTAAGCCCTTGTCGTGTTTGAAAGGGTCTTGAAAACGATTTTTAACTTATCGGTTTTATTTTCGAATAACTAGAGTATACGATTTTAAAAAATCAGATTAGCCTGAGGAAACCTAGGCTGTCGAGTCAAGTTGTGTTGGTTGAGTTTTGTCTCGTCGGATTTTGTCTGACTTAGTCGCATCGCGACGCGTCGTTTGAGATCATTGGTCGTGATTAGTATCGAGGGGTGGTCGTCACTTACGTGCGACCTATGGATGTTAAACTCCCTTCTTTGTGTTGTGCCTCGCGTGACACGAGTTATTTGTTTGATTAGTTGTTAAATGACGGAATCCTTCTGTGGATTTTAATTTCACGATATGTGTTTATTAGACTCTCGTATTTGGTTTATACGAGGAGTGTCGTCACTGCTAATGTATTTTCGTACCGTATTTTATCCGCTGCGTGAGTTCTTTCAGACGGCTTTCGGTATTTTGCAAACTGGGTTTTATTTCGAAAAACCGATTCCTTGAATCAAGTTTTGGCATTTTGGCCTTGAATATTTCATGATGGTTTGACAAATGATTTTGTGAGCTTTGGAAAAATATTACCGTCATTGGTCTTTTTAGCATTTTCGAAATGAGATGGGAAATTGTGCTTAGCCTGGTAAACCCATGTGAGGAAGGTTTACGGCATGTAACTTTTCGGATATGTTCTGTTGTTGTCTCTGTGGGTCATTGGCGCACGCTACGCTTTGCGGCTAGCGCGCGCAAGAGTGCATTAGTAGCACGCTAAGGGGAGGATAGCGCACTCTACCTGGTCGTTCAGGGCAGTCCAGGAGCTACTGGACTGGGTCTGAAGTTCTCGTTAGCGCACGCTAACACTTGGGGTTAGCGCACGCTAACAGTGTATTTTTGGCCGGGAGTTTGGTTTGGTGTCGTGATAGCGCACGCTAACCTTAATGATTAGCGCACGCTAATTGCGTCCAGTATAAATACTGGACACCAGACTAGAAGTTGCATTTTTCTTCATTTCTTCTTCTTCCTCCATAAGTTTGAGACGTAGCGACTCGGTTTCGCATCTGGGCTGATTTTTCTTCCATCCAAAGGTGTTTTGGAGTATCCTAGATGATTTTTAACATCATCTAATCCATTGTTCTTCGCCGAATCTAGGTATTTTCTTGAATCCCTAGAGTTGACTTTTTGGAGTTTTGTTCTTGATATCGTTTTCCATCCAGTTTTGATAAACCGATTGTTGTTTTAACGATGTTGTTAAACATATCCTGAGGATTGTATATCATTGTCGTGATTTTGAGCGATTTGATGCGTGTGATATGATGTGTTTAAGTGAATGTTGATACGTGCGAATTTTGGGCATTTTGGCCTATTGTACTTCTGAAAAACCTTGAGTATCTTAGAAAAAAATCCTCGAGACGTACTTTTAAAATAAATTATTTTCTCACAGTGCTCTCAAGATGCCTACTAGTGCCACGCTATGTTTCAAAATTATTCTACTTTGAGGATCAAAATATTTTGAAATATTTCTAATGATTTAGAAACGCATTCGCTTAAACTCGAAGGTCGAATATAGCTGAAAAGTTTTAATTTAACGAAAGGTGTCTTCATTTTTCTATCAAACGCAAGATGATATTTTTAAAGTCTCGATGACGATGTTTGTACTACTTTTTGATATATGATACTCAAGATCATCTGGTGCTTGCAAGTTATTTTCAAAAGATGGTTTTCATTTTCAAAACCTATCATTCCTGTTTGTGGTCCGGGAATATATGTGTGATGTTCGTGCTCTCGTTAGGGTGCTAACCCCCGAGTTGTTGTTGAAATGGTGGTGTGAGCGTTGAGTCGTTCGCCACACAGTTGTCGTGGTAGCCTCTGTGAGGGGTGTGATATTGGTATTGGATGTTGTCTCCTCGTAGCGGTTTATGCGTTATCGCATATATGCGAGCTGTTAGAGCTCGGGTTGGTATGATTGTGTGCATCGGTGATTGTTCCGCGTTGTGTCGATTGCTTGTTATATTGTTACCTTGGTTCCGTTGTTGTGAGTTTCGGGGGCGAGGCCAAAGGTAATAGCCGTACTATTTTGACTTCTATATTTTCTCTTTCTCCAGTCTATCGATTCGCTCGTGTTCATTGATACCTTCTGAACTTGTTCTGTACCTTGGTTTCATCGTTCGAGCGAGCTGTAATCTGGTTTTGAGTCGATCTAGTTATCGCTGTGACCTTTCCGAATTCGGTTCGACTATTGTGAACCTTGTTCGGAAGTAACATCTTTTGGTTCTAATAGTTCTTTTATTCGAAGTGGATCGGATTTGAACTTCTGTATTTTTGGCTCTATCGATTCGTTTATGCTCGTTAACATTTATGAACTTTCCCTATCCCTTGCTTTTGTTGATCGAACGAGGGTGGTATTGTTTCGAAATAACTCGTTTGTCGTTGTGGCTTTTCAATCGCTATTCCCTTTCCTGTGGATATTGTGGGAATGCACGTCTTGCTGTTTTCACCAGGTCATCCTGGGAGTTGTTGTTTGAATTTTATTATCCTACGTGTTTCGGACAAGATTGTTCGATTTTTGTTGTCTCAATCGTTTGTTTGTTCGATTTTTGTTCTCGTTTCGTGATTGTTGAGCGTTCAGGCTCCTTCGTAATTCCCTTAAGTTCGGGAAATTAGTCTCGTTGTGATCTTCCAACCCTTGGGCGGTGGAATTCCATATTTGTTCAGCGTTGACTCGCGTTTTGGTTGATGAGCCGTTGGGTTGGTCAATCGTATTGATTTTCGTTCGTTGAGTTTTGTGATTGTTCGGATAATCGACTCGATTGTATTGTCTATTTGATGACGCTTGTCACTCGTTGATTTTTGTATGTCTCTTTGCGTTACTTGCAGCGTTTCGCCATCGGGCGCGAGTCTTTGGTTTTTGTGTATCTCGTCGAGCTTTCCTGGCAAGGGATATTGCTTCTGCCTACTTATTTTAAGTTTCGGGACGAAACTTCTTTTAAGGAGGGTAGAATGTAATATCCGCAATTTTCGATTTTTGGTAAATTTCTTTTTTCGGCCGGAGTCTGTTTTGACGGCTCGCTCATGACCGTTTCGTCATTCTGAGAATGAGTAATTCTACACTTTTTGTCATCCGAGTTCGTTTCGGTGTTGTTTTGTTGAGTTCTGTGCTTTTTAGCGACTTTTCCACACTTGAGTTCGATTCTTGCGAATCTCGTCCGAAATCTGCTTTGAGTTTCCGCAAGTCCGTTTAACTTTGTTAGACGTGTTGTGAACTTCGGTTTGGTTATTCGATCACGTATCGTGATTTCCAAGCGTTTGGGCCATTTTGTAATTTCTTGAAAGTTACGGGTATACATATCTGTATTTGTCGTCTTGACCCGTTTCTTGGTCGCGTATGATTAATTATTGCATTACGTTTTCATCTCGAGTCGTTGATGTCGCCCGCGAACTTTTCGCCGTGTTCGTTCGTGCGTTTTTAAATCGAGGCATCGGGTCGTGGCGGTACCGGGCCGAGCAGCCTTTGAGTGAACCGGCCAGAAGCGCACGCTATGGCCGGGACGCCGCGCGCTTAGCTCGGGCAGTGTAGCGCACGCTGTCGAGTCGGCCAGACGCCATCGGGCACAGGCGAAGGATTACGAGGTTCTCGACTCGGCCAGATCGCGTAGCGCACGCCATCGCCGGTTGTAGCGCCGCGCTAACCGGGCAGGGTAGCGACGCCGCCGGCCGACTAGCGTGCGCACGGGATGAGTTTGTTAGTCCAGGTGGCTCTCGATAGCCGGGCTAGCGCGCAGCTTCCGGCCGTAGCGCACGCTAGCGGGAGTCGGGCGGTCGAGTCATGGTCGGCATAATTGGTCGGTGGTGCCGGGTCGTGCGGGCCATGGCTGAGTGTGCTCGGCCGACATCTTGCCGATAAGCGCACGCTAGGTCGGAAGGCTAGCGCACGCTAGTTCCGCCCAAGATATAAATGATGACAGCCGACTTTCTCCGTCATTTTTCATTTCATTTCTCTTCGGTCCATGGCCGGGTTTCTGGAGGAGACGAAACCATGTTGTTGAACAACAAATCCATGAAGTTTCGAGTTTATATCACCGATCAATCGTCTATAATATCCTTTGATCCAAATGAATCAAGGTTAGATCTTTAGAACCCTACTTTTGGGTAGATTTGGGGATTTTCGCGTTTTTGTCCGATTCGTTCCGTTTTGTCGATTAATTCATGATGAATATGATTAATCTTGTTGGTATTCTTAGTTTCCCTACGGATTCATGGTATATTTCGTGATTTTTACGGAATCGAGAGGGTTTGGTTGTGGTCCGCCCTCGTTGTTGTTTATATACGAATATACATGAATCGCAGGCGGGTTTTCGGGTGTATTCCAATTCCGTATTCATTTAGAAATGGTTGTGATTGTATTCTTCGAATCGTTAGGTTCGGTTTCATTGGTTCCTAGTGTTCGTCGGTGACTTTTCTTTCCGTTCGTTGCGTCGTCAATAATTCAAGGCAAGTATTTTTGGAAACCTTTAAGCTTAACATGAAATGGTGATGTATATTACTTGTGTGTAACTCACCTTGTGTTGGCCCGACGGGGTCAAGGAGGGAAATCTATGCTGCCGCCCTGGATTTCACGAGTTTTCGTACCGCTAGCCAACTCGGGAGGGTCCTTGTGAGGCCTCGAGTGAGAATGTATGCTGCCGCCCTGTTCTCACGGCATAGCGTGTGCGTGGTTTTGTTTTTCTGTAATTGTAGCCAACTCGGGAGGGTCCCTGTGAGGCCTCGAGTGAGAATGTATGCTGCCGCCCTGTTCTCAAGGCTAATTGTGGACTGTATGTTTTCCGGAAAAAGACATGTCTAGTTTTGGTTTTGAAATGATATTGGTGCATGTACTATGAAATGTGTAAGCGATTGGTTTGCCTTGAATACTTGTACTAGCGTAATTGCTAACCCCTTTGGGGACCCGTTGTCGGGGAAATTCTTGTTATGGATTTCAGGTTATGTTCAGCCAGACGAGCGAGCGCTGGGATGGTACGAGGATGTCGGCCAAGGTTGTTGACATGTGCAATTGAGTCTTGTTATTTTCTACTGTCTTTTTGATGTGGATGTTTTCCAAATTGTAAACTTATAGATTGTACTCGCGAGTACTTAGGCTTTTTCCTTTCGGATTGTGTTTGGACTTCGTTGGAGTTACCGTATTTGTCGGTTGATGTTTATTATGCCGGTTGTACCGGACGTGTTGTTTTATGTTCTTGTTGTTAATAATTGTTTCCTTGCTAACCGAGACGGTTAGTCGAGAGGTGTTTTCTTGTGTTAGCCTGGTGGATCCCATGTAGGGGTCCACGGCGCTGTAATACACCTCGAATATCTTGGGGGTGTTACAAAGAATGTACACTCCAAGCTCAAGAACACCTCCTAATCTTCAAGGTAATGAGCTCCACTCCAAGATTTAAGGTTTAAACACAAGTTGGAGGAGGTTGATATCGATTTGGGGGTGTAGAGGGACGATATATGGATAGAAAATCGGTTTAAAGTTGTGAAGAAATGAAAAACAGGCTGTGTCTTTAAATAGACTGTACAGCCTTAACGTATGCTATCGAACAAAATTAGCGTACGTTAACACTATTACGTACGCTAACAAGTATAGGGTTACGTACGTAATCAAATTACAGGGGCTACTGGATCGATTACAAAGGCCATTTACGTAAGCTAACGAAGAGGGTATTACGTACGTTAAATAGGGTTGACTCTGACCGACACGACAGCCAATAACACTTCACGTGCATGGCAACGGGTATCAGCCTCACGTGCAGAAGTCAACTGATGCATGATTCTCTCTTAACGTACGGAAATGGTAATGAATTACGTACGTTAAGACACAAGATTAACGTGCGTTAATCACACTATGTAGCGTACGCTACACTAACAGAATAGGTTCAAAAAATGCAACTCTCCAATCAATCATCAAATCAACAAACATAAGGCGAATAACAATGATAACGTCTCGACGTAAGTCATATAATAAATGCAACATGATTCAACGGTAGTCAAATTATCTGAACAAAACAACAGTAAGGATGAAGGTTTACATTCGAATATTACAATGCGATGATCTCCTGATACTATAAACAGAGTATACATTAAACAGCTTAGAAAGGGAGAATATAATAAGTTGTATGTTTTTCAAAGTTAATTGCGTAGCGGAAGACTAATAGTGAGTTGTTGTAAGTACAACAACTAGGTACTCTCCTGTTTGCTTGATGCATACATGGTTTTCAAAATGTATACTTCAAATCATAGTTATAAATGAAAACGATAAGGACGAAATGTAATAACACACAGATATAAGTGGTTCGATGTAAATCCCTCAACGTCCACTGGTCCTCCACACAAGAGTAAAATGTTTATTAAAATCACTACCTCTCTACTCAAATCGAACAAAGTAGTGAGTGAAAAATATTAATCCATTGTTGAATCTTTTAAAAGATTTATGTTTTTTTAATTATTTGCCTTTTGAGTTTGTTATTATTTTTATATTTATTATTATTATTATTATTTTTTTTACCATAAAACATCACTTTATTAAAACCTCAAAGGATTTACAAGAAATTAGTGGGAAGCCGAGAAACCAACTGGGCCCCCACTCCTCTAGCAATAGCGAAACTAATACGATTAAAAATATGACCCGCAGCACGAGCCCCAATGTCTTGAGTCAAGGAGAAACGTCTAATACACTTTAGTAAGGTTACCGCCTCTTTCTCAAGTTCTCCAAAAGAAGAAAAAGAAAAGGGGAGGAACGTCTAATACGCTTTATTATTATTATTATTATTATTATTGTTATTATTATTATTATTATTATTACTACTACTAATTATGATAAGTATTACAGTTATTACTAATTTTGTAGGATGTAACATATTGCAAAGAAATAAACCTACTAGTTGATCTACGGAAACAGTATCTTTGGATAAACTAAATTGTACGATGAGAAATAATGCAATTAAACTAAATGTCTAAAAATATTGTAAATAGAAAATAACAACTAATATCACAATCTAAATTTACTACTACAAGATTCTAAAAATTAACTTAAAATTTTAAGATTTTTTTTATTTTGCGGGGTTTTTTTATATTTTTTATTTTCAGTTTTTATATATTTTTTTTCAATTTTATTGTATTTTTAGACTAATAATATTAAGATGATATATATATATATATATATATATATATTATGGAATATTTCTTTCAGGTAATTTTTTAAGAAAAAACAAAAAAATAAAATATATTATGGAATTTTTTTAAGATACTTCATGGAATTTATCTTTGAGGTAACTTTTATTGTATTTATGCAAACAAGAAGACAAGAACGGTTTTTTTTTTTTTGCCAATTTTCATTTCTGGTTTTTTATTTTTTTTTAAATTTTCAGGTTTTTTTAATATCTATTTTCTAGTATTTGTCCTTTTTTAGAATTTTCCAATTTTATTTAAAAAATAGGTTTCTATTTTTATTAAAAAAATCAAAGTTCGAAAATAGAAATAACATTTCTGTTTATTATATATACTCCTGATTTTTAAATAATTAATCTTTAATCTGTTTTTAGATTTCTAGATTTTTTTTTAAAATACCAGCTTGTTTGTTTTAAAGCAAATTTATTTTACTAAGAATAAAACTAGCAAGTTTTTTTTATAAAAAGAAAATTCAATTTTTATTTATTTACGGAGAATAATATTACAATTTTTTCAATAAAAACAGTTTATAAATACATTCCAGATTTTTTTGATTTTTCTTATTTTTCTTATTTTCAAATTTTAAATAAAAATTTCTGATTTTTAATACTAATATTTCAGATATATAATATTTTTAATTTTTATTGTTAATAATTTTATTATTTTTTACTATTGCACACTTTTATTATTTTTCATATTTTTTTATTAACATAAAATGAAAATAAATTCTACTACTAACTATTATTTAAACTAACACAATATAAAATGAATATTAAAAAGACAGATAATAACAATAAAGAAAAACAATAAAATAATTAACTTGTACAGTAATTTAAGTAACTTGGTGACAACAATCTTCTTGTACTTCGTTTACGCCTCCCTGGCAACGGCGCCAAAAACTTGTTGTTGTTTATAAGTCTAATACTCGCAAGCACACAATTCGTTCGGTGTAGATATGCGATGCAAGGTCGATTCCATAGGGAGGACTATGATGGTGAAGTAAAAATATTTATATCGTATTACTAAATTACATTAAATTCTAGTCTAGTCCTAAATAATTTGATTGTTGGAATGATGGATATAATTGCAATATATAAAAAGAATTTTTAAGTGAATTTTAGATAAATAGATTTTTAAATAATTTACTAAGGTTTAGAATCCACCAATGTCTATTTATTCTTTATTTTAGATATTAATTCCATGAAATTCATTAAATAGATTTTGAAATCAATCTCACTATTTCCCTATAGATTTAACAATAAGTTCAAAATTATTATTTAAAAATAGATTTTTCTTCGCTTGATAATTGTAATATCTAATCGTTATATGTATCCAAATTAATGAAAAACAAATAATCAAAGAAATTAACTAATATCAAGAATTACAAAGCAGCGTGAAATTTATAACTATAAAAAATACGTGATATAATTCATGAAATAATATTCCTGTTGAATCGAAATCATACTAAAAATACAGTTGGAATTATTATATAAATATTAATATATTTGACATGGTTTTATCACAACTCCAGTAAAAGAAAATTACTCACTCATAATAACAATATAAATAAATAAATATTCCATAATATTATTTCTCAAATATAATTTTATTACACAATATTTGTTTTTCTCGCTTTTACAATATAATATCTTTATTCTTTCTTCTTTTACTCTCTCACCACCCAACACCTTCCTCCCCTATTTTTAATAATTCAAAATAAATAAAATAATAATTCTTAAAATATTTAATTGCCACAAACAATAATTCGCGGCTGCCAAGGAGGTGCTGACATCAGATGATAGTTGACTTGACTGTCCAATCCGGTATAGACACGTGGTACAATATAGTCTGTCTATTTAATTGTCCTTCGAACGACCATAACTTTTTCATACGAACTCGGATTCAGATTAATTTTTTTAAAACGATCATCTCGATGAGATGAATAAAACGTGGCTAGTCGTTACTATATTTTAATTCTGGAAAAATATCACCCTTGAACCAATTGATCTGTCTTCTATTGGTTGGTTATTCTGCGGATATAATTTAATTCTAATTAAATTCTACAAAAGTGAAATAATTTAAATATATAGTAAAAATTATAAATTGCCACACAAAACAGACAAATATATAAAATATTAATAAAACCACTACTAAAGATATATCAACCAATATATATATATATATATATATATATATATATATATATATAAATATAGGGGTTGGTTAAGGTGAGAAACCCCTTAGTGTGGGAATATAGGAAAAAATACGTCCGTCTAGCAAATCTTTCATATGCGTGTAGCACAATCAGAATTGTTATGCTGCATAGATTTTAAATATGTGAGTTTAGCACATATTTCATTATTTCGTAGCATAGATTTTGAATAGGTTAAGTCTAGCACATTTTCCATCGCATCATAGCACAAACAGCACAAACATGTAGCACAATGTCACTTAATTTATATATTTCAGCTCGCATAGCACACACAGCACAAACACGTAGCACAACTAAGTATAAATTTCAACCATTGATCTAACTCGATCAAAAGCCCAAATTCATTCCTATTTCCTACAAAATTTATCTTTCCTACCTGAACCAATCCATATATATATATATATATATATATGCATTTTTATTTAATTTGGGTGTAATTATTTTTCTTTTTTTTCTCAAGTAAAAAAAGGTCTTGCTCGTGACTAGCAAGAATTCAATTGGGGGTGTGATAAGTGTCAATTTTATACATTTGTCCGTGCTTGGTATTGATATATTTCACCCATAATTATGAGCTAGTCTACATGGTTTGCTTCTATTTAATTAGTTTTAGATAACTTTATTTTTTATGGGATGAAGATGTAAATTAATCGTTAATCGGATTGAAAAAATGATTCACTCAGAAACGACATTTTTATAAGGAATTCTCTTTATTGGGTTTTAATGTATTCATGTTGTAGAGCTTTACAAAACGAGTCCGACACTCTTTCCGGACTCAAAATCGGAGTATATTACACTTATCATCCGAAGAAGCTTTTTTGGGCTAAAACGCAAGAGTCAAAGAAATTCTTGGCTAGAAATAAAGTCTGAAAAACCACTACGGCCGTACACCCTTCCATACGGTCGTAATATACTAATCAAATAAAACACAAAAGACATGGCCTTGTTAACAGATTGTGTGATCTTATCATATATCTTTCACACTTTTTGACCTATATGGAGTGGGTTGCTTGCCTTGATCCGAATTGATGTGATTTTGCTGGAGTATTGAAGCTATTAAATGACATTAGGTGTATAAATACACCCTTGATCCATTCCATCCATCATCTATCATCTTTCACCTTCTATTTATTTTTGGAGTGTAATATTTCTTATTGTAATTTCCATTTTGTGTGAAGAAGACACTTGTGTTCTTGAGAATATATGTAAGTGCGTTGAAATACACTAGAACCTCTATAAATTAATGCAGCTGAGACCAAAAAAATATATTAATTTTAAAGAGGTATTAATTAATAGATAAATGATTTATTTGTTAATTTAAAGAGGTATTTTATATTCAACCAATTTAAAATTAATTACATCAAAATTCTATGAAAATGAGTATTCAATGTTAGGAACTTGAATCTAATTAGTATTAAATCATCTATTGGATTATCCGGGTGAAAATGAAGGATGTTCACAAATCTCAAATGTAACAGCCCGAAAACGGTGGCTATTACAGTGCCGTGGACCCCTATCGGGACCCACCAGGCGATATCACGATATACACCTACAACCCGACAATGTGGCACCGTACCACAATATTTATCAAAACCCCGATGTGGAGTAAAAATTATACATGTCTCTAATACGAGCAATAGGTACAGGATCCAAATTCGGTACAAACCATATGACGATGGGCAATACCTTACAAATTATAGTACATTCATCCGACATAAAATAAAAATTAAAATCACAATAAGACATAACCGAACATCAAAAGACTTGGGCCCCCCGAATTAGCATCCTTCAAAACCCTCCGTCACCATCGTGCTCTTCATGTGTCTTGCCCTTTCCTCGCCCTGAAATACAAGTATTTCGCCCAAACCACAGGGTCAGCTATACATGATAATAATTCTCATGACATTATACAATTCATATACATACGAATCTCAAAGAAAAAACCGACTACTGAATATACCCCACAGGCGTATAAACAGTCAGTCCCAACTGTCGAACATATCTAAATATACGAACGACTATATAATATGGCTCAATACGGACGTCACAGTACGCCCGATCCGGAAATGTGTCCGTGCACATGTCCACCCCATATACGGAATCCAGAATATACGTGGGACGATGTACCTAATTAGCCTCACCAACTACGTCTCGTGTGCACGATCTAAATGCGGAAATATCCATGCATGATCATCAAGTGCCCGGCTAAAAATCCTACACATAACCAATCGGCACGCAGATATGACTCCAGATATGTCACGATGCAACATGACAACGAAACTCAACGAATTACACCTTTATCAAGAAATCGAACGACTCACCGAAGTGTCAACAAAGCTCAACAGAACCAACGGTAATAAGAACGGTAAACTCGGGCATACCATCCCACCACAAATGATAACACGATCAAGGACATCACCATATCATGAATCATAGATTATCAGAACATATCATATACACGAAACGCATAAAAACCACAAGAATTCAACCATCATTATAACCAAGCAAGATAACTTGCCTCAATTCCGTAGATGAATAATCCTTCTTTGAATGATCAAACGAACGGTATCCCCGTCTAACAATACTCACGTGAACAAGCAACCTTGAATGAACTGTAATTCATTCAACAACACATTCGTACGATAACGTGTTAGGCGTATTTTTATACGCTTATTTATCATTATTTTGTAGTGTTTTGGTGAGTGAAATCATCTAAATGAGCTTTTAATGCCTTGATTTTGTATGATTGACAGGAAATTGAAGTCCGGGAGCTAAAACGAGGCAAAACGGGCGAAAACGGCAAAACTGGACGATGAGCCGCGGCACACGGAATCGGAGCCGCGGCACAGGAAGACACCAGCCGAAGGGCAGAGTAATCTGTACTCTGTGCCGCGGCACAGCCCAGGTGAGCCGCGGCACAGAAGAATTATTTAACGCCCAGGTATTCAACTTTTGGCGATGTGCCGCGGCACAGGTTCAGTGAGCCGCGGCACACTTAGCGGGTTTGGTATGTCTGCGCGGATTCTGGGCCGTTTCGAAGCCAGTTTTCAACCGATTAATACGGACGCGATTTGTGGAGGTGCTGAGCTATAAATAGGGCTTAAGACCCTAATTTAATGATGGGGGAATCATTGAATCTAAACCTAGGAGAGCTTAAGCTTGGAGATAAAGAAGAGGAGGAAAGCAGAAGAATTCAAGGGCAGATATGAGTCAAGAACGGAGGAATCCGAGCTTCATCTGCGTTTGAATTTTATGCTTTCGTTTATTTATTCTGTATTTTCAGTTTTTAGTATGTCAGGCTAAAGCCCTAATCTAGGGTTTTGATGAAACCTTTGTTTTGACGAATTGATTAAGATTATCCAATTTATTACCTTTTTATTGAGTTTTCCCAATTATGTTTAATGCTTGCAATTATCTGGCCAATAGTTGTATTGATTTAATCATTCACTTCGAATCGGGAGAGGAGATTTGGTGAGGAACTATTGGTGAGGACCGTTTATTCTCGTGAGATAGGAATATACTCATACAAACTACGTGGCCTTAAGGAGATTTCATGCTTTTTGCCTATCGACGAGATAATTCACCTAGGGATAGAGTGCTTTAGTCGCCGTTAGATAAATCTATTGACCTCGGGAGAGGCGGTAGAATATATTAGCAATCTCCGCCTTCAGTAAATTGGGAAAATTATTTATTACGGATAATCGAGAGTACATTCGGATAAACTAAGGTGGATTCAGAACCCTAGACGTATTCATCATTTGATTTCCTTAATCCAAGATATTGTTTTCTACTGCTAAGTATTTTAGAAATTCTTTTAGTTATTAATCCAAAACCCCAACTTCGATTGTTCAAATAAAATTGGAATACGAAAACGTCGGTAGTTCGAGATTCAATCCTCGTGGGAACAATACTCTACTTATCACTTTATTACTTGTAAACGATGACGTGCACTTGCGTGTAGGAAATATCGCAACAAGTTTTTGGCGCCGTTGCCGGGGATTGAAATTTTTCTAATATCGATTTAAGTATTTCCAGTCTTAATTTGAATGTTTTATTTTTATTTTTTTGTATTTATTTTTGTTTATTCGTTTTTTTTCCTTTCAGGACCTTTCGTTAGTGCATGAGAAGACTCGGTAACGAAGGCTTACTACCTTTGGACACCGAGCTCGAGCGCACGCTAAGAAGGAACAAAAAGGAGAAAAGAGAGTTGCAGACGGCGGTCATCATGGCCGAGAATATTGAAATCCAAGGAGGAGACAACCAAGTGCGGCAAGTTCAACCGGAACTCGCTCTTCGAGATTATGCCATGCCACAGGTCAACGCTAATTTTTCGGGAATTCGGCGTCCCACCATCCAAGCTAATAACTTTGAGATCAAGCCCGCCATTATTCAGATGGTGCAGGCGAGCCCATTCTGTGGACTGCCGAAGGACGACCCGAATGCCCACATTGCTTCATTCCTTGAGATATGCGACACATTTAAGACTAATGGTGTCACCGACGATGCCATCCGATTGAGGCTTTTCCCTTTTTCTTTGAGGGATAAAGCAAAGTTTTGGTTAAATTCCCTACCACCGGGGTCGATTACAACATGGGAGAGGTTAGTGCAAGCCTTCCTTGCAAAATTTTTTCCACCAGCTAAGACGGCGAGGTTGAGAAATGAAATAACCACTTTTGCCCAGTACGATATGGAATCGCTCCACGAGGCGTAGGAGCGATATAAAGAATTGCTTCGAAGATGCCCTCATCACGGCATTCCTGATTGGCTTCAGCTGCATACGTTTTATGGTGGTTTGAGTGCTTCTACACGCACTCTTGTGGATGCGGCCTCCGGTGGAACATTCATGGGAAAATCTATGGCCGAGGCTCATGTGCTTTTGGAAGATATGGCTGAAAACGCATACCAATGGCCATCAGAAAGATTGACACCGAAAAGAGTAATGGAAGTTTCAAGCAATGATCCGATCTCCACCTTGACAGCTCAAGTCGCCGCTTTGACACAACAGCTCCAGACATTTTCGCACGCACCAGCCCCCGTTACCATTGAGACATGTAATTGGTGTAACGGATCACACCTGAGTGCGGAATGTCAATTTGGAAATCCGTTCGAGCAAAATCAGATGGAGCAGGCTCAATTTGTAGGAAATGGGAATCGACCGAATAACCCGTACTCCAATACTTATAATCCGGGGTGGCGCAATCATCCCAACTTTTCATGGAGAAACGGACAGAACGCACACCAGCCCCCTTTCGCTCAGAATCAACAGCAGCCCCCTTCCGCTCCCAAAGTGTCTCTCGAGGAAGCGCTTGCAAAATTGGCGGCAAATACGAGTCAATTTATGACTCGGACGGAAGCTACACTACAAAATCATTCTGCTTCCATTCGGAATTTGGAGGTCCAGCTGGGCCAAATCGCTAATGTGTTGACAGCTCGTCCGGAGGGAGCATTGCCGAGTACAACAGAGACTAATCCTAGAGAGAGTCTAAACGCAGTTAGCTTGAGAAGCGGGAGAGAGTTGCTGGATCAACCGGAGCTGGGTAAAGAGAAGAAAGTGATTGAGGAAGAGATGGATTTAAAGCCAGAGGAGTCAAAGGATGTGAAGCCGGATAACTTGAAGACATGTGTTCCCCCCGTTCCATTTCCGCAGAGACTACAGCAAAGAAGGGCGGACAAACAATTTTCTAAATTCCTTGATGTGTTCAAAAAGCTTCACATAAATATTCCGTTCGCCGACGCATTGGAGCAGATGCCGAGTTATGTCAAATTCATGAAAGAGATATTATCGAAGAAGAGAAAGCTTGAGGAGTTTGAAACGGTCACTTTGACAGAGGAGTGTAGTGCAATCCTTCAAAAGAAGCTCCCACCTAAATTGAAAGATCCGGGAAGCTTCAACATACCTTGCACCATGGGGAATCTTTCATTTAATAAGGCACTATGCGATCTTGGTGCGAGTATCAACCTCATGCCTCTGTCGATTTTCCAAAAGCTGAATATTGGGGAAGCTAAGCCAACCACAGTCTCATTAGAATTGGCGGACCGATCGATAAAGTATCCGAGGGGAGTGATCGAGGATGTTTTAGTTAAAGTCGATAAGTTTATCTTTCCGGCCGATTTCATCGTACTAGACATGGAGGAAGATGAAAATATTCCGATCATCTTGGGACGACCATTTCTAGCGACGGGCCGCACCCTTATAGACGTGAAAAGGGGGAGTTAACTCTGAGGGTCCAGGACGAGCAAGTTACTTTTCAAGTGTTCAAATCGTTCCCGTGTCCCGGAAGTGCTGATAAAGAGTCTCAAATTGAAAGTGTGGATGTTGTTGAAAGAGGAAAGCACCGAAAACATCGTCGGTGGAAAAATTCAGATTTTGTGTTGAATGGCCCAAGTTTTAAGAAGGATGTTGAACGAGTGGCATTCCTCGAGCATGAGGAAAATCTGCTGATCGTGAGTTCGTTGGCGAAGGAGGAGAGTGAGCTGAGAGCCAAGCGGACAATTAGTCATGGAGAAACCGGGTGTTTCGGAAAGTTATTCAAGTCGAAACCTTTCCGCAAACTACATTTGATGACTGAACCGAAAGTCGAACTGCTGATGACCAATGGTCATAATTTTAACCAAAATACAAACGGTTCGATGAACGGGGCGGAAGCCAAATGGAGATTGCGAAAAGCGAACTAACGTTGTTCAATAGGTCCGGCTGAAGACTATAAACTTAGCGCTTCTCGGGAGGCAACCCGAGCTCGTAGTTGTAGAATTTTGCATTTCTTTATTTTTCTTGTATTCGTGATGTTTTTTTCATCATTTTTGTGCTTCTATTTGCTTCTTCCTCTCGTTTTTAACGTCTTCTTTTAAAAATTCTGTGCAGGAAAGTCCCAGGGAAGAAACTGGAGTATGAGCCGCGGCACAGTTATTGTGAGCCGCGGCACACATCGATCGCAGGGGGAGGCAAAACCGACTGTACTTTGTGCCGCGGCACGACATAAATGAGCCGCGGCACACTTGAGCAATGAGCCGCGGCACACGAAATCTGTGCCGCGGCACACGACAAAACGAGACACAGGTAAAAGGGACTGTACCTTGTGCCGCGGCACAGTTATTGTGAGCCGCGGCACACTATGCGGAATTTGAAAGGCCAGGTAGCATTTAACGAGCATTCGGCCGGCATTTCCAGGTAAGCTTTCCTATTTCCTTGCCTTCCCTCCCCAGCGCGAACCGGCCGAAGCGATTCTTCAATTTTTTTCCTGCGATTTTTCTTGAAATCTTCAAAAAGGTACGTTTGAATCTTGAATTCTTATTTGCTTATGGTTGATATATGGAAGTGTTTATGCTTTGAATGATTGGAACATGTTTATTTTCCTTCAAATAGTTTTGTGATTGTTAGAGAATAACAGGGTAGTTTCATCGAATTTTCTTGATTAAATTGGAACATAAATGAGTTGAATGTGTTAAGTTGTTGCTGATTGAATTGTATTTCTGTTTTTGGGGGTTGAATCGAGCTAGAACTATGTTTATTCTTCAAGTAAGCGTGCGCCCTCAAGGTGTCCGATAAATTGCCCAAATGAAAAGTTTTCTTTGAAAAAGCAATTGTTTTGAAGTTTCGTGCAACGTATACGTTTTCAATTTACTGACAAGCCCAACCCTTACATCCAGTTTAGATGTTTAAGTCCAAATTCATCTTTTTCTCTCGTATGCGCTAGTGTCTTAAATTCGGAATTTCTGGTTTGATATCCTTAGCCGCGCATAGATCATTGTTATCATTTTTGCGTGAATTAACCCTCGTGTTTTCACTTTTCAGGATTGATTATGGCGCGCACGAAGAAGCTGACAAAGCATGCTAGGACCGAGTCATCCCCTACGAGAGGGGAGACCTCTCGGGGTCGGGCCGAGGCGGAGGGGCACCAATTTTCGGACCCCGAAATTCACAAAATATTCAACGAAAAGATCCGTCCACGACCACTTATTCCCGAGAGGGGTTTTACTCCAGCTCCTCAGGACGGGGAGTTGCTCACCATGATCGACGAGATGGGATGGGCCAGATTTACAGCACCTCCCGAGCCAGCGGTCATCTCGATCGTCCAGGAGTTTTACGCCAGCGCTCTGCTGAAGCATATCCGGGCAGGGCATTCGTTGCCGTCTTTGGAGTCCCGGACTCAGGTCGACGTCCGAGGGGTCACAGTTGATTTCTCCCCGACTGCTATTCGGAGGCTTTTTGGGTTTCCGGCGGTTGACGAGACAGCCTATGACTACGTGATGACCGGCCTCACTAAGGAGGCCCTGCTTGAGACGATTGCACAGCCTGACCGATCGGGAGCGGCGAGCACGAGCTCATCCACTTTTCACTTCAGAGCTCGCGCCTCAGCCTGCTCGAGCCCAGCTTTACTTTATTTGCGCACGCATTGACCCCACCTCCCGGATCCGTACGCTTTTCTCTCTCGCGCCGGATACTTTTGCTATCACCTCCGGTCAAGCTTCGATGTGGCCCCCATTCTCGTCCGATCTATCTTCCAGAGTATCCGAGGGGCCAAGACGGGTTGAAGCACCCCTCCCTCATCTGCGCTTTATGCCGGCAGTCGGGGCTGACATGGTCAGTCGACGAGCCGATGCTTGCCCCACAGGCCCCGATCGACCACCGCATCATATCGCACTTTGACCAGTGGGGAGGAGCGCCGGCACATGCTCGGGGGCGAGGATTTTTGCTCGAGGAGGCTCACGAGGGATCCCCCGAGCCGCTTTTGTTGACGCATGGAGAGGCCGGCCCGCAGCCCGACAGAGCGAGGTTGGATGAGCTGTTTGATGGGCTGCGGGAGGATATGAGGAGACAGAGAGACGAGCATAGGGAGGAGTTGAGGAGAGAGAGAGAGATGAGATGAGGAGAGAGAGAGAGAGCTGGATGGCTGCTATGCGGGAGGAGCAGCGGGCGGCGAGGGAGAGTGTTGTTGCTGCCGCCAGAGACGAGATGAGAGAGCAGGCCCGCCGGGCCAGCCGACGAGCGGCTAGGCGTCTTGCTGCGAGGGATGCTTATCATCAGGAGCACCTCGCCGCATGGACGGCCCACATCATGCATCCAGACGGGCCATTTATTGCGTCCGCCCGGCCAGCCACACCACCCTCCTCACCGGACGATGCCGGCACCAGCTCCTGAGCAGACTGGAGGGGAGTACTTGACCTTTTACTTTTCTTGCATTTCATTTTTTGTCGATTGAGGTCAATGTACGTCCTAAGTTTGGGGGGGGATTTACATTCAGTCTACATTCATTGTCAGACTCTATCTTCTTGTCAGACATTATATTCGTTGCACTTTTCATTTCTTTGCATAAATTTTTTTTTCAGATAGCCTTGCTTGCCGTAGTTTCTCCTTATTCGTGAATTTTCGTGCTTCTATTTGTGTGATACTGATGTTACGACACTGTCTCTCTCTCTGAAGAAGTGGGCGAGTTCTAGTCAAGTTGGAGTCAGTTATTTCTGTTCTGCTTAGTATTCAATTAGGTCCGAAATTTTTCCTGATTGTAGAGGTCTTGGCAGATAAGAGACGATACATACTTGTTGCTAAATCCCCATCAATACGTTTGGCTACATTTCCGGAGAGTGAGTCGACTGCTTTCTTTAGTCGTGTTGGCACTTAGTTTGAGTTTTGAGTCGGCCGCTTTTCCCTAAAAGTTGAGATAATGTGTTCTATGATGGGAAGTCTAGTAACCGGGGTATTCGCGTGACCCGTTGTTTACTCTCGCGTAAAACGACGACCCCGATTAGATTAATGATTTAGATATTTCACATGTGCCAATGATAGGAAGCCTAGTAACCGGGGCATTCGCGTGACCCATTGTTTACTCTCGCGTAAAACGGCAACCTTGATTCGGACATGCGGAAATTATATATTCGAGTTGTTTCTCCGCTGTAGACGGGAACTTAGTAACTAGAAGCATCCATGTGCCCCATGAGTGTCTTTTACGTCAAACGGTTTCCTAATACATGAGAATGGAAGTTCCACCCTAGGATTATCCCGATGAAATATCCCGAGATCCTAACCTAGTGGTCGACTCGAATCAAATTTTTGAGCATATATATAAGGGGATACTGTCCGAGGTTTATTTATTATGAGACTCGAGAAAATTGTGCCTTTAGACTGTGGAACGCGACGAACTAGCTTGTTTATGTTAGCCTTTCATATTGACGGTCGATTTGACTCATGTTTTGTTAATCTTTGAGCTGAGTTGTCTTCATGAACGAATGATTAGGACTGAACTTGATTACTTTGCGGAATCATTATTGTGAGTGCAACTCGCTTTTATGACACTCGTATTATTTAGAGAGAATGGCAGGATAGTATTGATTAGATTGAACACTATGAGTTGCACAATTATTCACGACATTCTTTTATTGACTTTAATTCTTTTTTGCTTGAGGACAAGCAAAGGCTTAAGTTTGGGGGTATTTGTTAGGCGTATTTTTATACGCTTATTTATCATTATTTTGTAGTGTTTTGGTGAGTGAAATCATCTAAATGAGCTTTTAATGCCTTGATTTTGTATGATTGACAGGAAATTGAAGTCCGGGAGCTAAAACGAGGCAAAACGGGCGAAAACGGCAAAACTGGACGATGAGCCGCGGCACACGGAATCGGAGCCGCGGCACAGGAAGACACCAGCCGAAGGGCAGAGTAATCTGTACTCTGTGCCGCGGCACAGCCCAGGTGAGCCGCGGCACAGAAGAATTATTTAACGCCCAGGTATTCAACTTTTGGCGATGTGCCGCGGCACAGGTTCAGTGAGCCGCGGCACACTTAGCGGGTTTGGTACGTCTGCGCGGATTCTGGGCCGTTTCGAAGCCAGTTTTCAACCGATTAATACGGACGCGATTTGTGGAGGTGCTGAGCTATAAATAGGGCTTAAGACCCTAATTTAATGATGGGGGAATCATTGAATCTAAACCTAGGAGAGCTTAAGCTTGGAGATAAAGAAGAGGAGGAAAGGTAAGAATTCAAGGGCGATATGAGTCAAGAACGGAGGAATCCGAGCTTCATCTCGTTTGAATTTTATGCTTTCGTTTATTTATTTTGTATTTTCGCTTTTAGTATGTCAGGCTAAAGCCCTAATCTAGGGTTTTGATGAAACCTTTGTTTTGACGAATTGATTAAGATTATCCAATTTATTACCTTTTTATTGAGTTTTCCCAATTATGTTTAATGCTTGCAATTATCTGGCCAATAGTTGTATTGATTTAATCATTCACTTCGAATCGGGAGAGGAGATTTGGTGAGGAACTATTGGTGAGGACCGTTTTATTCTGTGAGATAGGAATATACTCATAGAAACTACGTGGCCTTTAGGAGATTTCATGCTTTTTGCCTATCGACGAGATAATTCACCTAGGGATAGAGTGCGTTAGTCGCCGTTAGATAAATCTATTGACCTCGGGAGAGGCGGTAGAATATATTAGCAATCTCCGCCTTCAGTAAATTGGGAAAATTATTTATTACGGATAATCGAGAGTACATTCGGATAAACTAAGGTGGATTCAGAACCCTAGACGTATTCATCATTTGATTTCCTTAATCCAAGATATTGTTTTCTACTGCTTAGTATTTTAGAAATTCTTTTAGTTATTAATCCAAAACCCCAACTTCGATTGTTCAAATAAAATTGGAATACGAAAACGTCGGTAGTTAGAGATTCAATCCTCGTGGGAACGATACTCTACTTATCACTTTATTACTTGTAAACGATGACGTGCACTTGCGTGTAGGAAATATCGCAACATAACGGTATCATTACATAGAAATAATATTCGTAAATTTACTTGAATAGATCAATTATCCTATTGATCATTTTAATATTCCAATTACGAATCATCATATAACATGTTTATTATATTCATTCACATATTCTAGCATTAATGTCAAGCATTTAAAGTCAAAAATATTACCAATGTAACATTGTGAAAACATCTTTTCAAATCATCGGCACTTCGGATTATGATATAAGTTTTGTGTTTAATTACATTCTTCATTACCTTACCAATGATTAAATTAAACCGGTCCAGAAATGAAATCGTAAATTTAAGTTTTTAACAAACTAAGAACGTCATCTTATTATACGTCTTCCTAATACACACGGATTAGTGTAATTGAGTTCGGCTACCCATTCTACCGCATTAGTAACACCATAATCGCTACAATCATCCTAAGAACATTATCAACATATTACTGTAGTGATTAACACCTCTTTAAGTTATCAACGAAATCGATTAACTTGAACACATGAAGATTACGACTGTATTCTATCGAAATCCATTGTTTTACTTTGAAGAAGTTATCAAAAACCTAGTTATATCGTTTGGATGTCCGGAACTCTAAACATAACATCACTCAATCTTGTATTAATTATTTTCAGGGAATTAATATAATCCTTTAAACAATTCATTACATCGATTTATTGATTCATCACAAAGGTATCGATTTTAGAAGGCCAACAATATGGTTTCATGTTACCTTTCAAGGATCAATTGAATGTTCAAGACAAGAGTAGTATTTCACACCTCTAGTCATCAAGGATTCCATTACTTACATGTTTTTGGTGTCAAGATTAAAATCAACTTCCTATTATCATGTTATTAATCAGGTTTTATCTATCTTTATCAACACAACCATATTATGAAGTTATCATACATCAACAAGTAATACTAACACCCCTAATGTTGTTCTTCACTTAATTTGAGCATGATTCACATAATTTATCATGTTTATACTAGATTAAACTAACATTATGTGAAGTGTTTATATACTAACATCATCATAAGCATAGATTTAATATGAGTTAAATAAAAACCAACCTCAAAATGAAGAACAACACCAACACTTCCAAGAACACACTTCAATCTCCAAATCTCCAAGTCACAAACCAAGTGCTGAAGCTCCAACACAAGATAGAAGGGATAGAAATCGATTTGGCAGGGTGGGGAATCGTTTTCTCAGAGGAAGAGTTGAATGGGTCGAGTAGAAAAATGAAAGGGAATCGTTTCCTCGACTCCATGTCTCGACCACTGAATTTTTAATAAGGGAATCACCTTGTTCCTCAGCTGTTTGACTCTCCTCTCAAGTATCCGCACAGGGCGCTCTTCATACGAATGGTCATTGGCTATTTCAACCTCGTCGAATTGAATAATGTGGCTTGGGTCAGCAACATACTTCCTCAACTGAGATATATGGAATACGTTGTGAATCCGGCTCAAGGCTGGTGGTAATGCTAAACGATAGGCTAGATCGCGTACTCGCTCCAGGATCTCAAACGGACCAATATACCTTGGGCTCAACTTGCCTCTCTTCCCGAATCAGAAAACACCTCAAGTAGGAGATACTTTGACTAGTACATGATCACCAACTTCAAACTCGAGTGGTCGTCGATGATTATCTGCATATGATTTCTGGCGGCTTTGGGCCATTAAAAGACGACTCTTGATCAGGGTAATCTTCTCGCGGGCTGCTAATAACATATCAGGCTCTGTACCAATAGATTCAGATAAATCATCCCAACACACAGGGGACCTACAACGACGACCATACAATGCCTCATAAGGTGCCATCATGATCGAGGCGTGCCAACTGTTATTATATGTGAATTCCACTAACGGTAGTTGGGCTTCCCAGTCGTACTTCCAATCGAGAGCACAAGCCCTCAACATATCCTCCGGAGTTTGAATAGTCCTCTCAGACTGACCATCGGTCTGAGAATGAAAATCCGTACTAAAATTCAACTGTGTACCCATTGCACGATGAACCGCCTTCTAGAAGTGCGACACAAACCGTTCGTCACTATCTGATACAATACTCTTAGGGGTACCATGCAGTCTCACAATCTCTTTCATGAACAACTGGGCTAATCTCTCAGGGCCCCATGTATCCTTAATCTCCAAGAAATGGGCCGATTTAGTCACTCGATCCACAATCACCCAAACCGTATTCATGCCTCGACGGCTCGTCGGCAAGCTAGTAATAAAATCCATTGATATGTCTTCCCACTTCCACTCGGGAATCGGGAGCGGTTTCATCATGCCAACTGGTCGCTGATGCTCAATCTTGACCTGCTGACAGGTCAAACACTTCGAAACGAATTCGGCAACCTCTCGTTTCATGTTACCCCACCAACAATACGGCTTCAAATCCTTATACATTTTATTTGATCACGGGTGTATGGAATACGAGGTAGCATGAGCCTCCTTCAGAATAGTATTCCTAAACTCTTCGTCTGCTGGTACACATTCTCGGTTTTTAAAGCGTATTAGTCCATCCTCGTGAATCACAAATCCAAGGGCCTTCCCCTGATCGATTTCTCCTCGAATTCTGGATAAGAATGGGTCCGTCATCTATTTCGTCCTGACCATCTCATCCAGGGATGATGAAATCTCGAGCGTGCAAAGTTGTCTCTGAATGCGCTGTAACCAGACCTCAATCTCTGGTCTCATGAACTCTAACTGCAATTCCCTCTGGGCGGTCAAACGAGCCAATATCTGCTCCTGCACGGTCTTACGGCTCAAGGCATCGGCAACCACATTTGCCTTGCCTGGATGATAAAGGATATCGATATCATAGTCTTTGATTAGCTCAAACCACCTCCTCTGTCTCATATTCAACTCCTTCTGAGTAAAAATATACTTCAGACTCTTGTGATCCGTAAAAATCTGGTAGGTAACTCCATACAGATAGTGGAGCTAGATTTTTAAAGCAAACACTACATCTGCTAACTCCAAATCATGAGTCGGGTAGTTGACCTCGTAAGGACGCAACTATCTAGATGCATAGGCGATCACTTTCCCATTCTGCATTAATACGCTGCCAAGGCCCTGTCTCGATGCATCGCTATATATCACGAATCCTTCCATTCCTTTAGGTAGTACCAAAACAGGTGCTGAAATTAATCGACTCTTGAGTTCATCAAAACTTTGCTGACATGCTTCCGACCACAAGTACTTCTTATCTTTCCTCAACAGATTAGTCATCGGTTGAGCAATTTTGGAAAAACCTTCCACGAATCGTCTGTAATAACCTGCTAGACCCAGAAAACTACGAACTTCCTTCACATTCTTCGGAGGTAGCCAGTCTCTGATAGCTTCTGTCTTCTGTGGGTCTACTCTCACTCCATCTGCTGATATTACATGCCCCAGGAAAATAACTTCAGGCATCCATAATTCACATTTAGAAAATTTTTCATAGAGTTGTTCTCGCCTTAACGCATCGAGAACCTGGCGGAGGTGACACTCATGCTCCTCATGATCACGAGAGTAGATCAGAATGTCGTCAATAAAAACGACTACAAAACGATCTAGATAATTAATAAAAACCCAATTCATCAATTCCATGAATACCGCCGGTGCATTAGTCAGTCCGAATGGCATGACAACAAACTCATAATGCCCATAGCGAGTGCGAAAAGCTGTCTTCAGAATGTCAGACTCTCGAATCCGCAATTGGTGGTACCCAGATCTCAAGTCGATCTTGGAAAATACAGCGGCTCCCTGGAGCTGATCCAATAAATCATCGATTCGAGGTAAAGGATATTTGTTCTTAATTGTTACTTTGTTCAGCTCACGGTAATCAATACACAAATGCTTTGATCCGTCTTTCTTCCGTACAAATAACACCGGCACTCCTCAAGGGGATGCACTGGGTCGAACATATCCTCTTTCAGTTAACTCCTCAAGTTGTCTCTTCAACTCCTGCATTTCAGTCGGGGCCATACGATACGGTGCTTTCGAAAGCAGGGACGTCCTTGGCTCCAACTCAATGGTGAATTCTACCTCTCGCTGTGGGGGTAGTCCTGGAAGCTCTTCTGTAAATACATCTGGATAGTCTCGAAGTACCGGAATATCAACCAATTCGACTGGTCGGTCAGCTGTCTTGGTCATGTAACACCAATAACCAATGCATCCCTGGTTCAATAATCTCACAGCCTTCATAGCGCTGATGTCTCTCCCAGAATGATTGGGATTATCACCCCGAAAAATACACTCGACGCCATCATCAAATGTGACGGTCACCATTCGCTTACGGACGCTAAGCACGGCATCGTGACGACACATCCAGTCGATACCCAAGATTACATCATCTTTAGGTAAATAAACTACAATCAAGTCGGACAACCACTCACGATCGTTCATGCGAATCGGACAGTTCTGTACTTCACGATTCCCAATAATTCTTCTACCATCGGGTAGACCAATTACATAAGGTTCACAATCGGTAACATGATTCAATTGCAAACGACTCAAACAAGAAGTAGACAAAAAGGAGTGTGAAGCACCAGTATCAAAAAGAACACAAACAGGCTGAAAGTGGATCTCGAGAGTACCTGCAATCATGCTAGCTTCGGGATCATCGGCTTTCTTCATCTCATAGACTCTGGGTTTTGTAACCCCGGAAGCAGGTATACCAGCTTGATTTCCACGACCCATCCATTTGTTTGCCCCGGTAGTCTGGTAAGAAGCGGACGGAGGAGCACGGTTGTAATACCCCCAAAATATCTCGAGGTATTACAGTGCCGTGAATCCCATGTGGGACCCACAAGGCTAGTTAGAAAAATAGGCATTTTAAGAAAATCGCGATAAAACATTAAGTTCAAGGTTTACATAACGTGAGTCGAAAGATTTAAAGAAAAATGTAATTTGAAGTCCAATTATTACACAACAAAAGTTTTTCCAAAGAAAACAATTTATTCCAATTTAAGCAGCGGCTAGAGATAATTCCAACACCGCTCAAGTCTGACCGGACCCCTCGGGAATGTCCCGCACATGATGAACAATTTTACCTGGTACGACGAATCATATCAGGTAACCAGGGTCAGAGAATGCATACCAAATAACAGCTACTAACAACGATATACGTCACTTTTACAATCACAGTATCTAGTAATCACAGGGAATATTTCATCACTCAACCGACATTGTCTCTCTCCTTTATCACATAAGCCCCAAGGTCGCAACCAAGAGTCACGGAAGTATCCACACGGGAATACCCCAGAACATAGGCGCCCAATTCGGGTCTTACCCCCTAACACATTTCCACACGGGTACTATACAGGTTTTATTCCCAACACATCGGCCCATTTATAACATTTTTAGAGAAAGACAAACGTCGGCATTTATCAAAATGGCACATACGCACATACGGTATAACATTAATATTAGAGAATTCTCGAGCAAGATTTCACTTGCCTGTGATCCGATAGTAGGTGCTTTGTGATAACGGAGTCCCCACGCCCGCTCGAGCTTAACCTAGCCACGTAATATCCGATTAACACCTCGTACGGATTATGATGAATAAAACTAGTCTCCCTTTCCTAATCGGATTCCTAGTGTAGTTTTAATTGTCGATATAAGTATCGTTTCTAAGTTTGTAAGTATTGTGTACCATTATCCCGTTCAATCCTATAATTAACATTAGGTATATCGATTTACTCAAGAAGATAATCCTATCATTTTTCGGTTGTCAACGAATTATTATGGCGTAATCGAATCTCATGCTTTCTAATTCAATTCTATATTCCGAATACTACAATCGACGGATTCTATTACACAATAACTTTGGTGGTTTGATATCCAATATTGATTATACTATCGAATTGTTTTCCTTAGTTTGCTAAGTGTCAAAAATCACAAGGTAAGGGTGGCTACGAACAATGGAACATACGGTGACGGATTACTACGAATTCTCCCACAATTGATTCGTCAAATTTTACATTCCTAGCGATGATTTGAAATGAAATTTCGTATGATAGATATGATTTGCACGAAACGAAACATATGAGAAACGATAATTCCGGTTACTACAATTCCATCTGACAAGATTGTCTACGAAGTTTAGCAAAAATCTACCCAATACCCGCAATCTAATAAGTATAAATAAGAAAACATTGAAGATATAACTCCAGGGATTGGTGGCTTACCTTATTGGAAGAAGAATAATGAAGATAGTTGGCGGATTCACAAGAACTACGAGGAGAACAAGAAGTGACTTGAACGACTTAGATAATCTTCACCGGAGCTCAAGAATCCACCTCCTCAATGTTAATTCAAGTGTATAAGAGGCTTAAGAACCGGGTATAGGGCTAGGAATTTCTCCAAAAGTGATAGCTTGTAATGTTGGGTCGTGCAAATGAAGAAGGGAATTGCCATTTTATAAAACTTGGTTTTGGTAACGTACGTTAATGATAAGAGTGTTACGTACGTAAGGTGTATTACGTACGTAACAGTATAATGACAACGTATGTAAAGAACTCACTGCCCGAAATGTGCCCAAGTGTTACATACATTAAATTTGGGACATAACGTACGTTACGAATAGTTGACTCGTTTGTCCTCTATCCCGCCGAAAGTAGCTCTGTCCGTGTCAAAAGAAAGATTCTGGTCGGGAGACCGGCCCACCCGTTACGTACGTAATATAGCTACCCTAACGTACGTAACAATCGAAATATAGCGTACGTTAGGCATGAGTTATAGCGCGCGTTAGACAGAACTCTAACGTGTGTTAGACATAAACTCTTTAGCCTCATACCACATTCTAACCATCTCGGGGTGACCATCCCTTCCACTCGTCAACAATTATCGGGGAACAAGACGTTGGCCACTGTTATATTCGCACCGACGATCATCCCACGACGTCAAGGCGTGTCACCCCCGTTTCATTTACATCGTACAATTATATAGCACTCAATGGAATACATAAATAGAAATGACATCACATTACCAAACATTCACACAGTACAAAGTAATCAAGCATGGAATACCGAAGGTATTACAATGGTCCTGGACAGAAGACTGTACTGGAGCAAGAGATGCTATTGGAGTACGCCTGGGTCCACTCCTGTAATAGCGAGCACGATGTCCGTTCTTCCCACAAGTGTGACAGGCAACGACCGGCTTCGGACACTTGGAGCTGATATGCCCTTGGTCCCCACAGTTATAACACATGACAATTGAGCTTATTACCCGAGCGTGCGTTCCGGTCGGCTTCGGCGCCATAGGTGGCCGTTCAGAAGGATTTGGTACTGACTGGGGCTTCTTGAACATCCCCCGGTTACTGTATGCCTGGGTCTGGTTCCTGGATCTCTTGTTGGAAAACTGAGGCTGCTTCTTGGATATCTCTTTCGCAGTAAGTTCATACTCCAAAGCCTTCTCAATAAACTCCGGTAGGGTCGTACAGTAGTGATTGAGCAATTGCATCCTCATTCGGGGTTTAAGCCTCTTGAGGAAGTATTTGATTTTATCATCTTTCGAACGGACAACTGACGTAGCAAAAGGGAGAAGTGCTTGGAATTTCTCGGCAATAGTTAATACATCCTCGTCTTCAGACGGATCGGGGTTCAGTAATTCAGACAGTTTGGCTTCACGGAGGGGTGCGGGGTAGTAACGGTTAAGATTTTTGAATTCTTCCCAAGTACTCGCGCCATCAGCAGGCCTCACAGAAAGCCACCAAGTATGGGCACTCTTACTAAGGTAGTAGGCTGCCACAGCAACTCGATTTTCCTCTGGGCACTCCACCATCTCGAACAGTTTCTCGAAATGCTCTATCCAGTGTACAATGTCAGCAGGCTCAGATGAACCTTTAAAAGTCGGAGGTCGCTGTTGTGATATGTCGCTAATAATCCGGCTCACGATCCCGCCATGCACCGGAGGCGGAGGCTGCTGCCCCTGCTGTTGACCAGTAGTATTCCTCTGCATAGCTTCCGTTAGTTGACCCATTTGGGTCATCTGGGCCATCATGCCCTGCATCACAGCATAAGGATCGACACGCGCATTCTCTCCAGTGTGATGCAATTGGTCCCTAGAAGGCGAATCGCTGCCTGTGGAACTCTTCTCCACATTCGCGCTCCTGTTGGCTCATGGTATCGGGATTCGGCCCCTTCCGCGGCCTCCCCCCCTCTGCCACGGCCTCTCAGATTCCTTTCCATACTAAAAGAATCAAGTCATAAGTACAGTTCAAGTTATTAATCATAATTCATGCTAAGTTAATAGCAACAAAGAATTTCATATCCAACAAAGCAGTTCGTAATGAATCACTGGCACCGTAGGTGCTACACACTCAATATCATATCAATATCAAGTCGAAACAATTTCAATCACATAATTAATTTAGGTTTTCCTCAAACAGATGAATTTTACCACATGTTAGCAAGATGCCAAGATCAGTAAAGAGACCAATACGTTATCAATATTATGCCAGTAATCAAATTATGGCTCATGAGAAACATACCGTATTTGACGGGTTAGGCGCTTGCACAGGTTACACATGGCACCAAGGTTTCTTGATGCTAATATGATTCTACAATGACTCAAAAGAAAACACACTCTCTAATACCATCTTCTGTAACAGCCCAAAAACGGCGGATATTACAGTGTCGTGGACCCCTATCGGGACCCACCAGGCGATATCACGATATACACCTACAACCAGACAATGTGGCACCGTACCACAATATTTATCAAAACCCCGATGTGGAGTATAAATTATACATGTCTTTAATACGAGCAATAGTACACAGGATCCAAATTCGGTACAGACCATATGACGATGGGCAATACCTTACAAATTATAGTACATTCATCTGACACAAAATAAAAATGAAAATCACAATAAGACATAACCGGACATCAAAAGACTCGGGCCCCCCGAATTAGCATCCTTCAAAATCCTCCGTCACCATCGTGCTCTTCATGTGCCTTGCCCTTTCCTCGCCCTGAAATACAAGTATTTCGCCCAAACCACAGAGTCAGCTATACATGATAATAATTCTCATGACATTATACAATTTATATACATACGAATCTCAAAGAAACAACCGACTACTGAATATACCCCACAGGCGTATAAACAGTCAGTCCCAACTATCGAACATATCCAAATATACGAACGACTATATAATATGGCTCAAGACGGACGTCACAGTACGCCCAATCCGGAAATGTGTCCGTGCACATGTCCACCCCATATACAGAATCCAGAATATACGTGGGACGATGTACCTAATTAGCCTCGCGAACTACGTCTCGTTTGCACGATCTAAATACGGAAATATCCACGCATGATCATCAAGTGCCCGGCTAAAAATCCTACACATAACCAATCAGCACACAGATATGACTCCAGAGATGTCACGATGCAACATGACAACGAAACTCAACGAATTACACCTTTATCAAGAAATCGAACGACTCACCGAAGTGTCAACAAAGCTCAACAGAACCAACGGTAATAAGAACGGTAAACTCGGGCATACCATCCCACCACAAGTGATAACACGATCAAGGACATCACCATATCATGAATCATAGATTCTCAGAACATATCATATACACGAAACGCATAATAACCACAAGAATTCAACCATCATTATAACCAAGCAAGATAACTTGCCTCAATTCCGTAGATAAATAATCCTTCTTTGAATGATCAAACGAATGGTATCCCCGTCTAACAATACTTACGTGAACAAGCAACCTTGAATGAAATGTAATTCATTCAACAACACATTCGTACGATAACGGTATCATTACATAGAAACAATATTCGTAAATTTACTTGAATAGATCAATTATCCTATTGATCATTTTAATGTTCCAATTACGAATCATCATATAACATGTTTATTATGTTCATTCACATATTCTAGCATTAATGTCAAGCATTTAAAGTCAAAAATATTACCAATGTAACATTGTGAAAACATCTTTTCAAATCATCGGCACTTCAGATTATGATATAAGTTTGTGTTTAATTAAATTCTTCATTACCTTACCAATGATTACATTAAAGCGGTCCAGAAATGAAATCGTAAGTTTAAGTTTTTAAAAAACTAAGAATGTCATCTTATTATACGTCTTCCTAATACACACGGATTAGTGTAATTGAGTTCGGCTACCCATTCTACCGCATTAGTAACACCATAATCGCTACAATAATCCTAAGAACATTATCAACATATTACTGTAGTGATTAAAACCTGTTTAAGTTATCAACGAAATCGATTAACTTGAACATATGAAGATTACGACTATATTCTATCGAAATCTATTGTTTTACTTTGAAGAAGTTATCAAAAACCTAGTTATATCGTTTGGATGTCCGGAACTCTAAACATAACATCACTCAATCTTGTAATAATTATTTTCAGGGAATTAATATAATCCTTTAAACAATTCATTACATCGATTTATTGATTCATCACAAAGGTATCGATTTTAGAAGGCCAACAATATGGTTTCATGTTACCTTTCAAGGATCAATTGAATGTTCAAGACAAGAGTAGTATTTCACACCTCTAGTCATCAAGGATTCCATTACTTACATGTTTTTGGTGTCAAGATTAAAATCAACTTCCTATTATCATGTTATTAATCAGGTTTTATCTATCTTTATCAACACAACTATATTATGAAGTTATCATACATCAACAAGTAATACTAACACCCCAAATATTGTTCTTCACTTAATTTGAGCATGATTCACATAATTTATCATGTTTATACTAGATTAAACTAACATTATGTGAAGTGTTTATATACTAACATCATCATAAGCATAGATTTAATATGAGTTAAAGAAAAACCAACCTCAAAATGAAGAACAACACTAACACTTCCAAGAACACACTTCAATCTCCAAATCTCCAAGTCACAAACCAAGTGCTGAAGCTCCAACACAAGATAGAAGGGATAGAAATCGATTTGGCAGTGTGGGGAATTGTTTTCTCAGAAGAAGAGTTGAATGGGTCGAGTAGAAAAATGAAAGGCAAGTCATATTTTTATAACCTGAACTCGGCATTACGTACGTTAAAGAGAGGGGTTAACGTACGTTAAAGCCCTTACGTACGTAATCTCATGAACATTACATACGTAGTCGATTTATCAGATTTTTCTGTCTTGAAATACACAAGTCGTTACGTACGTAAATATATAACTATTACGTACGTAATAGCCGTTGACTTGGCTGTCACGATCGACTCCCGACCACCTACCCACGTTCGGTCCCACCTGCCGAAAGGCGGGCTGCTGATGGATACCCCGCATTACGTACATTAACATATGAACGTTACGTACGTAAGGCTATGTACATAGCGTACGCAAAGAAGATAGGATAACGTACGTTAAGTTCTATAACAAGCAAAAATGGAATTCTCCCAATATCACCCAACAATCAATATAGTATGAATGACCAGGATTTCAACTTAACATAATTCATCAATATGCTTGCTACAATAAATACAGATATGGTATGATAATACTCGATTTAAATCAGAAAATACAATAGTAAAGGCGAGGGTATTACATCAAGCTTAGAAGAAATTGTTGATACTATAATTAAAAATCCAATTGAGGATGAAGCTCACGATGATACGGTACCATTAGAGCCAGTTACGCGAAAAGAAGCAATAGAAGCGTCGAAAATCCTTCATAATTTTTTAATGCAGTCAGGGTATATCACACCAGAGCTTTTAAGTGCCGTAAAAAAAGTGGAGATGATATTCATTTTGATTTGAATTTCAATAAAATACAATCAACACTAGAGTCATATTTTACTAAGGGACTGTTTACCAAATTTGTCTGTCTGGGTAAATTATGTCTGTATGGATACATTTGTCTGTCTGGGTAAATATGTCTGTCTGGGTAAATTGATGCTGTTGTTTACTTTTTCATCTGAATAAACTGTCTGAATAACATAAATGACTGATTTACCCCTGAATATGAAAGGGCAAAGGGGTTTGATCTGTCTGGGCTTGCGAATGGGAAAGTTGAAAACCTGAGCGTGAAAGGGCAGAGGGGTAGCCTTCGAATTTTTGGCGTCTGTATGGGGACAAGAAGGGGTCAGGCAACTGAGCAATTAAGACAGTAACTGAGCGAATAAGTCATATGTAAACACTTCAAAATGTCTGCGCGAATAAGACATTTTACCTATTGAGCTGATTAAGTCATAGGTAAATAGCTCCTAAGTTGTCTTAGTCTTCTTTGTAATTTTCTGAGATTATTAATTTATGATGTTGATGGGACCATTGATTTATAAAGGGTCTCAAAAAAATTATTATCTTATCAATTTATCGAAATTATTTATTTACGCCCAAGTCGGGATCGAAAAAATATTAATTTTATAGAGGTTATTAATTTATCGCGTATTAATTGAAAGAGGTTACACTGTATATGTGGTGGAGGGTGTTTATTGCTCCTTTACCCTTTATCTAAGGGAGTTTGCAATATCCACATTTTTTTCGGTATTTTTCATCTTGGTGTATTTTTTGTTTTAGTGGCTCCCTTGTAACCGTATAAATATTTCAAGAATATTTAATACAGGACCTTTTGTCATCCGAGCTTGTTTCGGACTTGTTTTACTCAATTCCACGCTTAATGTCATTTCCCTCGCTATTTGGTTCGATTCTCGTAATCATCGTTTGGAACTACCGTTTCGGGGTTTCCGTATATCCATCTTATGTTATTATGCATGTTATGAGCTTTTTCTTAGTGTTTCGATCGTGTATCGTGTATTTCGGAGGTTTTGGGCCGTTTTGTAATTTCCCAAAGTTATGGGGTAATTACGCTTGTTGTTGTTTTTTTGAACCTTCAGGTAGTCGGAAATATGTTTTCTTTCAACACTTAGGTTCATCATATCGAACCCTATGTGTTTGTATCTTCATGTTTTTGTAATCGATGCGTTTTGATTTCCGGTTCACCTCTTGCCTATTTGTCAGTCCTGTTTTGGGAGGACATAACGTACGTTACGGTCTATACTTAACATACGTTATGTGTTATGTTTAGCATACTTAACTTCATTGTTGTTACGTACGTAATAGTGTTCAGGAAATCAGGCAGTAAGCTCTGCCAGCCCCTTGCGTATGCTACGAGTTTGATATTGCGTACGTTAGCTATTAGGTACGTAAGAGCCTTCTCATAACGTACGTAATGACTTTTGTGTTTTTGGACAAAAGGTTCTGCCGATGCATTACGTAGGTAAGTTTGGAAAGCTTACGTACGTTAAGGAGCTAACATACGTTAGCTGTCCAGGGCTAACGTACATAACCGAGCCTGGGTTTAAATACCCAGGAGTTGACCGATTTCGTCCATTTTCATCTTTTCTTCCTCCTCTCCGATTCTAGACGATTTCTGAGTGATTTCCAGGCGATTTGAATCCTTGTAACTTCAAGCCATCATCTTTCTTGAGTTTTTGGTGTGTATTAACAACATTTACGCGTGTTCTTCGTCTCCGATCCGACGTTAACTCTTAAAACCCTATTTTGGGGAATTTGTGGGTTTTCATTTTTATGTCTATTTCATTCCGTAATATTGATTAATCCATGATGGATATAATTAATCTTAGTAGTATTCATGCTTTTCTACGAGTTCATGGTAAATTTCGTAGTATTTGTGTAATCGAGAGGGTTCGGTTGCGATCCGCCCTCGTTGTTCTTTTTGGTACGAATTTACATGAATCGTAGGTGGTTTCTGGGTGTTTTCCATTTTCGTACTTGTGTAGAATTGGTTGTTATTGTATTCTTCGAATCATTAGGTTCGTGGTCGTCGGCTCCTAACAATCGTGGTTGATTTTCTTTTCCATTCGTTTCGTTGTCAATTATTCAAGGCAAGTATTCTTGTGAAACCTTTATGCTTAACATGAAATGGTGATGTATAATATTGTGTGCTTTGCTAACTCCAGGAGGGTCTGACGGGGCCTCGGAGTAATCCAGTGGTTTAGCCATAGATTCACGATCTTGTTGGCTAGCCAGTACGGGAGGGTCCATAGAGGCCTCGGATGGGACCAATGGTTTAGCCCCGGTCCTAGGTGATGCATGTGTGTGATTTTGATCTTTGACTATGGCTAGTCCGGGAGGGTCCATAGAGGCCTCGGATGGTCAGTGGTTTAGCCCCGGTCCTTGGCAAATTGATTATTGTGTTTGTTCCGGAAAAGACATGTCTCGTTTTGGGTTTTGAAATGAATTGATGCATGTACTATGAAATGTGTAAACGAATTGTTTGCCTTGATACTTGTAGTAGCGTAATTGCTAACCCCTTTGGGGACCCATTTTTGGGGAAATTCTTGTTATGAATTTCGGGTGGCTTTCATTCGGTCGAGCGGACACTGGAGCAGTACGAGGATGTTGGCCGGGGTTGATGACGTGTGCAATTGAGTCCCTTTATTTCTGTTGTCTGTTTTGATGTGATTGTTTTCCAAACTTGTGAACTTATAGATAATATTCGCGAGTACTTAGGCATTTTGATTTGGGTTATGGTGTGTACTAAATCGTATTTATGATTTTCGGTGAAGTCTGGTTTACCGGTTGTACTGGGTGATTTATTTATTTATTGTTGTGGTGTTGTGTGTTTCTCGATAACCAGAATGGTTAGACGAGCAGTTTTATTTGTTTAGCCTAGTGGGTCCCACATAGGGGTCTACGACGCTGTAATATACCTTGAATATATTGGGGGTGTTATAGAAAATGGTATCGGAGCGCTAGGTTGTTGGATACCTAGGCTTGTTGGTTAATTGGGTCTAGTTGTGTTTTATTTTGCATATCGTCATCACGCTGCCATCGTCTCGGTACTTCCAGTGTTCGTAAGTTTTCCTTACTCGATTCCTTGTTTTCTCGTATCGTACTTCCGTTCTTGAACTGTGAATGTTTCCCTCTCATACTTACCATCGTATTGCTTTTGCTACCTCTTATATCCAGTATGGATGCTGGAAGAGGCCGAGGAAGAGGTCGTGGCCGTGGTCGTGGACGCGGCTGGGGACGCGAGACAGCCAGTGGGGCGGCCACATCACACTTTTCTGGAGTTGGAAGTAATGATGGTCGTCAGGGCCAGACTGCCACTCAAGATGACACAGTTGACTTTGGCGCCAATGTTGGTGTTGCAGCTATGATGCAATAAATGGTGAACCAAATGGCTACGATAGCCCAGGCGGTTCAAAACCTGGTTTTTCGGCTCGTACTTCTCAGGCCGGAACAGATCGTTGGTTTCATGATGTCACCAAGATGCATCCTTCTCAGTTTTATGGGTCTTTAGACCCGATTGACTGGGAGAGGTGGATCAAAGAGATGTCCAAGATCTTTGTTGCCACTAACTTCCCTGAGAATCGCAAGGTCCCAATCGCCCAGTATTTTCTCACTGGGGAGGCTGAAGATTGGTGAGAGGCTGTTGAGCCTCAGGATCATATCGCTTCGTAGGCCGAGTTTAGAGACCTTATGGAAGCTGAACACTGTCCATGGCCAGTCCGTCAGGCCTGGGTCCATGCTTTTTATGATGCTCAGCCTCAAGATATTCCTGTTTCTCACGCCATTGCAGACTTCAACCGAGAATTGGGCTACGTGAAGGCCCAGGTTAAATAGGAGAGCGACAAGATTTGCCATTTTTCTAGGCGGATGAAACCGAAGATTCGTGATTACATGTTTGGACTCGCCTACACCACCTTAAAGGACTATCAGAGTAGAGGTCTTGCTTATGATATGTCCTTGACGGCCAGTGAGGCAGCTCGTGAAAGTAAGAAACAGAAATCTGTCGGTAACTTTTTGGGTCATAAGGGCGGAGTTCAGCAGAAGTATCAATCTGTTAATGTTCCTGCGGGCGGTTCGGCCCGTTTTTCTTGGGGATTCCGGGGTACTGCTAGTTCCTACACTCGTAAGATCAGAAGTTATAACCGTGGCGAGCTGGGCCATATGAACCCAGAGTGTCCTCGTCCACAGTTGACTTGTCATACTTGTGTCCAGTCGGGCCATAAGGCTTCCTGTTGTGATCTCTTTGGGAAGACACTCGGTGTCCAGGCTTCTTTCCCAACGCCTAGAGAGCCGAGTGTGAACCAAGGGTCGTCTGCTCCGCAGCCTCTGCAGAATGTCGACCGAGGGAGAGTCGGGGCCAGCCCGTCAGAGGGGGAGCTTCCAGTGTCGGATCCTCTCATCCCCGTGTATATGAGATGAGGAGGGCTGATGATCTAGCGGCTTCCGTGGCTATAGGTACCGTTCATATCCATTCTCAACCTGTCACTGTGCTTTTAAATTCTAGTGCTACGCATTCGTTCATCTCTCTGGAATGCGTGCGTCGATTGGGTCTTGACTGTTTGTCGCCTGGTGAGCCTTTCATCGTTAAACTTCCTATCGGTGATAGGATCATTGGTGATCGGGAGATCCGAGATTGTTCTGTGATTATATGGGGAGGGATTGGCTCTCTAATCTTATTGTTGTGAATATCGAGGGTGAGGATTTGATTCTCGGGGATGATTGGCTCGAGCGGCATGGTGCAATCATGAACTACCGCACGAGAATCATCACCATGTTAGCCAAGGACGACATCGATGTTGTGGGAAAATCCCTCACAATATGCCGCAAGTGCACGGTGTCAACAAGTAATAAAGTGATAAGTAAAGTATCGTTCCCTCGAGGACTGATTTCACTAAGTACCAAAATATAGTCAACTCATAATTTTATTTGAAGATCGATTTAATAGAATTTATATCTAAACTAATTGCAGAAAATAAATAATAGTACTAATAATAATAATAATACTAATAAGGGTGTAGGATTATGATTTTCACCTCGAACAATCAGGAATGATATTTATTCAATTCAATTCACTTTTATTCAATTGATTGTAAGCCAGGAATTCCTAAATTATTCTAAAGTCTTTCCCAAGGTCGATAGAAAATACTATGAATTATTAACTCGATATATCCCTATTCGAATTAGATAATTAATAGCTAAAATAGTTCAAGAATTTCCACAATAAAAAGGCTTCATAATTCCATGAGTATATCCCTATCTCACGAAAATTATGATTCGTCTCACAAGAACTATGCCTAAATTTCATCTCCCGAATTCATAAAGACATTCAAAACAAATTAACTGTTGGCCAGACAATTAAAAAGCATTAAGAACGGTAAGAAGAATCCAATTCAATAGAATAACGAGTAAATCGAAATAATAATAAATAATCAAACCGTCATGAAATCGGCTACAATCACAATCCTACTCGAATAGATCTAAAAACTAAGATGCAGAAAAACTAAGAAAAACCGTAGGGAATCCGTGGTCTTGTCGTCGTCCACAAATCTCCTCCTTGTGTTCTTTGACCTAGCTATCGATCCACCTCCGAGTTCCTCCTGATCGATCCCCTCCTCTTCAGCCCCTTCGATGCTTATTTATATCAGTCCTAAGCCTCCAAAACACGTCCGTGTGATTAGGTCAGGAACAGGCTCCAAAACGGCCCAGAAACACGGAATATTCAGCAAAACCGCCCGGTGGGCCGCGGCTCACTTAATCTGTGCCGCGGCTCACGCTGTTCAGCACAGATGCCTGGGCGCATGTTTTCTTCCTGGGCCGCGGCTCACTTAGGCTGTGCCGTGGCTCAGAGTACAGTTTGCTCAGCGCTCGCTGGTTGTCTTCGTGTGCCGCGGCTCACTTGGTCTGTGCCGCGGCTCATGACCAAAAACTGCTGTTTTCGCCCGTTTTTCATCGTTTCGGCTTCCGGACTCCGATTTCATGCAAAACATATAAGAATAGTGCATTAAAAGCTCATTTATGCTGATTTAGGCTCAAGATGGATATAAAATAATGATATAAAAGCGCATAAAAATACGCCTAACAAATACCCCCAAACTTGAGCCTTTGCTTGTCCTCAAGCAAAACAATTTTAAACAAAATGTATCGTGAATAATCATGCAAGTCCATAGTGCTCAACTTAATCAATACTACCCTGAAAATCTCAAAGAATAGTACAAGTATCGTAATAGCGAGTCACATCCAGGACACTGATTCCACTAAGTAACCAATTTCAGTCCTAATGAATCGTTCATGAAGAAATCAAGCTCAAAGATTAACAAGTGTGAATTTAACCGACCGTCAATATGAAGGGTTAGATTAAACAAGCCAATTCGCCCAGTCCCACAGTCTAGTGGCAAAATTCAAGAGTTTCATTATTAAAATTATTCCTAGGACAGCATTCTCTTATGTATGATCAATAATATGATTCGAGTTAACCACTAGGTTTCGGCTCTCGGGATATTTCATCGGGATGATCCTAGGGTGGATTTCCATTCTCATGTCTTGGGGAACCGTTTGACGTAAAAGACACTCATGGGGCACATGGATGCTTCTAGTTACTAAGTTCCCCTCCACAGCGGAGAAACAACTCGGATAGCTATTCCCGCATGTCGAGGTTGCCGTTCTACGCGAGAGTAGACAACGGGTCACGTGAATACCCCCGGTTAGTAGGCTTCCCATCATCGGTAGTGCGATATTTCTAAATTATTAATCTATTCCGGGTCGTCGTTTTACGTGAGAGTAAACAACGGGTCACGTGAATACCCCCGGTTACTAGACTTCCCATCATAGAACAATTAATATCACGACTTTTTCGAAAAACTGTCCGAATCTAAACTCAATCCAAGTGCCAACAAGACTCATATTACTGGACGACTAGCTACGCGAAAAGTTTAACCAAACGTATAAACGGTGATTTGAAAACACGTATGTCTCCTTTCTTATCTGCTAAGATTTCTACAAAAGCGATAAAATTTCGGACCTAATTGAATACTCCAGAGAAACAGATATCGCTGACTGCAACTAGACTAAAATTCAACCGTTTCTTCCAAGAGACATCAGTATCGTAACATCAGTTTTACACACGGAAGCACGAAAAATTCACGAAAAATTCACGTTTTTGAACAAAACCATCAACAGCATGCGAGGGCAATAAAGCAATGATGAAAGTGCAATTCATAACCAAGAAAATTTAAGAAAATATCGCTTTCTTCAATTTATTCCACTATACATAAAATCATCAATAATAAAACTCATGTGAAAATAAAAGAGATAAGGAAAAGTGAAAGTTATTCCAAACGTCTTCCAGAAAGCAAACACATGTCTGAGTGGAAATGTCGGTCAATCTATACTTCAAACAACGCTCAGCATCACGAGGGACCCCCAAACTTAGTCTCTAGTCATGAGATAACAATAGACATTAAATCAAGAAAGACTAGAATATGAAGAATAATAACTAATTTGGGGTTAAAATATTAGAGAGATAAGGGCCAACAAGAATAAGAATCCAAAAGAAATAACAAAACAAAGAAAAAATTAATAACTAAAAATCAAATAAAAACAACTAACTAGAAAGCAAGTAAAAATGATGGGTTGCCTCCCATCAAGCGCTCTATTTTACGTCTTGAGCACGACGTGGCAAACAAAAATTCAACGTGGCTTCTTTCTAGGAAGATTGCCAAATACCCCCTTCTTACAATATATAAGCCTCTTATTCCATAAGGGAGGCTTTGGTTCATGCCCGGTTGCCAAAAATAATGAGTAAGAACAATTATGCGGGCAACCAAAAAATGATGGAAGAATATAATAATTATAAGGCACGAAAAAATAGGCAGAGTTCGAATGGGTAGATAATAAAGACATATCATGAACAACCTCATTAGAACTCATGGTATCAGCCTCAACAGAATCAAAAGTGATAGGGTCAATCTCTCCCATTATGGATTTAGGAAAGATTATGCGCGGCACCGTTAATAAAATTTTTGGCACATAAGTGTTCACCTTATTAGTCGAAGTTTGATGACAATTTAATGAAATTTCTTTGGAAACATCATCAATGGTAACTTCTTATACAGGCTCATCACACTTTATGTAATTATCGGGTGCTGGGGGATCGACCCTAAAACTTAGCATGTCTTTCTTCTCAACCTCCCCCTCAACTTCACTACTAAATATATGAGCTGGAAAATAACCATAGTGAATCTCAAGACCACGACTTGCACATTTTCGCTCAAAAAGGGTACTATCAGGATTTTTGAGAACGTCTACACATTGTTCAAGCATGGTCTTTTGTTTTGGGGGAGGGGGCTGACTGACTCTATTTGGCAAATTATTAAGAACATCGAAATTTATGAAATGCCAAGGGCCACGATACTCAAAGGAAAACATACTGAAGAAAATAAAAATATAGAAACTAAAGAAAAAAACTTCAAATTAAAATTAGAGTCGCTTGGTATTGATATTAGCGAAAAATCAGTCCCCGGCAACGGCGCCAAAAACTTGTTGTGGGAAAATCCCTCACAATATGCCGCAAGTGCACGGTGTCAACAAGTAATAAAGTGATAAGTAAAGTATCGTTCCCTCGAGGACTGATTTCACTAAGTACCAAAATGTAGTCAACTCACAATTTTATTTGAAGATCGATTTAATAGAATTTATATATAAACTAATTGCCGAAAATAAATAATAGTACTAATAATAATAATACTAATAAGGTTGTAGGATTATGATTTTCACCTCGAACAATCAGGAATGATATTTATTCAATTCAATTCACTTTTATTCAATTGATTGTAAGCCAGGAATTCCTAAATTATTCTAAAGCCTTTCCCAAGGTCGATAGAAAATACTACGAATTATTAACTCGATATATCCCTATTCGAATTAGATAATTAATAGCTAAAACAGTTCAAGAATTCCCACAATAAAAAGGCTTCATAATTCTATGAGTATATCCCTATCTCACGAAAATTATGATTCGTCTCACAAGAACTATGCCTAAATTTCATCTCCCGAATTCATAAAGACATTCTAAACAAATTAACTGTTGGCCAGACAATTCAAAAGCATTAAGAACAGTACGAAGAATCCAATTCAATAGAATAATGAGTAAATCGAAATAATAATAAATAATCAAACCGTCATGAAATCGGCTACAATCACAATCCTACTCGAATAGATCTAAAAACTAAGATGCAGAAAAACTAAGAAAAACCGTAGGGAATCCGTAGTCTTGTCGTCGTCCACAAATCTCCTCCTTGTGTTCTTTGCCCTAGCTATCGATCCACCTCCGAGTTCCTCCTGATCGATCCCCTCCTCTTCAGCCCCTTCGATGCTTATTTATATCAGTCCTAAGCCTCCAAAACGCGTCCGTGTGATTAGGTCGAGAACAGGCTCCAAAACGGCCCAGAAACGCGGAATATTCAGCAAAACCGCCCGGTGGGCTGCGGCTCACTTAATCTGTGCCGCGGCTCACGCTGTTCAGCACAGACGCCTGGGCGCATGTTTTCTTCCTGGGCCGCGGCTCACTTAGGCTGTGCCGCGGCTCAGAGTACAGTTTGCTCAGTGCTCGCTGGTTGTCTTCGTGTGCCGCGGCTCACTTGGTCTGTGCCGCGGCTCATGACCAAAAACTGCTGTTTTCTCCCGTTTTTCATCGTTTCGGCTTCCGGACTCCGATTTCCTGCAAAAATATAAGAATAGTGCATTAAAAGCTCATTTATGCTGATTTAGGCTCAAGATAGATATAAAATAATGATATACAAGCGCATAAAAATACGCCTAACAATCGAGCACTCTTTCGCGGGGCGAAAGAGGGGAAACCAGAAGTTCGTGATTAATGCCTTGAAGGCGATGAGACTCCTGCGGAAGGGGTGTACTGGTTATTGGTGTTACGCCTTGAGGGCGGAGGATGGTGGGGTCGAGTTTTCATCGATTCCAGTTGTTAGTGAGTTCCCAGATGTCTTTCTTGACGAGTTGCTGGGGTTACCACTGGTGAGGTTGAGTTTGCTATTGGGTTAGAGCCGGGTGCGGCTTCGATTTCTAAGGCGCCGTATCGCATGGCACCTTCCGAGATGGATGAGTTAAAGAAGCAGTTGGGTGAGCTTCTTGAGTCAGGGTATATTTGACCAAGCGCTTCGCCTTTGGGAGCACCGGTCTTGTTTGTGCGGAAGAAGGATGGTTCACTGCGTCTATGTATCGACTATTGCGAGCTAAACAAAGTGACCATCAAGAACAAGTATCCCTTGCCAAGGATTGATGACTTGTTCAATCAGTTACAGAGAGCTGCGGTATTCTCGAAGATTGATTTGAGATCGGGATACTATTAGCTTCGGGTGAAAGAGTCCGATGTCCGGAAAACAGCTTTTCAGACGAGATACGGGCATTATGAGTTTGTGGTTATGCCCTTCGGGCTAACTAACGCGCCGGCAGTTTTCATGCAGTTAATGAACAAGATTTTCATTGAGTGTTTGGATAAGGGTGTCGTCATCTTCATTGATGATATCCTTATCTATTCGAAGAGCGAGGAGGAGCATGCACATCATCTATGTGTGGTGTTAGACATTTTGAGGACCGAGCGACTCTATGCGAAGTTCTCGAAATGTGAGTTCTGGCTGAAGGAAGTGATGTTTTTGGGTCACGTGATTTCAGCCGATGGGGTCCGTGTGGATCCACAGAAGATTGAGGCAGTGCTGGATTGGGCACCGCCTAAGAATGTGAAGGAGGTCCGTAGTTTCTTGGGTTTGGCTGGCTACTATCGTAGGTTCGTCGAGGGGTTCTCGAAACTGGATCGGCCACATACACAGTTGCTTCAGAAATCTGAGAAGTTCGTCTGGAATAACGAAAGATAGTCGAGTTTTGAGGAGCTGAAGAGGCGTTTTACTTCAACCCCAATTCTAGGATTGTCGTGTGGCAACGAGGGTTTTCCTGTCTATAGTGATGCTTCGGGTCAGGGTCTTAGGTGCGTGTTGATGCAGCACGACTATGCGTTCAAGCAGTTGAGGCCGTATGAGCTCAACTACCCTACTCACGATTTGGAGTTAGCGGACATTGTTTTTGCGCTCAAGATTTGGCATCATTATCTTTGTAGCTCTGCTTGTCAGATTTTTACCGATCAAAAAATTCTGAAGTACATATTCACTCAGCGGGAGTTGAATATGAGGCAGAGGAGGTGGTTGGAATTGATTAAGGATTATGACCTCGAGATCCTTTATCATCTGGACAAGGCAAACGTCATAGCATACGCCTTGAGTTGGAAACCAGTTACGTTGCGTACGCTTGAGATGGTTATGTCTCAATCTGAGCTTCAGCGTGGTTTGATCGAGTTGGGTGTGGAGATTTTGTTGCCAGGAGCTGTAAGACAACTTTGTGCTTTGGAGATTTCATCGTCGCTGATCGATGAAATTAAACTGAAGCAGTTGGAGGATCCGATGATAACTCAAATCGAGAGAATGTTCTTAAGTGGAAGTCTCCTGGATTTGTGATTCACGAGGATGGTGTGTTGAGGTTCTAGAGTCGACTTTATGTACCAAACGACTTGGAATTGATGCAGAGTATTTTGCGTAAGGCCCATGATACGCCTTACTCGGTTCATCCTAGTTCGAGTAAGATGTACAAGGACCTAAGGAGGAACTTTTGGTGGAATGATATGAAGGAGGAGGTCGCACAATTTTTAGCGAGATGTTTGACTTGCCAGCAGGTTAAAATCGAGCATCAGCGACCAGCCAGATTGTTGCAGTCGCTTCCCGTTCTGGAATGGAAATGGGAGGATATTTCGATGGACTTCGTCACGAGCTTGCCGAGATCGAGGTATGGTATGAATATGGTTTCGGTGATCGTGGATCGTCTAACCAAGTCGGCACACTTTCTGGGCATCAAGGATACTTGGGGTCTGGAAAAGTTGGCTCGTGTGTTTATTGCGCAGATTGTGAGGCTTCGCGGTACTCCGAAGTCTATTGTTTCGGATCGTGTTGGCCATTTTGTATCGCACTTTTGGCAGGAGGTACATAAGGCCTTGGGTACTCATTTGCGTCTGAGTACTTCTTTTCATCCTTATATGGATGGGAAATCGGAGCGCATTATCCAGACATTTGAGGATATGTTGCGTGCTTGTGCTCTCGATTGGAGAAGAGATTGGGAGGAGCATTTGCCGTTGATCGAGTTCACTTACAAAAATAGTTGGCACGCGTCGATCAGGATGGCACCGTATGAGGCGCTTTATGGGCGGCGATGTCGATCGCCGATTTGTTGGAACGAGGTGTCTGATTTGGTCAGGATCGAACTGGATATCGCCTTAGAAACAAGGAAGAAGGTGGAATTGACTGCTCAGAGTCGACAGAAATCCTATGCTGATGTTCGTCGTCGAGCTTTGGAATTCGAGGTGGGAGACCACGTTTTACTAAAGGTGTCTCCTATAGGGGGAGTTTTCCGCTTCTGGAAGAAGGGAAAGTTGAGTCCGAGATTTATTGGGCCCTTTGAGATTCTGGAGAGGGTCGGCGAGTTGGCGTATCGTTTGGCGTTGCCTCCAGCATTGAGCACATCCATAACGTTTTCCATGTTTTCCAGCTGAGGAAATATATTTCAAACTCTAGTCATGTCATCGACTATAGTGAGATCGATATCGCTGAGGATATTACCTTCGAGGAGCGTCCCTTGAAGATTTTGGAGCACCGTGAGAAACGACTGAGGCATAAGACCATTCCATTGGTCAAGGTGTAGTGGTCGAGACATGGTGTCGAGGAGGCAACTTGGGAAACTGAGGATAGCATGCGTGCTAGGTACCCCGAGTTGTTTGTTTCTTAAGTTTCGGGACGAAACTTATTTTTAGAGGGGAAGAATGTAATATCCGCATTTTTTTCAGTATTTTTCATCTTGATATATTTTTCATTTTAGTGGCTCGCTTGTAGCCGTATAAATATTTCAAGAATATCTAATACTGCACTTTTTGTCGTCCGATCTTGTTTCGGACTTGTTTTACTCAATTCCGCGCTTAATGTCATTTCCGTCGCTATTTGGTTCGATTCTCGTAATCATCGTTCGGAACCACCTTTTCGGCGTTTCCGAATATCCATCTTATGGTATTATGCGTGTTGTGAGCTTTTGCTTAGTGTTTCGATCGTATATCGTGTATTTCGGAGGTTTTGGGCCGTTTTGTAATTTCCCAAAGTTATGGGGTAATTACGTTTGTTGTTGTTTTCCGAACCTTCGGGTAGTCGGAAATATGTTTTCTTTCAACACTTAGGTTCATCATCTCGAACCCAATGTGATCGTATCTTCATGTTATGTTAATCGACGCGTTTTGATTTTCGGTTCACCTCTTGCCTATTTGTCAGACCTGTTCTGGGAGGACATAAAGTACGTTACGGTCTATACTTAACGTACGTTATGTGTTATGTTTAGCGTATATAACTTCATTGTTGTTACATACGTAATAGTGTTTAGGAAATCGAGTAGTAAGCTTTACCGGCCCCTTGCATACGCTATGAGTTTGAAGTTGCGTACGTTAACGTAGGGTATTACGTACGTAAGAGCCTTCTGATAACGTACGTAATGACCTTTGTGTTTTTAGACATAAGGTTCTCCCGATTCATTACGTACGTAAGTCTGGAAGGCTTGCGTACATTAAGGAGCTAACGTGCATTAGCTGTCCAGGGCTAACGTACGTAACCGGGCCTGGGTTTAAATACCCAGGAGTTGACTGATTTTGGCCATTTTCATCTTTTCTTCCTCCTCTCCGATCCTAGACGATTTCTGAGCGATTTCCAGGCGATTCGAAGCCTTGTAACTTCAATCCATCATCTTTCTTGAGTTTTTGGTGTGTATTAACAACATCTACGCGTGTTCTTCGTCTCCGATCCGAGGTAAACTCTTAGAACCCTATTTTGGAGAATTTGGGGGTTTTCGATTTTATGTCCGTTTCGTTCCGTAATATTGATTAATCCATGATGGATATGATTAATCTTAGTTGTATTTATGCTTTCCTAATAAGTTCATGGTAAATTTCGTAGTATTTGTGTAATCAGAGGGTTCGGTTGCGATCCGCCCTCGTTGTTGTTTTTGGTACGAATTTACATGAATCGTAGGTGGGTTTTCGGGTGTTTTCCATTTTCTTACTCGTGTAGAATTGGTTGTTATTGTATTCTTCGAATCATTAGGTTCGTGGTCGTCGGCTCCTAGCGATCGTGGTTGATTTTCCTTTCCGTTCGTTTCGTCGTCAATTATTCAAGGCAAGTATTCTTGTGAAACCTTTATGCTTAACATGAAATGGTGATGTATAATATTGTGTGCTTTGCTCACTCCGGGAGGGTCCGACGGGGCCTCAGAGAATTCCAGTGGTTTATCCACCCATTCACGAGCTTGTTGGCTAGCCAGTCCGGGAGGGTCCATAGAGGCCTCAGATGGGATAAGTGGTTTAGCCCCGGTCCTAGGCGATGCATGGGCGTGATTTTGATCTTTGACTATGGCCAGTTCGGGAGGGTCCGTAGAGGCATCAGATGGATTCAGACTTTTTGAAACTAACCTTATAGTTAATCATGCAATGTAAGGTTTGATAATTTAACTGTGATACGATGATCCAGTCGGGACAACGAGATTGAAATTTCTTTCCTGATTCATCTTAGGAGAATAATAGTAATATATGATGATAAATAAAGCATTTTTAGTAGGAAATTTTCTTTTGGGAAATTGATGCTTGTGTTAGAAACTTTTTGAAAACAACATGTGAATATAAACCTAAGGAGGGAATTCATAATCGGGATCTTGTTGTTTGATTGTTCATGTGAAAATATGATGTATTATTATTTAGACCCATTATACCCAATATTCCCTTTTTGCGTATAATGCCTTTCTCGTTTCACATATGTAGCCAACCAATTGTTATATCAGGCAGAACCTTTAATTTGAAATTGACTCTTATGATGATATTATTCATCCTCTTTTACTCATATTTTGTGTGTATGTCGAGTAATCCTCGGTGATGGATCTGTTCTGAGTCTTTAGAGGTAAGTGCACCTAGCAGAACTCAAATGTTGATGACCAGGAGATATGGAACTTTCCAGGGTAAATTGGAGATTCAGGATAAACCCAGTTGCGAGAACTTATCGCCCGCCAAGAAGGTCTTAGCGGATGTTTCGAACTCGACGCTGTTGCTATAGCGCCAAGAGCTCGAACCTTGTACTCGTTAGAATATCCCGAATTTACCTATTTAACCTCAGAGATTACTTCTTCATTCGACCACTGATTAAAAGCATTTTTATCATTTTGAGAATTATTTGAACTCGAGAATCAAACCGTGAACTGCCAGGTACAGGATTATCGCTGAAGCTGTCTCTGGTATATAGTCATATCCTGTACCCAACCTGAGGATTCGTCCCGTACAGGGTGTAATAATCAAACTTGTTTTCTATGTCGATTTTCAGCCTCGAAAACCTCCCTCAATTATCCTTTGATTTTACTTTGGATTGAGTTTGAAATTTTGTAATCAATCCGTACGACAGACTTGTAACCTTCTTACCATTGCATCCTAAATAACTCCTAATCTCTGACCCATTTTTGTGAGGGGGAGGGTGTGAGACCCTGGATTTTTACCCCTAAATAACTCCTAATCTCTGACCCATTTTTGTGGAGTCTTTTGTCCTTTTGTTGAACTTACAAAATATTTCAAATTGTTCTATTAGACTTGTTTCGTTTTCTCACAACTTTATTATCAATACATCATAAAGTTGCAACATCGTCATATATTATTATTGTTACTATGTGTTGATAACGTTTCTGCATCATACTGTGACCGTGGCCGGATTGTTTGATCAACCTCGACATTTACAATTCTTATTTCGAGCATTATATTATTAGACCATTAAAAATGTAAATGGAGTACGAACATGGACCTTTCTGGAAGGCGCAGTGCGCCAGGACTGACTTTGATCGGTCACCACAAATTCAAGAAAAATCTAATGTAATAGACGGAGAGCCATCCCGAGCCTGAACAAATAAGTTATGGTCGAAACAAGATAAGAGTGTCAGTCAGTTACGACGAAATTATGAAATTGCCCTTATAGCCGACCTTATGGGTTCTTTGGGCATAAATGGCGAATTTCAGCCATTTTTGAGTGGGATTTCAGTGTGAAGAACATAGGTCTTTGGCCCTCACTTTTAAATTTCATTTCGGGCCGTTTTTGCGCAGTTTAAACGCATAATCAACGCCCGAGAATCAAATAAGCAAGTACTCTTCAGCTGATTTCAGCGGTTTTCGCCAGATTGGAGGTAATCTGGCCTTGCACCCTGAAATTATTTTTCTATATTCTCGATGAATTGTTATTTATAATTCATAAATGATTATATATCAAGTATCCTAGGGCTGTTCTTATCGATTGTAGCGGAACGGAAATTAAATATTTCATCAAATCATCATAATCGGATACCGTCCGCGAAGTGTCCGATAAAAGTTCTCTAAGAGATTCGATTAGGATTTTCGGTGTTATTTCAATTATATGAATAGCCCTAATATCGATTACTATGAATTCCTCGTTGTAGGCCGTAGATTCAGAGTTTTGAATCCTAATTACAAATCGTTCAAAACGTTATTGTCCCTAAAGTCAACAAGCAAGTATTCGATCGTGCTTTATGTATAAATTGCAATTGAATATGAATAAACCATGATATTCGTATGGTTTTGTTCATGCTTTGAATTCAGAAATTCTACATTGATATTTTGAAATGATTTGAAAATGATTTCTCAATCAAATCAACGACTTTTAGTGTTTAAAAATAATTTTGAAATAAACTGTGTTTCGAAAGAATTTCGAAATGTTTTTGGAAATGATTTAAGAAAGATTTTATGTAAGTACTTGATAACTGATATTAATTACTTTTATAGAATAATATCATTTTATTAATGATTTATCAAGAATGCCTCAAAACATTATTTTAAATGCGATTGAAAAGCCAAGTGGCTGAAAGTTTTGGGATAATGATTTGAGACAACCTACTGTGAAATGTGGAATGCTATGATTGTTATGATATTTTTGAATTTGTACCAATGTTGAGATGTTTTGAGACTTGTGGACGGGGTAAAGCCAGGGGATTGCCTTCACGAGGGCTTTGGGGTATATGTTATTGTTTAGGTAGTTCGGACGACGCCAGACTTGGTATGTACCACCAGCAGGGTAATCCAACATGGGACATCCCGATGGGGTCTCTAGGGTATATATTATCATTCAAAACACGCGTTCGGACCGGGTATATATCTGGATGCCCAGTGGTTTGATTAGATATGATGTGTATTATTCCAGAATAATAATGTGATATGGTACTGCTTATGCTTGTGGATTGCGATGATGATGTTGACGAAATTTTTCCCAATGATGTCGTTGTCACAATACTGTTGAGGCCCTGGTACTAGGTGAGAATATCCATCTTCTTGATATACTAATATAACGTGTCATCGCAATATTTTTTTTATTGCACGTTATACATATTCCTGTTATCAAGTACTTGCATCGGTCGTTTGATGGCCCCTTCGGGGGTGAATACCTTTATGGTGTATTCAGGTACAGGTCTTAATGGTGAGCGAGCGCAGTAAGGGCACGAGGACGATGAGCAGCAGTGATATTCTCTCGGGTTGCCGATGTTGTTTTAGTTGTATTGGTCTTGTTTTGTATAAGTACTCGCGAGTACTGTTTTTATTCATATTACACCCGTGTGTGGGCTTGGTAGTTGTCTTGGGGTTTTTTATCTGTATGTTGAACAGGTTGTGACTGTCGTCATGTTTGACCTTGCCGGTCGTGATGTTGTGGCTGTATTGCATTGTCGACCTTGACGGTTGACGTGTGTTGTTTTGGTTTTATGTTTGTCCTGATTGGTCCTTGCGTGTGTGCATGTGTGTTAGTCAGGTATTGTCTTATAGATTCCCGAAATGGATCTATGGCGCCGTAATATTTCCGACCCGGGATGGGGTTGTTACATATATTTACCACTCCGAGTTGATATAATTAAATAATATAATATATAATATCTTGTATTTTCATGCTTAAAATTTCCTCGAACCCACTCAGCCAGACATATCATCATTTATGCCTAAAATTTAATATTCATTCATCCAACCAAAATCAGATATCTCTCTCCCTAAAAAGAGTGACAAATCCCCATCTTGACTATTCCTTGCCCTCTACATGACTCCCACTAATCTCAATCGCTGAACTTTATGATCACCATGTTTCAGATGATGTTGGATTACGTCAAGGCATAACAGTTATCATGTTGGACTCTATGATAATCTCATTTATCAAGGCATAACAGTGATCTCAATGCGGGTCTATCCAATATTGCATTCTCCAATCAATACCCATAAGTTTGATCCACACCATACGCATAACCATCCAATGATTATCAATCAAACTAATACTAGTATATTAATCACTTGAGTCTCCACTCTACGTGAGTGGACCAGGGACAATATGAATAATCTTATTATTCATGAATAACTATTATTCGATTATTATAATATTAAAACATGCACACTGTAATACCTGAGATTTTCGTTCCAGTTTTGTTGAATTTTTCTGTGAGATATCAGTTTGGCATTGCCCATGTCTTGGGATTGTTGTGCCACGTATGGTTGTGTCGTGAGTTAACACGTGTTTAATTTCCATTCCAGATCATTTCTTGAGTTTTGACTCGTTTCAGTGTAGCGCACGCTACCGCTTGTGGTGTAGCGCGCGCTACTGTGTTGTGATTAGCGCACGCTACCTGGTGTATAGCGCACACTAATTGGCAGTCCAGGGACAGTCCAGGAGCTACTTAACTGGGACTGGAGTCTCTCTAGCGCACGCTATAGTTGGTAGCTAGCGCACGCAATTGTCTGTTTAGCGCACGTTATTTCTTCGTTCCAGCGCACGCTACCTGGGAGGTGCAGATCTGTCCAGGAGCTACTAGACTGGATCCGTGACCCGTTAGCGCGCGCTACGCTTATAGGCTAGCGCATGGTAACAGTGTTACATGCGGTAAGTACTGGGCGTTGTCAACGTTAGTGCGCGCTAATACTGTCTGGTTAGCACACGCTAATAACTGTCCAGTATAAATACTGGACATCAGGTTTTCCTTCGCCATTTTTCTTCCTTTGTCTCTCATTTTCATTCCCAGCCATCGGGAAGCATCTCTAAGGGAGATTTGGGCGATGTTTCTTCATTAAGCTTCATCTTGGAGCGGATTTGTAGGTGTTTAACAATATCTAATCATCTCCTTTGCGTTAATCAAGGTAATCTCTTCTTAGAACCCTAGTTTCTGGAAATTGGTGGTTTGTCGTGATTTCGTGATTCTAATCTGAAATTATTCATTCCTTTGTTGTTATCTAGTCTTGTTGATCTTAAACCCCGGTTTGGAATTTTCGTTTTCATGTTTCCGTCGGGTTGATTTATATTCTTGAGATATTTTTGGGATTTCCATTGACTTTGCTATCTAAACCGAAATTGATGATTCGGTTAAGTGATTCTCGTTGTTTTGATTGTAATCTACGGATTACAATCTCGTTTGTCGATTTCGTTCATCCGGAGCATGATTTCGGATCTCTTGAGAAACCCCCCCTTTTTTGATCCTTGTCGTTGTTATTGTCGAGTTGGGTTTTGAGGAGTATTGTTAATTCGTTGTGATGTTGTTCTTGTAGTCTTGGGGCTGCTGCTTTGCTCGTCGGAATTGGAGGTTCCGTGGTTGCTCGTTCGCATCCGTTCATCGTCTCGTTTCAATCGTGGTTATTGAGGCAAGTATCTTGGCCATACATTACGTTTTTTTGTGGATATAATGGTTGCTAAGTGTCGATATGTGCTAAATAAATAACTATAACCATTTTGCAAAAGAATCGGTATATTTACCATCCTGGTTTCGTAAAGGTGAACCGTGTGTGTCGGGAATTAATATGCTTAGTTGGATATGTGTGCTAGTGACGAGTATAGGATCATCTTACTTTCGTGTGATGTCATTATGTATGATTATGGCATCGGTAAATGTGAAGTGTAATTCTCTTGTAAAATTATGTGCTTGGAGTCATGTGGTTATGGATGAATATGTGAGTTTATGTGATATTGGTTGTGTCGTTCGGTGCTGTTGAGATCTTGTGCTCCCTTGTGAATTGATATAGTTCTGGGTCGTGAGTACGTATTGGATAATGTGGCCATTCTAGCAAGGTACCTCGACTATATATATTTTGTGTGTTTGACCTTTGAGAGTTGTGGTTTTGTAATATGTGAGTTGTTACTCTTCCACCTGGGGATGGCATGTGGCCTCTGGGGGCCGATACTAATGGGTACGGCCACGGGTTACCAAGTGTGGTTTCTGTGATATTGATGTTGATGTTTTGATGATTAATTGTGATATGTCCGGAGTATCACAATGCTTTACGCTCGGGGTCGAGATACATTATATATCGAGTCTTGGTGTTTGGCTAGAATGGCATAAGAATAACGTGTTATGTGTAATGTGTCCTTGTAAGTGAATTGCAGTGGATGATCGGGTCGTGGGCCCTGTGTTTTGTGATCGAAATGGTTGGGCCGTGGACCCCGTGTCTTGTTAATGGATTTGCATTTTTGGAAAAATGAACTTTGGGGCTGTGACCCTAAGTGGCTTTCGAGGAATTCAGAACTTTTCTATTTCAAATGTTTTCAAAACTCCCGAGATTTGGAAGTGTTTTCAAAGTGCTTACTTGTTTCGTTTCTAGTTTCAAGACTTGAACTATTTTAACCAAATAACATATCTCGGGAAGTCTTTCATTGTTTTCTCGGAATGTGTTGTGTATGGCTCGTATTTGCACTTTATACTTGCACTAGCGAAAACAGTGGAGTTTTGCTAACCCCCGAGTAAATGGGGGGTGGATATCTGTATTGTGTCCAGGTACATGCAGGTTTTCGGGAGCAAGACATAGGATCGGTACGAGGAATGATGAAAGACGAATGATACTAATCACACGAAGGCCAATTTTGGGTTCAGTTAGTCAGAGTCCATTATATTGTCTTTTTCGCTGTCGTATTGTCTATGTTATGAAGTATTTTACCTTTGCGTGGGTACGAGTCTGGATAGAGTTATGTATTTTTTATTTTTAAGACAGTGACAAAAGACCAAATCGGTCTAATGTTTCGTGATTTTGCCGTGTCGACATGCGATGTATTATGTTGTTTCGATGTTTACCCTGGCGGATCCTCACGGAGAGGGTCTGCGGCGTGCAATATTCCCGGTTAGATTCTGGGGTGTTACATTTATGGTATTAGAGCTTAGGTTGCGGAAACCTAGGCTGTCGGGTCCAGTCGTGTATTGTTGGGTCTTGTCTTGTCAGATTGAGTCTGACTGATGTCGTGTCGCGACGCGTCGTTTGGAATGTCGGTCGTGATTAGTATCATGGTGCAGCCATCATCTTCGTGCGATCTGTGGATGTAAGTCTCCCTACTACATGTTGTACCACGAGCTATTCGATCCTGTGTGATTCTGTGTTATGTAATAGTATTTGAAGGTGCATCGTGAGTAAGTGACATATATTTGATGATTCCCGTTTTATGCTAGAATGAAGAATGATATTGCTAAATGTATCCTTGTATGAACTATTTTTCTTGCAAGAGTAACAATCTTGGAATTTTTAGTTTCGAAGGCTTCCGGGGAGCCACGTAAATTTTTAAAATGAACTCCAAGGAAGGAAAATTTTTGATTTTTGTATGATGACCTCAAGGTCAAAAATTTTGAGACTTAAACTACCGATATTTCATTTTCATCTCAAACTATAAGTTTTCAAAACACGAGTTTTTAACTCAAATGAAGTCTACAAAATATACTCAAGACGTGACTCTCGTTTGTAACTTTTCGGTTTCATGGATGTTAGTCAGAAGATGTGTATTGATGATGTTATCGCCGTTTGGACGATGGTGCCCAGTTTTATAATTAAGATGGTTGTGTGAACGCCAAGTCATTCGGTATGTGCACGTTGAGATAACCCTCCATGCTGAGAGGAGAAAATTCGGTTTTGAATGACAATTGCCTTTTGATGGTTACTCATGAGGTGTTGTAATTATGTGAATCGATGGCTTCGAGATTCGAATGTTGTTGTTGTTTATTTGTAAACTTCGATTCTAGTAATGTCGTATATATATTCGCAATCATGTTGCTAAAATAGAACAGTTAGCGCACGCTAAGTGTGAGGCTAGCGCGCGCTAATGCAGCATGGGTAGCGCACGCTAAATATTTGTTGTAGAGCGCGTTAGTTAGCCTGGACAGAGGCTAGAGAATCATATTTCTTTTAACTGTTAGGCCTAACCTTGGCAGTCGATCACCTGTAACTGTATTCTACTTGTGTTGCTAGTGATGACAACTGTTTTGTGTGAACATGTGTATGACTTTTCGTTGCGCTAAGTGATAATTGATTTTGTTCAGTAATTTGATAAATTATGGCTGCTGTGTGTGTGTTTGAAAATGTTTTTCCAAAAACTTTCATAAGTTTGTGCAAGTTGCGATAGAATCAATTTTTTAAACTAATTTGACTTTGCGATTAATTCGGCGGCTTCGTATGAACTTTGGAAATTGTTTGAAATTTGCGAGCCGGCCTAGGATTCTCAAATAAAACCTCGACGGTATTTGAAAGAGTTGTTTTAAAGTACATTGAACATTATGTAAAATATTACCGTCGTTGATGTTTGTGTAGTGTTGGGAGAATTTTCGAAAATTATTTTTACGTGTTGTGGTATTTTCAAATAATTCGAGTAAATGATTTTAAAAAAATCTTTCACATCATAAAAATATTTTATTTCAAAAACCAATATGATTTTTATTTTCAAAAATAGGTAGTGAAAGATGAAAAATCTCACTCGATGTAAAGTTCAAACTCGGATTTGGAAATGTTAGAGTATGTAAGAATGGTTTGATGATCTTGCATGGTTAACTTGTTGGTTGTTAACGGTGATGATGATACGTAGAGGCATGATGATTTTGATAACGCCGGTTACAAGGAATTATTATTTTGGCAAATGATTTTCAATGAGATGGTTAAAGTATGTTGTTTACAAGTTTCGATGAAACAACCCGAGGTACCAAAAGTACTTTTAAAGTTTATTTTGAATAGCATACAAATCCAAGGATTTTCAAAAGATTTCCTTTAAAAGGATGCTTCGTGGATTTTTTCTTTTCGAGTTGTTATTGATTACCTTATGCGATATGTCGTGCTGAGTTGGTACTTTAATATAATATTTTGCGAAGTTGTGCAATCGTATTGACTAAAAATCCGCTTAGTATGCCGATGGGCAGAGGACGCAGTCGTGACCATGATACTAATGGTCATGAAGATCGGATGTGGACCAAGAGGATATGGCCGGGAAGGTTGCTATTCTAGCACTTCGTTCTCGTTGTTTAGTTTTCGGGACGAAACCTCTTTTAAAGGTGATATGATGGAATACCCACATTTTTTTTCTCTTGTGTTTTGTCCAACCGTATCGACTCGACTGTGTTCGATGATGCTTCTGACCTTGTATTGGTTCTCACCTCTGTCATTCGAGCGTGTTCTGATATTGTCCCAAATTGATCTGTATATCATTGTGATCTTTCCAAGTTCGGATCGATTTCCTGTGAACCGTGTGCGAATGAACTTCAGAGTTGATCGTCGTTGTCGTTCGATCATTGCTATTCAATCATCATTATTCAATCATTATTGTTTGATCTAGTAATTGTGATTACTGAACATTTGGGCCACTTCGTAAGTTCCATAAGTGTTGGGGAATTGTCTTCGTATTTGATCTTCCAAATCCTTGAGTTACTAGAATTTCATACCTTTCAGCGTTGTATTCGTGATCTGATTTTTATGCTTCTCGGTTCTATCAACTACAGTAACTCATGTTCGATGCTTTTCGTAAACATTCGTGCGTATCGAATCGGACCAGAACAGTTCTGTACTACATGGAGCTTTGTACGCTATCAGCAGTAGATAACCTGAGTTATCTAGGGTCGCCTTGCTCTGATTGTTTCTTGTTTTATGCTTCGGGGCCGATTCTTTTAAGAGGGGTAGAATGTAATACCCGAGATTTTCATTCCAGTTTTATTGAATTTTTCTGTGAGATATCGGTTTGGCATTGCCAATGTCTTGGGATTGTTGTGCCACGTATGGTTGTGTCGTGAGTTGACACGTGTTTAATTTCCATTCCAGATCATTTCTTGAGTTTTGACTCGTTCCAGTGTAGCGCACGCTACCGCTTGTGGTGTAGCGCGTGCTACTGTGTTGTGATTAGCGCACGCTACCTGGTGTGTAGCGCACGCTAATTGGCAGTCCAGGGACAGTCCAGGAGTTACTGGACTGGGACTGGAGTCTCGCTAGCGCACGCTATAGTTGGTAGCTAGCGCACGCAATTGTCTGTTTAGCGCATGTTATTTCTTCGTTCCAGCGCACGCTACCTGGGAGGTGCAGATCTGTCCAGGAGCTACTGGACTGGATCCGTGACCCGTTAGCGCGCGCTACGCTTATAGGCTAGCACACGCTAACAGTGTTACATACGGTAAGTACTGGGCGTTGACCACGTTAGCGCTCGCTAATACTGTCTGGTTAGCGCACGCTAATAATTGTCCAGTATAAATACTGGACAGCAGGTTTTCCTTCCCCATTTTTCGTCCTTTGTCTCTCATTTTCATTCCCAGCCGTCAGGAAGTGTCTCTAAGGGAGATTTTGGGCGATCTTCTTCATTAAGCTTCATCTTGGAGCGGATTTGTCGGTGTTTAACAACATCTAATCATCTCCTTTGCGCTAATCAAGGTAATCTCTTTTTAGAACCCTAGTTTCTGGAAATTGGTGGTTTGTCGTGATTTCGTGATTCTAATCCAAAATTGTTGATTCCTTTGTTGTTATCTAGTCTTGTTGATCTTAAACCCCGGTTTGGAATTTTCGTTTTCATTCTTTGCTATCTAAACCGAAATTGATGACTCGGTTAAGTGATTCTCGTTGTTTTGATTGTAATCTACGGATTACAATCTCATTTGTCGATTTCGTTCATCCGGAGCATGATTTCGGATATCTTGATAAACCCCCCCTTCTTTGATCCTTGTCGTTGTTATTGTCGAGTTGGGTTTCGAGGAGTATTGTTAATTCGTTGTGATGTTGTTCTCGTAGTCTTGGGGCTGCTGCTTTGCTTGTCGGAATTGGAGGTTCCGTGGTTGCTCGTTCGCATCCGTTCATCGTCTCGTTTCAATCGTGGTTATTGAGGCAAGTATCTTGGCCATACATTACGTTTTTTTGTGGATATAATGGTTGCTAAGTGTCGATATGTGCTAAGTAAATAACTATAACCATTTTTCAAAAGAATCGGTATATTTACCATCATGGTTTTCGTAAAGGTGAACCGTGTGTGTCGGGAATTAATATGCTTAGTTGGATATGTGTGCTAGTGGCGAGTATAGGATCACCTTACTTTCGTGTGATGTCATTATGTATGATTATGGCGTCGGTAAATGTGAAGTGTAATTCTCTTGTGAAATTATGTGCTTGGAGTCACGTGGTTATGGATGAATATGTGAGTTTGTGTGATATTGGTTGTGTTGTTCGGTGCTGTTGAGATCTTGTGCTCCCTTGTGAATTGATATAGTTCTAGGTCATGAGTACGTGTTGGATAATGTGGCCATTCTAGCAAGGTACCTCGACTATACATTCCACCTGGGGATGGCATGTGGCCTCCGGGGGGTGATACTAATGGGTACGGCCACGGGTTACCAAGTGTGGTTTCTGTGATATTGATGTTGATGTTTTGATGATTAATTGTGATATGTCCGGAGTATCACAATGCTTGACGCTCGGGGTCAAGATACATTATATATCGAGTCTTGGTGTTTGGCTAGAATGGCATAAGAATAACGTGTTATGTGTAATGTGTCCTTGTAAGTGAATTGCAGTGGATGATCGGGTCGTGGGTCCTGTGTTTTGTGATCGAAATGATTGGGCCGTGGACCCCGTGTCTTGTTAATGGATTTGCATTTTTTGAAAAATGAACTTTGGGGCTGTGACCCTAAGTGGCTTTCGAGGAATTGAGAAATTTTCTATTTCAAATGTTTTCAAAACTCCCAGGATTTGGAAGTGTTTTCAAAGTGCTTACTTGTTTCGTTTCTAGTTTCAAGACTTGAACTATTTTAACCAAATAACATATCTCGGGAAGTCTTTCGTTGTATTCTCGGAATGTGTTGTGTATGGTTCGTATTTGCACTTTATACTTGCACTAGCGAAAACAGTGGAGTTTTGCTAACCCCCGAGTAATCGGGGGTGGATATCTGTATTGTGTCCAGGTACATGCAGGTTTTCGGGAGCAAGACACATGATTGGTACGAGGAATGATGAAAGACGAATGATACTAATCACACGAAGGCCAATTTTTGGTTCAGTTAGTCGGAGTCCATTGTATTGTCTTTTTCGCTGTCGTATTGTCTATGTTATGAAGTATTTTACCCTTGCGTGGGTACGAGTCTGGATAGAGTTATGTATTTTTTATTTTTAAGACAGTGACAAAAGACCAAATCGGTCTAATGTTTCGTGATTTTGCCGTGTCGACATGTGATGTATTATGTTGTTTCGATGTTTAGCCTGGCGGATCCTCACGGAGAGGGTCTGCGGCGTGTAATATTCCCGGTTAGATTCTGGGGTGTTACACACACATTATAATAATCAACTAGAAATATATGTTTATCAAATAACTTTATTTAAATGTGATAATTACAAATCTAGGCACATCGAATATCCTAGAGCAATATTCTCAACAGGATAATCATTGAGTAATGCGACTTAATTTTTGGGTTGATGAACCCAGATGGAATATGTGATAACTTGAAAAATATTCCGGAATATTGAAATGTCTTGTGAAAATGATTTTTGGTAAATGTCTTATTATATTTCTTATGATTATGTACTTGCACTAGTAATTCCAGTACTAACCCCTTAAATGGGAGAAATGCCGTTCATGCATTTCAGGTGATGCTCAGATCGAGAAGCCAGTATGGGAAGTGCATGGGACTGATGGACAGCATGGGTGTTAGTCTCTCAAAGAAATAATAGATGGTCTTGTCAATCTACTCTCGTACTTGTGACTTTCTTCATAGTTTATTGTTTTACCTTATTATGAAAGTCCCATGTGGGCATGTGAGATATTAGAAATTTATAAATATGTACCTAAAATGTTTTGGCCGAGGCCACGACCCAATTTGGTTATTTTATGTGTCGTTTGAAATTGTATTGTGTCGTTTTGGTCTAATTGTTGGTAGCCTAGTAGACCTTTATGGAAGGTTCTACTGTGTGTAATAGCCATAGTAAAGTCGGGGTGATACACATATAAATGCCATAACTCTCTTATCCTCAGAGTGGCCTTCGGGAATACTCTAAGAACCTCCCACTTGCACTAATGCCATATATTGTGGTATCTAATACCCATATCATCCAGATATCGCTCCAAGACAATCTGCAATAGTGGTTTGCTAAGCGGGTCAGCAAGGTTATTTGCTGAGTCAAACCTCTGCAGTTCAATGTATCCTTTCTTCACCATCTCTCTGACAATGTGATACTTTCTCTCAATATGCTTGGTCTTATGATGAGACTAGGTTCTTTAGCATGTGCAACTGCTCCTTCATTTTCGCAGTAAAGAAGCACTGGTAGATTTGCGCTTAGGACCACTTGAAGTTCTATAAGATACTTCTTGCTCCAAAATGCTTCCTTTGATGCCTACGAGGCAGCCTGGTACTCAGCCTGGCATGTGTAATGTGCAGTCACAGTTTGCTTGGAACTCATCCAAGAAACTGCTCCACCATTCAGAGTAAATATGTAACCTAAAGTGGACTTTTCTTTGTCCGCATCGCCACTGAAACCCGAGTCCGTGAACCCATTCACTCTTAATTCTATGCCACCGTATGTAAGAACCATTTATTTTATCCACTAAAGGTACATCAGAATATTCTTTACGGCTGTCTAATATTCTTTACCTGGGTTTGCTTGAAACCAACTAACTATGCTCACAGTGTATGCAACGTCTAGTCTCGTGTACAACATAGTGTACATGAGGCTTCCCACAGCCGACGCAGAGGGTATATGTCTCATCTCCATCACGTCTCCCTCACTTTGAGGGCACATAGTTTTGGAGAGTTTTAAACCATGTCGCATAGATAAGAACCCTCTTTTTAGAATCTTCCAGCTTAAACCTCTTTAGGATCTTTTATATGTATAATGCTTGTAAAGTCCTATCATTCTCTTCGCTCTATTCCTATAGATGCGAATGCCTAGAATATAGGAAGCTTCTTCCAAGTCTTTCATGGAGAATGTGTTCGAAAGCTAAGCTTTCACAGAATTGAGCAGTCCAACATCATTTCCTATTAGTAGAGTGCCATCTATATATAGTACTAAGAACACAATCGTGCTCCCACAAACCTTCCTGTAAATGCAAGGCTCATATTCATTTTGCACGAAGTCAAACTCTTGACTGCTTTGTCAAAACGATGATTCCAACTTCACGAAGCTTGCTTCAGTCTATGAATGGCATGCTGAAATTTGCAAATTTTATGAATATCACTAGTGGACACCAAGCCTATAGGCTATTCCATATACATTTCCTCTTCGAGGAATCCATTTAAGAAATCCGTCTTCACGACATAATCATAGTAGGCGAATATAGCAAGCATCATGTGAATAGACTCGATCATGGCAACTGGTGAGAAGGCAACTGGTGAGAAGGTTTCCTGGTAATCAATTCCTTCCCTTTGGGTATAACCCTTAGCCACAAGCCTAGATTTGTAGACTTCTACGTAGCTATCCCCATAAGTCTTTCTTTTGAAGATCCATTTATTCCTAATAGTTACTACGCCCTCTGGTCGATCTACCAAAGTCCATACCTGATGGGCATGCATAGAGTCTATCTCTACTTCCATGGCCTCATGCCACTTTGCGGAGTCCACATCTACCATCACTTGTTCGTACGACATAGGATCATTCTCTTGGCTACCATCTGTTTGGTGGAAACCTAGTTCCTCCAGATTCATGTAGCCATACCTTTCAAGTAGTTGAGATATCCTACTCGACCTACGCAGTGGTTGTGGTTGTGTTTCAGAAGGTTCGGTTCTTTCTTCTTGCACAGGTGTCTCTTCGGGAGTCTCACTATGTTCTTCCAAAGAAACATTCTCCCCGTTCCACCTCTTGAATGAACTCGACTTACAGGAAGTGTGCTTGTAATGCAACGACGATCCTATGATCTTTGGGCATGTAGAACAGATAACCCATTGAATCAGATGGGTATCCTATGAAACGCCTTTAACAGACATAGCTTCCAATTTCCCCACCTTAGTCTTCTTTGTTGGGGTTGTATACTGCAAAACATACTTTATGCTTGTATTACCTTATTTTCCTGTAACTACCTATGGGAATATTAATTACATTTAATCACCTGTTTTGCATATTTATTCATGTTATGGTTATGCAAATATATTGAATATTTATTGTATGTTGTAGATAATGTGGTATGTTGGTGTCACACAGAAGATCACATTATCGGTGCCTTATAAGATAATATAATATTTCACGACCTATATAATTACTAAACAAATTATATGAAAGGTTGTAATATATGCTTGTGATTAGTGGGTCTTGACTATTAGCATGCATTAGCGAATTTGCATACATTGAACTGGATTGCAGTGAGATAGTGTCTTCTGTACTGACTGTAAGAAGAACGTAAATCTCGAATAAGTATTATTTCTTAATTCTAAGTATATAATATTTAGTTATGTATTTATAATTTTTGTTGCATTGATTTACCATGAGAGTCACAATGATTGACTCAATATGATTCGTATCTTAGGCAATAATATTAGTTATATGACAATTATTATTATAACTAGAAATCGTGTCCTAATTCTTGTTGGTTGATGATGTCCCCTTGAGGATCTCGATAGTGATTATCATATTAAACCCTGTAGGTGGATTTAATTCCGATATAATAATAAGGTTCGAGTGGTACTACTCTTGGACAAGAAATTAATCGATTAAAGCTGTCAGTTGCTTAAATTAATTAATAGACATTCGATATCTTAAACATGGGAAATAATACATTTAAATAAGGAGCTCAATTTCGTAAATTGGGATTTGGGTTGGAAGTATAATATTAATTCTTTAGTGAACTCAACCATATTGGGAAGGGCTTTATATGGAAGGATAAGTTACACTAGGAGTCCTGATGCCAATCCTCCTTAAGATCCCTAGAGTAGTCCAAAGCCTATAAATAAGACATATGGGGATGGGGTTCGTCTGCTACATCACTTCATACACAGAGGGATTTCGATTTTTCTTCTAAGTATTTGATTGTGGATCTTGACTTGTGTCTTTGAGTCAATAATTGTGGTAACAATTTAATTCTTGCTATCAATTGGAGTTACTTGAAGAAAAAGAAAAATTGAGAGTTGTGAGAAATATAGGTTCGGTCGATCCGTCTCCATAGCCAAGCAAGATTCGGTAGCTCGCTGCCCACACAACGTACGGATTAAGGCAGGGTCATACTCTAGAAGGTTTTGAGGAAGAAATCAAAGTAGCAACCACTACGCTTCAAGAGGTAAATATCCCATGATCTATTGATCTATATTACACTACTAGAAAAAACACTTTTTAAATCGGGTAAAATAGACATTCTAAATCGGTTAAATAACCGTTATAGATCCATCCGATGTAGAAAGTCTAGACTTTCTACATCGGTTTTCAGAACCATCTAGAAAGTCTGCTTTCTACATCGGTTTTCAGAACCGATCTAGAAAGTCTGCTTTCTACATCGGTTATTTAATCGATCTAGAATGTCTATTTGAACCGATCTAGAAAGTCTTATTTTTTTCCAAAAAAATGACCCTAACCCAGCTCGGGTCCGACCCGACCACAACCGGCCCGACCCGAGACCCGACCCGAGACCGGCCCCGGCCCAGTCTTGAAATATTAATATATTTCAATTTGTTGCCATGAGGATTTGAACCCTTGACCTTATGGTTGGGGAGTGAAGTCGCAACCACTAGGCTAAAGTCAGTTGTTTGAGAAACTTACATTTATATTAAATTTAAATATAATTTCTGAGTGGGTTTCTGAAATCGGTTCTAAAATAACCGATTTAGAAAGTACAGTTTCTAGATCGGTTGTAAAATAACCGATTTAGAAAGTCCACTTTCTAGCCCGATTCTAAAATAATCGATTTAGAAAGTCCACTTTCTAGATCGGTTCTAAAACAACCGATTTAGAAAATGGTCATGTCACTTTCTAGATCGGTTATTTTAGAACCGATTTAGAAAATGGCCGCGTTACTTTCTAAATCGATTATTATAGAACCGATCTAAAATGTCCGATGTGAAGTGGTAGGATATTGAACTCACCAACAATATTATTTAATAAATAATAAACAGTATTTAAATTGCTTATTAATCTTAGTAGTTAATTAATTAGCATGCCTAAATAGATTTTGTGCTCGTGGATGTATAAAATCCTTTATTCAAAGTATATCAACTTCGCTATCGCTTGTGTTTTATTTCTAACAATTGGCACCGGAACCAGAATTTTTGGCTTTTGATATTTTAATTAATCTTAGTGATTAATTGATAGCAGTTTAAATATTCATGTAATATGATGTTGGAATATTTAACTAGATGTTTTCTTGTAGGGAATATGATCCAATTAGCATGGTTATGTGATCCAATTAGTATTGGATAATTTTATTATCCTTGCATTTATTTTTGGTTTTTACTGTTATGAATTATGCCATGTATGAATTATGCGTGATATGTTTTCTTGCATGCTAGGACGAGAGAATTAAAAACCTTAAGGCTTAAATAACTAAGTGGTTAAATTATTTTTAAAAAATTCAAATTGGCCTCCATAATTAATTTAAAGTGTGAAGTAAGTAGAGTTAGGGTTGTATACTGCAAAGCATACTTTATGCCTGTATTACCTTATTTCCCTGTAGCTACTTATGAGAATATTAAATACATTTAATCACATATTTTGCATATTTATTCACGTTATGGTTATGCAAATGAAATATCTAATTATTTTATATTGTATATAATATGGTGTGTTGGTGTCATGCGGAAGATCACATTATCGGTGCCTTATAAAATAATACAATAGTTCACAACCTATGTAATTATTAGACAAATTATATGAAGAGTTGTAGTGTATGCTTGAGATTAGTTGGTCTTGACTATTAGCATGCATTAGCTTATTTGCATACGTTGAACTGAATCGAAGTGAGATAGTGTCTTCTGTACTGATTGTAAGAGGAACGTAAATCTCGGATATTATTATTTCTTAATTCTAAGTATATATTATTTAATTGTATATTTATAATTATTATCGCTTTGCTTTACAATGGGTGAAAGACAAAGTGATTGACTCAATAAGCTTCGTATCTTGGGCAATAATATTATTTATATGATAATTATTATTACTAGGATTTGTGTCCCGGGTCGTGCGGGTTGATGATGTCCCCTTGGGGAGCTCTATAATGATTATTATATTAAACACTGCAGGAGGATTTAATTCCGATATAATAATAAGGTTCTTGTGGTACTACTCTTGGATAAGATATTAATTAATTAAAGCGTTCAGTAGCTTAAATTAGTTAATGGACATTTGATATCTTAGACACACAAAATAATATATTTAAATAAGGATCCTGATTTTGTAAATTGGAATTTGGGTTGGAAGTGCAATATTAATTATGTAGTGGATTGAATTGATATTAGTGAACCCAACCATATTAGGAAAGGGCTTAATATGGAAAGTTGGGTTGCACTAGGAGTCTTAACCCTAATCCTCCTTAAGATCCCTGGAGTAGTCCAAAGCCTATAAACAGGACACAAGGGGGAGGGTTCGACCGTGAGCAATAATCCAACACAAGGATTTCGATTTTTTCTTCTTAGTGTTTAATTGTGGATCTTGACTTGTGTCTTTGATTCCACAATTGAGATAACACATTAATTCTTTCTACAAATCGGAATTACTTGAAGAAAAGAAAATTGAGAGTTGTAAGAGGTAATATATTTCGGCTGATCCACTTTGTAGTCCAAGCAAGATTCGGTAGCTCGTTGCCCACACAAGGTCCAGATTAAGGCGGGATCATACTCTAGAAGATTTTGAGGAAGAGATCAAGAAAGCAACCACTACGCTTGAAAAGCTAAATATCCTATGATCTTTGATCTCGATTAGGATATTGGATTTACCAACATATTTACTTAATAAATAACAAATAATGTTTAAATTGCTTATTAATCTTAGTAGTTAATTAATTAGCTTGCCTAAATAGGTTTTGCGCTCGTGGATGCGTAAAACACTTTTATCAAACTTTCACCCATTTCGCTTCCGCTGCGTTTTATTTCCAACAGTTGGTATCGGAGACAGATTTTAGAATTTTGCTATATTAATTAATTTTGGTGATTAATTCATAGCAATTTAAATATTCATGTAATTTGATGTTGGAGTATTTTACTAGATGTGTTCTGGCAGAGAATATGATCCAATTATCGTGGTGCTGTGAATGGCTAATTTTATTATTAATGAAATTCTTGGTTTTGTAACACCCCCAAGACGTTCAGGGCATATTACAGCGCCGTGGAGCCAACCCTTTGGAATCCACCAGGCTAGCGCACAAACTCGACATCACGGCTGATGACAAACATCATCAACATGCAAACGATTCCACAATTTTAAGACATTCAAAACAAATAGACCGAACCTGACAGTAATAAATAAAATTCTTCCCAAATCGGGTCCACGAACAAATATAATTCCAAAAGGAGAAAGTACTCGAGTACTGAAACAAATGACATAATTAATAAAATTAAAAGACAAAATGCCAAACAAACGACCACTAAACAGAATCACCCTTGCCCATCATCCTCGTACGGTCCGCATGCTCGTACGACTCCAGGACATGTACCTGAAATACAAAAGTATTTCCCCCATTTAAGGGGTTAGCGACAACAATCCATTTGAACTACCATTCTAATCAGATGAAATATGCACCAAAATCATTTTAAAAAACATTTATATTCCGGAATATGAAGGTGCACATGCACAAAACATAGTTCTCCAACAAAACAATTCAAGGGTTAACCGTTGGTACGAGATTCGCGACCACCGCACCCAGCAGAGGCCCGTCGGGCCATCCCTGGTTGGTTAAACCCAGTTCACGATACGCATACACACGGCACTACGTATCCCCAGAGGCCCCGTCAGGCCATCCCTGGGTTAACATACGCATTCACATCCACAACATACATGGGAAGCCATAAATCAAATACTAGAATATGCATACAAATGTAAAGTACTTGCCTTTGAGACATTTTCGATGAGAAGGAAAATAAACGACGGCTAGGAATGACCCGGAGTCACCACGACCGATCCTGAACGAAAGGTTAACACCAATCAGTCCTAAACGATATCATTAAGCGAACAGAATATGCCCACAACCCCGACTACCAACCGTATCAACACACATACGGTCAACACGAACGAGGGTTTTCACAAAACCTCCCTGAATCGACAACTCACATACCAAACATCGATGGAAATGGGTTTGGAGTCACTTAATAACAACAATCGATAAGAAATATCACAACATCAACGAAAAATTCGAGTTTAAATAGATGAATCCCGAAAAACCCCAAAAATTGACAAAGTTAGGGTTCTAAGCTAATATACCTTGAATTCGGATGGAAGAAGATGGATTATGATGATGATACACTTCGTTTGGAGTGCAAAAATCGATCGGCTAATGAACTCCATGGATAGCTCCACACAAATCGCCCCAAAATGCTCCAGGAACTCAAATGCGGACAAGGAGGAGGAATGAAGAAAAGTGACGCGTCTGAAGTCACCCTAGGTATTGAAATATATGACAGTCATTAACGTACGTTAACATGGGAAGTTAGCATATGTTATGATCTTAACGTACGTAACCTTACGTACTTAACGTACGTAAGGAATCGGCAGAAGCTACTGTCCAAATTGTGGAATGCGATAACGTACGTTATACCTCAAAATTAACGTACGCTAACAGTGCAAGTATAATGTACGTAAGGTAGCATGCATAACGCACATTATGCATGCAGCAGTTCAGCACTGCAGAATGTAGCTCACTGCCCGAGAAGCACGAAAAGGAAAACGGTAAAAGATGGAATCCGAAGGCACAGTTACGAGGTATCCGCGACGGTGAACCTAAGTGCTAAGAGAAAACACCATTACGACCACCCGAAGGTTCGAATTCAACGACGGAAGTAAATTTCCCTCAAACTTTAGGAAATTACAGAACGGCCCAAATGTTCGGAAATTACGATACGACGTCGGATCATGAAACCGAAATTCACAACACGAACAACGAAATCATACGAACTCATGGGAACAAAAAACAACAAAATTGAACGAGTTTTACGAGAATCGAACATACTTACGACAAAACATAACATAAAGCGAATTACGTAAAAACACCTCCGAAACTAATCCAAATGGAAAAATACCAAGAACAAAATAGATTCAAAACATCAAAACGGTTACAAGCGAGTCGTTAAATAGATATGCGCCCAAAAAATAGAAACTGCTAAAAATGGATAGTACGGATATTACATTCTCCCCCTCTAAAAAGAAGTTTCGTCCCGAAAATTAAGGATCAAAAAGCTCGGGGTACCTTGCACGCATATCTTCCTCCAACTCCAAAGTCGCTTCCTCCACTCCATGTCTTGACCATTGCACCTTAACCAAAGGAATGGTTTTGTGCCTTAACTGTTTATCCCGACGTTCCAAAATTCTTACTGGCCTCTCCTCAAACGTAACATCCTTCTCGATTTCCATATCCCCAAAATCGATAATGTGAGTCGGGTCTGGAACATACTTTCTCAGCTGAGAAACATGAAATACACTATGCATATGGCTCAACGATGGGGGTAATGCCAAACGATAAGCCAACTCGCCAACTCTCTCCAATATCTCGAAAGGTCCAATGTACCTTGGACTAAGCTTTCCCTTTTTTCCCAAATCGGAAAACTCCCTTCGACAGAGACACTCATAACAAGACTTGATCCCCTACCTCAAACTACAAGGGTCGATGCCAAACATCTGCATAGGAGTTTTGTCGATTCTAAGCCGCCAACATTCTCTCTCGAATCAACTCCACTTTCCTCCTAGTTTCCAACAAAAGATCCGGCTCGGTGCCAACTAAATCAGATAGCTCATTCCAACATATCGGTGATCGAAGTCGTCGACCATAAAGCGCCTCATAAAGTGCCATCTTAATCGACGCATGCCAGCTATTATTATAAGTGAACTTGATCAGGTCCAGATGTTCCTCCCAATCACTACTCCAGTCCAGCGCACACGCGCACAACATATCCTCGAACGTCTGAATGGTACCCTCAGACTGTCCATCGGTCTGAGGATGGAAAGATGTGCTCAAACGCAAACGTGTCCCCAAAGCCTTATGTACCGCCTGCCATAAATGCGATACAAACCGACCATCCCTGTCCGAAATAATAGTTTTCGGCGTGCCATGAAGTCTCACGATCTGCGCAATAAATATACGAGCCAATTTCTCTTGTCCCCAAGTGTCCTTGATGCCCAGAAAATGTGCCGACTTAGTTAGTCAATTCATGATCACCCACACCATGTTCATTCCTGTCTTCGTCCTCAGCAAATTCTTGACAAAATCTATAGAGATGTCCTCGCACTTCTATTCTGGGACGGGAAGTGGTTTAAACAACACGGCTGGACGCTGATGTTCAATTTTGACTTGCTGACAAGTCAAACAGTGAGTCACAAACTGCACCACCTCATTCTTCATGTCATTCCACCAAAAATTCTTACTCAAATCCTTATACATTTTACTCGAGCCTGGATGGACTGAGTAAGGTGATGCATGAGCCTCCCGCATAATGCCCTCCCTCAATTCCATGTCGTTCGGAACACATAGCCGACCTTGGAATCTCAACACACCATCTTCATGAATCACAAATCCCGGTGCTTTTCCCTTAACCACATTCTCACGGAGCTGAATAAACATCGGATCTTCTAACTGTCTCGATTTAATGGCGTCGACCAGCGACGAAGAAATCTCAAGGGCGCACAACCGCCCAGCATTCCCTGGTAACACAACCTCAATACTCAACCCCATCAACTCTCGCTGGAGACCTGGCTAAGATGTGAGTAAACTCAAGTGCCCGAAGCGGTACCGATTTCCGACTCAAGGCATCTGCCACAACATTTGCCTTGCCTGGATGATAAATGATTTAGCGATTGTAATCCTTGATTAGCTCTAACCACCTCCTCTGTCTCATGTTCAACTCCTTTTGCGTGAATATATACTTCAAGCTCTTGTGATAGGTGAAAATCTGACATGATGAGCCATACAAGTAATGATGCCAAATCTTCAACGCAAACACAACTGCAGCTAACTTGAGATCATGTGTAGGATAATTCAACTCATGTGGTTTCAACTGACGGGAAGCGTAGGCAATCGCCTTTCCATGCTGCATGAGTACACATCCAAGTCCTTGGACTGAGGCATTGCTATAAACTGAAAATCCCTCATTACCACACGGTAAGGTTAAGACGGGAGCGGTAGTCAACCATTTATTCAACTCTTCGAAACTCTTCTACCTCTCGTCTGTCCACACAAACTTCTGTGACTTCTGAAACAACTAAGTGAGCGGTCGAGTGAGTTTAGAGAACCCCTAGACAAACCTTCAGTAATACCCCGCCAAACCCAGAAAACTACGGACTTCCTTCACGTTCTTGGGCAGTGCGCAATCCAACACTGCCTCTATCTTGTGTGGGTCCACACGAACACCCTCGGTCGAGATCACATGACCGAGAAACACAACCTCCCGCAACCAAATATCACACTTTGAGAACTTCGCATAAAGGCGCTGAGTTCTCAAGATTTCCAACACGATATGCAGATGACGTGCATGTTCCTCCTCGCTCCTCGAGTAAATCAGAATATCATTGATAAAGATGACTACACACTTATTGAGATATTCGATAAAAACCTTGTTCATTAGCTGCATGAACACGACTGGGGTGTTGTTTATCCCAAACGGCATAACCACAAATTCGTAATGGCCGTATCTCGTCTGAAAAGCCGTCTTCGGAATATCGGAATCCTTCACTCGGAGTTGGTAATATCCCGATCTCAAATCAATCTTTGAGAACACGGTCACTCCCTGCAATTGGTCAAACAAGTTGTCAGTCCTCGGAAGCGGATACTTGTTTTTGATGGTCACCTAGTTCAACTCTCGGTAGTCGATGCATAAACGCAGTGACTCATACTTCTTCCTTACGAACAAGACCGGTGCGCCCCAAGGCGAAGCGCTTGGTCGAATGTAACCCATGTCTAGCAACTCTCCTAACTTTTTCTTCAACTCAAGCATCTCGGCGGGCGCCATACGGTACGGCATTTTCAAAATCGGGGCCGCACCCGGCTCTAAATCAATGGTGAACTCAACCTCATGGTCTGGTGGCAAACCCAGCAACTCATCTGGAAAAAGGTTAGGATACTCGTTTACTACCGAAATAGACGAGAGATCGGCTTCCCCTTCATTGGATCTCAAAGCATAACACTAGTAACCAGTACAACTTCCTCGAAGGATTTTCACCGCTTTCATAGCGCTGATCAAAAATCTCTAACTACTCCTTTTGCGTCCCACAAAGGAGTGTTCAGTGCCGTCATCGGCTAACATCGAAATGGTCCTCACTCTATAGTTCATGATCGCCCCATGTTGATCCAACCAATCCTAACCAAGGATCAAATCTTCATCATTAATGTCTACCACAATCAGATTAGAAGACCAAGCCCTCCCCGTGATACTCACCGGAAAATCTCTAATCTCACGATCCCTACAATATTATCTCTACTAGGCAGTTTAACAACAAACAGTTCACATGCAACTAGACAATCAACATGCAGACGATGCACATAATCCAAAGAGATGAAAGAATGTGTAGCACTGGAATCGAATAGCACGGAACTAGGATGGTCAAGGATGTGAACGGTACCTGTAGCCACTGTCGCGTCAGGATCTCCAGCTCATCTCATCTCATCTCATACACACGAGGTGGAACAGACCCTGCACTAGACGCTCCCCCTCTAGAATACTATCCACGTCCCCGATCTTTGTCGAAACTCTACTGAGGCGGATTAGTTGTCAGACCCTGATTTATGCTCGGTTCCCTTGTTGTCGGGGCTGACATCTGAGTAACTGTCGCCCGACTCGCATCTCCACAATATGCAGCACGATGCCCCATACGACCACAATTATGACACTGTAGCGGCGGCTTATCACATTCACTCATCATATGCCCCAGACGACCACAGTAAAAACAAGTATGACCACGAATAGGAACAGCCGGAGCAGACTTAGAACCATGGCCTCGCCCAAATGACGGGGACTGATTCCCAAGGCTTGCGGACCAGACTGAGTCTTCTGATGCCCGCCAAACTTACTTCTCGAAAACTGACTGGAAGTATTCTGCTTCTTACCCTCTGATGCCATCTCCGTCGCATAAAAAGACATCTCATAGGCCATCGCCTTGTTCTGATAGTCTTTCAAAGTCGTACACCCAAGGCCTGACATGTAGTGGCAAACCCTCAGTTTCATCCGCATGTCGAAGTGGCGGGTCCTGTTCATCCCATACCTGATTCCTCACGTAATGTAGCTGCTGATTATAATCTTTGATTGCTTGAGAGATGGGAACATCCTGGGGTTTCGCCTCGAAGAAGGCTCGAATCCTCCCCTCTTTCACTGGCCACGGACAATACTCGGCCTTAATCAATTCTTGGAACTCATCCCACATAGCTGCCCAGTCATGTAATTTCACTGCCTGCAACCATGTTTCCGCCTCCTTGGCGAGAAAGTACTGAGCAATTGGTACTTTCCTCTCCTCGGATCAGTTTGATGCCTCGAATACTTTTTCCATCTCAAATATCTAACTCTCCAAACCAGAAGGGTTGGAGGTACCATCGAACTGTGCAGGACGCATACGAATCACATCCTGAAGCAACTTGTCAGTACCGGAACTAGTAGGCGGAACCGAAGTATCATTAGCTTTATTAACCAGGACCTCCTAAGTTAGTAGCGACATCTGATTCGCTACTTGCTGCAAAATGTTAGCTACCCTGACATTATCGTTAGCAGTACGAAGCTAGCAGACTGATCTTGCTGAGCTTCGGCACTAGGCTAAACACTGTTCGACAAAGACGGTGTTGCCGAACCAGTCTCAGAGCTATTGGACATGGCCGCCCCACCGACTGCACCACGTCCCCTACTGCGTCTGCGTCCTCTACCGGCAGGCATTCTGAAGAAGTAACTAGTGAGTACAGTTCAAACGCAGAAGACATCACGATATTAAGAAAAGGACAACACAGGATAACGCAACGAGTCAAGTTAGGAAAACCTACGAGAACCAGCGTACTGAGATGATGGCATAGTAGTGATACTGTTCAGAAACGACACTCGACCAGACCCAAATAACCGACAGCCTAGGTATCCATAAACCTAAAGCTCTGATACCATATTCTGTAATACCCCAAGACGTTCAGGGCATATTACAGCGCCGTGGACCCAACACTTTGAAATCCACCAGGCTAACGCACAAACTCGACATCACGACTGATGACAAACATCATCAACATACAAATGATTCCACAATTTTAAGACATTCAAAACAAATAGACCAAACCTGACAGTAATAAATAAAATCCTTCCCGAACCGGGTCCACAAACAAATACAATTCCAAAAGAAGAAAGTACTCGAGTATGTTTGGAATACTTATTAGATTTTGAGATGTCATCCCTGTATTTGATTATTCAAATATATGTTTTAAATACTTGGTAAAATGTAAAGAATAACCAAATGAGTATCTTCTGTAGGCCAGCTTATGTATAGTTGAATACTTGGAAAAATGTAAAGAAGAACCAAATGAGTATCTTCTGTAGGCCATGTAAGTTAGGCTAAAAATCGGCTAAATATAAATCTAAGACAAGATACATCAGAGAAGTTTTGTTCAAACAGATACATCAGAGAGGTTTGACCAAACACTGCAGAAAGCCGAGTTGCAGACAAGTTTAATCAGAGAAGCCTTGGTCAACTCAACTATTCAGAGAAGGTTGACCACAGACAACTTATCATCAATGTTCTGCAGAAAGAGATTTATGAGAGAAGTCCTAGTCAAAATATTTGTCAGAGAAGTTTGGCCAAACTGCAGTCAAGTGATCATACGGAGTCCAGTCAACTGAAGTTTGACCATCAGATCATATAAGTTCATCAGGTCAGAAGACTTCAGATCAGCGAAGATTCGTCGGGACAGAAAACTTCATCTCAGAAAAGTTACATCAGAGAAGTCCGACATCAGATAAGGATGACTATACGAGATCAGATAAGTGATCAGCCAAGTAATACAGTCCACGTTAGCATGCATTGAAGAGTCAATAATCACATAAAGTCACATGTAGGCGTAGAGACACAGACTCTAGAGATTCCCGGAAAGCAATGAATTAAATTATTCATCGAGACCCACCACTGAAGACTTTAAGCATATCATAATCTAAAGTTTCGGCGCTACAACGTGAAAGTCTTCACAACAGTCGGAAATGGATTAAAATAAGAGAATCCAGCCTTGCAACGTTCGGAAAGAAAAACAAAGAAGTCTATTTCTCCAACGGATAGATTTGTTACAGGAATTGCAACGGCTATGAAGGAAGCTCACGGATCGACATATATATATATATATATACCTGAAGATTTGAATTGAGCAAAGTATGATGTGAACAACACTTACAAGCGAACAAAGCAATCAAAGCAAACAAAGCGAACAAATAGCATCGTGAAGAGCAAGAGTTTAAAGTTCTTATTTGAAAAAGATCTTAGTTGGAGAAGACAAACCACTCGTGTCTTTAAACCTAAGTTCGGGGTACTTCACTGGTTCAAGTTTGCGAGACTGATAGGCATCCGAGGATTTTAGATCAAGAGGTGCTAGGCAGTCAAAGGAGTTGCAACGACGGGATTTCCGCTGGCTGGAAGTTGTTGTAGCTAAGGAAGAATCACTGTAATATTTATCTTTGGTTGAGAATTATAGTGAATTCATCTCCAACTGGTTTGGAGAAAAGTGGATTAGTAGAGGATTACCCACCTCTGAGACCACTATAATTGCCTGCGTGTTTTACTGCTTTAATCATCATACTTACCTGCTGCATACATACTTACTGTTCCATTGTTTAGTTATTTGCTTTCGTCATCAGCTGACTTCCGCATACCTGTCTATAGACGACTTTAAGTCATCTGTACCTATCAGCTGAGAAACTCCTAACCCTTCGTGGAAAAAGAATTTCAATAAGTCTATTCACCCCTCCTCTAGACTTATTCCTGACGACTTGTGACCTACAAGTGGTATCAGAGAGGTTGGTTCAATTTTTCAGAACCAGATCCATATATCGAGGATATATACTCTAATCTCTCATTTAGAAATGGAGCACATGCAACACATGAACTCAAGGTTACCTGTTTTCTTAGTTGACGAGTATGATCTTTGGAAGATAAGAATGCAAGCACTTTTATCATCCATACATGATGACATGTGGTGCATAATTGAGGACGGCCCTTTCATATTCGAGAAGGACAACTCCCCAGAAGAAATTGCAGCCGGGAAGCCAGAGAAGATCCCCAAGAAGAGGACGGAGCTGACCCCAGAAGAAAGAAAGCTGGCCAATCTTGACAACCGGGCCAGATATGTGTTGTATCAGACTCTTGACAAATCAAGCATGGTCAAGATCAAGAACTGCAAGAATGCCAAAGAAATTTGGGACACTAGCTGTGATGTGCGAAGGAACTGAGCTGATAAAAGAGAATAAGTTGTCAATCGCTACCCAAAAATTTGACAACTTCAAAATGAAGAATGGTGAATCTATCGACCAAGTGGACACAAGATTCACAGAGATAATAAATGAAATAAATTCTGTGGGAAAAACATATGGCAACAGGGAGATGACCCTGAAAGTTCTAAGATTTCTCAACCCAAAATGGAGTATGAAGACAGTGGCCATGAGAGGGTCCAAGGATCTTAACAAGATAAAGATCTAGGAGTTGTTCTCTGATATAAAGGCTTATGAGTTTGAGCTTCCAAGTTCATCATCAACCGAGTCTATAGAGAAGGGAATAGTATTTGCAGCTGAGTCCCTTGCCAAGAGCCTATCTGAAGTCAAGCCTCCAAATACCCAAGATTTTGAGGAAGAAATGTCATTTATAATGCAAAGATTCAGCAACTTCCGAAAGAACTACTCCAAGTATAAGAAAAACTATAAAGAAAATCCAAGGAGGAATCAAAAGGTTGGAAGCTGGAAAGTTGAGTGCTACAATTGTCACAAGACAAGACATATACAAATTGACTGTCCTGATCTTAAGAAAGATGAAGGCAAGAAAGAAGTGGGAAAAAATAAGACAATAGAAAAGCTTTCAGTGGAGAAGACCAAGAGATAGTAGAATCTAGCAGTGGATTCTTCTCTGATGATGATCAGTAGTACAATTGTCTGACGGCCAACTTAGTTGATGAAGAGGTAACATCCAAACCCTCAATTTAAAATAATAACAACTCAGGCATGTCTCAGGATATGGACTTACATTAGTCTGTCAATCAGCTTCTCAAAGATTTTGAGAAATTAAAATCTGCACACTTAACTGTATCATCCGAGAAGACACAGCTGCAAGATGAGAATAGGCAGCTGAAAAATAACTTTGAAAAACTTAGCCTAGAGTTAAATAAAACCAAATCTAAATTTGAAAACAGGTTGAAGACCAGTTGAACCAGGTTGATAATACTACAACTGAGATCAAAAGATTAACTGTTTTGAATAGCGAGAAATCAACTGCACTTGCTCATGTTAAATCTGAGTTTTGCTAAACTGACACAGCTAAGTAATACACAAGCTAAGGAGATAACTTCTCTCAAAGCATCTATAACCTTGGATGAGTTGTGTATGAATAAAAAGCCACTTTATTCCAGATTAGGCCTTGGATATGACCCCAACACTCCCTCTGGTTTTAAAACTACTTTCATCAAGTGAGAAACACTTCTCCTGTCTGCTGAGCCAATTTACAAATCTGTATTTCAAAATAGGCAGCAGCCAAGTTAAAAGTTTAGGAAGCAGCCAAGGTATAGAAGGTAGCCACCTAGACAAGAGACTAGGTAATGGCCAAGGCAAAAGCAGCAGCCTAGACAACATGCCCACTATTATCAAAGAATCCCCAGAAATAGATTTAAAATGAGAGGGGCAAATGGAAACCTCAAGGTTATCCAAGTTTTCAAAATCAACAAGTGTGGAGACTCCAAAGATTTTATAAATGGTCTCAGCCAAGATTTATAAATGGACCACACCACCAATTTTTATGAGGAATATCCAGTACACAACCCTAACCGAGGATAGGTTATGGGCTGAAACTATCAACACATCATGCCACACTCAGAACAGGAGTATGATTATAGGGAGACATGGCAAAACTCCCTATGAGGTTTGGAATGGCAGAACACCAACTGTTGCATATTTTCATATTTTTGGTTGTAAGTGTTTCATCCACAACAATGGTAAAACCCAACTGAATGCCTTTGATGCTAAAACTGATGATGGTCTTTTTATGGGATACTCATAAATAAGCAAGGCATACAGAGTATTTAACAAAAGAACCTAAGTTATGGAAGAAACACCTCATGTTGTGTTTGATGAATCTACTGTTGAGCATAGGAAACAGGTGGAATTAATTGAGAATACGCTCAAATCTGCCACCCTAGAAGAAGTCATAATTCATGATACATGAATGATGGACTCACATGCAGATCAGCCCGAAGACCCAACTGCAGATTAGAGAGGACCTCAAAACCTACCTGATCCAGATGCTACTAATGAAGACCCATCTGTAGATGATAAAGACCCATCTGCAGACCAGACAGGATTTCCACCTGCAGATGACAAGACCGTAGCTGATCCAGTTGCAGACCAAGGAGATCAGAACTAAGCTGAAGCAGAGAGAGAAGAAGTCCACCAAGGCAACTCTACAGGGGGAACAAACCCTGAAGAAGAAGAAATCCCCAAATGGCTTAGAGATCATCCTATTCACCAGATCATCGGAAACCTAACTGATGGAGTCAGAACCAGACAATCCACAGTACCGGCAGGAATGGCAATGTTCTCATGTTTCATGTCTCAAATCGAAACCAAGACAACAGAGCAAGCATTGGAGGATTACTCATGGATCAATGCAATGCAAGAAGAGCTCAACCAGATCGAGAGAAACAATGTCTGGGAACTAACAGGCAGACCAGATCACAAGAAAGTTATAGGCACCAAATGGGTGTACAAGAACAAGTGTGATGAACATGGAGCTGTTGTTAGGAATAAAGCCAGATTAGTCGCCAAAGGATATGCACAAGGTGAAGGAATAGATTTTGATGAAACTTATGCACATGTTGCAAGACTGGAATCCATCAGACTATTCCTTTCATATGCCATATTCAAGGATTTCGAAGTCTACCAAATGGATGTGAAAAGTGCCTTTCTCAATGGAATTCTTGAAGAAGAATTCTATGTGGAGCAACCCCCTGTATTTGTCAAAGGAGACAAAGTCTACAAGCTTTTGAAAGCTCTATATGGACTTAAGCAGGCACCAAGAGCATGGTATGAGACACTCTCTGTGTTTCTAGAGAAGAACGGTTTCAACAAAGGCTAGGTGGACAAGACTCAATTCAGAGTAGAGCATGAAGGCCACATATTATTAGTACAAATATATGTTGATGACATCATATTTGGCTCAACCAACCCGGAGGTATGTGAGAAATTCCTAAATCTCATGCAAGGAGAATTTGAGATGAGTATGATGGGAAAGCTAAATTTCTTTCTATTATTGCAAGTCACGCAGATGAATAATGGAATTTTCATCAATCAAGCCAAATACACAAGAGACTTAATCAAGAGATTTGGAATGGAATCAGCCAAACCTGCAAGACTCCCTATGAGCACAAGCCTACATCTAGATGCAGATGAAGGAGGCATATCAGTAGATTCAACCCACTATAGAGGACTCATTGGATCATTACTATACCTCGCTGCAAGTAGACCTGATATTTCATATGCAGTGGTTGTATGTGCAAGATTTGAATCCAAGCCAAAGCAGTCTCACCAAGAAGCAGCTAAAAGGATTATCATGTACCTTAAGTCTACAGTCAATGTTGGACTATGGTATCCTAAAGATGACAACTTTGAGCTATCAGGATACTCAGATGCAGATTTTGCAGGATGCAAAATTAATAGGAAAAGCACCAGTGGAACGTGCAAATTCCTAGAAACCAGATTGATATTCTAGTTTAGCAAGAAGTAGGTATCCAACTCAATATCAATAACAGAGTCAGAATACCTAGCTGCAGGTAGCTGTTGTGCACAGATTCTATGGATCAGACAACAGCTAAGGGACTACAACATCATTGCAAATGAAGCCCCAATATGGTGTGATAACAATAGTGCAATTGCAATAACAAACAATCCAGTATTGCACTCAAGGACAAAGCACATTGATGTTAAACATCATTTCACCAGAGACCATGTGCTTAATAAAAGAGTCATAGTAGAAAGAGTCAGCACGGAATACCAGATTGCTGACATATTCACCAAACCTTTGCCAGAAGAAAGGTTCTTGGAGCTGAGCAGGGAACTTGGTTTACTAGATTGGGAATCTAGTACAGATGAGAAAGCTACCTGATGATCAGATCAGACGAGTGAAGAGCTACCTGAAGCAGTCAAGAAGGATCCACTTGATCAGAGCAGACAATCATTCTACCTGAGTAGATCAGACAAGAAGACGAAGGACAGACAAAGCTAATCTCGGGAAACACACCCAACCTGATACAGATAGCTAGCTGATGCAGATCAGACAAGGAAAAGTTAGCTATCCCACAGGCGACACAGCTTACCTGACGCAGAGCAGTCAAACGGTCAACCAGCTAAGTTTTCCAATCCCTGACCGACTTTTAAATATTATATTATTATTTATTTACATGTGGCAAATACACGTTCACACGACCGCCACTATGTCCAATTAAACATTCAAACCGTCATTTTTTTCAAATTCTCAAAAGTTGGACCGACGCTTAAATTAATTATTATTAAACTCAAAACATCTTTTCAAATGGCTATTTAAGTCGGCGAACCCATTTCACAAGAACTTTACCTTCTACAAATTCGAGAGAACCTAATTTTTCAAAAAGCAGAAAACCCTTTGAATACTCAATACACTCAGCGAAAAACTATTTTCTTGCAGAAATGGAATCTTATTTTGAAGGAGTTAATCTGAAGCTTGTCAGGGACCAGATTATTTTCAATCTGGTAGTCAATTTTGAAGGATTGCTTGAGGCAAATCTGCATACGGATATGCACTGCATCATCCGCTCAATGATGAAAAATGGGATATACCCATTCTTGGACATAAAGCTCAAATCTCTATACAAGGAAGCAGTGATTTCCTTCTTCAAGGAAGCTGAAGTTACCGAAGCAGGCATCAAAAGTTCGATCTTTGGAGAGGAAGTAACGATTTTGCCTCAGACAGTTGCGAAGGCGTTCGGAATGAAATCTAGAGGCGTTGCTGTTGAAGCCCTCAAACAGAGCGCATTCGAAACATGGTACGCAATCAAACTACCAGAACAGCCGTCCAAGATGAAGCTCACGGCGAAGAGAGGCAATTTAAAAAAGGAGTACAGATACATATTGGACATCACAAACAAAATCGTGATGGTGATGGCAGGCAACTATGACCAGCTGTCATCTGCAAAATTTATGGTGATGGGAGCCGTTCTCCAGAGTGAGAGGATTGACTGGGCCGACTATATTTACAGACAGTTGGTCCGTGAAGTTAATAAGGTTCAATGGATGGAGGAAGAGAAGAGATTCAAGACCAAGCTGGATTTTTGAATGCCAATAAGCTGGATCTTGGAATTTCTCAAAAGGCGAAAGGGATTGCAGACTCCTTTCAGGTCAATAAGAGACTTGGTTACCTGGACCAAAAAGCCTTGAAGAATATGGGAGGCGAGAGGAAGGATGCCCAAATATTGAAGAATATATCAAGTGGACCTCCTCCCTACAGAGGACCTTCTGATTCAGATGAAGACTGATCTGATGCTACCGACCAACCTGCAGCGCATATGTCACCTGCAGTAACCAAGCCATCTATAGAGATGGAGCCATCTGCAGATCACTCGGACTCAGACTCAGACAACACTCCCCTGGCTCTGAGAGTTAAAAGAAAAGCTCCAATTGCAGAGGAGATGGTGCATGTCACGTCATCACCTGAGCCTTCTCCAAAAAGGCCTAGACGCCTTGACTTTGAAGATGCAGAGCAGACACCTCACTCACCTGCACCTGCTCATATCCATGATGAAGAGGCTTAGCCTGATCATCCACACCTGATGGCTGATATCATTCCTCTGCTGTCTCTTCCAAGCATGACAAAAGAGGAAGAGGCAGACCTGACTATTAACATCCCTGAAGCATGTTACTCCCTCAATCTTCTGGAGAACAACCCTTTGGAGCTATCTATAGAAAAACTACAGATGGTAAAACACCATTCTCTTAAAGTTTCCTTTGTCAATGTTTTTGAAGAATGGAAGAACTTAAAGTCTCTTTCATTTAACCAATTACAAACATCTATTGAGAAGAGTAGCTGGGAATACCCCCAGGCTACGGAGCAAGTGATCATGTGTTTTTGCCATAAGACGAATGTGATTCTAATGCTCCAGGAGAACTGGTTCATGTCAAATTTCAAAACCAACATAGACCAGTTCATCCTTTTAGTAATAGAGGGTGTATCGGCAAGGAAGGAAGATGAAGGTGAAGTTGAAAAGGAGAAAGGAATAATAATAGAAGAAGTTGTGGAAGAAGAAAAAGTAGAAGGAGAAGAAGAAAAAATAATAGTCAAAAAAGAGTCTGAGGAAGTAGAAGTCGAAAAGACAGAAGAGTTGGAAGAAGCTAAAGAAGGAGAAGAGGTTGAAGAAGAGGAAAAAGAAGAAAAAGAAGAGGAGGAAGAAAAAGAAGATGAGAAGGGAGAAGAAAAGAAGGAAAAATATGATAATGATGATAAAGGAGAAGAAGAAGAAGAGAAGAAGGAGGATAAAGATGATGCAAATGAGCCCGGGGCACCTGATCAAGCCCCCAGCTCAGATCAGTTCGAAGAAGAGGATGACAGATCGGGGACACCTAATAAAACCCATCAGCCTCCTGCAGATAGGAGTCTGCAGTCAGTCAGGTCAACCGTCAAACGACCTGCAGATATGGAAGGCTATGGAGATCACTCCCCTCAGGCAACACCTGTCTCATCTCAGATAGCTGACCTGATCAAGCGCATAGTTGTAGAGACAGTTTGCAACCTCATAGCCACTGAGATCAAACCTGACCTTCAAACCCTTAATGCAAAGATGGACACATTGCTTCAGAAGAGTATCCCTCCACCTCATCCTACCAATTCCAGAATACCTCTAGGAATGTCTGATGGGATGTCACGAGTAGAGCAGCAGTTAGACATTTTGGTTGATGCTGGCAAAAAGGGGGAAGAGAGAGGAAAGGGGGAAGCAAGAGGTCAGGGGGAAGAAAACTTACAAGATCAAATCATCCAACCCATCAGGCAAGAAGAAGATGCTGCTGAGGTAGTCATAAAGGAGCTAAGGACCAAAGCAAGGAATGAACTCCCTCTAATTGAAGTTGGGACTTCTGGTCTGAAGAGAAAAGAATTGGTTGCTCCTGCTGATGACCAACCTACAGCTAAGAGGAGGAGAACCAGAGTAGGGGATGAACAAAGATATGAATGGGAAGGCAAAGAGCTTTGGCACGTTGAGGAATTCTTACCTGCTGAATTTTTTCCAATTTGGGGAGAGGCAAAGAAGCAGTTCATAGAGAAGTATTGTCTCTGGAAATTACTCCAGGATAAAGATTGCTCCCCACAGCACACATTCATCAACTACATGGAGTCAACATGGCCAATTCTCTGGGCCATCCAAATAAAACATGCAAAGGAATGGAATGCCTACCCCATGATCCCTTTGTTCAGATCTGAAGAATCTCCTACATTGATGAACAATGAATTGGATGAGCTGGCCCTGCAAGCTGAGATTAGGAAACTCTGTGTAGAACACAAATTCTCATTTACAGAAGAGCAAGAGTGTGCCTCTCTAGTCATCATAAGGAAGTATGGCCTTGAACCTGTCAATAAGAGACCTATTGGTGCAAAATTGTTTAGACCTCCCAAGCAGCCTATCAGAAGAGGCAGAGGAAGAGGTAGATAAGATTTTGTAGTTTACTTGTAATTTTACTGTTTTGGAATTTACCTGTAAATTTTGCATTACTTATAAAATTTCTGTATTTTGTTCATTCAAAAGCATTGTACTTGTAAACATCTCTGCAAGATTTACAACAGTCATTTAAATGACAACCACCAGTTGTCTCAAAACAAGACTGAGTTTGATTTGTCTTGCACTTGATCATGTGGAGACTTGTTCTACATTTGAATATTTTGCTTAAGTTTTGCCATCATCAAAATAGGGGGAATTTGTTATGAATACTTATTAGATTTTGATGATGTCATCCCTATATTTGATTTTTCAAATGTATGTTTTAAATACTTGGAAATATGTAAAGAATAACCAAATGAGTATCTTCTATAGGCCAGATTCTGTATAGTTGAATACTTGGTAAAATGTAAAGAAGAACCAAATGAGTATCTTCTGTAGGCCATGTAAGTTAGGCTAAAAAATGGCTAAGTATAAATCTCATACAAGATACACCAGAGAAGTTTTTGTCAAACAGATACATCAGAGAGGTTTGACCAAACACTGCAGAAAGCCGAGTTGTAGATAAGTTTAATCAGAGAAGTCTTGGTCAACTCAACTGTTCAGAGAAGGTTGACCACAGACGACTTATCATCAGACAACGTTCTACAGAAAGAGATTTATCGGAGAAGTTCTGGTCAAAATATTTGTCAGAGAAGTTTGACCAAACTACAGTCAAGTGATTAGACAGAGTCCAGTCAACTGAAGTTTGACCATCAGATCAGATAAGTTCATCAGGTCAGAAGACTTCAGATCAGAGAAGATTCGTCGGGACAAAGAACTTCATCTCAGAGAAGTTACATCAGAGAAGTCCGACATCAGATAAGGATGAATGTACGAGATCAGATAAGTGATCAGCCAAGTAATCCAGTCCACGTTAGCATGCGTTGAAGAGTCAATAATCACGGAAAGTCACATGCAGGCGTAGAGAGACGGGCTGGAGAGATCCCCGGAAAGCAATGAATTAAAATATTCATCGAGACCCACCACTGAAGACTTTAAGCATATTATAATCTAAAGATTAGGCGCTACAACATAAAAGTCTTCACAACGGTCAGAAATGGATTAAAATAAGCGAATCCAGCCTTGCAATGTTCAGAAAGAAAAACAAAAAAGTCTATTTCTCCAACGGATGGATTTGTTACAGGAATTACAACGGCTATGAAAGAAACTCAAGGATCGACATCTATATATACCAGAAGATTTGAACTGAGCAAAGTATGATGCGAACAACACTTACAAGTGAACAAAGCAATCAAAGCGAACAAATAGAATCATGAAGAGCTAGTTCTTATTTGAAGAAGCTCTTAGTTGGAGAAGACAAACCACTCGTGTTTTTAAACCTGAGTTCGGGGTACTTCACTGGTTGAAGTTTGCGAGACTGATAGGCATCCGAGGATTTTAGATCAAGAGGTGCTAGGTAGTCAAAGGAGTTGCAATGACGGGATTTCCACTGGTTGGAAGTTGTTGTAGCTAAGGAAGAATCACTGTAATACTTATCACTGGTTGAGAATTATAGTGAATTCATCTCCAACTGGTTTGGAGAAAAGTGGATTAGTAGAATATTACCCCACCTCTGAGACCACTATAATTGCCTGCATGTTTTACTGCTTTAATCATCATACTTACCTGCTGCATACATACTTACTGTTCCATTGTTTAGTTATTTTCTTTCGTCATCAGCTAACTTCTGCATACCCGTCTACAGACGACTTTAAGTCATGTGTACCTATCAGCTGAGAAACTCCTAACCCTTTGTGGAAAAAGAGTTTCAATAAGTCTATTCACCCCCCCACCTCTAGACTTATTCCTGACGACTTGTGACCTACAGAGTACTGAAACAAATGACATCATTAATAAAATTAAAAGACAAAACCCCAAACAGACGACTGTTGAACATAATAACCCTTGCCCATTATCGTCGTATGGTTCGCATGCTCGTTCACCTCCATGACCTGTACCGGAAATACAAAAGTATTTCTCACATTTAAGGGGTTAGCAACAACAGCTAGTGCAAGTACCATCTATTTGAACTACCATTCTAATCAGATGAAATATGCACCAAAATCATTTTAAATAACATTTATATTCCAGAATATGAAGGTGCACAGGCATAAAACATAGTTCTCCAACAAAACAATTCAAAGGTTAACCGTTGGTATGAGACTCACGGCCACCGCACCGCGCAGAGGTCCCATCGGACCATGCATGGGTGGTTAACCCCAGTTCACGATACGCATACACACTGCTCTACGTATCCCCAGAGGCCCCGTCAGACCATCCCTAGGTGAACATATGCATTCACATCCACAACGTACACGGGAAGCCATAAATCAAATACTAGAATATGCATACAAATATAAACTACTTGCCTTTGAGACATCTTCGACGAGACGAAAAATAAACAACGGCTAGGAATGACCCGAAGTGACCAAGACCATTCCTAAATGAAAGGTTAACACGAATCAGTCCTAACGACATCATTAACCGAACGGAATATGCCCATAACCCCGACTACCAACCATAGCAACACACATACGGTCAACACGGGCGAGGGTTTTCACAAAACCTCCCCAAATCGACAGCTCACGGATCAAACATCGATGGAAATGGGTTTGGAATCACTCAATAAGAACAATCAATAAGAAATATCACAACATTAACGAACAATTCGAGATTAAATAAACAAATCCCGAAAACCCCCCAAAATTAACAAAGTTAGGGTTCTAAGCCAAAGTACCTTGAATTCGGACGGAAGAAGATGGATTAGGATGATGATACACGTCGTTTGGAGTGCAAAAATAGATTGGCCAATGAACTCCACGGATAGCTCTCCACAAACCGCGCCAAAATGCTCGAGGAACTCAAAACGCGGACAAGGGAGGAGGAAAGAAGAAAAGTGACGCGTCTGAAGTCACCTCAGGTATTTAAATACCTGGCAGTCGTTAATGTACGTTAACATGGGAAGTTAACGTATGTTATGATCTTAACGTACGTAACCTTACGTACTTAACGTACCTAAGGAATCAGCAGAAGCTACTGCCCAAATTGTGGAATGCAATAACGTACGTTATGGCTCAAAGTTAACGTACGTTAACAGTGCAGGTATAACGTACTCAAGGTAGCATGCATAACGCACGTTATGCATGCAGCAGTTCAGCACTGCAGAATGCAGCTCACTGCCCAAGAAGCACGAAAAGAAAAACAGTAAAAGATGGAATCTGAAGGCACAATTACTAGGTATCCGCGATGGCGGACCTAAGCGCTAAGAGAAAACACCATTCCGACCACCCGAAGGTTCGGAATTCGATGACGGAATTAAATTTCCCTCAAACTTTAGGAAATTACAAAACAGCCCAAACGTTTGGAAATTACGATACGACGTCGGATCATGAAACCGAAACTCACAACACGAACAATGAAATCATACGAACTCATGGGAACAAAGAAACAACGAAATCGAACGAGTTTTATGAGAATCGAACATACTTGCGATAAAAACATAACATCAAGCGAATTACGTAAAAACACCTCCGAAACTCGTCCAAATGGAAAAATAACAAGAACAAAATAAATTCAAAACGTCGAAACGGTTATAAACGAGTCGTTAAAACTGACATGCGCCCAAAAATAGAATCTACTAAAAATGGAAAATACGGATATTACAAGTTTGACCCTGTTTTGAGGCATGTAAGGGTTTTTCCCGTGAGAAAATCCGCGGGCAGATCTAGGATCTTATTTTTTTCGTGTAATCTTGCTGTAAATTCGATGTATATTATTTTGTATAAAATTGTAATCGAACTCGGAGAAGACGAAATCATGAAGAAGTAGAGCAGAACCGGGACACCGGGACTGCTAGACAGCCGCGGCCGAACAGCAGCACGCGGGCGATGCCGAGCAGCGCCGGGCCTGCTGCCGAGGGCCACGGGCAGCTATTCCGGGCCGGTTTGCTGGTTCGGGTCGAGTCGTCTAGTTTTTGGTCCGGTTCGTTTCACCGCCGTTCGTTCCGTTCAATTCAAGGAAGAAGACCATGATAATAGGATAATTTAATTATCTAGACTACTGTTCGGATTCAGTCGTCACCAGATGCGGCAGTCTTCTGTTGTTCCAGATTCCGGCCCATTCGCAAACTCAGTTTTCGGAGCGCCCGAACCTGACTCGCGATCCAGTCCAGCCTTGGACTCGGTTGCTGACCCGATCCGACCCACCCGGCAGTCCCGTTTTCAGACGTTTTCGTCCAGCCGACTGTTGTCTAAAGCTGCGACCCAATCTGATCGAAGCACCGCCGGATTTTCCAAACGATTTTATGCACGTGATATTTAATGTTTGAAAACAGTCCAGACAAACCTATCAAAATCGAAAAAAAACGAGAGACGAGAATTTCCGCGCGTAAATTTTCTGCACAGCGCAGTCGTACTAAAAACATGTTTCCCGATCCATTAACCGTCGGATCGATGTGAAATATTGACAGCAACTTTCCAACACAAATATCTGTATATTCAACGGTGGAGATCGGATATAATACAGGATTACTGAATCTATCGCCGAAAACAAACATATTTTTACGAGGAAATTTGGAGATCCGACCTCATCCAATACCGAGCGGCTGTACCGCTGTGCTCGAGTCCTTTTTCGGACAAATTATCGAGCCCAGTAGCCCTATCGAGGCGTTTCTCAACTCTCCATCTTTTCCTAATTAATGATTCATTTGTTCATTAATTTGTACACTTATGAATCTTACCATGTTTATGTTTTACGTGTATATACGAAAATACGTCGCTCATGATGATGTGCACGCTATGGAGAAAAGCCATATTTGTTATCCCGTTCAAGGATGAAAGTAAATATGGAACCTAGTATCACGAAAATATGTTGCTCATATGGAGAGAAGCTCCCGCTCAAGGATCAAAGCAAATATGGAACCAAGTACCCGTAAGATTTTATTAAAGTTCCCATTTTTTAATTTCTCTTTCCTGGGAACATTTTTTGGGAATTGGGGAATTTGGGTTCTTTACCTCCAACGCTACTTTGCGGTGGATGAGACTATGAGAGGTGGTATCACTCTCATATGTCGAAGTAAACTGTGTGACGGTCCTGGGGGAGTCACGGATAATTGTTGAAAGTCGATATTTATGGTTGTTGCATACACCACGTTTTGGGTGCGATTTGACGTCGCCGTTTTGTCAATTTTAAATCAACAATTGAAAAAAAATGAACATTGTCAGTAACGATAAAGTTATGACTTGTTCATGATTAGTCACGGATTTGTGACGTACAAATGGGACACACATCGATTACGACGGATATGTCGTGGTTAAAATCGATTTGTGACGGATTTTGTCACGTTGAATTGAGCAACCACCACGTTGATCTTGACCCAATCCCATACTTGGAAAACTCTATCTTTCATCCTATTAAAATAAAATATTGCATGTGGGTGTAGTCATGCACCGTCTCCTTGCAATATGATATATGAAAGAATGTACGAGTAATTCTCATGAGCTTCAACATGTAAAGCAATGGCATATTGCGTTAAGTACATGAATTCGTTGACCACGATTATAGTTCGTGTGACTATAGGTCCGAATACTTTTTCGAGTATTTGTAAAGGCATGTGCCTTATACATTTGACTATATTTAGTCAATCTTATTGAATTGTCAAGACGAGTTGGTTATGTATATTCATTATGTCTCATGGTTCAAAATGCTTAGTTTTGATGCACCGTGTTGCATCCACATAACATGGCTATTATGACGTATACTTGCAAATTGAGAATTAAAATATTTGGTTGATTTGATGCACTTTGGTGGATTTTTACACTTTTGATCATGACTAGGCGCATCCTCCTTGGTATTTGTTTATGCTTTGAAAGTTCAAACGGAATAAGTGGTTTTTAAACAGCCTTAGATATACCGACATTCCTACTTTCTCTGCAAGTCTAACAAGTTGGAGTTACCGAAAGGATCATCAGTCGAGATAAGAAAGCGAACACCCTGCTGCGTTTAAATGCACATATGGCTATCATTGCCATGTTTTTGCATCAACACTTATGCCATTGGATATGGTCTCAACCTTGTTTTCTCACTAAACATGGGAAATACTAAATAGCCAATTAAAACATGCATTGTGATATGAGTTTAATGATCCGTGTGGTGCACAATATATGGATAGAAAGATGGGGAAGTCTAGTTTCCAGAACATCTAATCGTTCATCCATAGACTTCCTAACAAATGAGTTATCGCTGTTTTAGTGAAGAAAGATCAAGCTGCACGGAATTTTATTTCCAGCGATTGTGCTAACTTTTGTCCCAACCAACTTGGTTCCCATCTTGAATTTGCAAGTGGTCTTCTGACATAACGTTTTTCAATCTCTTTTTGGCTGAATTTGCCATAGATGATGCAGTTTTTGGTATGTATTGTATGCTAAACTATCATCTTTCAAATGTTGAAAAACAGTTTCCTTGGGGAAGCCCAAAATACGCACCCTTATAAGAAGGTCGAGCGTGTGCATGGTAGTGTTACACCATGCTTGTGTCGTAATTTTGCCCCTTAGGCATATAACCTTGCCATGTTATGCACTCAATATGATAGATCATTTTGATCGTATCTGGTATAAAATCTCTATGTTTATAGAGTGTTCGCTATGCTCATATTTGTAAAATTTTGCAAGCGAAATTGTGTGCGTATTAAGCTATTTTCAAGGAACACGATATTTTTGGATTTCGGTGTATAAATCCATTATGACTATGATGACTAAGTCATTACAATCAATGAGTGGTATAATACACAAGTTGTTGAATGTCGAATGATGTTTTCTAGTCACATATGTTCCGTAACAATTGAACCATGTATGACTCGATGACATATATGCCAAAGTGTATCACTCATAGCATCTCATTTTGATTTGTGAGAAATAAAATCTTATGCATCACGTGTATTGGATATGTGAAAAGAAAAATATTCATGAGTCAATATGGTCCGGCTTGCATCGGTTTTTGTAACCAAAAGATGTATTGGGACATTGACACATTTAGGATTTAATATTTCGGAGCTTGGATAGTTTGATGGTCCATATACCACGATATTTCCATGGGTGGCTTATGATGCTATGATGGTGTTCACAAATGGTCGTACTCAAGTGATAACATTTATATGTTATAATGTTCCTTTGACAATGATCGATAAGTTGATGAAACCTGAGTTTATGGTTGTCCAACTTGCGGACCAGTCATTGTAAAGGTCGGTTCACCCACTTTTAGACTAAGTCTTCAAGTGAAATTTTTACAAATACTTCCTAACATCCAAGGCTACCTTCTCACAAATTTTGATGCCATTTGGAGACTTGGAAGGAGGTGAACTCCTTAAATGAAGTTTTCACATACCACCAGCCGTCCCAATGACCAGTTCGATGTCATTTCGACCGGTTTTTGACTACAAGGTTGATGGTTTTGGAATCCTAAACACCCGTTTATACATGCTCATGAAATTTTGAGGTGTTTGGGGCTGGTGAAGGGAGTGAACTCTTCAAGAAAGCACTAGAGGTTCGATAAAACCAACGGCCTATCATCGGTTCAATCGTTTCTTTATGTTCGATCCCGGTGGTGCATGGTGGCGGTTTTGTTGGATTCTCAAGACCAGTAGCTACGGTTATGTAGCATCGGTCATCATGTCATATTCACCTATACCTATCATCATTCAAATGCTTAGTTACGAGTGTAACAGTATGCATTTTGTTAGCTGGATTGCGTTAACAATAAAAAACCTTTATCGTCCACATGTTCATGTGCCAAAATGCGTCACCACAACACATTATGACATGATATAAATGATGAATATGACATGCGCTTTCACTCATAGTCCGCTTAAAATATACCTTGGCAGACGATCTCGTAAGTCACTTTGATGAGCCAGTCTTCCCGTCGTTAGGGGGAGATGCGAACGATCATGTTTGAGTAGAACGACTTGGAATTGTCGTAGTTTGTCCCTACTGTGCCTCACCAAGTTCCCTAAAGTGACGAGATTAAATACATGCTGCAAACATGTCTGCAAGGATTATGTCCGGTCATGGACGTTCGTCACCTATGAATGGTGATATGGTAACACCACAAATTGTGGTAGATGGTGTTACTAGGCTGTGGATCTCATAGAGTGTTGGGATGCCACTTGGTTCGATAAATACTCTCGCTAAGAATGTATGCGAGTTTGGTACATGAAACTTGATCATCTGATCAAATGAACTCATCCGTCTCATGTGATTCTAGATTATAGTCATTACTGGGGGACGCCTCAATGAATGCCAATCCATAAAGAGTACTCTATGAATAAAGCCGGTTCATGAGGACGTGGAATGTGAGTTTAATCGAACCATACTTCGTTGAAAATCTACAACGTTGTAGCCTTGGCCTAAAATGGAAATATATGCGACTCCAGTATGAACAAAGTGATAGCCCTTTGTTGAAGTGGTGCCGACACTCCAAAGATAAGATCTATCTGTATACTTTGTTAAAGCGAGTGAGAGAAGGATTTAAACTCACCTCATGGCGCGAGGTTTCTCATGAACGCATTGGAATCGACTACGATGACACGAAACTTAGTTGTGATATCGTAATGGATGTTAAAGCATCCACTATCTTTTCAGTTAGATAGTTTCCCAAAAACTAACATGCAGCTTGTGGTTAAATCTTATATTAGTAGGGAACTAACTTAAGTGATAAAAAGGATCTCGTGGTGGATCATACTCAAATCAAGTGGCTCCTGACCACGGAGCACGACGACAAGTGATTGTAGGGAACGCATACTAAGTATATACTTGATTTGGAAGAAATATGAAGCTTTTGCGTGTAAAACTAAGGATTTATAGTGATGTACTCTTGTGAGACTAAGAGATTCCGCTAAATCCAAAGTTAAGAATGAAAGGATCTTGGGGACACTTGATGATGCATATTCATCAATCGGTTTAAGGCAACCTAAGGGACAGTTTCCCTAACCGACAATAAAGTAATGCCTATATAATTCCCAATGATTAGTCGAAGTCATAATTAAGACTTGACTCACTTAAGTGATGATGCAGTCTTAAGAGAAAAGTACGGTATTATGTACTCATGTTTGACTCGATGTACTCATTCGTAATTATCCGGTAAAGCCACTGTGATGATGGCCTAGGATGCGCTCACGCAATGTCTGTGATTGACAAGAAGTTTGAAGCTCGCTCTATCTCGATAAAAAGAACACTTGAAAACTGATACCCGAGTCTGCCCAGAATGTGTTGGTCTATCTCCCATATGACCTACAGGACAGCTCACTTGCTCGAAAATGGTGAAATTGGTACCATTGGAAAGGTTTTTGTCTACATTCCAAGAAAACCAACTATTTGATCACATCCATCATGTTGAGTGACATATGACTATTGTTGCAAAGTAGGACAGGATATGTCCGGTAATTTGCTGAGTCAACTTCGATAGAGCTTTGTGATCTGCTCAGGTCGATCTAGGTTAGGTACTGTATGTGAATGAAAAGCTATGGGTGTCTAGTTTTCATAAGTTCTTACAGTTTCGTTGATACCTATTGAATCGAATAAGTTATGACTGATTTAGTGCATGGATTTCAAGACTTTAGAAAACTAGATAAGTCTTTAGCGACTCTGCACTTTGGATGTGTCACGCTCTTTTTGTCCTTAGACCAAGGTTTGTTTTTTCCCATTGGGTTTTCACTTGGTAAGGTTTTTAACGAGGTGACCTATGAGAACATCCATACAATGATGCATTGTACTTCTGTTCAACTTAGACCAAGAGGTATTTTTCCCACTAGGTTTTTCCTTGGTATAGTTGTGAGGGCAACTTGGCATCCGACTCCTATGATTTGAGGTACTCATCAGGGGGAGTCATTATGCATACATCAGGGGGAGTATACATGACATGTTATATTGGTGCATTACAATCTTTTCCTCATCAAGCCTTTATTTTTCCCATGGGGTTTTGTTTTGGCTTGGAATAGGTTTTTACGAAGGCAACATCTTCTGCACCATTGTCGTATTAGTGCTCGACACAGGGGGAGTGTTCTGGGAATTATTATTCCCATGATGTGTCTTACCTAATACTGGTTGTAGATACATAGATGGAAGGTTCTAGATCCTTCTAGAGGTAGTAGGATCCTATTAGATGTCTTACCTTATCTAGGAATCCTATGTATGGAAGGACTCTCATTGTAATGCCTATATAAAGGCCCCTCTATCAGTGTTATGAATACAATTAATTTACTCGTATTTACAGCCTTTTACTTTCTCCTGAAACAATTACATAATAAAAGTACAATGCCCCCACTCTAACATCCCCTGAGTGGCATTTGAGGGCATACTTCTAACATATGCTTCAAGAAATATACCCATAGATACCTTGAGAAATAATCAATAAAGGTTATCAAATATTGATAACCGCTTGTTGACTTTTGTTTGATCTTCTCAAGCACATCTGAGTGGATCAATTCCAACGGGTCCCTTGCTCTGAACTTTGACTCTTTGTAATGCATCTGATGTGCCTTACCATATTGACATTCAGCACACACAGTATCATGTTGGATCTCGAGTTGAAAAAGTCCCTTCAGCATAGACTTCTGCATCATAATCTTCAGTTTGCCATAATTGACATGTCCAAGTCGTGCATACCATAGGTCTCCAGTGTCACTTTTCCTAGCTTTCTTAACGTAAGCTTCTTCAGCGGACATCACATAGATAGCCTTAATTTTTGGTCCTTCCACGAACGGTGTACCTATGAATTTTAATTCACGATACACTTTCACATCATTTGGGCCAAACAACACATAAGTACCTGAAGCAGTTAATTGTGGTACTGACAAAAGGTTCTTCTTCATCCCTGGGACATGATAGACATTGTCGAGTTGTACTTCTTCACGTCCGTACCTTTGTGGCAGTTGTGTCATGCCAACATGGGTTATTGGAAATTGTGTGTTATCAACTGTCACAATTACTCAATCTCCATTGTACTTGGTCATACTTACAAGTTTCAACTCATCTCCAGTCATATGATTGGAACAACCAGAGTCAACTATCCAATTATTCTTGTAATCGACTAACTGGTCACATACCGCAGTAAGTGCGAATTCCTCTCTTGGGCCTTTCCCTCGTGTATCAGCAGTATCTACCTCCTCGCCAAAGAAGAAAGTCTAGAAATCCCAATATTCTTCTCCTGGAGCCTCGTCCTTAGATGTTGTTGCTGCATTTCCTTCAACTCTCTTAGACCAACAATTTTTTGCATAATGTCCTTTCTTGCCGCAATTGAAAGATTCATCACTTTGACGATCCTTTTGTTGCCACCGGTTCTGACCATTTCGATTATGCTGAGCTTCTCGAGTTCCCCCTGACTGGAAACCTGTATCTTGGTTTCCTCGAACATCTCTTTCTTGACTGTTGAATCTCCCGAAACCATGTCCTCGTCCTCGACCACGACCGCGTCCTCGTCCGCGTCCTTGATTTTCTATTATATTAGTGAAAAGGGCTGTCTCTTCACCATTTGTTGGTCGACTAGACGTGGGTTTGTCTAGATCCTCTTCATTAATTAGCAAATTATCTAGATCTGCTAAAGTTGGCTTGGTAGCCGAGCCCCGAGTTGCCGTGATAATACTATTATACTCCGGCTTCAATCCGTGGATGACAATTCTTTTCATCCTGGTTTGTGTAACGCCATTTTCAGGATCTAGTTTAGAAATCTCGTCACATAGAGATTTCACCTTTGAGAAATATTGACTCACGGACATATTTCTCTTGGAGATCGCCAAAGGCTCATTTTGGAGCCTTTGTAATTTTACTATCATTTTTCTTCGCCAAGATAGCTGTCAATGTATCCCAAGCTTCCTTTGGTGTTCGAGCATCTTTGATCCGCTGGAGAAAATCATCTTCTACAGCTACAGTTAAGGCATACATAGATTTGCCTGTCTTAACCTTCCATTTCTTTAAAGCATCAGGGTAGGCATCATATGGTCGTACCGGTGTTGAGGTTGAGATATCGGAGATTGTGTATGTGCTTCTGGTCTCCCTTGGTGGTATTGTCTCACTTCCATTTACAATATCCCACAAATCTTGTCCGGGCAAGTAAAATTTCATACGGGTACTCAATGACACATAATTATTGTTATTGAGTTTCTCAATCGAGGTAGTAAAATCTGCCATTTTGAAACTTCGCTGAGAGTTTAGGGACCAAAATTGAAACTTTCAGAAGTATAGGGGCTGAAATTGTATTTTTCAGAAGTTTAGGGACCAAAATCAAAACTTTCAGAAATATAGAGGCTGAAATCATAAGTTTCAGAAGTTCAGAGGCTACTCTGTAGAATTCTGAAAGACTGGTCAAATGCTGATGTCACAGTGATGTCACTGATGATGTCACAGTGATGTCACTGATGATGTCACAGTGATGTCCGGCGAGCTGGTACTATTCCGGCACTATTCATGATAAAAAGGTGACATTCAAAACATTCCATTTACATTCGTTTTGCTCAAAAATTGAATACCGATTAATATTATGATTTTACTATTGAAGGGACGTAGAATTCATGGCAGCATTCAAAAGCATAGATTTGTTCAATCAACTACTCCGTATAACAGAGTGAGAAGTTTTTGGGTGAAGAGCATGAAAGGTTTTGATATCAAGAGGAGGATTTAAACATAGACGCAAGAGTTTTTATAGGCAATTACATTCAAAGTTCTAGCCATCGATTTAACTTTATAATTGTTAGAAAAAAATAGCTTAATTAATATCATAATTAATTATGGTAATTAATGACATTAAGTGGTATATTTGGAATCTATATTTTGTGTAGATTAATTTAGCGTATTTACTTGTTCAATTTCGTTAAGAAATGAATGAGTAATTAATGCGCAAAGTTAAGTCATTTAATAGTTGAGAATGTGGTGTGGAATCCCATCCCACATTGGAGAAGCAAGGAAAAGTTGAGCTATTGTTCTTATAAAGGACTTTCTATCATAAAGGAGCAATCAAGTGTGCTCCATTATGGTGCACCCTAGTTGGCTTTAATTATTTTTTAAGGCTAAAATCCGAATCCTACGAGGAATGTGCAAAGCACCTTCCGAGTCCGAGCACGTGCACATCGCACTTGTCGCAACGGGCGCTTCATAGGCGCACTTTGCACTTCGCCCTGCAGATGATGATTATACATATATAATTAATCAAGATAATAATACACTCATACTAGCCTAAGTTCATACGACAAGTTCCGAATGTCCAGTAGTTCGCCCGGAATTCGATTCCTAGTAAAAGATATCGAGTTCGTAGAAAAACCGTTGTATCTTGGGGACATTTTCCGTTCAACCATGTGTACTGTGCGGGGCAATTTCGTCTTACGGAGAGAGAGTCCAACTCTTGCCTCAGTTTTGCATCATTTGTCATTTTCTATAGCATCTACAACAATAATCGTAAGACGAAATTTTCTGTAGAAGATGGCGTCGTCAAGCAACAATGTTCATGCTCCTGCCCATGCCGAAAAACCAGAGAAGTTCTCAGGTACTGATTTCAAACGTTGGCAATCAAAAATGCTGTTCTACCTTACTACTCTCAACCTCTGCCGCTTCCTTTCCGAATCTCCTCCTGTTGTGGGGGATGATGAAACTTACACCCAGAAATGCACGGCATTGGATGCATGGCATCATAGCAACTTCTTATGTCGGAACTATATTTTGAATGGGCTGGATGACACACTTTAGAGTGTTTATTCCACAATCAAAACGTCCAAAGAGTTGTGGGACTTTGGAGACAAAATATAAAACAGAAGATGCCGGTTTGAAGAAGTTCATCGTGGGTCGTTTTCTAGACTTCAAAATGGTGGATACCAAAACTGTTCTCGAGCAAGTGCAGGAAATACAGTTGATCCTGCACGATATTTTGGCAGAAGGAATGAGCTTGTCTGAATCCTTTCAAGTTGCTGCCATAATCGAGAAGTTGCCCCCGATGTGGAAGGACTTCAAAAACTACCTCAAGCACAAACGCAAGGAAATGGGCCTTTAAGATCTTATTGTGCAACTGAGGATCGAAGAGGACAATCGGAAGACCGATGTCAATATGAACAAGTCTTCTATGGAGGCAAAAGCAAATCTCATCGAGTCAAGCAACAACAAAAAGTGGAAATTTAACAGGAAGAAGCAAGACTCGAAGAATCAAAAGAAGATCAAAGGAGAATGCTACAATTGCGGTAAATTCGGGCATATGGCGAAAAATTGCCGCAAACCAAAGGACGACAAGAAGAGAGATCAAGCAAATGTTATCGAGAATAAGTATGTTCCCGTCGATTTGTCCAGTCTTGATCTGTATGCAGTTGTAGATGAAATCAATATGGTCGGAATCCCAGTCAGATGGTGGGTGGACACCGGCGCTACTAAACATATTTGTGCCGATAAAACCATGTTCTCCTCATACGATCCCATCACCGAAGAATGAAAGTTGTACATGGGAAACTCCGCTGCCTTAAATGTTGTCGGAACTGGAGAGGTTATACTCAAGATGACGTCGGGATTGAAATTGACGCTCAAGAATGTGCTACATGTTCCAGACATCTGTAAGAATCTTGTGTCTGGCTCAGCATTGAGCAAAGCCGGATTTAGGCTAGTGTTTGAAGCGGATAAAGTTGTAATAACTAAAAATGGTCACTTTATCGGAAAAGGCTATATAGATAATGGCCTTTTCAAATTGAATGCTATCAATGTACGTGGTGGAAATGAAATAAACGATAAAGTTGTTTATTTGGTTGAGTCTCCTAATTTATGGCATGATAGATTAGGACATGCAAATCTAAATATACTACGTCGTTTAGTAAATTTTGATTTATTACCAAAAATGACTTTCGATCAACACAAAAAGTGTGAAATCTGTGTTGAAGCAAAAATGGCAAAATCTCCTTTTCATTCAGTGGAAAGATCGACAAAACCTCTTGAATTGATTCACACCGATCTGTGCGATTTAAAACTTGTGCAAACAAGAGGTGGAAAGAATTATTTTATAACTTTTATAGATGATTGCACAATATTTTGTTATGTGTATCTTTTCAGAAGCAAAGACGAAGCATTCGAAGCTTTCAAAACATACAAAACAGAAGTTGAAAATCAACTCAACACCAAAATGAAAATGATTCGAAGTGATCGAGGTGGTGAATATGTTGCACCTTTTGAAAAATATTGTCGTGAAAATGGCATTATTCACCAAACGACTGCACCTTATGCACCCCAATCGAATGGTGTTGCCGAACGAAAGAATAGAACATTGAAGGAAATGATGAATGCCATGTTGATAAGCTCGGGGCTATCACTTAACATGTAGGGAGAAGCTATTCTTTCGGCCAATAAAATTTTGAATAAATTACCCAAAAAGAAGCAAGATAAAACTCCATATGAATTATGGTAAGGAAGGAAGCCGTCCTATAAATACCTAAAAGTGTGGGGGTGCTTAGCAAAAGTTGAAGTACCGAAACCCAAGCAAGTAAAAATAGGACCAAAAACAGTTTATTGCATTTTCATAGGATATGCAAATAATAGTAGTGCGTACCGATTTTTGGTACACAAATCAGAAGTACCCAATATAAATGAGGGAATGATCATAGAATCAAGAAATGCCATATTTTTTGAAACTATATTCCCTAAGAAATAAAAAAATGAAATAAGTTCGAAAAAGAGGACTTATGATGAAATCTCGCCAAATAATAATGGACCAACACCGCAACCAAGGCGAGGAAAAAGAATAAAAACTGGAAAAACCTTTGGTCCAGATTTTGTAGTCTACTCTTTAGAAGACGAACCAAAGGCAATCAAGGAAGCATTGTCTGGTTCCGATGCCGATCTATGGCAAGAAGCTATTAATAGTCAAATCGGGTCAATCTTGAACAATCACACTTGGCATATTGTTGATCTTCCTCCGGGAAATAGGTTGCAAGTGGATTCTCAAGAAGAAATACAAAAGTGATAAATCTATTGAAAAATACAAGGCACGTTTGGTAACCAAAGGATACAAACAAAAGGAAGGGTATGCTTACTTTGATACATACTCACCAGTTACTCGGATTACATCCATTAGAACGCTACTTGCAATAGCAGCATTGTACAATCTTGAGATACACCAAATAGATGTAAAAATGGCCTTTCTAAATGGAGATTTAGAAGATAAAATTTATATGGAACAACTCGAAGGGTTCGTGGTTCCCGACCAAGAAAACAAAGTTTGTAAACTTGTTAAGTCTTTATATGGACTTAAGCAAGCACCCAGACAATGGCATGAGAAATTTGACCAAGTAATGATGTCAAATGGTTTCAAAATCAATGAATGTGATAAATGTGTGTACATCAAAGGTACATCTGACAATTTTGTCATTGTGTGTGTATACATTGATGATATGCTAATTATGGGTAGCAATAATAAAATCATCATAGGCACTAAGGAAATGTTAAATAAGAACTTCGACATGAAAGATATGGGATTAGCCGATGTGATTCTAGGAATCAAGATCTCTAGAACACCCGATGGAATAGTCTTATCAATATCTCACTATGTTGAGAATGTGCTTAAGAAATTCAAGGCATACGATCTCTGGCTAAGACAACTGTTGACTTAAGTTTACACTTAGCCAAAAATCGAGGAGAACCCATATCACAAACAAAATATGCTAGGATAATTGGAAGGCTAATGTACTTAGCAAATTGTACAAGGCCAGACATAGTATATTCTATTAGTAAACTGAGTCGGTTTACGAGTAATCCCGGAAAGGATCATTGGACCGCATTGACAAGAGTGTTGAGATATTTAAAACACACCGTCAATCATGGTATACACTATTCGAGATATCCAGTTGTTTTGGAAGGATATTGTGATGCCAACTGGATATCCGATACTAAAGACTCTAAATCCACAAGCGGTTATGTATGTTCCATTGGTGGAGGAGCAATATCATGGAAATATTCTAAGCAAACATGCATAGCCTGATCTACAATGGAATCGGAGTTTATTGCTTTATACAAAGCCGGTGAAGAAGCCGAATGGTTAAGAAACTTCTTAGAAGATATTCCCTGTTGGGAAAAACCTTTGCCTCCCGTTATGATACATTGTGATAGCATGGCAGCCATAGGGAGGGCAAAGAACAGTATATATAATGGTAAGTCTCGACATATTCGTCGAAGACACAATACCATTAGACAATTGATCACTACAGGAATAATGTGTATTGACTATGTAAAGTCAAAAGACAATACAGCGGATCTGTTTACGAAAGGTATTAACCGTGATCAATTATATAATGCAGCAAGGGGAATGGGATTGAAATCCACACATTGAGAATTTTCATAATGGTAAATCAACCAGTATGATTGGAGATCCCAAGAACTTGGTTCAATGAGACAACTAAGTTGTGAAAGTTCAAGTTAAGCACTTGAAAATCCATTCTCGTAGCTGTTCAAGTGCAAGCCTGTAGTTTGTGGTGAAAGGTAAGCTTTTAAAGCTTTTAATGATACCTATAGCCTTTTATAGGTGGAGTATGGCAGTATACTCTTTATAGAAGATCACCTATATAAGTGAAGAAGTAAGGCCGCTTCATAAAATATTAACACTTATGAATCCAAGAAATGGTCCAAGGTCAGAATGGACACAACGTGAGAACGAAAGATATTAGATCTATTATTGTGTGTATATTGTTGTCTTGGTTTACATAAAAGTTGATCGGTTCAAGACATCACGTTCACCGAACAACGAGTAAATCCGATAGCATTACACTAAGGAAGGTTCAAGGCTAACTACCACCTATCCTGAAGCAATAATAGGTCGTCGGGACTTAGTGCATATTGCATTTGCATTAATCATCATTCATGTGGGGTATTGTTGAAAAAAATAGCTTAATTAATACCATAATTAATTATGGTAATTAATGACATTAAATGGTATATTTGGAATCTACATTTTGTGTAGATTAATTTAGTGTATTTACTTGTTCAATTTCGTTATTAATGCACACAGTTAAGCTATTTAATAGTTGGGTATGTGGTGTGGAATCCCATCCCACATTGGAGAAGCAAGGAAAAGTTGAGCTATTTATAAAGGACTTTCCATCATAAAGGAGCAATCAAGTGTGCTCCATTATGGTGCACCCTAGTTGGCTTCAATTAATTTTTAAGGCTAAAATCCGAACCCTACGAGGAAGGTGCAAAGCACCTTCCGAGTCCGAGTCCGAGTCCGAGCACGTGCACGTGCACGTCGCACTTGTCGCAACGGGGGCTTTGTAGGCGCACTTTGCACTTTGCTCGAACGCCTCAGATCGATGAGCTATGAGGAGCCATTCATTTTGACAGCTGAGATAGTGGCTCGAGTGATATGGCGGGTGACTAAGATGACACGTGGCAGTGACATGTCAAATAGATGATTTGGCTTGGCAGGTGTGGGTCACGTGCGGCGGTTCAGGACCTAACCAGTGCAATGGTTTGGACCATTCGGCCCAATCTGAACCAGCACAATGGTTTGGCTCTTCTGAACCAATGCAGCTCTTCCCACCGGACCACAAGGTGTCTATCCAGCCAGAAAGTCATACTGATTCGGACAGGGTACTTATAGGCTATAAATAAGCCCTGCAGATGATGATTATACATACACAATTAATCAAGATAGTAATGCACTCATACTAGCCTAAGTTCATACTACAAGTCCCAAATATCCAATAGTTCGCCCGGAACTCGATTCCTAGTACAAGGTATCGAGTTCGTAAAAAAAGCCGTTGTATCTTGGGGACGTTAGCCGTTCAACCGTGTGTACTGTGCGGGGCAATTTCGTCTTACGGGGAGAGAGTCCAACTCTTGCCTCGGTTTTGAATCATTTGTCATTTTCTACAGCATCTACAACAACAATAATATATATATATATATATATATATAGGATCAAATAAGAATGGTTCTTATCCTGCGTATTGCGAATATGCATGAGTTTTGTACTAATTATGCATGAAATATATGCATAACGTGCATCAAAATTGCAATGCATTATATGCATCAAAATATCGATGCATTAAAATATTGCATTATATGCACCAAATTATTGTGAGAATAAATCTAGGCCATCCATTTATCAAGATCTATGGATGAAATTCATTCTTATTTTTTAACTTAAATTGCATTTTCACCTGAACCCACCCATGTATATATATATGTGTGTGTGCGCGCGCGCGCACGTGTATTTCATTTCTTCTAATTATATCTTATGCAATAACGATGAATAAAAGTTAAGGGCAATCATTTTCTCATGTTGGGCTATTCTTACCAAGATCAGTTTTTACACATAAACAGTTATACATTGTTGTATCAAGAGTACAAAGTCGTCGTGAACTAATTTTTTTTTTATTTCTCATGAAGATAAAAATGATAGTATTACTTCGACAAATGTTGTATATAGGGAAGTGTTCCAATATATGTATTTTTGTGTTATGTATTGTTTTTTAAAATATTTAATTCTGATTTTTTTCATATATATATATATATATATATATATATATAGGGATTGACTATGGTGGAAACACCCTTAATGGTTAAATCTAGAAACCAAATGTATTATTAAGTAATTTCATTGCATATTTATTATTATTTGTTGCATCAAGCTGGTCGCTAGTATATGCAACAAATAATGCAATAAAAAATACATAAATGCATAAAATTCTACTCATCTACAACCGTTAGATCACTAAAATCAATGGCCTACAAAAGTTTCTAGATTTCACAAGGTAATTAGTTTCACATGATCTATTTCATATATAAATATATATATATATATATAGTTACATTTAATGGTTGTCATGCATCGCACGGGGCAAGCGTACTAGTTGATTAACAAAAGAACGTATTGTCAACTGAGTTGTACTTAATCATCTATTTGTATAAAAACTAGTGTACCGCCCGTCGAGTTTCGATAGATATTTATTGTTTATGTATTTGAAAATGTAGAGTATTTTTGAATGTCAAGCAACCCATTGATCATTATTATAATAGAAAAATAGATTATGTCATGTCATGTTTTTCGGGTAGCCGCGTTCGATATAACTGATGGATAGAATGTTAAGCCGCCTATCATTTTGGTGATTATTGAGAATGTTGGCATTTCTCGGATATTTTTACTCGTTTTCGATTTAAGTCATCTAATAATTCCTTTAAATATTGATTAAGGATTACTCTATCATATAGGAGTTTTCCTTTCGATGAAGTCATCTTCTCAAAAATCAATTTAGCACCTTCATACACTTCTTCATTGGCCCGTTCCTACTCAAATAACAAACTATAAGCTGTACCATGAGAGATATATACAAAAGTTAAAATTAAGTTTTCAAGTAGTTGTATTTTTCATGTCAAGTTTCTTGTTGCTCGAAAAGAATTGTCGATCGGAGGTAGAATTTTTTCACGTGGTTATATTCATTTCAATGTAAAGACGCCCGTCGTTCTATATAATAAAAGGATATTGATAGGATGAAAAATGTAGACCTCATAAAAGCCCGATCTAAAGAAGCCCAAAATGAACCGACCTCCGGGTAAAAGGAAAAGGCCCGAGCAGAGTTAGTCCAACCCGACTGGCCCATCCCTAGGTCGGTGAACTGACTTGACGACCTCTTTATGGGATATCGGAATGATCCGACCTAGAAGGCCCTTCATGGAATATGCCGACCTATAGAATCCCAACCCGAGGTCGGGAGCGTCCGGGTTCATGAAGATCAGGCTCCCGAAAGGCTAAGATTTGACCCACCTGACAGAATCCCGGAAATCTAGGGAAGGATAAGCCGCAACCCAAATCCCAGATATCCAGGGATGGGAAGCTGCAGTCTAAATCCATGAATATCTGAGATCTTCCCTGAAATCAGAAAGAGGCCTCAGAAGAGAAGGCGGCTTTTCTCTTCTATAAATAAGGAAGAAGCCTCTCTTCTTGAAAGGCAAGCATTTTTCAGTATAACAAAGAGAAATATATTCTATAGAGAGAAAGAAGCACAGAGAGAAATATTCCAGAGAGAGAACAATACTTCATATATTCAGGTCTTCTTAGATAAACTTCTGAGATTACCCCGGTTCTTGGTGATCGATCGGTTTGGTTTCATCAAGTGGCGCCGTCTGTGGGACAGGTGACATCGATTCATTCATTGAGTTGAGATGTGAGATCAATAATGGCGGAAGAGACAGCCTAGAAGAAAATTGGGGAGCTGATACCCCGAAATTTGGAAGAGCAACTAGCAGCTGCGGGTGGAGAATCAACTCTGGAAAAAACGTCCGTCACCCCTGGAGAAGAAGATACACCCAGCACAATCACCTTGACAAAAGAAGCCTTAGCCGACATAATTGCTAGTGCAATTCAGAAAATCCGGGAGGTTGAAAAGCAAAAAATACCGTGAAAAATAATACCTATCCTCTCGGATGGGCCAGAGGAAATCGATGAGCAGGAAAAACATGGGGAAAACCATCCAAGGACATGGGAACAATCTAAACAGGAAAGAATGTTGGATCCCTTAATATCCAGTATGCAAGACGAGCTAGAAGAATTACGACAAAGAGTTGCGAGGCAGGGCGCAGAGAGTCATCTAGGCCACCCCTTCTCGGAGAGCATACTAAAGGCTGAACTCCCGTATGGGTTTAGGACGGTCGCTTTCACCTACGATGGGCTCTCGGATCCTACCCGACATTTGTATCGATACGAAAACATGGTTGTATTACACCGATATTTAGATCCCGTGAGCTGCAGAGCACGCTAATAGAATCAGCTCAGGACTAGTTCCACCAGATACCCCCAGGGACGATTACTAGCTTCAAGACTTTCAGCTCGGCGTTCCTAACTCACTTCGCAAGCACTAGGGCACACCATAAGAAATTCATTTCCTTGTTCAGTATCAAGCAATACTTCGGAGAGGCACTGAGAACTTATGTAACTCGGTTTACGAAAGCGTGTCTGGAAGTACCCTCGTCATCTGAAGAAGTGAAAACAAGTGCTCTAATGCAGGGATTAAAGCCCGAGCTGCTACGCACGTCATTGGCTAAAAAGCTAGCCCGAACGTATGATGAGGTCCTAGCCCGATGTTCTAAATATATCAATGTTGAAGAAGCCGAGAATAATATGGAAGAATTGCAAGAAAAATCTCAGGAAGAGGAATGAGGAGCTAGTAGGGTGGTGAAATCTACCCCGGGAGGAAGTGCTCCATGGAAAGATAGATCGAAACACGGACCGAAGGAAGAACAAGAGCAACCTAAAATGATCGATATTTGACCAATACAACCCATTAACAATGAGAAGAGCGCATGTCCTGGAAGCGGTCGAGGGTAAGATGAGTAGGGTTATTGATTGGCCTACATCTCATTTTAATGGACCTACTCAGCCAAAGTCAGAGCTTTATTGTCCATTCTACAATGATTATGGACTTAAAACAGACAAGTGCAAACACCTCAAAGATGAGATCGAAAGGATGGTCCGAGAAGGGCATCTCATGGAGTTCACATATCAGCAAAGGAATATAGGTCGGAAGAAACCACCCGTATCCCCCGGAAGAAACCACCCGTACCCCAGGGGGAATAGGGATGAAAAGAGAAGCTCCTAGGGGATCCGCTGCCCCCCCCCCCCCATCTAGAAAGGAGTGATTCACATGATATCAACAGGACCGACCGACGGAAGTTCTAATCAGGCCAGAAAAGCTCACACGTGAAAAGATAGGTATCATCAGTTTAAAGAGGTCGCCTCTGTGAGTAGCGGGCCTGTCATCCAATTTAGCCCTATGGACTATAGCGGGATACACGCTCCCCATAATGACGCACTGGTCATCACAGCAGAGATGGATATTTATGATGTACAAAGAATCTTCATCGATACAGGAAGCTTGGTGGATATATTGTTCTATCACTGTTTCAAACAAATGAACCTCGAGGTGGAATTAAGAAAGGTAGACACGGCACTTTACGGGTTCTGCATGACTAAGGTGTAGCCAGTCGAAGAGGTGGTACTCCTGGTAGTGTTAGGCCGGATACCTCACCTGAAGATTAAGACACTCAGGTTTTTAGTAGTGGACACTAAATCGGCCTATAACGCTATTTTAGGGCGGCCAAGGCTCAACAAGTTTGAGGCGGTGGCATACACCTCGCACATGAAAGTAAAATTCCCCGTAGGAAGCGAGGTAGGGGAGGTAGCTGGAGATCAATGTGTTTCCTGGTCTTGATACCAAACAACGGTGAAATAGGGAGTGCAACATAGTAAGAGGACGCCCGAGCTGAGAGGCCCGGATCTGGAGTTTAAGAAGAATAAAAAATTAAAAGTGCCATAGGAAGCTCAGGAAGAAGGTGTCAAGCCTAATGAGGAGCTGATGGAGATAGAATTAGTTCCAGGAAAGCTAGAAATAAAAACTCGCGTGGGAAATCGGTTGGATGACAGGATAAGGGAAAGTCTGATTCACTTTCTAAGAAAATTTGTGGATAACTTCGCGTTCGCGGCTGAAGATCTGGCAGGAATAAGCCCAACAGTCGCCGATCACAGATTAAACATCGACCCAACCGTAAGGCCGGTAAAGCAGAAGAGGAGGCACTTTGGGCCGGAGATGGATGGAATCATTGGGGAAGAAGTTGACAAGCTCCTCTGAGTTGGGCACATTACAGAAATCCAGTTTCCGGAGTGGTTATCCAGCCAAACTAGGTAGGCGGTAGAATTGTGGTACCGAGCTAGAAGGGCAGAGCGATAGGCCTCCAGGAAGGATTGACCAATGTCACTGGTCAGGAAGCGGCGTTGGCCGTTCGAAACTCCTCGCTCGTATGTTGACTCCCTAGCCTCGGTGAGCTGATCTTCAACCTGGATAATCTTCTCCAACTCGGCCTTGGCCAGCACAAGCTGAGCCTCGAGCTGGGTAATCTTCTCAGATTCAGCCTTAGCCTCTGCTAACTGAGCCTCGAGCTAGATGACCTTCTTCGATTCGGTTTGAATCTGAGCTTTCGAAAGCTTTAGCTCTTGGTTCAGCTAAACGTTGGCCATCTGAGCTCACTCCAAAACCGTCTCCCGCTCAGAAATCTTCTTGAGGGTAATATCTAAGCGATGTTCGCTCTCTTGTAGCCGGGAAGCGAGATCATCTTTAGCCTCCAGAGCGGCCTTAAGCTCAGCCGACATTTGGGTCATTTGTGAAGAAGACAAAGCTCCATCCTTCTGCTCTTCCACAAAACTCACTAAAGTAGCACAAAGCTGAAAAAGAAAGGACAATCTCATCGAAAAGAGTAAAATGGTGATTAAGAGAAGAAGGAAAAGTAAAAGAGGAATACCTTCCTGAAATACACCATCATTAAGTTTAGGCGGGCGTCCGGCGAGGAGTTGTGTAGTGCCTGCCTATCCCTATCTGGGACTACGGAGCTGAAATATGGGAGGAATTTATCGAGCTCTTTACAGCGCAGCAAGGTCTCCATAGTCGAGCTAGAAGGATTCTTAGCCTTAGGCCGCTTAGAAGGAGCGGAAGAGCTGGGAGAGCGGGCCCGCTTGGTGACCTGCAGCTACAAAGAAGAGCTCGCAGGGCTCCGCCCCGTGGTTAAGGAGGGGCCAGGCCAGAAGGTAGGGTTACCCCAACCTTGGGTTTGGACAAGGCCCTCTGATATGGTTTGGACGAACCCTCCGCCCTCTCTCTTGGGGGATTTGACGACCTGGGGGCCTTGTCCTTCACAGGCTCAGCAGGCTTTGGGGCATCAGATTGGCAGGTCCGCATGAAAAAATCTACAGAAAACAATACACCAGGTCAACAAGTTAGCCGAAAAATAAAATAATAAATAATAATGACAGAAATATACCAAGACAAAGCCATTAAAACCTACCAATGTCGGCAATGGATGGATAAGGATTCGATCTCAGCCCACAATGAAATAAAAGGTCGTGAAAGTGTGTCAGCTGGAAAGCATTATAGGAAACGATATTCCATTCCCGAACCTTACTAACCCACCCAGCTCGGATAGAGCTTCGCCTAGGAATTGGATCCTGGCTCAGAGTGGCTTGCACCCATTCCGTGGGAAAACCCCAAGAGTCACCAAGGGGAGGCAAAGAAAAAAGAACCGCGACCTCCAATCCTTCATATTGGAAGGGAGGTGGGTAAAGAAATGGGCATCGTTCCGGGAAGTCAAATAAAAGGAACCATTAAAGCTCTTTAACCCAAAGCAAAAAAAAATCTATGTCGGGTTCCTCGTGTCTATAATGATGTAACACAGGATAACCGACCATATAACCAAAGGAATTTGGGGAAAACTTATTAGGTGGGAGGTTATATTTAGTAGAAAGGGAAACAAGGAAGGGGTGAAGAGGAAAGCGAAGACCGCTATTCACCTGATCCACAGACCAAGTAATATGACCTGGAGGAGGGTGATCAGGGTTGTCAAAAGCCTGAGGTGTGACAAAATCCCACCCCGGAGGAAGCCTGAGAAATCTTATAAAGCTCTCTAGGGCGACTGGGCTAGTCCTAGATAAAAGATGGGGAGGAAGGACACGCGTAGCCCCTGCGACCGCTTGGTAAGGATCGGCTAAAAGGCCGGTAATAGTCACCTCACCCGAAGGAAGAGGAGACGGAGGATCTACGATAATCAAAGGGATGCCAGAGGGAAGGTTAGGAGGAATGTCACCTAGCTCGGACCAGTCTATATTGCCTAGAGGTTCGTCCCTAATACAAAGGGAGGATCCTATAGCTCACTCCGACCTACTCCCTGAATCCCAACCAGAAGAAGATAAACCTTCAAAAAAGAAGTCTACGTCCGATTGACCAGAGATATTTAGGGAACCGGAGGTGGAAGACATCGTAAAAAATGGGAAAAGGGGGAGAAAAAGGTAAAAATATATGTAAAAAGGGGGGGGGAGTGAAAGGTACTTAGACATACCCATGAAATTGGGCGGAAGGAAGATCGCCGGAGGAGGAGAGAAAGCGCATCGCTTGTAAACATCGGTATTTCACCTTCGAAATGATCGTTCAACTCTCCTGTAGTGCCTTATCGTTTCTGGTTCAGTTCTTATCTAGTGTTATAACCGTGAACCAACCTAGCGTCACTACTTTACAATCATAATATAAGTATTCGGTGCACGTATGTTAGTATCGAGTGGTATGTTAAGTTCCTTGTATCTCTTTTTGAACAAGGTCCGAGCCTTGCATAGGGGTCGATCGTGGGGCGGTGACATACGGACGCGTGACGTTTGTTGGAGTATTTCATTCTTGCCGTTTTTGAGGCAAGTATCATTTGTTGAGTTTGATTCATATTAGAACTTTGATCATGCATATGGTTTTGTTCATGTTGGCGAATATGAGTTCTATTTCTTTAATTCCTCGTGGTATTCGTGTTAATTGTTCGTATTGATGAATATATTGAAATGCATATATGTATGCATAATTGATTGGTTTATGGTATAAATGATCCGAGGGGGGTCATGAGGATCTATGCTGAGGGCGCTGGATCGAATGTCCACCATGCGTTGGTCCGACGGGATCATCATGGGGATCTATGCTGAGGGCGCTGGATCGCTGGATCGAATGTCCACCATGCGTTGGTCCGACGGGATCATCATGGGGATCTATGCTGAGGGCGCTGGATCGCTGGACGGGTTTTCCACCATGCGTTGGTCCGACGGGATCATCATGGGGATCTATACCAAGGGCGCTGGATCGCTGGATTACCCTGTATTGTGTTGATGGAATCGTGAGGATTCACATCGTTGGATTCCGATGACGGAAGTCCGTTTTGCATGTTTTGATGATGCACTGATGATTTATGTATTATGATACTTGTACTAGCATTGTTTTGCTAACCCCTTCGGGGGTGGACATTGTTTTGATGTTCAGGTAGCCGAGGAGCGGGAAAGCAACCACAGTACCGACAGGACAATGAAATGGCTCAGTGATGTGGTTGATGTTTATTGTTATTGTGATGTGTCTTCTTGGTTCCCTTTAGTACTCGAGTACGTGTGTTTTAATAATATCATTTTCGATATGGTTGTATAAGTAAACTCTTTGGATCAGTTGAATCAGTTCTATGTTTTGAACTTCAGTTGTACGGTTGGATTATATTTACTTTCCTTTTTAATTAGCCTTGTAAATCCTTACTTAAAGGGTTTATGGCGCTGTAATTATTCCGAATATCTCGGGGTGTTACAGAATATGGTATCGGAGCTAAGATTCATGGATATCTTGGCAGTCGGGTTAGTTGGGTTTGTTTACGTTATTTGATTTTTGGTCGTTTGTAACATCACTGCTGAGCCATCATCGTCGTGTGGACCGTGGTTGTAAGTTTCCTAATCTCAAATACTACTGTTTTATTTAATTCATGTTTTGTGAACATTGATGGACTTTGTTTAAGAAAGTTTGCCCTGGATATTGAGTATTTGTGTTTACAGTATGTTGAGAGGAGGTCGTGGACGCGGACGTGGTCGTGGACACGGACATGGAAATGCGAGACAGGAAGATTCAGTGTCTACTCCAGAAATAACCGCTAGTCGAACGGATTCCTATTCCGGAGGACAGCAGGGATCATCAAATAATGATGCAGATTCTAATGTGCCGGGAGTGCTTCAGCAGGTGGTTGCTCAGAGAAACCAGTTTGCTCAAGTTGTTGATCTCATGCAGACGGCGATGGGACAGCAGCATAACATGGATAATCGGGGAGATAAATGGCTTACCGAGGTGATCAAATTGCATCCTTCGAAATTTGACGGTTCTGCTGAGACGCTTTCTTGGGATCACTGGCTGAAGGAGTTAGAGAAGATTTTTGCGGGTATTAACTGTCCCAACGACAGAAAGGTTCCGGTCGCCCAGTATATTCTAACGGGGGAGGTTTTCGACTGGTGGGAGGCCATTCGACCTGAGGAGCATAATGTCGACTGGACGAAGTTCAAATTAATGATGGAAGCGCAGTATTGTCCTCGCCCAATTAGAGAGGCCCGAGTCCGGGAGTTTTTCTCACCACAAAATTCAGAAGCATCTGTGACAGACGTGATTAAGACTTTTAATCATCAGCTGACTTATGTGCGCCACTTGGTCAGAACCGAGGCAGAGAGGATTTTCCATTTCGACATGCGGATGAAGCCGTAAATTCAGCATTATATGTCCGGATTTGAATGTACCACCCTGCGACAGTATCAGGACAAATCATTAGCCTATGATATGAAAGAGGCGGCAGTAGAAAAGTCAACAGAAGCAAAGAAGCAGAAAGTGTCTGGAAACTTCACGGAGAATAAGAGCAGTGGGCCCCGCAGGGGCCAGTCCTCTTTTCATTCATCCAGGAGGCCTCCGCATCCTTCTCGAGGTGGAAAGAAGTTCCGGGCAGCACCAACCATTTCAGACGCAGGAAAGAAATGCTATAACTGTGGCAAAGCGGGGCATGTTCGTCGTGACTGTTTCGCACCTGCTGTGACCTGTTTCGAGTGTGGACAGGAAGGGCATCGCACAACATTTTGTGGAAATGTGACTCGATCTTTTGGTACTCGCACTCCTGTACCGGTTCCGAAGGACACTAGTGTAAACCAGACGCAGCAAAGTGGTTTCCAACAGCAGAACGTTGGGAAGAGAGAGGCATCCAGCGCTGGGTCCGTTCCTCCGCGTATTTACGAGATGAAGAAGTCAGACGATCAGAACACGGATGTTGCATCAGGTACGATTCAGATACTTTTGCAACCAGTTAGTGTCTTATTCGGTTTAGGAGCTACGCATTCTTTCATATCTTTGAACTGTGTTAATCATTTGAAAATATCGTGTTTGTATGATTGTGAACCTTATGTTGTGGGATTACCGAGCGGAGAAAAACTTCTGGGAACCCTAGAAGCTAGAGATTTTCCAGTGACTATAGGAGGGAGAGATTGGCTATCAAATCTTATTGTAGTCGACATCCTTGGTGACGATTTAATTCTCGGAGATGATTGGCTCAATCGTTATGGAGCTATTTTGAATTACCGAAAGAGAGTCATTTCTATCATTGCTGATGACGGATCTGAACACTTATTCAGAGGATGGAGACCGGGAAGCTCGGGAAAATTGATCAAAGCAATGAAAGCCGTGAAATTTCTGAAGCAGGGATGTCATGGATTTTGGTGCTATGCCATGAGGAAAGAAGAAGGAGTAGAGCTCTCATCTATTCCAGTAGTGAATGAATTCTCAGATGTATTCCCTGACGAACTACCTGGGTTACCTCCGCAGAGAGAAGTGGAGTTCACTATCGAATTAGAGCCTGGAGCCGCTCCTATTTCCAGAGCACCATACCGCATGGCGCCAACCTAGATGTATGAACTAAAGAAGCAATTGGAAGAATTATTACAGAAGGGTTATATTCAACCTAGCGTTTCTCCTTGGGGAGCACCCGTTCTCTTTGTCCGAAAGAAAGACGGATCCCTCCGATTATGTATTGATTATAGGGAGCTCAACAAAGTGACAATCAAAAATAAGTATCCTATACCTCGGATCGACGACTTATTTGATCTACTGCAATGGGCAAGGGTATTCTCGAAGATTGACTTGCGATCAGGATACCATCAGTTGAGAATTAAGGAATCGGATATACCGAAGTCTGATTTCAGATCCCGGTACGGGCATTATGAATTTGTAGTGTTGCCATTTGGACTTACCAATGCTCCTGCGGTATTCATGCAATTGATGAATCGGGTATTCTTAGAATACCTAGATAAATTTGTGGTCGTTTTCATTGACGACATCTTGATCTATTCGAAGAACACAGAGGAGCACGCTGAGCATTTGCATGTGGTTTTGAGCATCTTAAGGAATGAACAGCTGTATGCAAAGCTTTCCAAATGCGAGTTCTGGCTTAGGGAAGTAACTTTCCTTGGGCATGTGATATCAGCTGACGGAGTTCAGGTGGACCCGAAGAAAGTCGAAGTAATCTTGGAATGGGAAGCTCCTAATAACGTGAAAGAAGTCCGGAGTTTCTTGGGACTTGCTGGATATTATCGCCGTTTTTTAGAGGGATTTTCCAAAATTACTCGTCCACTCACTCAGCTGTTACAGAAAACTCAAAAGTTCATGTGGGATGAGAAATGTCAGGTTGGTTTTGATGAACTTAAGAAGATACTGACGACAGCACCTATATTAGCATTACCAGATGGAACTGATGGATTCGTGGTATACAGCGACGCTTCAAATCAGGGTCTGGGATGTGTGTTGATGTAAAAGGATAAGGTGATTGCCTATGCTTCTCGGCAATTAAAACCGTACGAAGTTAATTACCCGACTCATGATCTGGAGCTAGCAGCTATAGTCTTTGCTCTAAAAATTTGGCGACATTACTTGTACGGCACTCGTTGTCAGATCTTCACCGATAACAAGAGCCTCAAATATATTTTCAGTCAAAAGGAATTAAATATGAGGCAGAGAAGGTGGCTGGAATTGATCAAGGACTACGACTTGGAAATTCTCTATCATCCGGGTAAAGCAAACATAGTAGCCGATGCATTGAGCCGTAAACCTGTTTCTCTTCAAGTGTTGGAAGCACTTACATCCCAAACTAGCATTCAACGGGAACTGATCCGCGAAGGGATTGAAGTATGGGAACCAGGAATCCAAGGGCAACTACATGTGATGGAACTGACTTCATCACTAGTCGAGGAAATCAAATCTAAGCAGTTGAACGATTCTATGATCCTTCGGTTATGTGACGAAGTAAAGAAAGGAAAGGCCCCAGGATTCGTGATACAAGATGATGGAGTTCTGAGATTTCAGAGTCGACTTTGCGTTCCCGATGTTGATGATTTGAGGCGGATAATTCTGAAGGAAGCTCATAGCGCGCCTTATTCTATTCACCCGGGCAGCAGTAAGATGTATAAGGATCTAAAACAAAACTTCTGGTGGGGGAATATGAAGAAGGACGTAGCAGAATACGTTTCAAAGTGTTTGACTTGTCAGCAGGTTAAGATTGAACATCAGCGACCTACGGAATGTTAAAGCCGCATCCGATCCCTGAGTGGAAGTGGGAGGATATCTCGATGGATTTCATCACCAGTATGCCAAGGACCAAGACGGTAATGAACATGATTTGGATTGTAGTTGATCGACTAACCAAGTCGGCTCATTTCCTAGGAATTAAAGATACTTGGGGACCCGAGAGATTGGCGCGAGTATTTATTGCAGAGATAGTCAAATTACATGGGATGCCGAAGACCATAATTTCGGATCGAGATGGCCGCTTCGTGTCGCACTTTTGGAAGGCAGTTCATAGGGCTCTGGGGACTGAGCTGAACTTTAGCACGGCTTATCATCCTCAGACGGACGGTCAGTCCGAAAGGACTATTCAGACAGTAGAAGACATGCTTAGAGCTTGTCCCTTGGATTGGTCAACTGACTGGGAAGTTCACTTGCCGTTGATTGAATTCACATATAATAATAGTTGGCATGCTTCTATTAAGATGGCACCGTTTGAAGCTTTGTACGGGAGAAGATGTCGATCACCCCTGTGCTGGGATGATTCTTCGGAATTAATCGGGACGGAACCGGAATTGATAGTTCAGACTCAAGAGAAGATAGCTTTGATTCGAGAAAGACTGTTGACTGCCCAGAGTCGACAGAAGTCTTATACGGACGTACGTCGTCGCCCTCTAGAGTTCGACATTGGGGACCACGTACTATTGTAAGTGTCTCCTACACGAGGGATTTTCCGTTTTGGGAGGAAAGGTAAGCTAAGTCCGAGATATATCGGGCCATTCGAGAGCCTCGAGAGAGTTGGGGATTTAGCTTACAGGTTGGCCTTACCTCCCTCGCTGAGTCATGTTCACAACGTGTTTCACGTATCCCATTTGTGGAAATATGTACCAGATCCCAGTCATATTATTGATTTCGACGAGATCGGGATAGCTAATGACGGCACCTTCGAAGAGAGACCAATCAAGATACTCGAGAGTCGAGTCAAACAGTTGAGGAATAAAACGATCTCCTTGGTAAAAGTTCAGTGGTCTCGACATGGAGTCGAAGAAGCAACTTGGGAGACAGAGGAGAGTATGAAGTCGAGATACCCGAAATTATTTTCTTTTTAAGTTTTGGGCCGAAACTTCTTTTTAGAGGGGTAGTATGTAATGCCCGGATAAACGGTGTATTTACCCTGTACTCGACCTTGTATGATCTCGACTTCATGATGTTATAAATCGTAGATTGGTTTCCCGTATTTGTGCCCTTATGTTTTTATATATCTTTAACATTTCATGCATGATTCTGCATGTACTTACGTACGCTATCAGGCGTCCATAACGTATGCTAAAGATTCAGTATTACGTACGTTATATGATGTTCTTAACGTACGTAAGCTAAGTCAACTTGGGTTCGGATAGGGGTCGGCGTGTGTGGGGCGAGGAAGGGGCCGGGGGAGATTCGTGTGATTTCCGTGTGAACCTGGACATAGGTGTTACGTACGCTATGGTGCATGTTTTACATACGCTAAGGACATGGGTATTATGTACGTAAATCCCGTGTGATTACGTACGTAAGGAAATGGCGAAATCAGGCCAGTGAATTCTGGTCAGACGATTACGTACGCTAAGGCTAGGGTATAACGTACGTTAAGTTTGTTATGTACGTAAGGGTGATTGCATAACGTACGTAATGCCCAGAAATCTATTTATAGAACCCGACCCTCACTTCATTTCCCACTTTTGCCTTGGCCGAGTTTTGTGTTCTTGAGACTATCCTTCACCTCATATCCCTCATATCATCATCTACCTCCGATTTTGGGAAGCCTAGACCGTGTGAGTTGGTGACCAAGTTTCCGGTGAAGAGTTTATTGAAGATTTTCTTTATTCTTACATCTCTTAAGGTATGTTACGATTCACCAAGCTAGAGTTTACATTCTTAGCTATACTTTGAGCTTGTTTTGGAAATCATTGGACTAGATAATGATCTTTTGAGTCCATCACCATATTTTGAAGTTTAGAACCCGATTATACCTTGTCTTTCTTCCATTACGTAGAGTATTGATATACCCTTAACATGAAGTATCCTTAATTCGTGGAAGTAAATAACATGATTTCAGTTAGATTTTCTGAACCCTTTTTATGTTCAACTGGGTAATTCATGTATGTTAGAAGAATTGGCTTTGACTATCTCCTCCATGTTCTTGAGGTTGATTTATCGGCCAAGTCTTTGAACTCAAACCAGATCACCGTAGTATTGTTTTCCTTGCGTATTATTCGAGCATGCTTATCATATTGAGTAACATTGGTGGTAAAATCATAATAGCCGGTCATATGAGGATTTAGAATTTAATCCCTTATTAAAACACGAAATCTTCAATACCTTGTAAAACATCGAACTTGTAAACATCGGTATTTCACCTTCGAAATGATCGTTCAACTCTCCTGTAGTGCATTATCATTTCTGGTTCAGTTCTTATCTAGTGTTATAACCGTGAACCAACCTAGCGTCACTACTTTACGATCATAATATAAGTATTCGGTGATTGTATGTTAGTATCGAGTGGTATGTTAAGTTCCTTGTATCTCTTTTTGAACAAGGTCCGAGCCTTGCATAGGGGTCGATCGTGGGGCGGTGACATACGGATGCGTGACGTTTGTTGGAGTATTTCATTCTTGCCGTTTTTGAGGCAAGTATCATTTGTTGAGTTTGAATCATATTAGAACTTTGATCATGCATATGGTTTTGTTCATGTTGGCGAATATGAGTTCTATTTCTTTAATTCCTCGTGGTATTCGTGTTAATTGTTCGTATTGATGAATATATTGAAATGCATATATGTATGCATAATTGATTGGTTTATGGTATAAATGATCCGAGGGTGGTCATGAGGATCTATGCTGAGGGCGCTGGATCGAATGTCCACCATGCGTTGGTCCGACGGGATCATCATGGGGATCTATGCTTAGGGCGCTGGATCGCTGGATCGAATGTCCACCATGCGTTGGTCCGACGGGATCATCATTGGGATCTATGCTGAGGGCGCTAGATCGCTGGATGGGTTTTCCACCATGCATTGGTCCGACGGGATCATCATGGGGATTTATACCAAGGGCGCTGGATCGCTGGATTACCCTGTATTGTGTTGATGGAATCGTGAGGATTCACATTGCTGGATTCCGATGACGGAAGTCCGTTTTGCATGTTTTGATGATGCACTGATGATTTATGTATTATGATACTTGTACTAGCATTGTTTTGCTAACCCCTTCGGGGGTGGACATTGTTTTGATGTTCAGGTAGCCGAGGAGCGGGAAAGCAACCACAGTACCGACAGGACGATGAAATGGCTCAGTGATGTGGTTGATGTTTATTGTTATTGTGATGTGTCTTCTTGGTTCCCTTTAGTACTCGAGTACGTGTGTTTTAATAATGTCATTTTCGATATGGTTGTATAAGTAAACTCTTTGGATCAGTTGAATCAGTTCTATGTTTTGAACTTCAGTTGTACGGTTGGATTATATTTACTTTCCTTTTTAATTAGCCTTGTAAATCCTTACTTAAAGGGTTTACGGCGATGTAATTATTCCGAATATCTCGGGGTGTTACAGTGTACAAGGCCATGAGATGATAATATGATATATCGGTCCGTTATCAAGGTGGGACCAATAGTTATCAACATCAGAATGAAACCTGCACACCTAATTAAAAAGGCATAATAATGGATATGAATGGCGTATATGCCTGAAGCTCAATTTCTAGGCCAGAAGGATCAAAATTAGAGACATAAATAAACATTAGAACCAGTACCTTCTGTTTCTCTGCCAAGTCAATATGGTCAAACTTAGGTTCACTGGACACTGCAGCCTCTCTGTAACTGTTGATACAAAAAGCAAGCTGATCATTATTGATCCTCTTTCCAAGTGCTCCTTGAAGCGTTCCTCCATGGGGTCTCCTTGATGTCATTATTCATCAAAAGCAATGTAATTATCTAAAAACAAAACAGTAAAGCATAAAAAATGAAAATAAATAAATGACAGAGTTACCTTCTTCAGCTCCTTAAGCTTTGCAACATACACCCCTTTCGTCTCATCCTCCCCATATTCATACAACCAGTTTTCTACCTCCTGAAGTTTTGTAATGAACTCTTCTCTCTCAAATTCGGTAACAAAGTCCTTGTAACTTGTCATGTAGCTGCAAACAAAAAAAAGGGAGCAGTGTGAACCCATATGTGAGCATCTACTTCAGTAGTTCAGTGGAACAAATAAAAAAGAGAAAGCCTTTGAGAATGCAATTGCTTTGCAGCTGACACCAATATAACAACTAAAATAGTACATATATTAACATCCGGAAGGGTTTATAGAGAAAAATTAGGACAGGGAGAACAACTAGGACAGGGAGAAATAAAAAGAAAAGGGGGCAATATGAAGAGACCAATTTCGACCTCAGCCATATGAAACAAGGGTTTATGGCAGCTCAAAATCGCGAGGGCTTGGATTAATGCAAAAAAACTAAGGCAGTGAGCACTACGCCATAGATGGCCTACGGCAACGGATTTTGTTAGTATTGCGCTCAAAAATGTTGTCGTAGCTCTAAAATTTTTACATGCTGCAACATTGCTTTTTTGATGTTGCTATATATGTTTACAAAGTGTTGCCTTAGTAGCAAAGTGTTACATGCTATAACATTTTATGACACAGTGTTGCCGTAGATGTACTATTTAAAAAAAAACTTCATATTTTTTTTTATGTAATTTAAAATTAAATAATCTTTTAGTTGAGAACTAATTAATTTGATTGAAGTGGAGTATGACATTTATTCAGAAGTAATACCTTTTAATTAGATTTGATATGAACAAGTTAAAAAAACTATAATATTTATAAAATTAAAAATTAAAAATAATAATTTAAAATAATTATCTGGATCGAATAAAGGTGCCAATAATTATGTGTAATATCCAGGAAATTTTAAATTGAAATTTTGATGGTATTAATTTTTTTTACTGATTTGTTTCATTTTTATTTCGTTTAGCTAGCTGTAAAATAATAATGCATTTTCCTACTTATATATCCTACTTCTCTCTCTCGCTCTCTCTCTCTCTCTCTCTCTCTCTATATATATATATATATATATATATATATATTTCAATTTTTTTTGTGTATCCTAATCCTAAGTATCCTAAAAGACCGTATGTCGATTTGGTCGAAATCGCGTTTCTTCTTCTGGCGACTCTTTGCACTTTTCGTCATGACCGCTTCATTCTCTTTGTTTCATTTGCCGGCTCGATTTCTTACACTTCTCTGCTTCATCTTCTTCAACATGCCTGCTTCATCTTCTTTTCTCTTCACCTATCTCTTTCTGGAATCTCAGGTACGTGTCTTCTTTTCTCCATCCTCGTCACTTCATCATTTCGACAGGTCTCCCTTCTCGGAGAGAGACTACAAAGTACTGTTCTTCTCAATTTTTTCATTCTTATTTCCCCCGTGCCACCAAATCCGAGACCCATCAGGCCGTTCAAATTTCCATCGATGTCATTTCGGGAACTGAGTTCCTTGTCCTCAATGTCGCCGAGCTATCCGTCAATCCTAAATCCGTCACCCTCACTGGGAATAAGGTACCAGTTTAGTATTTTGCAGTGTTGACGTTCTCTGAGTTCTTTTAGTTCCCTTCCTCCCATGCTCCAGCCCCACCACTTCTCTTATTATTACTATTATTTTCTTTTTGTTTTTGCTTTAAACTTTGTCCTGGAAAATTTTAGGTTCTTGAATTTGTGGAGTTCGGGTTATTTGAGGAGGCTGATATCTTAGTGTTGGAGTTCAGCGAATATTTGCCAATTGGTTTTGGTGTTTTGAACATTGAGTTTGGTGGGACATTAAATGATAGAATGAAAGGGTTTTACAGATTTACTTATGTATTATTTATGTTAGGTTATTATACTTGATATGCATTACTTGTTGTTGCCTCATTCGCATTTTGACTTAGGACACTTTTTTTTGGCTATTGGAGTTATCATTCTTTGTGCATGTTTGTATATCTGTGCAGTGTGTGGTTCTGTGAAAAATATGTGTGTTGTGTGTGTGAGAGAGTAACTTTGTGTGTAATTGCTTATGTAGAAAATACAATGATGTATTTTGAATGACTAGGTTCAGTGGTGGGTTTCTAAAAAATGAACTAAAATTGGCCCTGAAGGTTGGAGATTGAAGCAATGACATTTTGCAAGAGTTACTTCCCTTGTTCGATCTTGCCGGAGATTATTTCCTCCAGGTTTTGCCTCTCAGATATGGTCTAAGTTCAGGTATCTTCTTTATTATGATAAAAATTTAATTGTGCTGCTAATTGAATAAAAGGCTGGGTTTTCTGTTTTTGGGAAATGTCTTCTATCCTTGAATTGGTATTCCCATTATTAGTGCATGACGTGTCAAAGAAAATCCATGAAAACTATAATGCTGAGATTTTTTGGTTCTGCCCTATGCATTTTATGCTGGGTGTAAGTAGAGGGGGAATTATTTGGGCATTTTAGAATTAAATGATTGGCAATGAGCAGCTCATCGTTTCGTGTGTTGTAGATGTATGTAGTGTAGAACATTGAATAATTTCAGGTGATCAGAGTAATGAATTATCCAGTTTCATTTGTGGGTATTGGATTCAGCAAGTTAAGGGTATAGTCGAATTGCAGAACCAAGAAAAGTATTGACTAAGAACTTCTCTACCACTCGAACAAAATGATTGCCTTTACTAACAGAAACATTTTTTAAATTGAATAAAGATGATTCATTGTTTGAAAATCCACATTAATTTCTAAATAACTTTGGCTCTGAACCATATGATACTCTACCTGCTTGGTAGGGCTTAATAATTTAGATGCTCAAATGATGAGTGTCAACTGTCACAGGACTTTGTATTCACCAATTTCCGAGACTTTGTATTCACCATATGATACTCTACCTGCTTGGTAGGGCTTAATAATTTAGATGCTCAAATGATGAGTGTCAACTATCACAGGACTTTGTATTCACCAATTTCCATGCAGACACAAGGAATGAGAAAAGGTGTGGTTCGTTATAGGAACACACTGTCTGCCTTGAGAAGAATTGCACACGAGGAGGGTATTCGTGGATTGTATAGGTTACCATCTTTTCCCAACATCATCACTCAGAATAGCATATTTCCGATTATTCATTTTCTGTGTATTAAGCTGTCTTTTTCTTGGGTGTTTTTGCAATTTATGCAGTGGTCTTGTGCCAGCTATAGCTGGTATTAGTCATGTTGCGATTCAGTTTCCCACATACGAAAAGATAAAAGGTTAGTTAGCTGATCGAGGTATGTGGTCTTGCTAATTTTTGCCCTTAAATGCATTCTATTTTTTTTCTTTTTTTCTTCTCGTTCATCTTCGTTTCGACAATGAAACGAACTCATGTTGAAACCTATTGTAATCATGGCAGATAACATCACGATGGATAAACTTGGTGCGAGTGACGTTGCCGTAGCATCATCGGTTTCAAAAATATTTGCTTCTACATTGACATATCCGCATGAGGTATGGTGCAAAAGAGAAACATTTTTGGCCGTCTTTTTTTTTTCAACGTGAAGAAGGGATAATGCTGACCACTACCCCTGAGGTTTTCGGTAATTACCCAAAAGAAAAGGTTAATTTATTTGATGTTGTCTTATTCTATGTTGGATGTTCTTCTGATTATACAAAAACATTCTTCATTCTTTATATTCATTAGTATAGCTACATCGTGGTTGTGTTTAGCACTAGCTTATCAGCTAGCTTATAAGCTTCTAGAGCTTATTTGACCATTGACTAAAAAAAGCTCGTTTCATAAACGTCTAGCTTCTCAAATCAGCTAGCTTATCAGCTAGCTTATAAGCTAGCTGATTGATAAGCTAATTTTTCAAGCTTATGAAAAATAGAAGCTAACTTCTCATCTTTATATATTCCATATATGTCCGTGACCTAAATAAAAATATATGTTTTTTTTTACATAAACATCCCCTGAGTAATTGGCATATTACAAATAAACCCACCATCTGCTAACTTTTTAGAAAAAATTGAGGGTTCAGATGAGTGGTGGGCGCGAAAAATTATGGTTAGTCTGATACTACACTTGCTAATGAATGTCTTTGTTATAAATATAATACAATAATTGTGTTCGATTTATCTTTTATATTTTACGGAATCTTTTTTATACCAGTTGTTGTTGTGAACTTGTTCGTAACTAAAATTTCCTTGTTGTACCAACTCAATTTACCAATTTAGGGTTATTCCCTTTTTTGATATTTCTGTCTTCTTTTTCTCTCTTACAAATTGCCTTTTCACTTCTTTGCCATCTAAGATTCAACTCAGCGCTCATCTCTCTCTCTCTCTCTCTCTCTCTCTCTCTCTCTCTCTCTCTCTCTCTCTCTCTCTCTCCTCATGGCAGTTTGAAGGTTTTCTAAACTTATCTACCCCTGTATACCAAATAGCTATTTGAACAGTGATTCTTGATCTTATCGCCACATAAGTTTACATACCTTTTTTTTTGTTACATTTTTTTTTTCTTTTTTTGGTTACAATCGAATACTCTGTACAATAACCAACTCCCAAGTTTAGCTGATAATAATATTTAATTAAAAAAAATAGAAATATATTGTTTTCTATTCGATTGTTGTGTAATTAAAGCTGATTTTTTGAATTGTTATTTTCGGGATTAAGGGAGATTCGTTTGAATTAGTCTATTGGATCTGTACGGATTGGCCATGCGACGGTTGTCATCGGCGACGATCGGCCTCTCGAGAGAGGACACCGCGGCCACCGCCGACGCCACCTATCAAGGCGCTGTATTTGTATTTGTTGTTGTTTCGCAGCCATCTGATTTGTTTGAAGCCGATTGTTGTAGACTTCGCGATGGCCTCCGATGCTCATGGCCCTAGTCCAAAGGGACTGCTCTGCAATGCTGGCACCGGTGCTGCGGCTGGTAAATCCGTACTCTATAGCTCAACTGCCCTTTTCCCTTGTCTATTCATAACTACTAATATTTTCCCTGTTCCAAGTTGAATGCGCACTTCGTCCTTCAGTTTCAAATATTATTTCATTAGCAATAACATGAGACTGTATAAAGAAGCTAATGAATTTGTAGAGTTGAAGGTCTTTTAATATCAAAATCATAGAAGCATCAATGTATAGTATAAAAATAGCTGTGACTTTTATATAGAGAGCAAACATCATATTTTGTGAGGATCACGGAACATCTATAGTTGTAATATAGTATAATTTTGAAACACAACCTTTTTTTGTTAAGACTCGTAAGCGAAAAGAGGGTCGCGAGTACATGACTGATGGAAAAGTAACTAAGTTCATAATTGTAAGTGTTCTATTATTTAGTTGATCACATGCCAGGTGTATTCTTCCATTCAAGTCTATTTAATTTGACATGGTCGTGGCTTTATTTTGTAGGACAAAATTGAAAAGGTTATTGGTCCGTACTGAAGGACTGAAGGTGTCACTGAACTTCTATTGGATGGAAAAGCACATGGTCCTTCATGGCTTATAGAAAGATGTGTAAAGTTTGACAAATGCTCCACTTCTGGCACGACAAACTCGCAGATCAGTGACTTGACGGCCAAAATCAGGCAAGAAGTGATAACGACAACGGCACTCCTATTACCGGAGGAGATGCTACATTTTAGATTTTCTGTTTTTTAAGTACCGTATTTCATGGCTTTTGGTCGTTGTATTAAACCTTAAGTACTATTTTTTAAGTAAACCTTAAGCACTATTTTAGATATTTTGGATGGATGGGTTGTATTTTGAATGGATGGATTCAGAATTATAATGGATTGTAATTAATATAAACAAATATTTCTTGTCAATTTTTCTGTGAAAGTGTTGCAATAGAAAAAAAAACGTTGTTGTAGACAAGAAAAACGTTGCTGTAGACAAAAAAAAATGTTGCAATTACTTACTAAAAGGTGTTGCAAAAACTTAAAAAGTGTTGCAACAGGGTTCTCTAACAGGTATGGGGCCCACATCGAACCCCACAGATGGGGCCCACATATGGGCCCACTATGTGGGCCCCATATGTGGCCCCATACTTTTACAGAAAATTGGCCTCTGCTGCAACACTTGTTTAATGTTGTTGTAGACTATAGGTAACGATGCCTTGCAGTCTTATGGTAACAAAAGGAGTGGTGTTGCATTAGGTGACATAAGTGTTGCTATAAGGACCTACGGCAGCGGTGAAAAGTGCAACACCAAAAAAGTGTTGCCGTTTTGATTTTCTTGTCTACAGCAACGTTTTTTTTGCTTCTTGCAACATTTTTTAGGAGTTGCCGTAGGCCATCTATGGCGTAGTGGAGAAAGATGATACCGTATTGTTTTTGTGAAGAGATAGAGCAACTCTCTGATTTTGAAAAACACAATCAATACTACCGTAGATGCCCAGGGAGAGAGATGAAATCGTGAGGGCTCTTTGCGTTTGCTTGGATTTGGGGATTTGGAGATTTGGGGGAAATCATTAATTTCAATTTTTTGGGGAAGGATGTGCGGGAATGGACTAATGGAGTGCCCGCATTCTCCTTTTTCTCCTCTTATATTTATTTTTATTTTTTATTTTTTTCCCTTGGTTTAATTAGTCAAACACTGGTAGAGATACGTGGACTTTTGGAATCATACAACAACGTTTATCTGAATATTGTTAGAGTCCTTTTGACAACGTTTATTTCTAAATGTTGTAGAATGGTGCAACGTTTAAACTACAAATGTTGTCGTATTACCATAACTACAAGTGAAAGAGCAAGAAAGCTTAAATAGCTAAAAGAAGGAAAAACACAATCTGAAATTGGAGAGATCCACAAAAAGTTAGAATCTCTACACACCCAATCTTGAGCAAGGTTTCTACAGTAATTGATGAAATCACGATATGCTTCCTCGAGGAGACGGTCGTTCTTGGTGGATGGGATGATGCCGACACTGATGGAGAAGGCAAGTAGGGTGCAGGCGATAATGGCAGAAAAGCTTTTCGGGGGTAATAGATGTAACACCCCAATAAGGCGGCAATTACAGTGCCGTGGACCCCACACTGGGACCCACCAGGCGATACCCAAAGTACAGATTAAATACACAATACATGTGATACCGAACCACAAAACATAGTACTACTCCGATTTGGAGTTTACAGCAGTATGGGCTACGGCCTTATTACACACAGGATCCAAAACATAAGTATAATCCATATGGAGATGAAATATACCTTAAATAACAATACATTTGTTCATACATAAAATAAAGCAGAAAGATAACATTACACGGTACGAACATGACCGGACACAAATGACTTGGGCCCCCCGAACTAGTATCCTTCAAACCCTTCGTCATCACCTTGATCTTCCCGTGCCTTGCCTTTTCCTCGACCTAAAATACAACACAAGTATTTCGCCCAACACAGGGTCAGATATACATGATAAATGATTCTCAAGATATTATAGAATTCACGTATATAAGATTTCAAGGAAAACAACCCAACTAACGAACATACCCCTCGGCGTATGAACGCTTAGTCGCAAAACGCCGAACACATCCAAATATAAAAATGGAATATGAACGACTTAAGATAGTACGGCTCAAGATGGACATCACATTACGCCCGATCCGAATATGTGTCAGTGCACATGTCCACCCCGTATACGGAATCCAGGATATACGTGGGACAATGTACCTAATTAGCCTCAATGAACTACGTCTCGTGTGCACAGCCCAACACGGAAAATATTCACGCATGACTTTATATGTGCCCAGCTAAAAATACTACACAATATCCAATTGGAACGTAGATATGACTCCGGATATGTCACGATGAAACATGACAACGAATTCAATAATTCACAAATCCGATTAAGGATCGAGGACTCACCTAAATGACAATAAGATCAACAATATCAAGGGTTCAAAAGTGACGAACTTGGGAATACAATCCCATGATGAAAACGGGATATCATTAAGAACAACCTCAAATCACAACACACAAGTTCATAAATGTTTCATATACACGAAATGCATAATCATCATAAGAATCCACACATCATTATAATAAAGCAAGATAACTTGCCTCAATACGGAGGCGAGAATAGTCCTTCTTTGTCGAACGAACATCCGACCCTCAATTCAAAATCGGTTACTCGGACAATCAACCTTGAATGAAGTATATTTTACTCAATAATACGTTCGTATGATCCTCTATGCCAAACTTCAACGAGACAACATCCTAATTCTCATTTGAGTAGTTCAACTTTTTAAGATGCTGAAGTGTTACTCCAAGAACCTTATTAATACCATTTTCTTCTTACAATTGATTACAAGATGTTACCAAATGTTTGTTGGATTAAGAATCGTTCCATAATGTGTTAAACAATAATCTCCTATCCTTTAAACTTATCAAGAACATCTCAATTGATTAAAAGTAAAATCTGCACTCAGTCAATTACTTATGTTGAGTTAACTAGTTACAAATCCATATTATGATCATGAAGACTACCTCAAGTTTAACACCATCCTTATAATCTCCTAATTAGCTTGGAGATTCGAATGTTATTCCTCTGAATTCACTTGGCTTAGGTTCAAGAAGACCATTTCATTCTTCTAATGATCAACAAGGGTTTCTTAAAACATTTTATGGTAATAATTCCAACAAGTTATTTGCATTATAATGAAACAAGGACTATTATTATTCCAATGGTGTTATTAATCCAGCAAGAAGAGTGAGGTTTAACTAAATATGATCATCACCATTTAAAACACTAAGAACACGTCATTACAAAACCCTTAATCATCATATTCATCATTAGGTTTGTTGAAAACCGATATTGTGGGGTGAGGTGTCACTATTGGCGATCGCCTGTATTAGACGATTGACCCATATGTTTATGACAAGGACGATCTTCGCCTGGACAAACTGATTTTGACTCCGGACGATCTCCTTATGCGCTGGAAATAGCGGGAAGTGAAGGCGGGCTATCGAAACGTTGTAGGGACACGCGTAGCGCTACCGTTGGGGGAGTCCGACGGTTCTTGTCAGACCTGTTGCATGGTGTGCCCTCGAAACGATGCGTACATGGATTTCGAGGGCTGCATTTAATATGTCCCCCCCCCCGACGGTTGCACTTCAGCCCCCGGGATTCTGCCTATTTGCACAGAGGTCCCTGCACTCGCCTATAAAAGGGCTAGGGCTACTACAGATCAGATCTTTATGCGCCCTTGCCTTTAGACGAAGACTCTGCCGAAATTCTTTGAAGCTTCTTGCACCAACCGACCTTCTTTCTAGGTAAGAACAAAAATTCTCTCCCCTCTTTTCTCTTCGAAACATGTCTGGAGGAGGATCCAAAGCGTATGAGGCTGGTAGCTCTTCTGCTGCCGGGACTTCGCCTTCCCGGGAAGAAACCTCCGCGGTTCTTCACATGGAGACGGACGTTGAGGCCATTCGTACGGGAATCGCACCCGCAGAGGTTGAAGAGCTCTTCAACGAAGCCGACGCGGCGAGGTCGTCGGCAGCGGCGGGGCAGAGGGACTCGCCGGTGGATGAGGATGAAGCGGTGAGGATATACTGGGAGCAGAACAGTGTGTTCGGCCCTGCCTTTCTGGAATTCGCCGGACTTATGGAGAGGTTGGCCGGACCACATCCCCAGTTCGACTTCGGTGCATACTCGGTCGCCTACCCCTATGAGCCCGTAAAGCGGACGTCATTCCGGGCCTCGGACCGCACCCCATGGACCCTCGGTCAGATCCGGGGTACTTTGACCAGGAAGGACTTGAGTCACTGGAGGGCGAAATTTCATATCCCTTCCGATGTTTCATTGTATGTGCCCTCGGAGAATGAACGTGCCGACCAACCTCCCGAGGGTTTGGTCGCTGTTAATGAACTGATCCTGGAGGACGGTCTGCGGTTTTCATTGCCGTTCGCTGTGTCATACCTGCTGTCCGCCTGGAATGTGGCGCCGCTCCAGTTGACGCCGAACACTTGGCTGCAGATTATTAGCACCTTGACACTTTTTGGCAGTCATCGGTTGTTCCGTCTACCTTCTGTGCTGGAAATGAACTACCTATTCAAGCTGACTGCGCAGAAGGGATCGGTCGGCGGCTACCACATTCAGGGTCGCATGGGTAGGGTGGTCCTTGGGGTGCCGAACAAAGTTCGGGGCGACCTGGCAAAATAGTGCTGGGTCGGCAGAGCGTGGAGGTTGGTGTCGAGCGATAAGCCAGAGGATGAGTTGAATATCCCCACCAATTTTCGGGAAAGGAATCCGAGTAAGGGTTTTAACTCTCCCATTGTTCGGATACACCTTGAACTGATCTAATTTGGTTTCCTTTTTGCAGGCTTTCTTGTTCTAGCGATTGACGACCTGCCTTTTGACTTCTTGATCGTCTGGGAGCGGATCCGTGGTATGTTGGACAACTACCTCGATGTTCGCACGGTCAACAACGAACCTCATTGGTTGGGCGCTCGATTGTTTCGCCTCCCTCGCCACCTGAAGGTTCCAGGTATAAATTCTTACTCCCTCTTTTCTGCTTGACGATCGTCTGATTGAGATAGATGTCTAACTTGGCCGAATTTCTTCTTTGACAGAGGTCCACTTTCCCCGCTACTCCAAGCCCCCGAGAGAGATTTTAAAGTCGAACCCCGGTCTTTTGGGTCGTCTCCATCAAGGAAAGAAGGCGGGTCATGCCCCTGCAACGACGTCCCGTCCTATCCCCGAGGAGAGACCTATTATAGTGCCGGTCATCGAGCTGGAGGCTCGAAATGAGGAGCAGCTCTAGCGCAACCGCAAGAGGCAGAGTCCGGAGGAACCCCTACCCACTGTTGCTGTGGAGGTGTCCATTGTGGTGCCGCTGGTTGCCGCGCCACCTATCTCCGCTGTTCCCATGGCAGAGGGGTCTTCGGCCTCAGCGGCCTTCCTAAAGACTGCGGCGATCGCCGATGCTGAGACTCCGCGGGGCAAGCCCTATTTCGGCCGCGAGCCCGAGTTGGCTGCGAGGTAAGACTGGTTTGATCTTTCTGAGTTAATCTACTTGTGTAGGGTACATACTAACTCCATCGTTTTTTTGTTGCAGGGTCCGCATTGCCAATCCGAACACCTCGCGCAAGTCCTATCGACGTCCCTTCCTACGTCTCCCAGGCCATCACCTCTCTTCCCAAGGCTTTGACGACCGACCTTGACGTGATTGCTCGCCGTCGGTATGGAGATGCCATGCAGGCGACACTTGCACTGACTCTCCAGGTGGCGACGATGGCCGCCCAAGCTGTTAAAGATTGTGAGGGGCGACCCTCTACTGCTCGCCTCCACTTGGATCTTGAGGCTGCTCGGAACCAGAATGCCGAGTTCGCTAATAGGATAGTGGCCATGGAGAAGGAGTATACGGAGACGGCCAAGCGAGCGAAACAAGACCTTGAACAGATGAAGCAGGAGCTTTACCAGTCCCGGGCAGTGGCAGATCGGTTTCATGACCAGATGATGGATGCTCACCGGTTGCACGCGGCCTCGCAGGAGGAGGTGACCGGGCTGAAGGCGGTGGTGGACCGGGTCAACGGCGAGTTGGAGAAAACGAAGGGGGAACCGGCTGCCAAGGTAGCCGAGCTCGCAGATGCGGACAAGACGGCCGCGGGGCTGAAGGAACAGTTGAAGGCGATCGAGACCGATCCCTACCTCAACGTGCAGTACATCGGCGAGTTTGCATATTACATGGCTTACGCCGACGCTATCCGTGCTTCCAAGAAGGTAGGGCTCGAGGTCGGCCCTCTGATGGAAACCTTCAAAGCCTATGTGCTTGAGCATCCTTTGCAGCCGGACTTCTCTCTGCCAATCCTCGATCTCACCGACCTAGGGATCGATCTGAGCAGGTATCCATTTCCGGATAAACATGTTTATCCTGAAGCCGGTGAGGAAGCACGCGCCGATCCGCCTGCTGGAGGCGAAGGCCAGTTGGGGGTGGCCTGAGTGATGCTGCAGTTGTTTTGTTTTTCTTTCCATGTAATGTCCAGTTTCTCCTTGTATTGCTTTCGGGCTTGTACGTACAATCATTTTGAATGGAATAAAATACTTCCTTTTGCATCTGATTCTTTATATGTACGATCACCTCTTCTGGATGTTTGTATATGAATTTATACAAGTGTTTACACAATTGCACCTAATGCCTTGTTTGTATGATCGTCTGTCTGAATGTTCAGCATCACTTCGACTTTGCACATTTGTCTGAATAGGTCCGAATGCATTGGTACACTTGAAAATTCTTACATGTAAATTTCTTGAACAAAATCAATCGTCATGTGTGTGTTTGAACAAAGCCGATCGTGTATGGTTTCTTCCTCCCGATCGCATGTATGAATAGCTCCACTTTGCCCCTTGTTTTTGTTTACTTAGCGTAAATAAGGGAACGAAAATAATATGTTTGGTGAGCTATCGTTAGTTTGTTTCTTGGGATCTTCAGTTTTGCTAATTCCTCAAGGGAGGCCGATTGTTTTGACCTTGAGGAACCGTGCACGGTCGCGGAGTTCGATGGACCGACCTCCATAACCGTGTCTTTGTGTGCGAGGGACTTTCCACCTGCAGGTCTGTCTCACGACTCACTTTATTGTGAGGGTCCTCCGTTAGGCTGCGTCCGCCTCGTGTTTAAACGAAGGGCGAGCGGTCTTGGTCTGAGGAGTCCTTGCACGGGGCGTTGTTGGTTTAATAGACTTCACGTCCGCGGCTTGTTAGCACTTTTCTACCTCGGATTGCCATGTTAGATGGCAATCCTCGACGTTATACGTTGTGACGGGGGTAGGGACGCGTCGCCTTGTACGGGTCCATCATGTTAGATGATGTACCTTTGAGGGCGAGCGAGCGTGTCCACATATATGTTTGGAGGGTCCTTTGGCTACGCCTGCCTCGTATTTAAATGAAAGGCGAGCGATCGCAGCCCAAAGAAACCTTGCATGGATGAAGCTGTCGGTTCCATCGACCTCCAGGACCATGGCTGCACTTTTCTATCTTGGATCGCCATGTTGAATGACGACCCTCGATGGTATACATTGTGCTTGGAGAGGCGATCACTTGCACAGGGCCATCAGGTTAGATGACGACCTCTTGTGGGGCAAGCGATTCGTCCTCTTTTTATTTGTTTGTCTTTGTCGAGGCGAATCACATAAATGGGATCGGAAAATATCATTAAACTCTTTGTACATTGGGTAACTGAATACAAAGTTTTTATTGGTAGTATTTCTTCAAATGTACGGCGTTCCAGGGATATTGGTCCGTAGTCCCGTCTGGGTGTTGGAGTTCGTATGCTCCTCTGGTCAGCCATTTAGATATCCTGAAGGGGCCTTTCCAATTCGGGCCAAATACTACCGTGTGAGTCTCGACCTTTTTTAGGACTAGGTCGCCCACTTGGAATCGTCTTTCCTTGACCTTCGAATTGAAGAACTTCTCGGATCTCCTTTTGTGGATTGTGTTCTTCATTTCCGAGGTCAGTCGCCGTTCTTCGAGCATGTCCAAGTCGATCCATCGGGCTACATCATTATCCATCGTCATTTCCTGTTCAGTTCGGTGGCTGAGGACGGCGATCTCTGAAGGGATCACTGCTTCTGTTCCGAAGGCGAGGGCGAACGGGGTTTTTCCGGTTGGGTTTTGGGTCGTCGTTCGGTAGGACCACAAAACATCTAGGAGCTCGCTCGCCCATCGTCCTTGTTTGGATTCGAGTCGTGCTTTGATCATGTGTTTTAGGATTTTGTTTACAGCCTCTACCTGCTTGTTTATTTGAGGGTGGTAAGGGGCCGAGAACAACTTTTTGATTCCCCATTTTTCGTAGAATTGCATGACTTCCAAGCCGTCGAACTGCTTTCCGTTGTCGGAGATGATAGCCTGGGGTAGACCGAACCGACATATGATGTTCTCCAAAATGAACTTAATTACTTGTTCTTGGCCGATCTTCTTGAGTGGCTCGGCCTCAGCCCATTTTGTGAAATAATCGACCCCCACGATGGCAAATTTACATCCTCCTGGCGCCGTCGGCAAAGGACCGATGAGGCTGATGCCCCATTGGGCGAAAGGCCATGGACTGTACATAGAAGTGAGCTGCTCGGGGAAGTGCTTGATGTTTGGGCCCATCACTTGACACCTGTGACACGATCGGGCGTAGGCGATCGTGTCTTTTTGCAGTGTAGGCCAAAAAAAACCTTGCCTAGTCGTTTTGTGGATGAGAGCTCGCCCTCTAGCATGGTTTCCACAGATCCAGTCATGGATCTCGGCTAAAAAGAGCCGGCCTTCCTCCGGCGTAATGCACTTGAGGAGAGGAAGGCTGAAAGCTCGCTTGTAAAGCCGGTTGTCCAATAGGGTGTATCTGGTTGCACGGAGCTGAATCTGGCGAGCTTTGATACAGTCGGCAGGGACCGTTCCGTCCTTCAAGTACTTAATGAACGGAGTCATCCAGTTCTATTCGGCAATGGCAACTGTGGTAATCAGGCTTCTGTCGATCGCCGGCTTTGTTGATTTCGTGATTTGGTTGTTAGATAAATCGGCCGCCCATCTGATGACGCTAGTTTGGATAGGGCGTCGGCCTGGGAGTTGTGCTCTCTCAGGACTTGTTCGATCAGCACTTCTTCAAACTTCATGCACATTTCGGTGCACATTTCGGCGACCAGTTCTTGGTATTTGATCATTTGTTCGCCGCACGCCTCATATTCTCCCTTGACTTGGTTCACGACCAAGAGGGAGTCCATGAAGATGTGTAGGTGACGAACGTCCAGGGCGAGTGCTAGATCGAGCCCGCCTACCAAGGCTTCATATTCGGCTTCATTGTTGGTCTCACGGAACTCGAAACGCACAGCATTTGTGAAACTTTGGTCGTCGGGGCTGATGAGGACAATCCCTGCCCCTTCTCACGAGTTGGTCGCCGAGCCATCCATGTACAATTTCCAAGCAGGGCCGCCGACCTGGGTCGGACTGGGTGGGAATGTTAATTCCCCCACGAAGTCCTCCAGAACTTGGCCTTTGATCGCCGTGCGAGGAGCATACGTGATACCGTATTGTGCGATCTCCAGTGACCACTTGAGAAGTCGCCCGTTGGTGTCTGGCCGGTGCAGAACTTGCCTTAAAGGGAGAGACGTCAGAACCTCCACTTGGTGTTCGAAGAAGAATGCCCTCATCTTGCGAACACTAATGACTAATGCGTAGGCGATCTTCTCCAGAGGCGTGTAATGCATTTCCGCGTCATGGAGCGCTTTACCAACGAAGTAGATCGGCAAGTAGGCTTGCCCATCTGCCCGTACTAAAACAGCACTCATCACGACCTCGGAGGCCGCCAGGTAAAGGAATAGCTTTTCACCGGGGATCGGCTTCGCCAAGATTTGGGGATTAGACAGATGCTCCTTGATTTTGGCGAATGCTATTTGACTCTCCTTTGTCCATGCAAACTTCTTGTTCTTTATGGTCGCAAAGAATGGTTTGCTTTTATCTCCGAGCCGAGAAATGAAACGGTTAAGGGCAGCTAGACAACTTGCCGGAATGTTGAAGCTGCTCCTGATTCCTAAATGGAAGTGGGAGGACATATCGATGGACTTTATCACTAACATGCCGAGAACCAAGATAGGAATGAACATGATTTGGGTAGTAGTTGATCGTTTAACCAAATCGGCTCATTTTCTAGGCATTAAGGACACTTGGGGACTCGATAAGTTGGCACGAGTATTTATTTCAGAGATAGTCCGATTGCATGGTACACCGAAGACTATTATTTCTGACCGAGACGATCGCTTTGTATCTCTTTTTTGGAAATCAGTTCATAAGGCCTTGGGGACTGAATTGAACTTCAGCACAACTTATCACCCTCAGACAGATGGACAATCCGAGAGGACTATTAAAATGGTGGAAGATATGCTAAGGGCTTGTGCCTTAGATTGGTCAACTGACTAGGAAGTTCATCTACCGTTGATTGAATTCACCTACAACAATAGTTGGCATGCTTCTATTAAGATGGCACCATTTGAGGCATTGTACAGGAGGAGATGCAGATCTCCCCTATGTTGGGACGATTCATCGGACTTGATCGGAACGGAACCGGAATTGATCGTGCAGACACGAGAGAAAATAGCCTTAATTCGCGAAAGGCTGTTGACCGCCCAGAGTCGACAGAAATCTTACGCAGACGTACGCCGTCGCCCATTGGAGTTCAGTACTGGAGATCACGTGCTTTTAAAAGTTTCTCCTACTCGGGAAATCGCTCAAGATGGAACATTTGAAGAAAGACCGGTCAGGATACTCGAGAGTCGAGTTAAGCAGTTGAGGAACAAACCAACCACTTTGGTCAAAGTTCAGTGGTCACGCCACGGAGTGGAAGAAGCCACTTGGGAAATGAAAGATTGCATGAAGTCCAGATATCCAGAGTTATTTTTGTCTTGAGTTTCGGGACGAAACTCATTTTTAGTCGGAGAGTATGTAATATCCGAATTTATTATTATGTATTTCATATGTTGTTGAACCCTGTATTATTCGGAATTGTGATCTCGATAATTGGAGTATGATATTTCCTATATTTGTATCCTTGTACATGAGTATAACAACATGTAAATTTTCTCATGCGAACACGTGATAACGTACGCTAAGAATGTAGCTTAACGTACGTTATCGGCTAAAACTAGCGTATGCTACGAATGAGGAATTGCGTGCGTTAGGCAGTCAATTATTGAGCTAGGCGTCTAGCACATGTGCCGGCCAGACATGGGTCCGGATAAGATTCCCTCGGATGAACCTGGATAGTTTTGGAGTCAATGCTAACTAGCGTGCGCTAAGGACAGTACAATAGCGTGCGCTAAACAGCTATCGTAAAGAAACTTTATATAAGGGACAGCACTCCATTTCATTTGGTTTATGATTCTATCACTCGTTCATCATATCTTGGAAAGTCTAGAGTGCCTTCTCTACTTCTTAAACACATATAAACCTTCCTTACATGATCATTGAAGATTAGAGAGTACTTACACTTGATCATTGAAGAAGAAACTCACTTTGGAGTGACACACAAGCAACCGGGGTGGAAGTCTACCTATTGTTTCAGTGTTTTCTTCATCTCAAGGTATGTTAATACTATCTCCTAGGGTAAAACAGCACTCATCACTCAAGGTAAAACAGCACTCATCACGACCTCGGAGGCCGCCATGAAATGAATGTTTGCTTTTTCGATCTATCACTTGAATGATTGCTTTTCTGAGTCTTTTGCATGACTTTGTACAAATGTGTGAGGAGAGATTGTTGCGTGTGTAGTATATCTAAGTGAATTGATAAACTCATATAGATAAATTTTACAACACATTCGATCGCTGCACAAGCATCTGCTAATTGCCAATCTCCGTATGTGATTGGATAGGGACGATCGTTTTATAGGTAGTCCGCACTCTTCCCCCTTGTTTTTGTTCACTTAGTGAAAGTAAGGGGATGAAAATAACTCGTTGAGTGAGCGGTCTTCAATTTTGTCGAATCCTCGAGGAAGGCCGTCCATCTCGGTCTTGAGGAACCGTGCACGATTGCGGAGTTCGATGGACCGATTTCCACGACCATGTCTTGTGCGCGAGCGACATTCCGTCTGATGGCTAAGCTATCACGACTCACTTTATTGGAAGGGTCCTCCGAAGGCTGCGCCTCGCCTCATATTTAAACGAAGGGCGTGCGGTCTTGGTCTGGAAGATTCCTTGCGCAGGGCATCATCGGATTAATCGACTCCACGTCCGCAGCTTGTTAGCTCTTTTTCTACCTCGGGCCGCCATTAAGATGGCGACCCTCGACGGTATACGTTGAGACGGGGGGAGGGACGCGTCGCATTGTCCGTGAAGGATCCACCATGTTGAGTGATGGATCTTCGAGGGCGGGCGAACGTGTCCACAGATTAGCTTTGGAGGGCCCTCAGACTATGCCGGCCTCGTATATAAACGAAGGGCGGGCGATCGTGGCCCATAAGGACCTTGCACGAGCACATAGAATGGTTCCATCGTCCTCCATGATTATGTCGACACTCTTCTACCTCGGACCATCAAGTCAGATGACGATCCTCGACGGTATACGTTGTGTAAGGGGAGGAGATCGCCTGCCTAGGTTCTTCATGTATATGATGAACTTTAGAGAGCGAGCGAGTAGTCCTCTGATTTGCTTTGGAGAGACCTTCGGCTACACCCGACTCGTATTTAAACGAAGGGCGAGCGATCGGAGCCCAAAGGAACCTTGCATGGATGGATCGTCGGTTTCATCGATTTTCGGGACCATGGCGGCACTTTTCTACCTCCGACCATCATGTCAGATGACGATCCTTGATGGTATACGTTGTGCTAGGGGAGGCGATCGCTGCCTTGGTCCATCATGTCGATGACGAACTTTAGAGGGCGAGCGAGTCATCCTGTTTTTTGAAGCGTTAGCTCAGGAAGTAGCCTTTTGTTTAATGAGATGGGAAATCGGGGAGAGACTTCCGAAGTTCCCTTCTCTTGATTGAAGCATGTAGATATGGTCGCCGAGGTTGATCGAGGGGTCGGCTCGTATGAGCTTTCCGGCCTGTTCGCGTTTGACTCGGGCGAACGTGTTGGGAGATTGGTGGGGTTCCGGCTAAGCTAATAAACTGTCCAACTTGCCCTCCTCGAACAATCTCCAGAGCTGTTTGAGGAGGTCGCGGCATTGGTTGGTGCTGTGGCCGGGACTCTTGTGGTAAGCACAATATTGATTGCGGTCCAGATGATCGTGGTCCCTTATCGCCTTTTGCTTGTTCAGCGGTTCGCGCCCCTTGACGGCATAGAAAATATGGGCCGGAGTTCGGTTGAACTTGTGGAGGAGATGGGATTCCATATCCTCGAAGGCCTTGTGGTCGCCGGATGACTTGGCAACCGTCTTCTTGGTTTTGGCGATCGCCGTCTTTCGGGCAGGAGGAGGTGTTTCCTCGCCTAGGCGGAGGGTGAGTAGCCTTTGCCTGGCCAGAAATTCGGCGGCCTTAACGCGGAATATCGCGTAGGTTGGGGGGATATCCTTGGTGAGATGTCTAAACATGGGTGAATGACCGTAGAATCCCCCCAGGACCGAGTAGAGAGCGAGCTCGTCACTAATGGGCTCGCCGGTGAGGACGATTTCGTCTACTTTGTTGATGTAATCTGCATCAGTTTCGTCTTCCCCCTGCCTGATTTTCATCATGCGGTGGGGGCCTTTGGGTCTGTTGACCTTGGCAGCGAAGTATGACGTAAAGTCATTCGCAAGTTTCTCAAAGGAGATTATCGATCGTGATGGTAGTGAGACGTACCACCTATGGGCCAGCTCGCCCAATGTCAATGGGAAGATTCGGCACTTGGTTGCATCTGTTGCCCCACACCCGGTCATGTAAATCCGGAATTTACTTAGGTGGGTTTCGGGGTCCGATCTCCCTTCATACAGAGGTGTTTTGGGAGGAGCGATCTTTGGTTGCACGGGGGCGAGCTCGATGTGGACCGCGAGTGGCTCGGTCGGCCCAATGATCTTTTTGCTGGTGCTTGCCCCAGTGTCTAAGAGTGCTTTCATCTCATCGAGCTGGCGTTGCATAGCGGCCATCGTTGTGGCCTGGCTGCTCGCGGATAGGTGCTCGAAACAGGAGCTGAGGCGATCAAGTACTGATCCCCTGGCATTCGGAGTGGGAGCCAAACGGTTGACTGGCGTTCGGCTGGGAGTCGGGTATGCCGAACTCCTGGTGACGGACTCGGATTCCGTCGTTTCGTGGTTGGGGCAAGAATACCCCAGTCGCCATGATGGATCGCTTCCCAAACGACTGAATACGGAACCGTCCGGCCGCACGAGAGCCTTTTCTCGCAAATTGGGGCTTTGTGACGATCGCTCGCCCAATATCCTTTTGAATCCGTTTGCCCACGTGGCAGATGGCCGAGGGAGTCATTTCGGGCAACGCGCATGCTCTCCGTCGCTCCTTTAGGATGGCCATAGCCTCCTCGATCTGTTCCTTGGTTTGGAACTGGTCGAGTGAGAGGTTGGGGCAACCCCTCAGGTGCGGGATCGAGAGTCTCGCGTTGGCGTGGCTTCCCCCGGCCGACGGCTGGGGTTCGGATTGAGCCGGGATATGGTGTTCGGCGGCTCGGAGAGCGGCTCTCTTCAATGCGGTGGCGGACGTCATGATTCTGAAGGCTTTCTTTGAAGCGCAGTGAGTGTCACTTCAAGTATATGCCCCGAGAACAGTGAGTGTTCTACGGGACGGTAGGAATAAAAATGAAGGTAGCGCCAATTGTTGCTACCCAAAATATTATCCGGAGATAGATATTGCTGGAATGGATGGATAGCAAACAAATGCGAGAACACTTCCATGAGAAAAGTTAATAACACAAGATTTGTCGGGGTTGTTAGTCCCGGGCTTGAATGCTCTCGCGAGATATTATTAATATGAATATTCGGGGATACAAGTATTAATGTTAGAGTGAAATTATAATGAGTGTAAAGGCCCTAGTTATCTTAGCTAGTGAGCGTGTAGATTGCCGGAAGAACCAGATATGATGCTCTATGAGTTCTTGTAACAACGTTGATGAACTGTAACAACCGTGAGAAATCGACAGTCTCTCACGGTGTGTAGCTGTTGAAGGTTTGAGCTCCTAGGCTTGTGAGTCTCTTCGAATCTACACTATGGAGACTTCTTGCCTCTGTCGACCGTCTTCTGGTTGAGAGGTGCTAAGAGAGAAATCCTGAGATAGATTCGGGAAAGGAAGCCAAGAGCCTGAAAGTATGTATGTTTGAGTATTTTCTCTGAACTTAATGGAGAATGCGTGAACCCTTTTCCAGTTGTTTGGGGTCCTCTATTTATAGGGCTGGGAGATGCCGGGCGATCGCCTCCGCTGTATTATAATAAGCGAGCGATCGTCTTCCGCACATGGGCTGGTTCCCTTAAAGTCCGTAGGAGTTGTTGGCAGCCAGCTGTGTGGTACAATGAGAAGTCTGCACACGTCTGAGTCGCTGTCACGGGCGGTCCCACCTTGTACCTTTCGGCGGGTCTGTCGGTAGGTGATAAGGTGGTGACAGGCTGTGGTCAACGATCCATGAAACGCGGCGCCTGTCGCGGATCTGCACATGGGCGCTGCTTTGAGATCCAGTCTTCATGGACATTAACGGACGATGGTGCCTGTTCGGGGCGTAGGACGGTCGTCCTTAGCCGGGCACCTGAGTCGATCGCTAGGTGCCAAAGGGCGATCTCCTTGGGAGTCGCCATAGCTTGATTGGTTATGGACTCGGTCGCTCGGCCTTGCAGTCGATCGCCTGTCGAGGTGAATAAATCTCGGCACAACAAGAAGTATTCTGCGATTGATTATCCGTATTGATGACATTACCATATTGGTCGTAGACGTAAAGTTGTTATCACTTTTGTTAAATGGACTTAGGAAAGAATCATAGAAGATTTGCATCCTTTCTTATAAGTTGGAATTCTTAGTTCATCTTCATGGTTAAATCGGGATGTAATGATGATATTGGAATCCGGTGCATCGACCTTAAGAACACCAAACTTCACATGAGAATTATAATCAAGATGGAATATGGTGTTGTGATGATTATACGTATCCTTGTATCTCGAAGATGTTTGAATCCGTGAGTTCATTTGTAATAAGATGAACGTAATATGCATGGAGATAACGTATATTAAACACTGAGGATTTCGTAAGTTTCATCACAGTTAGAACAGTCGACTGCCCAGGGAAGAACTGTCAAACATATTTAGCGTGCGCTAAGCTTTATAGTTAACGTGCGCTATCAGGCATAAGTTAACGTACGCTACGCTTGGAACGTAATGTGCATTATATCATCAGATGAGTCAATCGACTGATCAGTGAGGTACTGACAGTGCATGGTTAGCGTACGCTAGACTTCATATTATTGCGTGCGCTAACAAGTAGCCTTAACGTATGCTACATAGGATACGTAGTGTGCGTTAAGCAAGCCAGGTAGATTACGATTTACGAACTTCCAATTATAAATTAGATTGTTAACATTCGTGCGACGGGAGATGAATTCTACATTATTTCTTTTGTTTAAGGTTCGAGCTTGTTACATGATTGATCGAAGGGGTGACCTTCGAGTGTTCTGTTTTTTGTGGAAGTATCATTCTTGTCATCAAATCGAGGCAAGTACCTTAATTGTTTTATGTATTGATGTTATACATATTGTTGTGCATGTATGTCATTATTGTATGTCCACCTCGTGTTGGTCCGACGGGATCATCGGGGGATCTATGCTAGCGTGCGCTGGATCATCGGACGGGTTTTTCCACCTCGGGTTGGTTTGACGGAATCATCGGGGGTCTAGGCAGTGAACGCTGGATCATCGGAATTACCATGTGTATGTTGTGATATCATGTTGTGGTTATCATGTGTGTATGTTATTATTGAGTTTCTCGCAGGAGAAGACTCATTGGTTCTTTGTCATTTATGTTATTATTATTCTTCGTGAGATGTTGAATAATATGTTGTGGTACTTATACTAGTATTGTTGTGCTAACCCCTTCAGGGGTGAACATTTGTTTATGTTTAGGATCCAGGAGAGCGGGGAAACAACCACTGGAGTTGCATGACGACGAGGGTGCATAGTGATGTTCCGGCCGGGTTTATTTGTCTGTTATTTGTATCGTTTTAATAAGTACTAGAGTACGTCGTTGTTTGTGATGATTTGGATTTGGTGTTGTATTAATACTTTTCCTTTGGACATTTGTATTTTCAGTATTGGTCAGAAGTATTGTATTTTATTTTCAGTTACTTTCATAAGTTGGTATCTGTTATTGTCTTTTTATTTCTTCAGCCTTGTAAATCCCTATGTAAAGGATTTACGACGCTGTAATATTCCTGAATATATCGGGGGTGTTACAATATATCCGGGGTGTTACAGAATATGGTATCAGAGCTAAGATTATGGATATCTTGGCCGTTGGGTTAAAATATGGGTCGTATATGTCTTTTGAGGTAACCAGCCGTGAAAAACATCACTGTACTGCCTACGTCTTCGTGCGAATAGTGGTTGTAAGTTCCTAAACTCTATCTCGTCCTTTACCCATTATACCTCTTTATACTTGAACATTTGAACGATATTGATTCTGTATATTGATTATTTATGCTTACAGTATGTTGAGAGGTGGACGTGGACGTGGTCGCGGTCGCGGACGCGGACGATGGAATGCTGAAAGAGAAGCTTCGCCTTCTAATAAGGCCAGCCACAGTTCAGGCGAGCCACAAAGATCTATTAACAATGAACCAAAACCTGATGTGCCCAAAATCCTTCGCCAGGTGGTTAACTAGATGACTCAGTTTGCCCAGGTCGTGGACTGAATGCAGGTGGCAGTAGGACTACAACAGGAAGGTGGACAGCAAGGTATCCCAGACATGGGAAATCGAGGCGACCGATGGCTGTAGGAGGTGGCAAAGATGCAACCACCTAAATTCGACGGCTTTTCTGAGACTCCCACATGGGATCATTAGTTGAAGAAACTGGGGAAAATTTTTGTCGGGATTAATTGCCCAGATGACCGGAGAGCCTCTATTGCTCAGTACTTTCTGATAGAGGAAGCATCTGAGTGGTGGGAAGCCATCTGACATGTAGATCATGATGCTGACTGGACAGAATTTAAATTGATGATGGAAGCTCAGTACTGCCCTCGTCCTGTGAGGGAAGCCAAAGTTCGGGAATTTTTCTCCGCACAGCCGTCATACGAGCAAGTATCCCAGGCAATGAAAATGTTTAATCAGTAGATGGCATTTGTTCGAAACCTGTTCAGCACAGATGCGTAGATGATGATCCATTTTGATATGATAATGAAACCAGAGATCCAGAGGTACATGTCCGGTTTGCAGTGTACCACTCTCCGTCAATATCAGGGTAAAACATTGGCGTATGAAATCAAGGAAGCAGCAATGGAGAAGTTTGCAGAATCTAAGAAGAAGAAGGTCTCTAGTAGTTTAACAGAGCACAAGAGCAGCGGACCCCGCAAGGCCCAGTCATCCTTTCATTCGTTCAAGAAACCTCCGCACCCATCCAAGAGCGGAAAGAACTTCAGAGCAGTATCAGCCACGACGGATACAACTAGGAAGTGCTTTAACTGTGGTCGCCCAGGCCACCTTTGGCGTGATTGTTTCCGTACTGCAGTTACATGTTTTGATTGCGGACAGGAAGGGCACCGTGCGATGTTTTGCAAGGATGCCACCAAGTTTAATGGAACCCGTACATCATAGCCAACTCAGAAGGAAGCAAGTATTCAGCAGATGCAGCAGAGTGTTCAGCTGCCCCAAAATTTCGGTCGAGGTCGAAGCAGAGGACAATTCGATCGCAAGTGAGCCTCGAGTGTCGGATCCACTCCCCCACATCTGTATGAGATTAGGAGGGCAGATGATCAGGATGCTGCTGTCGCATCAGGTACTGTTCAGATTCTTTCACAACCAGTTAGCGTTTTATTCGATACAGGAGCTACGCATTCATTTATATCCTTGTCTTGTGTAAATCGTTTGAATATTTCTGGTTTTCATAATTGTGAGCCTTATGTTGTGGGTTTACCGAGTGGAGAGAGGATTGTGGGAAACTTAGAAACTAGAGATTTCCCTGTATCATTTGGAGGCAGAGAGTGGCCCTCAAATCTGATTGTGATAGAAATGCAATGAGACGACTTGATACTCGGAGATGATTGGCTTAATCGATATGGAGCTATTGTAAACTACCGAAAGAGGAATATCTCGCTGATAGCTGACGATGGATCCGAAATACTGTTTGAAGGATGGAAATGTAATATCCGGATTTATTATTGAGTATTTCATCTGTATTTGAACCCTGTATCATTCGGAATTATGATATCGATAATCAAAGTATGATATTTCTCGTATTTGTATCCTTGTACACGAGTATGGCAACATGTAAATTTTCTCATGCAAATACGTGATAACGTACGTTAACTAGGAAGCCTAACGTACGTTATCAGTCTGAGTTAGCATACACTACAAATGTAGCATCGCGTGCGTTAACCAGCTAATAATTGAGCTGGGCGGCTGTCACATGCGCCAGCCGGATATGGGTCCGGATAAGATTCCCGCGGATGAACCTGGACACCTTTTTAAGTCAACGGGTATTAACATACGCTAAGGATAGGATGTAGCGTACACTAATAATATTGGTTACGTACGTAACATGGTAAGTGTAGCATACGTAATGAAGTTCAGAATGAGGACAGTTAACTATCAGTGACGATAGCGTAAAATAAGGATGTCAGTGTAGCATACACTAATTAGCTAACGTACGTTATATGTGGAGGCTAACGTACGTTAAGGTCAGAAAATTATAAATAAGACATCACCCCATTTCATTTCAACTCGTTTATTTCACTTAGCCTTCGACATACTTCGTGCCCAGAGAGATCCCAACCTCCTTAAACACATATAGACCACCTCTACTTGATCATTGAAGATTGAATATCACTTATGCTTGATCATTGGAGTGGAGAAGCATCTTGGATTGGGACGCAAGCAACCGTAGTTGGATTTTTACCTATTAACTCGGTGTTTTCTTCATCATAAGGTATGTTATACTATCTCCAACCTTGAATTTGTGATTCTTAAGGATATGAAGATCATACTATCAAGATATTAAGTTCCATTAATGAATTATTCAACCAAATATCATGTTTAGAAGTTGGAATGTTTATGCTTAAGATATCGTCGTTTAAAACATCATAGTTGGAATCTTATCACATCAAATGATGAGAGAAATATTCTGAGATTGATATTCCGTATTGAATAACGTTGCCATATTGATCGTAGACTTGGAGTAGATATCACTTTTGATTAAACAGACTTAAGAAAGAATCATCGAAGGTTGTATCCTTTCTTATAAGTTGGATTTGTTAGTCATCTTTATAGTGAAATCTGAATGTACTGATGATATTAGAATCTAACGCATCAACCTTAGATCACCGAACTTCGCATGAGAATTTGTAATCATAATTGGAGTATGATCACAATGATGATATACATATCCTTGAATTCGAAGATGTTTGATTCCGTAAGATCATTCGTAATTCTATGAGCATGATACATATGGAGATAACGTACATTAATCACTGAAGATTTCGTAAGCTTAGAACAGTCGTCTGCCCAGTGAGGAACTATCATACATGTTTAGCGTACGCTAAACTTTGTAGTTAACGTACGCTATCGGGCATAGTTAACGTACGCTATGCTTGGTACGTAACGTACGTTATATCATCAGACGATTTAGTCGACTGATCAGAGAGGAACTGTCGATACATGGTTAGCATACGCTAGACCTTGTCATTTACATACGCTAACGAGTAGGCTTAACGTACGCTACCAAAGGTACGTAACATACGTTAAGCAAGTTAGGCAGGTTTCATTTTATGAACTTCCGACCGTAATTTAGATTGTTAGATGTTCGTACGATTTGGGATGAATTCTATATTATTTCTTTTGTTAAGGTTCGAGCTTAGCAACGTGATTGATCGAAGGGAGCGACCTTCGAGCGTTTTGATATTCGTGGGAGTATTTTTTCTTGTCATCGAATCGAGGCAAGTACTTTAATCATCTTATGTATTAGTGTTATACATATTGTTGTGCATATATGTCGTTGTTGTATGTACACCTCGTTTTGGTCCGACGGGATCATCAGGGGATCTATGCTAGCGTGCGCTGGATCATCGGATGGGTTTTTCCACCACGGGTTGGTCTGACGGGATCATCGTGGGTTCTAGACAGTGAACGCTGGATCGTCGGAATTACCATGTGTATGTTGTGATATCATGTTGTGATTATCATTTGTGTATGTTATTTATGAGTTTCTCGTAGGAGGAGACTCGTTCGTATTTTGTCATTCATGTTGTTATTATTCTTCGTGAGATGTTGAATAATATGTTGTGGTACTTGTACTAGCATCGTTGTGCTAACCCTTTCGGGGGTGAACATTTGTTTATGTTCAGGATCCAGGAGAGCAGGGAAACAACCACTGGAGCTGCATGACGATGAGGGTGCAAAGTGATGTTCCGGCCGGGTTTATTTGTCTGTTGATTGTGTTGTTTTAATAAGTACTCGAGTACATCGTCGTTTGTGATGATCTGGATTTGATGATGTATTCATACTTTTCCTTTGGATATTTATATTCTCAATATTGGTCAGAACTGTTTGTATTTTATTTCAGTTACTTTCATAAGTAGGTATTGTAATACCCTCGCCTTTACTATTGTATTTTCTGATTTAAATCGAGTATTATCGCACCATATCTGTATTTATTGTAGCGAGCATATTGATGAATTATGTTAAGTTGGAATCCTGGTCATTCATACTATATTGATTTTTTTGTGTTATTGGAGAATCCCACTTTTTTTTGTTATAGAACTTAGCGTACGTTAGCCTAGCTTTCTTTACGTACGCTATATAAGTTGAATTACGTACGTAACCTTTACTTGTTAACGTACGTAATGCGGGGAATCATTCAGCAGATCACCTTTCGGCGGGTGGGTCCGAGTGCGTAGGTGGTGGTCGGAAGTTGATCGCGACAGCCAAGTCAACGGCTATTACGTACGTAATGGCTAGATATTTACGTACGTTACAATTGGTGTATTTTAAGTCAGAAAAATCTGATAAATCGATTACGTACGTAATGTTCATGATATTACGTACGTAAGGGCTTTAACGTACGTTAATCCCTCTTTTTAGCGTACGTAGTGTTGAATCCGGGTTATAAAAATATGGCTTGCCTTTCATTTTCCTGCTCGACCCATTCAACCTTCCCTCTGAGAAAACGATCCCCCACCTTGCCAAATCGATTTCTATCCTTTCTATCTTGTGTTGGAGCTTCAGCACTTGGATTTTGACTTGGAGATTAGGAGATTGAAGTGTGTTCTTGGAAGTGTTGGTGTTGTTCTTCATTTTGAGGTTGGTTTTTCTTTAACTCATATTAAATCTATGCTTGTGATGATGCTAGTATATAAATACTTCACATAATGTTATTTCAATCTAGTATAAAACATGATAAATTATTTGAATGATGCTCAAACTAAGTGAATAACAACATTAGAAATGTTAGTATCACTTCTTGATGTATGATAACTTCATAATATGGTTGTGTTGATAATGATAGATAAAACCTGATTAATAACATGATACTCGGAAGTTGATTATATTCTCGACACTAAGAACATATAAGGAATGAAATACTTAATGATTAGAGGTGGGAGATACTAATCTTGTCTTGAACATTCAATTGATTCTTGAAAGGTAACATGGAACCATATTTTTGGCCCTCAAAAAACCGATACCTTTGTGATGAATTGTTTAAAGGATTATGTTAACCCTCTGAAGATAATTTTCACAAGATTGGATGAAGTTATGTTTAGAATTCCAAACATCCAATGATATAACTAGGTTTTTAATAACTTCTTCAAAAGTAAAACAATGGATTTAGATAGAATACAGTCGTAATCTTCATATGTTCAAGTTAATCGATTTTGTTGATAACTTAAAGAAGTGTTAATCACTACATTAAAATGTTGATAATGTTCTTAGGATGATTGTAGTCATTACAGTGATACAAATGCGGTAGAGTGAGTAGCCGAATTCAATTACATTAATCCGTGTGTATTAAGAGACGTAAATTAAGATGATGTTCTTAGTTTACTAAAAACTTAAACTTATAATTTCATATAGGAATCGGTTTTAATGTAATCGTTGGTAAGATAATGAAGAATGTAATTAAACACAAACTTATATCATAATCGGAAGTACCGATGATTTGAAAGATGTTTTGACAATGTTAAATTGGTAATATTCTGGACTTCAAATGCTTGACATTAATGCTACAATATGTGAATGAACCTAATAAACATGCTATATGATGATTCGTAATTGAAACATTAAAATGTTCAATAGAATGATTGAATTAGTCAAGCAAACTTGCGAATATTGTTTCTATGTAATAATACCATTATCGTACGAATGTGTTGTTGAATGAATTACGTTTCATTCAAGGTTGCTTGTTCACGTGAATATTGTTAGACAAGGATACCGTTCGTTCGATCATTCAAATCAGGATTATTCATATACGGAATTGAGGCAAGTTATCTTGCTTGGTTATAATGATGGTTGAATTCTTGTGATTATTATGCGTTTCGTGTATATGAAATGTTCTGAGAATCTATGATTCATGATATGGTGATGTCCTTGATCGTGTTATCATGTGTGGTGGGATGATATGCCCGAAATTACCGTTCTTGTTACCGTTGGTTCTGTTGAGCTTTGTTGACACTTCGGTGAATTGTTTGATTCCTTGATAAAGGTGTAATTCGTTGAGTTTCGTTTTCATGTTGCATCGTGACATCTCTGGAGTCATATCTGCGTGCCGATTGGTTATGTGTAGGATTTTTAGCCGGGCACTTGATGATCATGCGTGGATGTTTCCGCATTTAGATCGTGCACACGAGACGTAGTTCGTGAGGCTAATTAGGTACATCTTCCCACGTATATTCTGGATTCTGTATACGGGATGGACGTGTGCACGGACACATTTCTGGATCGGGCATACTGTGACGTCCGTCTTGAGCCATATTATGTGGTCGTTTGTATATTTGGATACGTTCGACAGTTGGGACTGACTTTTTATATGCCTGCGGGGTATATTCAGTAGTCGGTTGTTTCTTTGAGATCCATATATATATATATATATAAATTTTATAATGTCATGAGAATTATTATCATGTATAGTTGACCCTGTGGTTTGGGCGAAATACTTGTATTTCAGGGCGAGGAAAGGGAAAGGCACAGGAAGAGCACGATGGTGACGGAGGGTTTTGAAGGATGCTAATTCAGGGTCCCCGAGTCTTTTGATGTTCGGTTATGTCTTCTTTTAATTTTCATTTGTATTTCGTGTTGGATGAATGTATTATAATTTGTAAGTTATTGCCCATCGTCATATGGTCTAGACCGAACTTGGATCCTGTGTACAATTGTCCAAATTAAAGACATGTATAATTTATACTCCACATCGGGGTTTTGATTAATATTGTGGTACGGTGCCACGTTGTCGGGTTGTAGGTGCATATCGTGATATCGTCTGGTGGGTCCCAGTAGGGGTCCATGGCACTGTATTACACGCCGTTTTTGGGTTGTTAAAGGTATCTGTTATTGTCTTTTCGTTTCTTCAGCCTTGTAAATTCTTATGTAAAGGATTTACGGCGCTGTAATATTCCTGAATATATCGGGGGTGTTATAGAAAACCAGGAAGTTCAGGAAAGATGATCCAGGCAATCAAAGCTGCCAAATTGTTGAAACAGGTCTGTACCGGATACTGGTGCTACGCAATGAAGAAAGAAGACGGAAAAGTAGAACTCTCATCCATTCCTGTTGTGAACGAATTTCCGGATGTATTTCCTGACGAATTACCTGGACTACCTCCACGACAGGATGTGGAATTTACCATCGAGCTGGAACCAGGAGCTACACCAATTTCTAAGGCGCCGTATCATATGGCACCTACTGAGATGTATGAATTGAAGAAGCAACTGGAAGAGTTACTGGACAAAGGCTTTATCCGGCCAAACGTTTCGCCTTGGGGTGCACCAGTTCTTTTTGTCCGGAAGAAGGATGGATCGCTTCGATTGTGTATTGACTATTGAGAGCTGAACAAGATGACAATTAAGAACAAGTATCCGTTGCCACGAATTGATGATTTATTTGACCAGCTGCAAGGAGCGACAGTGTTTTCCAAGATCGATCTGAGGTCGGAATATCATCAATTGAGGATTAAGGAATCCGATGTTCCAAAATCAGCGTTTAGAACTCGCTACGGACACTATAAGTTTGTAGTGATGCCGTTTGGTCTCACTAACGCACCTGTCGTGTTTATGTAATTGATGAATTGAGTATTCATAGAGTTTTTGGACAAGTTTGTGGTGGTGTTCATTGATGACATTATGGGTTATTCTAAGATCCCGGAAGAGCATGCACAGCATTTGCGGATTGTTCTAGACCTTGTGAGAAACGAGCAATTGTATGCCAAGCTTTCTAAGTGTGAATTTTGGCTAAAGAAAGTAATGTTCCTCGGTCATGTTGTATCAGCAGAAGGTGTCCGAGTAGATCCCCAGAAAATCAAAACAGTTATGGATTGGAAGTCTCCTAAGAACGTGAAAGAGGTCCGAAGTTTCTTAGGACTTGCTGAGTATTATCGTCGATACGTGGAAGGGTTTTCCAAAATTACCCGCCCACTTACTCGACTACTGCAGAAAACTCAAAAGTTTGAGTGGAACGAGATGTGCCAGAATATCTTTGATGAATTAAAGAAGAGATTGACAATGGCACCGATTTTAGCACTCCCACAGGGAACTAGAGGATTCAAAGTTTACAGTGACGCTTCGAATCTGGAGATTTTAGCACTCCCACGGGATATTATCAAGTAAATTACCCAACGCATGATTTAGAACTGGCAGCGGTAGTTTTTACTTTGAAAATCTGGAGACATTATCTGTACGGGACTCACTGTCAAATCTTTACGGATCACAAGAGTCTCAAATACATCTTCAGTCAGAAAGAGTTGAACATGCGGCAAAGGAGATGGCTGGAACTAATTAAGGACTACGACTTGGAGATTCTTTATCATCCAGGCAAAGTAAATGTAGTGGCCGATGCACTTATCCGCAAGCCTGTTTCTATTCAGATGCTGGAGACTCTGACCTCCCAGCCCAGCATCCAACGGGAATTGATTTGCGAAGGAATTGAAGTATGGTTGCAAAGAGTCCAAAGAAAACTGTGTATGATGGAAATAACTTCATCGTTAACCGAAGAAATCAAATCTAAGGAATTAGATGATCCTATGATGATTCGGTTACGCGATGAAGTGAGCAAAGGAAAATCCCCAGAATTTGTAATTCATGATGATAGAGTATTGAGATTCTAGAGCCGACTTTGTGTTCCCGATGTCGATGTTTTGAAACAAACAATTCTGAAGGAAGCTCACAATACGCCTTATTCTATCCACCGGGGCACCAGTAAGATGTATAAGGATCTGAAGCAGAGTTTCTGGTGGGGCAACATGAAGAAAGACGTAGCCGATTACGTCTTGAAAGGTTTGGTTTGCCAGCAGGTTAAGATCGAGCATCAACGACCTGCCGGAATGCTGAAGCCGCTCCCGATTCCTGAATGGAAGTGGGAGGACATATCGATGGACTTTATCACTAATATGTCGAGAACCAAGACAGGAATGAACATGATTTGGGTGATAGTTGAGCGTTTAACCAAATCAGCTCATTTTCTAGGCATTAAGGACACGTGGGGACCAGAGAAGTTGGCACGAGTGTTTATTGCAGAGATAGTTCGATTGCATGGTACGCCAAAGACCATTATTTCTGACTGAGACGGTAGTTTTGTATCTCATTTTTGGAAAGCAGTTCATAAGGCCTTAGGGACCGAATTTAACTTCAGCACAGCTTATCACCCGCAGACAGACAGACAATCCGAGAGGACTATTCAAACGGTGGAAGACATGCTAAGGCTTGTGCCTTAAATTGGTCAGCTGACTGGGAAATTCATCTACCATTGATTGAATTCACCTACAACAATTGTTGGCATGCTTCCATTAAGATGGCACCGTTTGAGGCATTATATGAGAGGAGATGCAGATCGCCCCTATGTTGGGACGATTCGTCAGACTTGATCGGGACGGAACCTAAATTGATCGTGCAGACATGAGAGAAGATAGCCTTGATTCGCGAAAGGCTGTTGACCGCCCAGAGTCGACAGAAATATTACACAGACGTACGCCGTCGCCCATTGGAGTTCAGTACTGGAGATCACATACTTTTAAAGGTTTCTCCTACTCGGGGAATCTTTTGTTTTGGGAGAAAGGGGAAGTTGAGTCCGAGATATATCGGACCATTCGAGATTCTTGAGGGAGTTGGAGAGTTAGCATACAGATTGGCATTACCGCCGTCATTGAGCCATGTTCATAACGTGTTCCACGTATCCCAGTTATGGAGATATATACTAGATCCTAATCATGTCATTGATTTCGGAAAGATCAAAGTCGCTCAGAGTGGCACGTTTGAAAAGAAACCGATCAGGATACTCGAGAGTCGAGTTAAGAAATAGAGGAACAAACCGATCGCGTTGGTCAAGGTTCAATGGTCACACCATGGAGTGGAAGAATCCACTTGGGCAACGGAAGATAGCATGAGGTCCAGATATCCAGAGTTATTTTCGTCTTGAGTTACGGGACGAAACTCCTTTTTAGTAGGAGAGTGTGTAATATCTGGATTAATTATTGAGTATTTCATCTGTATTTGAACCCTGTGTTATTCGTAATTGTGATATCGATACTTGAAATATGATATTTCTCGTATTTGTATCCTTGTACATGAGTATGGCAACATGTAAATTTTCCCCATGCAAATACGTGATAACGTACGTTAAGAAGGAAGCTTAACGTACGTTATCAATCAGAGTTAGCGTACGCTATGAATGTAGCGTAGGGTGTGTTAACCAACCAATAATCGAGATGGACGGCTAGTACATGCGTCAGCTGGACATGGGTCCGGATAAGATTCCCGCGGATGAACCTGGACACTTTTGAAGTCAACGATTGTTAACGAATGCTAAGGAATGTGTCTAGTGTATGCTAATGTGTGTTACTTACGTACGTAACCTGATGGTGTAACATACGTAATAGAGTTCAGATGAGGACAGTTAACTATCGGTGACGATAGCGTACGCTAAGTATATTGGGTAGCGTACGCTAAGAGACTTCCGTACGTTATGCGTGAAGGCTAACATACGTTAATGTCAGAAAATTATAAATAAGACATCACCCCATTTCATTTCATCTCGTTTGTTTCACTTAGCCTTCATTATACTTCGTGCCCCGAGAGATCCCAGCCTCCTTAAACACATATAAACCATCTCTACTTGATCATTGAAGATTGGAGATTACTTATAATTGATCATTGAAGTGGAGAATCATTTTGGATTGGCATACAAGCAACCAGAGTTGGATTCTACCTATTGTCTCGCTGTTTTCTTCATCTTAAGGTATGTTAATACTATCTCCAACCTTGGATTCATGTTCTTAAGGATATGATGATCATGATATCAAGATATTAAGTTCCATTGATGAATTATTTAACCAAACATCATGTTTAGAAGTTGGGATGATTATGCTTAGGATATCATTGTTGAAAACATCATAGTTGGAATTCTATTACGTCAAATGATGAGAGTAATGTTCTGAGATTGATTATCCGTATTGAATAGTGTTGTCATATTGATCGTAGACTTGGAGTTGATATTACTTTTGTTAAACCGACTTAAGAAAGAATCATCGAAGGTTGTATCCTTTCTTATAGGTTGGATTTGTTAGTTCATCTTTAAGATGAAGTCTGAATGTAATGACGATATTGGAATCTAGCGCATCAACCTTAAATCACCGAACTTCACATGAGAATTGTAATCGAGATTGAATATGGTGTTGTGATGATATATGTATCCTTGAATTTTGAAGATGTTTTAATCCGTAAGATTATTCATAATTGTACGAGCATGTTATGTATGGGGATAACGTACATTAGTAACTGAGGATTTCACAAGCTTCATCACAAATCGAGACAGTCGTCTGCCCAGTGAGAAACTGTCATGTGTGTGTTTAGCATACGCTAAGCTATGAAGCTTACGTACGCTAATGGGTAAGGTTAACGTACGCTACGTTTGGTACGTAATGTACGTTATATCATCAGACGAGTCAAGTCGACTGATCAGAGAGGAACTATCGATACATGATTAGCGTATGCTAGACTTTGTAGCTTACGTGCGCTAATGTGTTAAATTTTCGTTCGACATGAGATGAATTCTTTATTCTTTCTTTTGTTAAGATTCGAGCTTAGAAACATGATTGATCGAAGGGGCGACCTTCGAGTGTTTTGATATTCATTGAAGTATTATTCTTGTAATCGAATCGAGGAAAATACTTTAATTAGAATTGATCGTATTATGTCGGTTACGTTATGATTGTACTGTGTATATGTATTGTGATTAATTGTCCACCATGCGTTGATCCGACGGGAATCATCATGGGAAATCTATAGCTGTGTGCACTGGATCGTTGGATAGGTAGTTCCACCATGCGTTGGTCCGACAGGATCATCATGTGAATATATAGTTCTGTGCGCTGGATCGTTGGAATACCATGAGTATGTTGAGACTGTTATGATGTGATATGTATTGTTATTATTTATCGTTGGAGAAACTTGTCATGATTATTGTTGATTTAATCATTGTTGTATGATTATCGTACTTGTACTAGCATCGTTGTGCTAACCCCCTCGGGGGTGAACATTTGTTTATGTTCAGGATCCAGGAGAGCAGGAAAACAACCACTGGAGTTGCATGACGACGAGGGTGCAGAGTGATGTTCCGGCTGAGTTTAATTATCTGTTGTTTGTGTTGTTTTTAATAAGTACTCGAGTACGTAGTCGTTTGTTTTTGATTGATTTTGGTGATGTATTAATATTCTACCTTCGGATATTGTATTCTCGGTATTGGCCCAGAATTGTTGTATTTTATCTTAGTTTCTTTCATATGTTGGTATCTGTTATTGTCCTTCCATTTCTTCAGCCATGTAAATTCTTATGTAAAGGATTTACGGCGCTGTAATATTCCTGAATATATCAGGGGTGTTACAATGACAATGTGATATTCCGAAATATTGTTTCCTAAAATGCTTTATAAATGTGATGATAGTGTTGAATCTTATCTGTATATAATGTCGTGTAATTGTGTACTTGCACTAACCATTCGAATGCTAAACACTTAAATGGGGGAAATGCGTTTCATGCCTTTCAGGTATCAGGCGACCTGAGGAGCCAGCACGGGAGACGCATGCAAAGGATGGTCAAGCATGATTTTATAAGGCTCGAGTATGGGATGCTTTTTTTATTATATTCATGTTGCCTGTTGGATTCGATTGAGTAAACATTTTCTGTTTTTAAGGATATTGTTGAAGCCCCCTGCGTGGGCAATAGATTCATTTTACATTTTGTTTCCCTTTGTTCAAACCAAAATGTTTTGACCGAGGCCACGACCTTATTTACATTATTAAATGTTTTCATTACTGCTTTATTGTGAAATTATGTGAATGCTCTAGCCTGGTAGACTTTGATGAAGGTTCTACGGCGTGTATGTTGGGATTCGGTGCCTAAAATGAAGGCCCAGCGGAAGCGGTAAAATGAAAATTAATTCGATCCGAATCCCTATGAGGATCGATCGATCGAGATATGTATATATTAATATAAAACGAAGCACAAGAAGAAACGAGAAACATGCCCTTGTAGTCTGTTTATTAAATGGTGTTCTTCTATTGAGCAATCCCCCAAGCTTTAGTTGCTCTCCACGAATCCAATCCGCTCCAAGCTCTTGGATGATCCAACGCCGAAAGTACCGCGTCTCTACTTGCCATGTGCCGGATAAACGAACGGAATGACGATCACCTAATTAACCTCCAAGGTTACGGCTAGAATCGAATGACGAAGCTATCAAATGTGAATATCACACTCTAAGTGTATAACTCAAAAACTCTCAATATATGTCTTGAATTTTCTCCAAGAAAAACAAGAAGAAGTGAAAAAGAAGAAGAAGAAAAAGACTTTGAGAAAACAATTTTCTCTCTCTCTCTCTCTCTCTCTCTACCAATCTCACGGATGGAAAAACCAAAATGAACTGTGCGTCTAGGGACAAGTCTTTTTCATCATTCCTTATACACTTTTTAACCCACACCTACAACTCATCCACATGAGATATTCCCTACAAAATCATTGTCATCCATTATAAAATGGACACAAAAGACCAAGAAGGGAAGGTAGGTGGAAAGAAGGGGCGGCCATCATGAAGAAATCGGACGAGTTCGGTTCGTATCGGACTCCCGTGAGTCTAAACAGATAAACTCCAATTTCGTCCGCTATATTTATATCGATTAATTAATCTAATTAATTAATCATATCAAATAGAAAAAAAATATAATTAATTTCTCCAATAAAAAACTATATATACGAATTAAATTAATCACCCACTAATTTATTTAATTCCTTTGGCATTAAATTAATTGATCCAATAAATCAATTTAGACATCTAATGTCCCCAAAATTAGATATCCAATATCTAATATTCATAATGAGAGAATAAGCTCGATTCATTCCGTCGTCAATCCTATTGCGCGACTCGGTAGGTCCGTCTCAGTCAGCAATGGGAGGAACCAAAGAGTAGTAGCACCACCTAGCCAGCCTGGCGGCCTACACTGTACCCCAACTGAGAACGAATGATTGGGATCATTCAAGAACCATTATGTCGTGAATACCACTATACGTATAAACCATTCTTTCAAATGTCCCGATCAAGTTATAGGGTCACGGTCAGTCAAACCCTATCTGTATTTGACGCTATGCATGATTTAATGCAAATCGAGATCATCGAGATCTCGTGTATCCAATACAACTAGCTCCAATGCTTTGGCCAAAGACTTATGATCTCATCTGCCAATAACCGCATAGAACATGTAACTCGTTCACTAACAGGAGAAAGAATTCTATCTTGGTGTTCAGTAGGACCTGCTACTTGCCCGTCAAGGCACACGTCGAGGTTGACCCCGCCTTCCGGTTTACAGGGTCGAACTACTCAAATAAAAATCTTGACATCGCGAGCACATCCCTACTAAATCCTCAAGTCGAAGGTTCACGAATACCTATCACAACCTTTCGATTCCGTCATTGACTGTCCCAGAGTGAAATTCGTGTGTCAAATCGAGGGTAAGTTGGTTCGAGGATACTAATCCAATTAGCATACCTATAACGTGTGCTACCACTAACCATTAGTGTTCGACAGGCACTCTCCATATCAAAGAACACGTCATACAAGTCTTCACATAAACTTAACGCCCAGTCAAGTTTCATCGACTTGCGAACGATTAACTATTTGAGCTATAAACCTTTCCAGTGGTGACCCCCTTATCCAATAACGAGTGGAATGTTTTGCTCTCAAATATACGGACTAGTTTCTGTATATATATTTACGAGTTAGGAATGCCAGTAACTACCAGTAAATAAAGAAACATCCATTTGCCTTATGATAATGATTTACATAATAACAAGTACAATGCCCTCACTCAACATCCTCTGAGTGGCATTCGAGGGCATACTCCTAACAATCTCCCACTTGCACTCAATGCCACACACTATGGTATCTAATACCCATGTTCTTCAGATGACGCTCCAAGCTAATCTGAGGAAGTGGATTGGTCAGTGGATCAGCTACGTTGTCGGCCGAGTCTACTCTGTGCAGCACAATGTATCCCTTGCGAACAAATTCTCTTACGAGATGATATCTCCTCTCAATGTGTTTGGTACTGTTGTGAAACCTCGGCTCCTTGGCCTGTGCTACAGCGCTGTCATTATCGCAGTACATCGGAACAGGCAGCTCAGCACATGGTATCACTTGAAGTTCTCCAAGAAACTTTTTAATCCAGAACCCTTCCTTAGAAGCCTCCGAGGCTGCTTGATACTCAGTCTGACAGGTGGAATCAGCAGTCGTGCTTTGCTTGGCGCTACGCCAAGATACTGCTCCTCCATTAATAGTAAATATGTAGCCAGAAGTAGACATCGAATCATCCTTCTGTCCTTAGAGGTCCGAATCAGTTAATTCCACCACATTCAGTTCCCCACCGCCCTACATCAGAACCATATCTATAGTCCTTCTCAAGTACTTGAGAACGTTCTTTACGACAGTCGAATTTTCCGTACCTGGGTTTGCCTGAAACCTACTTACCACGCTCAAAGCATGCGCAATGTCAGGTCTTGTACACAACATAGCATACATAAGGCTACCAACGGCCAAAGCATATGGTATATTACTCATTTCTTTTCGTTGTTCCTCACTTTGAGGACACATCTTCAAGGAGAGTTTTATTCCATGTCGCATCGGAAGGAACCCTCTTTTAGAATCATCCATCGTAAATCACTTTAAGATCTTATCTATAGAGGGCTTGCGAAATACCTATCGTTCTCTTCGATCTATCCCGGTAGAGCCGAGTACCAATAATATAGGTTGCTACTCCCAAGTCTTTCATAGAGAAATTACTCGAAAGCCAAGATTTCACAGAACTGAGCATTCCCACATCATTTTCTATTAGTAGAATGTCATCTACATAGAGTACTAAGAATGCGATCTTGCTCCCACTAACCCTCTTGTATACACAAGGTTCATCTTCGTTTTGCACGAAGTCAAACTCTTTGATCGCCTTGTCAAAACGAAGGTTCCAACTACGAACACTTGCTTCAGTCCATAAATAGAATGCTGAAGTTTGCACACTTTCTGAATATAGACCTCGGACACAAAGCCTTTAGACTGCTCTATTTAGATTTCCTCCTCGAGGAATCCATTAAGGAAAATCGTCTTTACGTCCATTTGCCATATCTCATAATCGTGGTAAGCAGCTATAGCGAGCATCATACGAATAGACTTGATCATATCTATAGGCGAGAAGGTATTGTGGTAATCGATCTCTTCCTTTTGGGTATAACCCTTTGCCACAAGCCTAGCATTATAGGCGTCAACCTTGCCATCCCCATCTGTCTTCCTCTTGTAGATCCACTTGTTCCCAATAGGCACTATGCCCTCGGGGCTGTCTACTAGAGTCCATACCTGATTGACATGCATCGAGTCTATCTCAGCTTCCATAGCTTCACGCCATTTTGCGGAGTCTACATCCACCATCGCTTGGTCATAGGTCGTTGGGTCGGTCTCTTGGGTATCACTTGGAACCTCATGGAGACCCAGCTCCTCCAAGTGCACAAGGCCATACCTCTAAGGTAAATGAGACACCCTACTAGACCTATAAGGTGGTTGTACTTGTGTTTCAGAAGGTTCGGTTCCAATTTCTTGCACAGGTGTCTCCTGAGGAGTTTCATTGTATTCTTCCAAAGAAATACTTCTACCAAATCCGCCTTCCTGAATGAACTCATCTTCCAGGAAGTGTGGTTGTAAAGCAACAATGATCTTTCAATCTTCGGGCATGTAGAATAGATAACCCATCGTCCTAGATGGGAATCCAATGCAACGTCCCTTTACGGACCTTGCTTCTAACTTTTCCACCTTAGTCTTCTTAACATAGGCGGGACATCCCCAAATCCTAATGTGATTAAGACTTGGTTTCCTGCCTTCCCACATCTCATGTGAAGTTTTAGGAACGGATTTGGAAAGACATCTATTCAAGATATATGCAGCAGTCAGGAGTGCATACCCCCACAGGTAAATCGGTAAGTCAGTATAGCCCAGCATGGAACAGACCATGTTCAACAAGGTCCGGTTCCTTCTTTCTGACACACCATTTAAATGAGGAGTACTTGGAGGTGTTAGTTTTGATACTATTCCATGTTCCTTAAGGAACTCGTCAAACTTCATACTCATATACTCGCCACCTCGGTCCGACCGAAGTGCTTTGATATGATTTCCAGTTTGTTTCTCGACTAGGGCCTTAAATTCCTAGAATTTCTCAAAGGCCTCGGATTTATCTTTCATTAAGTATATATAACCATACCTAGTATGATCATCTGTAAACGTAATGAAATACTGATATCCATCATGTGCTGCTTCCAAAGCACCACATACGTCGGTATGGATTAATCCTAGTTTATCAGCAGCTCTTTCAAAAGTCCCTATGAAGGGGGACTTAGTCATTTTACCTATAAGGCAAGATTCACAATTAGGAAAGGGATCCGATCCCAATGGATCCCTAAGTCCATCCTTTTCCATTTTATAAACCTTGGTGTGAGCAACATGACCAAGTCTAGGATGCCATTTCAAAACTTGATTAATTTTATCGCTACCACGCTTCCTAGTCATAGTATTCACAACGACTTTGTTACTGATGTTTAGATAATACAGTCCATTTAACAATACATCAGTGCCCACTAGTTTATTTTTAAAATAAATTTTGCAGGAACCATCACCAATGAAAAATGAAAAGCCTTTCTGATCCATGACTGGAGTGGATACAATGTTTTTATGCCTCTTGGGCATAACAAGTACATCTTCTAGAGTCAGAACAAAATCGGATTCTAAGCCCAAAAGAAGTGATCTTATGTCGGTTGCCTCGACACTATGCCTGCTTCCGACAGTGATCATCACTTCCCCAGCTCTAAGCTTTCTACTTTGTTCTAGATCCTAATTCACGGTACAAATATGAGAACGAGCACCAGAATCCAGTATCCATGAAGTAGAAAATACAGTAGCAGAACAATTTGTTTCCAAAACTAAAAGTTCTATACCTGAAGTGCCATGAATAATTGGACAGTCTCTAGGCCAGTGGCCCAGCTCACCGCATTTGAGACAAGCGTCCTTCTTGCTCTTCGGAACCAACGGGGCTTGCCCTTACCCTTGAGGTCCTTGACTTGTGGTCCTTGACTTGTGGTCCTGTCCGCTTCTTGATCTTTTTCTTCTTATTCTTGGACCTCCGAGATCCAAAAGAAATCACAAGGGCAGACTCCTTCATTCGCAGAGTCTTCATCTGAGACTGAGCAGTTACCAGTTTGTTCATTAGCCCTGCTAAGTTGCATGCAATCTCATTGCAGTTGAAGTTCATAACAAACTGTGAGAAGGAATCAAGGAGAGACTGTAGGATAAGGTCGGTCTGAAGAGAACCATCCATCTTAAAATCAAGAGCCTCCAATCTCTCGATCATAGATATCATTTTGAGGATGTTCTCCCCAACCTTCTCACCTTCTTTCATCCTTGCACCGAACAGTTGCTTGTATATCTCATATCTAGTAGTTCGACTGTACTCACCATAAACCTCGGTTAAGTGAGATAGAATCTGCCTAGCAAAAGTCATTTTCTCATGAACTCTCTGAAACTCATTAGACATAGAAGCCATCATGTAAGCACGGACTTTTACGTCATCCTTAAACCACTTTTCGTGGTTTTCAATCTCTTCTTGATTGGCTCTTGTCCGCACTGGAGGCGCCGGAATGTCCGTCTCTAAGATGTATCCCAGTGCCTCTATACTGAGGACTGTCATCAGATAGCGGAGCCAATCCACAAAGTTAGGTCCGATCAAGGTGTTCTTTTCGAGTAGAATTGCGAGTGGGTTCATTGTCATATTGATAGTTATGTCTGCATTAAGTACGACAGATTAATTAGTGACTCGTTTAATTATGATCTGAGTATATAATTAAGGTCTTCTCTATTCTTGTTACCCAACTCCCACTATTTTTATCGGATCCGGAAGTATCGTTCACTCTACTTCATAGTGGTGATCGAGTTCTTTATAAATCTTAATAGAGGGCAACCGAACAGGTTTATAGTTTATTAATTTTCATAAAGTGGTGTCCAACACCAACCCATCTAATGGATGATTCTATCTTCTTTTTCACCTTGTTCACTCCCCTCACCCTATACGGTTTATATAGTTCGTGAACAAGTTATGTTTATACCATCAACGTAAATCAGTTTCACAATTGAATCTTATTCGGAAACCTATCAGGTTTCTAGGGATAAAATTTGCTCCAACCTAAGGCATCCAATGCGATTCCGGTAATTTATCCATTCTCCACGAACGACTACCCCAGTAACTCGGAAGCATAGCACATCCGGTTTGGATTTCAATTTCCCAAAAGCTCGATGGGGGGAAGGAAAACATTGAAACCTTATAAACTTAATAATTTGTCGTGGGAGAATTTTCGCGATTAATGTTACACTTTGCACATTAATTTATTTAAGTGCGTTTGTCGCATTCATATAATATGAATAAACATTCACAACCTAGATTCTACCAACATGTAGTTCATGGACCGTTCCTAGAATAAAAAAACTTCGTAATCTAATTACAATTCTTCGGTCTTGAATCTTCGTATTCTCGAATGGATCTTCCTCCGGTCTTCGTCATTACATATAAATTTTACATTTGAAAAATTAAATCCTAGATACAAATATTTCGAGTAAAATAAATAGGCTCAAAACGGCCTTTACAACCCAATCGAGTAAAACCGAACGACTCAAAACTAAGTCCATGAACCACATCCCCATTCAAAAGCATTCATCCAATAAATACTATATAAATGGATTAGCATAGAGATACATTGATCCAATCAACATATAAACAATAAATAGAATCGATCCAATCAATTCACACAACCAGCAATATGAAAAACATTCAAAATAATTCGGTCGTCAACAAGTATTCTAATCAATCAATACTTCCTTATAAAATGAAATACCATAAATCATTAATCATATTAAATCCAATTTAATACGCTTGAGATTAATTTTCTGGAATACACAAAAAATTGAGCCGGGACAAAACTTCCTACCGGATACGGCCCGTGCCGATTGGCACGGTCGGGTTGTTCCGGCATTCTACCGGCGTGGCACGACCCGTGCCGAATGGCACGGTCGGGTTACCCCGACAGTCTCCGAGACTGGCCTGCCTGGCACGACCCGTGCTGAATGGCACGGTCGAGTTACCCCGACAGTCTTCGAGACTGGCCTGCCTGGCACGGCTCGTGTCAATCGACACGGTCGGGTCACCCCGGCAATTTCCTACCCCTCGTCCGAAAAGTCATCCAACGACGATTCGGGGCTAGATTTTCGACCGGATATCCAATATCAATATTTTCCAACTTTCATATCTACAATATAAATCACATTTCCCAGAAATTAAAGATTTATATTTAGACATAAACTTACGAAAAATACAACTACAATGAACGAAAAACATACACCACGATTATGACTATAAATGATTCCAAATCATTCACCATCCAATCAAGCATTCTAAATGCCAGTATCGTATATACGATCGCATGACCTATGCTCCAATAGCACTGTTGGGATTCGGTGCCTAAAATGAAGGCCCAGCGGAAGCGGTAAAATGAAAATTAATTCGATCCGAATCCCTATGAGGATCGATCGATCTAGGTATATATTGATATAAAATGAAGCACAAGAAGATACGAGAAAGAATACCCTTGTAGTGCGTTGATTAAATGGTGTTCTTCTCTTGAGGTATCCCCCAAGCTTTAGTTGCTCTCCACGAATCCAATCCGCTCCAAGCTCTTGGATGATCCAATGCCGAAAGTACCGCGTCTCTACTTGCCACGTGCCGGAGAAACGAACGGAATGACGATCTCCTAATTAACCTCCAAGGTTATGGCTAGAATCACATGACGAAGCTATCAAATGCGAATATTATACTCTAAGTGTATAACTCACAAACTATCAACATATGTCTTGAATTTTTTCCAAGAAAAACAAGAAGAAGTGAATAAGAAGAAGAAGACTTTGAGAAAAAATTCTCTCTCTCTCTCTCTCTCTCTCTCTCTCTCTCTCTCTATTCCAATCTCACGGAAGGAAAAACCAAAATGAAGTGTGTGTCTAGAGACGAGTCTTCTTCATCATTCTTTATACACTTTTTAACCCACACCTACAACTCATCCACAGGAGATATTCCCTACAAAGTCATTGTCATCCATTATAAAGTGGACACAAAAGACCAAGAGGTGAAGGTAGGTGGAAAGGGGGGGTGGCCATCATGAAGAAATCGGATGAGTTCGGTTCGTATCGGACTCCCGTGAGTCCAAACAGATAAACTCCAATTTCATTTCGATGTATTTATATCAATTGATTAATCAAATTATGTAATCATATCAAAGACAAAATATTATAATTAATTTCTCCAAGAAAAAATTATATCTACGAATTAAATTAATCATCCAGTAATTTATTTAATTCATTTGGCCATAAATTAATTTATTCAATAAATCAATTTAGACATCCAATGTCCCCAAAATTAGATATCCAATATCTAATATTCATAATGAGAGAATAAGCTCGATTCATTCCATCGTCAATCCTATTGCGTGACTCCATAGGTCCGTCTCAGACAGCAATGGGAGGAACCAAAGAGTAGTAGCACCACCTAGCCAGCCCGGCGACCTACACTGTACCCCAACTGAGAACGATTAATTGGGATCATTCAATAACCATTCTGTCGTGAATACCAGTATACGTATAAACCATTCTTTCAAATGTCCCGATCAAGTTATAGGGTCACGATCAGTTAAACCCTATCTGTACTTGACGATATGCATGAGTTAATGCAAATTGAGATCATCTAGCTCTTGTGTATCCAATACAACTATCTCCAATGCTTTGGCCAAAGAATCTACCAATAACTACATAGAACATGTAACCCGTTCACTAACAGGAGAAAGAATTCTATCTTGTTATTCTGTAGGACCTGCTACTTACCCGTCAAGACGCACGTCGAGGTTCACCCCCGCCATCCAGTTTACAGGGTCGAACTACTCTAATGAAAATCTTTACATCACAAGCACATCCCTACTAAATCCTCAAGTCTAAGGTTCACGAATACCTATCTCAACCTTTCAATTTCGTTATTCACTTTCCCGGAGTGAAATCCGTGTGACGAATCGAGGTTGAGTCAGTTCGAGTATACTAATCCAATTAGCATACCTATAACGTGTGCTCCCGCTAACCATTAGTGTTCGACAGGCACTCTCCATGTCAAAGAACACGTCATACAAGTCTTCACATAAACTTAACGCCCAGTCAAGTTTCATCGAATTGCGAATGATTAAGTATTTGATCTATAAACCTTACTAGTGCCGACCCCTTATCCAATAAGGAGTGGAATGTTTTGCTCTCAAATACACGGACTAGTTTCTCTCTCTCTCTCTCTCTCTCTATATATATATATATATATATAAATATATATATATATATATATACGAGTTATGAATGCCAGTAAATACCAGTAAATAAAGAAACATCCATTTGCCTTATGACAATGAATTACATAATAATAAGTACAATGCCCTCACTCAACATCCTCTGAGTGGCAGAGGACATACTCCTAAGTCCTAACAGTGTAATGAGCCTTATGAGAATGAGGGTGTTACATTTATGGTATCAGAGACTTAGGTTGTGAATAACTAGGCTGTCGGTCAATTTGGGTCTGTAGTTGCGTCCTAAGATTCAGTTATTGAGCCTAACATCATCGTGCTACCATCTCTTCATGCTACCCACGACTGTACATCTCCTCAAATTATTACGCTTCTGTATTACTTTTCTTATGTGAATTGGAATTGTGAGTTGGGGTACCGACGATGTAAATTGTGAACTACATTGATCTTGTCTCTTTTCAATTCTTATTCTTCAGTATGTTGAGAGGTCGTGGTACATCATCTCGGGGATGCGGCCAAGGCCGTGGTCGTGGTGCTGATGCCGAGGGAGTTCCGCCTTCCCAGTCATTCGAAGATTCGGCTTCACATTCAGTGCCGAATACTATGCCCTTGAGTTCTGGCAGACAGCAGGACTTTTCAGTTATCCAGGGCCAACCGTCAGGTAATAATACCGACGCAGGAGCTACTGCTATACTTCAGCAGTTGGTAGCTCAATTGGCTCAGATAGCTCAATGTGGGCACCAGAATCCGCCCCTGACTGTGGAGGACAAAGCCATCACATGGCTTCAGAAAGTGACAAAGATGCACCCCTTGGGTTGGGAGAATTAGCTCTTTCAGTTGGGAAGAACTTTCGATGCCGTAGCTTGCCAAGACGACAGGAGGGTACCTATTGCTCAGTACCTCCTGGATAAGGAAGCTGCAGAATGGTGGGAGTCAGTAGCACCCAAAGACTGTGTAGCCACCTGGGATGAGTTTAAGACCGCAATGGAGGCGGAATATTGTCCACCGCCGGTTCGAGAGTGCAGAATCATCGAGTTCTTTACAGCTTGGCCGCAAGACGTATCAATATCCCAGGCCATCATAACCTATAATCAGCAGTTGGGCTATGTGAAGGATCAAGTGAAAACTGAGGCCGATAAGATCCGTTATTTTAATATGTGCATGAAGTCGCGTATCAGACATAGCATGGCACCACTCAGGTGCACTACGTTGAAAGAATACCAAGATCATACTTTACGATTGAGATGGCAGTTTTGGAGTTAGAGTCTGGTTCCGAGGCTAAAAAACAGAAGACTACTAGCAATTTCTCAGCCACTAAGGATGGTCGGTTTTCTAAGTCGTAATCTGCTCCCACATAGGGCAGAAGGTCATTTAACCAAGCTGGAGGCTTTCATGGTAACCGTTCGGTTCAGTCTACCATACCTAGTGGCAGAGTTTGTTTTAATTGCAGTCAAAGTGAGCATGTAGTGAAGGACTACCCATTTCCGTTGGTTAATTGTTATTCATGCAGGCAGAATGGGCATCGTGCAGCTCATTGTGAAAGGGCTAGCAGAGCAACTAGAGCCCCGACAGCCAATAAAGCACAGAAGGAGCTTAGTGTCGGTCCGAAGACCCCATCTGCTCAGACCCCTCAGAGTTCGGGCCGTGGTAGGGGTCGAGGTCAGCCGTACCGCCGTGCAGTGTCAAATTCGGGATCAGTTGTAACACCCCCAGAGTCCACCAGGACTATTACACGTCGTAGACCCTTTTTCCACAAGGATCTACCAGGCTAACCACCACGATACGAACAACGTTTGACCGGTTGAGGCCAAACAACTTACTAAGAGGAATCGATAAGGTCAAATATTAAATTACACTGACCGATGAGGTCTCACGGCTAAATCAATCCCAAAATAAACTCATTACTATACATACCCGCGCACGGGTCAAAATACAATACCATGGATGACAGAATTTAGCTCGACAATTCACTAACGTTAACTGACTCTTAACTCTTGATTAGTATCGCAGCTTCATCCTCTTCTATGTCATCCCTGTGGTTGCTCCAACGAACTATGCATACCTGAAATGCATAAGATGCATTTCCCCCATTTAAGGGGTTAGCATTTGAATGGCTAGTACAAGTATTCAGGCCATACAACATATATCACGCAAATATCAGTTATATAAAAATAACGACAACCATGGAAGAAGTTCCCGAGAGGTTTTCTAGGTTCAAAGTACAACCTAAAAAAAATAATATATCTACTCGGGAGTTTTTAAAAAAAAACGACAGAAAGTCTTTTCGGACATCAAGTCCATGATTATAAAACCTATTTCGAAAATATGGGGGTCTCGGCCCAAATCTCGTTTATGTAACAAATATTTTTATAATTAGGAAATCTTTATGGACGTCAAGTCCTTAGTTGAAAAATTATTTCAAGACAAATGGGTCTCGGCCCGAAGTCATTTTTCGCAAAACAACATTTACACAACGGTTGGGATCTCAACCCAAAATCTCTTCAAACCATAGTACACGAAAAAACTAACAAGGTCCGTTTTCCAACACCAAAACCTCCAAACTAAGGAACTAAACACATACGACACATATTCTAGCCATTCTAGCCAAGTACCAAGACCCTATATATAATATATCTCAACATCGAGGATAAATGTTGTGATATTCCGGACATATCACAATTACTGGAAACATCAACATCAATCTCACAAAAACCACACTTGGTAACCCATGGCCGTGCCCCTTAGCATCGACTCCCAGAGGTCCCTTCGAACTGTCCCCAGGTGGGAAACCGCTTCCGCAGTCGTGCCACTTAGCATCGACCCCCAGAGGTTCCGTCGAACCGTCCCCAGGTGGAAGAACAACTCACACACTAGTATTCACAACTTTCACAATTTCCAAACGTTGAATATAATGTATATAGTTATGGCACTAGCTATAATGTCCACTTACTAACACATAACTACGACCGAGGCTAACACGACTACAACTACTCCTAGTATACGCCAACACTACAAAGGTACCCACAAGCAACACATTCAACCCTTAACATATTCCAAGATCAACAACACGGCCGACCCGACTCCACAGCAACCTAACTATCCTAGACGCATCACTACCCATCAACACTTACACAAACCACTCAAATCATCTAAACCAACTCGATTCCATTGTACGCAAACAATATATATATATATATATAAACCATCATACACACTTTACATAATATCAATTCACGAGATATAAGTCGTATAGACAAGAGCACTTGCCTCGATAATTGATGCCGAAAGCTCTAACGAACACGGCTCACCCGATCGATCCATTGAAATCCCAACCTTTATTATAAATACATAACAGCCAATTTTATATAAGGGTTCAATTTAATATCTTATAATTTCAAAGTAATTAGTCAGCTAATATATTACCTCAATCGCACTCCTCAATTAATTGATCGGATCAAACGACCAACGATAATCAACCTGGATCCACAACCCAATTATTGCTCCAACCACAAACTCCGAACACGGACTCATTCCGTGGTTTAATTACACCAATCCGCATAGTGACCAAATTACCACCATCTCCATCTATGTCTACGTCTTCCCCGTTCACAATCCCAACACGACCAGATACACACACATACAATATACGCACAAACATTCATATTTACTCGCATATATACGTATAGAATATATATATATATATATATATATATAGCGCACACACACAAACCATACTTGCACACACACCTGCATACACCTATAAATATAATATATATACACACAACATATTTATATATATATACATGTATATACAGCACACATACACACATATAACATACACACACACGGAAACACATACACACACACAGGGACACAACAACACACACAAACATGCATAAACACACACATATACTTACAAACACCCATATATATGTACCTTCTTGCAAAACACACATATACATCATGAATCTCACTGCCGGAGTCAACTTCTGGTCACCTGACTCCGGCAATCCACGGTCGGACCTCGCCTATCTCTATTTTCGGCCGCTTAGTCCCCGTCGTACTCAACGGAATCCACCCAAAACTGCCAGAATCTCGAGATATGCTACTCAGAAACCCAATCTAAATTTCTACTCATAGATCATCACCTCAATTATCTAAAAACTCCAACCTAAACTCAGAATATGGCCTCCTACCAGTTCCTCCACCTCGCCGCCTTCGTCACTGGCGGTCCTTCCAAAAATTCCTACTTGCTCCGGCTTGAAACGAAACTCACCACCAGAATTAAGCCACCCGACCTACCTTCTTCTCAACCCATCGTCGCCTCCCCCACATCGCCGGAACGACGGAACCACCTGGACCACCGTGCTCCGGCCAGCTTGTCTCTCATCCGAACCCAAAATCCGGACCGTGATCCAACATCCAAACCGCTGCACCGCTGGCTACCGATGTTCTCCCGTCAGTTGTTGGGAAGGGGTAAAGGAGATAATGATGTGGGTGGTTTCTTTTTTTTGTTTGGTTAGTGGGGGGTTAGGTAAATATGTAGAGAGAGAGAGACAGAGAGAGAGGAATGTGAGGAGAGAAGAGAGATAAAAGAGAGCTGAAAATAAACCTCAATTTGGTATTATTTAATCAACTCAATGATTATTTAAAATGGATAGTGGGATATAACTGTTGTGTCACGATTTATTCATCCCGACAGGCGATCGACTATAAGGCCGAAAGACCAAGTCAACTCTAGTCAAACTATGGCTAGCTCGCCTAATCGAGGATATCAGACCACCATCAGGTACCCAGCGATCGACTCCCAAGGCGATCGCCCTTCGGCATCTGGCGATCGACTCTAGGGTCCGGCTAAGGACGGTCGACCTGCGCCCCGAGCAGAGATGATCGCCCGTCAAAGCTATCAAGGATTGGATCTCAGAAAAGCACCCACGTGCAGATCCACAAAAGGCGCTGGCATACGAGATCTTCGCTGACAGACAAGATCTTCTGCTGACAGACAAGACCTTTGACCACAGCCTGTCACCTACCTCACCTACCGGCAGGCGCGCCGAAAGTTGTCAGTGGGACCGCCCGTGACAGCAGCTCAGGACGCGTGTAAGCTCCCCATTGGACCGTACAGTTGACTGCCAGCAACTCCTGTAGACTTTGAGGGGACAGGCCCATGTGCTAAAAGACAATCGCCCGATTATTATAATGCAGAAAAGGCGATCGCCCGGCGTATCCAAGCCCTATAAATAGAGAACCTCCTCCTACTGGAAAAAGGTTCCGAATTCATTTTACTTACGTTCAGAATTCATTTCAACCACAACAGAAATACAGTAGAACACACATATCATCAAGCTCCCGGCTTTCTCACCAGAATCCATCTCAGGACTTCTCTCTCCAAATCTCTCGTCCAGAAGACGATCGACAGAAGCAGCAAGTCTCCACTAGACAGATTCCAAGGGATTCATAAGCCCAGGAGCCCAAGCATCCAGCTAAATACTCGCCGTGAGAGACCGTCGATCTCTCTCCGCCGCGACTGTTCATCTCCTTTGTTACAAGAACTCACAGAGCATCAAATCTGGTTCTTCCGGCAATCTACACGCTCACTAGCTAAGATAACAAGAATCTTTACACTCATTGTAATTGAATTCTTACATTAGTACTTGTATCCCCGAATATCAGTATTAATAATATCTCGCGAGAGCATTCAAGCCCGGGACTAACAACCCCGGCAAATCTTGTGTTATTTATCTTTCTCACGGAAGTGCTCTTGCATTTGTTTGCTATCTCATCCATTCCAGCAATATCTATCTCCGGATAATATTTTGGGTAGCAACAATTGGCGCTAGAGGAAGGGCGTATCTAACCCTCAAACTTTTATTTCTACCGTCCCAAAGAACACTCACTGTTCTCGGGGCATATACTTGAAGTGACACTCACTGCACTTCAAAGAAAACCTTCAGAATCATGACATCCGCCGGTACATCGAAGAAAGCCGCTCTCCCAACCGCCGGACACCATATCCCGGTCTAGTCCGAACACCAGCCGACGACAGGGGGAAGCCGCAGCAACGCGAGACTCTCGATCCCGCACCTGATGGATGGCCCCAACCTCTCACTCGACCAGTTCCAAACCGAGGAACAGATCGAGGAGGCTATGGCCATCCTAGAGGAGCGAAGGAGAGCATGTGCGTCGCCTGCAATAACTCCCTCGATCATCCGCCGCGTGGGAAAATGGAAATTCAGCGGGCTACTGAACGAGCGATCGTCAAAAAGCCCCAGTTCGCGAGGAAAGGCTCTCGCACGACCGGACGGATCCATATTCGATCGCTTGGGGCGCGATCCATCCTGGCAACCGGGGCATTCTGTTTCCAACCTTGAAAAGATGGAATCCGAATCCGTCACCAGGAGTTCGGCCTACCCACCTCACAACCGAACGCAGGTCAGCCATATGACTCCCGCCCCGATCGCCAGGGGATCAGTACTCAATCGCCTCGGCTCCCGCTCCGAGCGCCGAGCCGCTAGCAGTCAGGCCACGGCGATGGCCGCCATACAACGCCAGCTCGACGAGATGAAAGCACTCTTGGACACTGGGGCAAGCGCCAGCAAAAAGATCGCCGGTCCGACCGAGCCACTCGCGGTCCACATCGAGCTTGCCCCGATACAACCAACGATCGCTCCTCCCAAAACACCTCTATATGAGGGGAGATCGGACCCCGAAACCCACCTGAGTAAATTCTGAATCTACATGACTGGGTGTGGGGCATCTGATGCAACCAAGTGCCGGATCTTCCCGTTAACATTGGGCGAGCTGGCCCATAGGTGGTACGTCTCACTACCACCACGATCAATCACCTCTTTTAAGAAACTGGCGAATGACTTCACGTCATACTTCGCCAGCAAGGTCGCCAGACCAGAAGGCCCCCACCGCATGATAAAAATCAAGCAGGGGAAGGACGAAACCGATGCAGATTACATCGACCGGGTAGACGAAATCATCCTCGCCGGCGAACCGGTCAGTGACGAGCTCGCTCTCTATTCGGTCATGGGGGGATTTCACGGACACTCTCCCATGTTTAGACATCTCTCCAAGGATATTCCCCCAACTTTCGCGATCTTCCGCGCTAAAGCTGCCAACTTTCTGGCCAGGCAAAGGCTACTCACCCTCCGCTTAGGCGAGGAAACGCCACCTCCTGTCCAGAAGATAGTGATCGCCAAAGCAAAGAAGGCGATCGCCAAGCCGCCCGGAGATTTCAAGGCTTTTGAGGACATGGAAGTCCATCTCCTCCACACGTTCAACCGAACTCTGGCACATATTTTCTATGCCATCAAGGGGCACGAAGAGCTCAAAAAGCCAAAGGCGATAAGGGACCACGGTCACCTGGACAACAAACAATATTGGGCCTACCATAAGAGTCCCGGCCATAGCACCAACCAATGCCGCGACCTCCTCAAACAGCTCTGGAGATTGTTCGAGGAAGGCAAGTTGGACAGCTTATTGGTTTAGCCAAAGCCCCTACCAATCTCTACACACGATCGTCCGAGTCGAACACAAAACAGGCTGGGAAGCTCATACGAGCCGACCCCTGGATCAACCTCGGCGACCGTCTCTACATGCTTAAATCAAGAAAAGGAGACCTCAGAAGTCTCCCCGATCTCCTTCCATATTTAAGAAACTGGAGGACTCGATCGCCATCTACAGTTCACCGTCTAACATGATGAGCTGAGACACGAGATCGCCTCCCCCGCACAACGTACACCATCGAAGGTCGGCATCTACATGACGATCCAAGGTGGAAGAGTGCAGCCATGGTCCTGGTGGTCGATGGAACCGACTGCTTAGGCCCTGCAAGGTCCCTTTGGGCCAAGATCGCCCGCCCTTCGTTTAAATACGAGGCCGGCGTAGTCTGAGGGCCCTCCAAAATTAATCAGTGGACACGATCGCTCGCCCTCAAAGGTTCATCATCTAACATGGTGAACCCGGACAATGCGACGTGCCACAACCCCCGTCTCAACGTACACCGTCGAGGTTCGCCATCTTCATGGTGGGCCGAGGTGGAAGCAGAGCTAAACAAGCCGCGGGCGTGGAGTTGAATCATCCGACGCTGCCCCGCGCAAGGACTCCTCTAGACCGAGACCGCACGCCCTTCGTTTAAATACGAGGCGAGGCGCAGCCTAACAGAGGACCCTTATAATAAAGTGAGTCACGAGACACTCAATGTCTTCGCGCATCAAGACATGATCAAGGAGTCGGTCCATCGAATTCCGCGATCGTGCACGGTTCCTCAAGACGGACGACCGTCCCCGAGGATTCGACAAAGTTGAAGACCGCTCACTCAACAAATTATTTTCATCCCCTTACTTCCGCTAAGTGAATAAAAACAAGGGGCAATAAGAGTGCGGACTACCTATACGACGATCGTCGCTATTTAACCACATACGGAGATCGTCATTTTTTCAGATGTAGTGCGGCGATCGAATTTGTTGTAAAAAGTTGTCTTTATGAGTTTATCAATTCATTCGAAACTACCCTCGCAACAATCTCTCCTCGCACATTTGTACAAAGTCAAACAAAGACTCAAAAATAACAATCATTCAAGTAATCGAAGATAATCAAACATTCAGTTTATTGCTTGAGAAGATCAAAGTACATGGTCGCCCGAAGACCTAAGTTCTACAAAAGAAAGCTACAAAACTACAAGGAAGTAAGCTAAAAACGTCAAAAATGAAGCGCCTCAGGCCCCTGCCTGGCCTTCGCCATCAGCATTCGGCGCGGTCCCCTCATCTTCCGGAGCGTCGGGATGAGCAAGATTGGCCGGAGACGGATACCAGCTCAAATCCACGCCGATATCCGCAAGATCCAAGATCGGCAAGGAGAAAGCTGAATGGAGAGGATGCTCCAACGCATACGCCTTGAAGTTATCGGCAAGAGGCCCGACCTCCAAACCTCCCTTCTTAGCCGCTCGGATCGAGTCGGCGAACGCCAAATAATAGGCGAACTCGCTGACATACTCCAAGTTTTGGAAGGGATCGGCCTTGGTCGCCTCAACCTCTCCTTTCAGCTCCGCCATCGCCTGTTGCGACCCCTGGAGCTCAGCCTCCCTCGCAGCAACTTTTTCCCTCGCCTCCGTCAGCTCGCTAGTCAACCGAGCGATCGTCACCTTCTGGCGATCGGCCTCCTCTTCAGCAACCTTCTGCGCCTGGACGGCATTCTGCATCTGGTCCCGAAATCAGTCAACCGCAAGACGATATTGCTCAGTTTCCTTCTTCTCCAGCTCAAGCTCATGGCTCGCCCGCTTAGCCGCCTCTAGAGAGTCCTTCTCCATCGCCGCGATCTTATCAGCAAACTCGGCGTTCTCTTGCCGAGCCGCCTCGAGATCCGCCTGCAGGCGAATAGTGGAAGGCCGCCCCTCAAACTCCTGAGTAGCCTGGACAGCCATGGTCGCCGTCTAAATAGAAAGGGCGAGAACAGCGTGCATCGAACTCACCGATCGCTGTCGAGCGAACGCATCCAGATCAGTCGTCCATGCCTTCGGCAGAGCAGAAGCAGCCTTGCTAACGTATGGAGGAATGTCGCAGGAATGGCGAGGAGATCGGCTCGCTAGGAAATCCACGACCATCGGCGGGCAAGACGGATCTGCGCGACGGATCCTGCATCAAAACAACAAAGTTAATACAACTCCTACGCAGATGCAATTTTCAACACAAAAATGTTATCTACCTCTCAGCCTTCTCGGGATCCCGACCGAAAAACGGTTTCCCTCGAGGGGTCTCAGCATCCGCGATCTCCATCTCCCGCATAAAAGCCGCAGAGGGCGGCTCACTCTCCGGAGCAACGATGGTGATCGGAGGAGCGACGATCGGCACTTCATCGTCCGGGGCAGGAACCGAAGTTTCTTCCGGCCTCGGCCTCTTGCGATTCGCTCGACGCCCCTCCTCCGGAACTTCCTCCTCAGCCACGACCGGCTCCACGCGAGGCTCCGCCTCCGGAACTATAGGCAACGCAACGGGTGGGGCCCGAGACGACCTCTTATGGCGAAGACGGCCTAGAACTCCTGGGTTCGACATGACGATCTCCGTCGGAGGCTCCAAAAAGTGAGGAAAGCGAACCTCTGCAGTTAAGACAATCGATCAACAGTCAGATACTGTCCTCAAGTAAGGCGATCGCCTAAGAAAGTGAAGGTCGCAGAAACTCATACCTGGCACCGAGAGATGTCTCCGGAAACGGAATAGTCGAGCCGAAAACCAACGACTCTCCTTATTGATCCGAGTGGCGTCAAGCTCGTCGTCCGACAAGCTCCTTATCTGCTCCCAGACCACGAGAAAGTCAAAAGGCAGCTCCTCGATCGCCGGAATGTGAAAACCTGCAAAGCCGAAATCAAATTAGATCAGTCCAAAACGCATCCGAACGAAGGGAGAGTCTAAACCCTTACCGGGATTCCTCTCCCGAAACTCAGTGGGGATCTCCAGCTCGCCCGTAGGATTGTCGCTCGCCGAAGCTCTCCACTTGCCGGCAACCCAGAACCACTTCATCTGATCACCCCGCATCTTATTCGGGACTCCGTGAATCACCCGACCGGATCGGCCCTGAATATGGTAACCGCCGACCAACCCTTTATGAGCTGTCAGTTTGAACAAATGGTTCATCTCCAACGGCGATGGGAGGCGGTACAGGCGGTGACCGCCGAAAAGGGTGAGAGTGCAGTTAATTTGGAGCCAGGCGTTCGGCGTCAGCTGAAGTGGCGCCACATTCCAAGCGGCCAACAGGTGGGAGACAGCAAAGGATAGAGGGAAGCGCAGCCCGGCCTCCATAATCGCCTCATTCACGGAGACCATACCCATCGGAGGCTGGTCGGCTCGTTTGTTCTCCGCCGGCGCAAACATGTCCACATCTGAAGGAACATGGAATCTTGTCCTCCAGACGGCCAGATCTTTCCTGGTCGTCGAACTCCGTATTTGGCCAAGCGACCACAACGATCGCTGCACAGCACGGTACTGCGACCTTTTGGGAAGCACATAGGGGTAGGCGACCGAGTATCCCCGGAAATCAAATCTCGGAGTACGACCGGCCAACTTCTCCATTATTTCAGCAAAGGCCTTATAGGCCCGACCAAAAGCGCTATGTTGCTCCCAGTAAGCCCTGATCGCCAGATTTCTCTCAATCTGCGATCGTCTTTCTTCAGCATCCGACTCCTTAGCAACATCGGCCTCATTGAATAAAGCCTCGACTTCACCAGGGTCGATTCCGGCCCGAATAGATTCAGCCGCCGTCTCCAGGTGGAAGACGGAAGAAGTTTCTCCCTGACGATCGATGTCCGTGGCGTACCAGTACCGCTCCAAATGATGACGAGGTTCCGGCCATTCTCAGAGATACAAAAGGAGAAAAGGATTTTTCTTACCCGAAAGTGAAATCGAACGACGATCGGCACTAAAATCTTCAGAAAATTCGGCAACAAGTCCTTCTTTCTCCAATAAGTACGTGTAAGCATGAAACTGCAGCACCGCGCCCCTTTTATAGGAGAAGGCAGGGACTCGTTTGCAATAAGGGAAAGCCTCAGGGGTCGGATCTCAAACGACGCATTAATTGACCCCCTCGAGACCCGCGTACGCGTCTTTTCAAGGACGCATCAGCCGAGGAGTCATTAATGACCGTTGGCATCCTCCAATAGAAGCCTGACACGTGCGCGGAGACTTTTCCACGCCCATTGCTTTTTCAGCGATTCGGCCAACCAGTCGTCCGAACCCAGAGTATATCGGTTCAAAGACGATCGCGATTGATTAAACGCAAAGTCGCTCGTCAAAAGTTCAGCCATCGCCAAGAGAGCCACCTCACCCCACGTTTCCAACGTATGAGCGAGCCGGGGGGCAATTGTTGTGTCACGATTTATTCATCCCGACAGGCGATCGACTATAAGGCCGAGCGACCAAGTCAACTCCAGTCAAACTATGGCTAGCTCGCCTAATCGAGGATATCAGACCACCATCAGGTACCCAGCGATCGACTCCCAAGGCGATCGCCCTTCGGCATCTGGCGATCGACTCTAGGGTCTGGCTAAGGACGGTCGACCTGCGCCCCGAGCAGAGATGATCGCCCGTCAAAGCTATCAAGGACTGGATCTCAGAAAAGCACCCACGTGCAGATCCACAAAAGGCGCTGGCATACGAGATCTTCGCTGACAGACAAGATCTTCTGCTGACAGACAAGACCTTTGACCACAGCCTGTCACCTACCTCACCTACCGGCAGGCGCGCCGAAAGTTGTCAGTGGGACCGCCCGTGACAGCAGCTCAGGACGCGTGTAAGCTCCCCATTGGACCGTACAGTTGACTGCCAGCAACTCCTGCAGACTTTGAGGGGACAGGCCCATGTGCTAAAAGACGATCGCCCGATTATTATAATGCAGAAAAGGCGATCGCCCGGCGTATCCAAGCCCTATAAATAGAGAACCTCCTCCTACTGGAAAAAGGTTCCGAATTCATTTGACTTACGTTCAGAATTCATTTCAACCACAACAGAAATACAGTATAACACACATATCATCAAGCTCCCGGCTTTCTCACCGGAATCCATCTCAGGACTTCTCTCTCCAAATCTCTCGTCCAGAAGACGATCGGCAGAAGCAGCAAGTCTCCACTAGACAGATTCCAAGGGATTCATAAGCCCAGGAGCCCAAGCATCCAGCTAAATACTCGCCGTGAGAGACCGTCGATCTCTCTCCGCCGCGACTGTTCATCTCCTTTGTTACAAGAACTCACAGAGCATCAAATCTGGTTCTTCCGGCAATCTACACGCTCACTAGCTAAGATAACAAGAATCTTTACACTCATTGTAATTGAATTCTTACATTAGTACTCGTATCCCCGAATATCAGTATTAATAATATCTCGCGAGAGCATTCAAGCCCGGGACTAACAACCCCGGCAAATCTTGTGTTATTTATCTTTCTCACGGAAGTGCTCTTGCATTTGCTTGCTATCCCATCCATTCCAGCAATATCTATCTCCGGATAATATTTTGGGTAGCAACAATAACATCAAATCATGTCTTATTCAATTAAAAATGGATGAATCACGGATCTATTATTCAGCCTTCTAACTCGATTATCCGATTAATCCATACTGCATCCGATAACATCGATAACTCACTAATATTCGAGTCTAATATCAAGAGAATCCGCGTAATTATTAAATTATCAGCTAATAAAATAACATAAAAATAAATAAATAAAAATTATATCGTCAAAATTCGAATTTAAAATTCCCGGATATTATATTCTATCTCACTTAAAATAAGTTTCATCCCCCATCTCACTATAACGTCACTACAATTATGTATACGAACCATTAAGCAATATTGGCAATCTCATGCTTTGATCGACACGATGTGACATACTCGAGAGTGGCAACTATGCAGTAGCAAAATATATCTCGGCTCCTAGGTAACTTAATATGATGAATTGCAATCCCAAGTATCACAGGATCATGCGCAGTTTTTAGTATGGTGGGTCACGATCCCACGGTATTATGATACCCCAGGTAGCTATATCAAAACTATAAACCATAGATCCCAAACGCCTCATTTGAGCCCACGACCCAAAACTACCCAATGAGGATTACAACACGACTAATATCTCACGCAACTTTATCTCACACGCAATCATCTCAGTTCCGACTAGTCTCTCGTTTACGCATTAAACTACGCTACACACATACTGCATCTTAGCATGCACTAAGCCTACAGTTAGCGTGCATTAACGAAACTATAATAACCAAGGGTTCTGTCCGGTTTCATTAGCGTGCGCCAATGATGAAATCGGTATGCACTAATTGACTCCCCACAGAAGTTTTTCAAATTCGAACTACAAATTTTGAGCCGAGTAAGATTTTTCATAAAGGTTTTTTTTGGTGTGAAAGATTTTACAATCGTTTACTCAAGTTATTTGAAAATAGAATCAATCGACAAAAAATCACTTTCAAAAATCCTTTTTAAATATGACAAAGGATTAACGACGGTGATATTTTATAAAATATCGAAAATACTTCAAACATATCCTTCATATGCCATCGCAAGGTTTCTATGAAAGTGCACAATCACTTTGTCAAAAACTCAAAACGTTTTTAATTAAAAACAATGTATATGCTAAGTCACTACTTATGCACACCGACAAAATATTTTTAGAATTCAATTTTCTTACAGGCATATCTATGTTTATAAAATTCTTCAAAAAGTCATTTGCAAGTACGCCAAAGGGCAAAGTCGGTAATATTTTTTAGTAATTTAAATACTCTCCAAATATCTATTTTCTGAGTGTCGTCATAAAAATAAAATGCAAAGCCCAGATTGCAGAAGTCAACAATTTCAAAACATACGTTAAGTCACCGCTTACACGTACTAATAAAATAGTTACGACAACTTTCCAATTTAACTTAGATTGCAAAATACTTGTAAGTCATTTAAAAATACACATGTAGCGGATATAGCTAACGATGAAAGTACATTTAGGTAGCAAGAAACAATCCATCAACTCTTTTAATTGAAAATATACGATCGGCTTGTCCAAAATTTCAGAAAATTTTCAAAAAAATTCACACTAAGAGTCATTTAACCGTACTAGTATAATGTTTTAGAAGATCTAATTTTTCACAACATACTCGAGTCTATGAAATTTTCAGAAATATTTTCAAATACATGCGCAGCCAACAAAATTATCAATATGAACACGTTTGTAGAAATTAGAAACAATTAGTCAAACATATATGGTTCCAAAATAGTGCCCATATAGCATTCAAATCATCATGCTAACCGATACCGCTCATGAATATAATCTTAAATTCAAACATACATCGAAACCATATGTTAGTGTTTCCGCTCTGCCGTTAATACGACTCCTGGAACACATTAATGTCCAGAAATTTCCACAACACATTGTACCAATCAAAGATCAATCTACCACTATATCTCAATTGCTACACACGTAATATACCACAAGCATCAAATACGGTTTCTATCTTACCTCTTGTTTGAGAACAAAATTATGCAACACAAAATATAAAATAATATATATATATATATAAGGGGAGACTTACATCCACAGGTCGCATGAAGATGACGGTCGCCCAGGATACTAATCTCAACGGACAACTCGAACGATATGATATGACAACGCACAAGTCGACTTGTTAACCGAAAACTGGATGACTCAACAGAACACTACTTGACAAATCTCGACTCGACTCGACCTGATAGCCTAGGTTTCTACAACCTACTCTCTGATACCATAAATATAACACCCCCAGAGTCCACCGGGAATATTACACGCTGTAGACCCATTTTCCACAAGGATCTACCAGGCTAACCACCACGATACGAACAACGTTTGACCGACTGAGGTCAAACAACTTACTAACAGGAACCGATAAGGTCAAATATTAAATTACACTGGCCGATGAGGTCTCACGACTAAATCAATCCCAAAATAAACTCACTACTGTACATACCCGCGCACGGGTAAAAATATAATATAATGGACGAAAGAATTTAGATCGACAATTCACCGAAGTTAACTGACTCTTAATGCTTAATTAGTATCGCGGCTTCATCCTCTTCTATGACATCCCTGTGGTTTCTCCAACGAACTATGCATACCTGAAATGCATGAGACGCATTTCCCGCATTTAAGGGGTTATCATTTGAATGGCTAGTGCAAGTATTCAGGCCATACAACATATATCACACAAATATCAGTTATATGAAAATAATGACAACCATGGAAGAAGTTCCCAAGAGGTTTTCTATGTTCAAAGTACAACCCAAAAAAATAATATAACTCGGGAGTTTTGAAAAAAATGACATAAAGTCTTTTCGGACTTCAAGTCCAAGATTATAAAACCTTTTTCGAAAATATGGGGGTCTCGGCCCAAATCTCGTTCATGTAACAAATATTTTTATAATTAGGAAATCTTTATGTACCTCAAGTACTTAGTTGAAAAATCATTTCAAGACAAATGGATCTCGGCAACAACGTTTATGTAATACCCGGCTGTAAATTCATTCATTATCATTCAATATATTGTCACTCAGTAATTTTCTCACTCATTACTAATCATTCATCATTCATATTCAGTCATTGTATTCACCGTTCGGAGTAATTTTGTATCGTGTATCAGTTATTATTCATCATTCAACCCGGCTGGAGAATCGGGCCGTGCATATCATCGTTGTCATCTTTGTAGTGGGCTGTGTGTGAGGAGTAGCGCACGCTACGTACTCTCTTTAGCGCGCGCTAATTGAGTACGGGAAGCGCACGCTACCTCTAAGCATTAGCGTACGCTAATGTGGTTCAGGCAGACAGTCCAGAAGGCACTGGACTGAAATTAAGTTGTAGTAGTGCACGTTATGAATTGTAAGTAGTGTACGCTAAGTTGTATGGATAGCGCACGCTACGTAATCAGTGTAGCGCATGCTAAGGTCCGAGCTGGCAGAGTCCAGTGGGTACTGGACTGGAATGGAATAATTCTTAGTGCACGCTATGAGTGGATATTAGCGTACGCTAAAGGTGTAGTAGCGCACGATAAGTAATTGGTGTAGCGCACGCTATCGCGAGCAAGGCAAAAGGACAGTAGGTTCTGGACTCCAGTTGCTGGTAATCAACTTTCAGGTAGCGAACGCTAACACAAGGTTAACGTACGCTAAGGAGGAGGCGTTAGCGCACGCTACCAAGTACGTACCGTACGCTAACGATGCAGGCAATGGATACTGGACTAACTATTGTGCCCGCTAGCGCACGCTAAGCATCAGAGGTTAGCGTGCCCTAAACTGGCTCAGGTATAAATTGGACAGTTCAGTCCAGTTTCATCATTTTTCATCTCACTTCCTTTCTTCGGCGTTTTCGGGTGATTTTTGGAGATTTGGAGAGATCTTTTCGAGCTTCACTCACCTATCATCACCTTCAAGCTTCTAAGTCGGATTAAACATCACCTTATCCTCTCCAACACATCAAATCAAGGTAATCATTTCTTGAATCTAGAATTTTGGAGCTCGAGTGTTTTCCTTCCGATCTCTTCGTATGGGCTTGCTATGATGTTGTAATATGTTAGATATATATTATCTACCTTGAATACATGTATTTGTATGGATTTATCGGTGTATGTTGCGGATTTGATGAATATTTGGGGAATTATTCAAGAACCCTTGGGGTTTGACTTCGGATATTTTGGGGGTTTCTGATTGATGTTGTCGTAACCTTGAGTTGTGGTTTCCTATTGGATCATTGATGTCATCAATGAAGTTTTGTTGGTTTGATTTACTTTTGGAAGATGGTTTTCGATATATTTTGGGGGATAGTTGTAATCAACGGGAGAATGTTTGCAACGTATCCGTTAGAATGCCCCAATAAGTTTTGGTTATTGTTGTAACGACTTTTGAGTTGGTGATAATCGTGCTTAATACGTATATTGACCGTTTGTTGGTATTTATGTTATTCAAGGTTGTTCGAGCGACTTGTACTTTCCACTTAGGACGTTTGTTCGAGGAAGGACTTTCTTCACCGATATTTGAGTAAGTTAATTCTTACTCGGTTAAAGGGATATATATTCCTTACGTTGTTGTTCATTCATACATATAATTCACTCATAATATATCATTCATGCCGAAACTTGTAATTATTAACTAATCATGTAACTCACGAGGAACGACGGTTCCAAATCATTTCATTGAAGCTATCACTCGTTGTATCACTATTTCATCTCGGTGACTCGTTCTTTATCCTTGTCGGATTTTATTCATTATCTCTCATCTTGGTCGCTTTTGTTCTTGTGACCTTCCGGGATTGTATTGCATAGCCGGGTGGCGTATGTGTGGAATTTTTAGTCGGGCACACGATGGTCATGTATATGCGGGACTCCGGACACATTGGACTGTGCACACGGTAAAGTACCTCCATGAGACAAATTAGGCCAAGTTGCGGGTATATATGCGGGACTCCAGACACTCGGCTACTTGTGCACTTACACATTCTATTAGAGCGTACTATGATGCCCATCATTCAACTCTATTTCTCAATTTATTCATGTGATTGTTGTATATTATTTAACTCTTGAAGATTATTGTTCAGTGTAACTGACCCAGTTAGGGGATATTGTTTTCAGGTCATGGAAAAGCAAAGGCACGGGAAGAGAACGTTGACGGAGAGGCGTCCCAATGATACAAGTAGGGGGCCCCAGTCTCTTCATTTCATTCATGTTTCTTGTTATGTATTTTTTTTCCGCTACACTTCCTTTTAGATTGTCAATTGTTCATCATTATATATTTTATCTTCATATAAAATATACATGTATTCAGTGTTCCCTGGGTGTGTTGTATTTGAAACTCCTCATCGGAGTAATTGATGATGTAATGTGGTTTGGTACTACATTTGTATTGTGTAATTTATTAATTTTCATTCGCCTGGTGGGTCCCAGTCGGGGGTCCACGGCACTGTAATATCCGCCTAGTTTGGGGTGTTACAGAGTTGGTATTGGAGCGTGGTTTTGAATACTACCTTTCAAGTCATGTCTCATTTGAAATCATGGTCATCATACTAGTATCATTGGACTTTTGCATCACGTGTGACCTGTACAAATGCCAAGCCCCTCAGACCGAAAGAACTATAAGATTTCTGACGCCATGGTATAATTTGTGGCAATAAGAATCATTCATTCATTATTCATCTGTCAACAATCCTCAATCATCATTTTCATTTTGATCATGTCGATCACGTTAACTGATTAATCACTCAATTCATTTCATTTCTCAGTTGTGGATCTTGACGATCGTATCATTAATCTTGTTAACTTGTTCAAGATAATCATTTCAAGAATTTCATCAGATAATCATGTCACCTCAGTTGATCATTCATGAAATCATTGTGTTAGAGCACGTATGCACATTTTTATCATTTTATGACGTAATCATAATACGGTATTCATGCGAGATCTATAACTATCATGTGACTTTTCCTACTTCAGTATGGAGAGAGATGGCAGAGGACGCAGGGGAAGAGGCCGCAGTGCGGGATGAAACCCGGGAGCTCATGCGAATACATGCGCGAACGCAAGGAATAATGCTAATTCATCGAGCAGCGACGCTTTCATTCAACTGGAAATAATCCTTCACTGTTCGGGAGTCGTACCCGGGACACAGCTCAATCAGAAGGTGTTCGAGTTGACCCTCTCGCTTTTATGCAGGGCATGATGGCCCAAATGACTCAGATGGCATGTCTGATGGGGACGATGCAGAACTCAATGGCTCAGAATCAGCAGGCTCCTCCGCCGCCACCTCAGAGGCAAGAGAGGAGTGTGAGCAGCATCATAAACGACATTTCTTGCTAGAGACTGCCTATCTTCGAGGGCTCATCTGAGCCGGCAGACATTATTCACTAGCTGGAGCATTTCGAGAAGTTATTTTCTATGGTGGAGTGTCCCAAAGGACACAAAGTTTCAGTCGCGGCTTACTATCTGGGTAAGAGCGCTCACTCATGGCGGCTATCTCTGAAGCCCACCGACGGAGGTTGCACGTGGGACCAGTTCAAAACTTTCATGATGGAAAGATATTATCCGGCACCACTCAGGGAGGTCAAGCTGTCAGAGTTACTCAGTCCCGACCCCTCAATGAAAGAAGATGTTCTCGCCATTGCCGAGAAATTTCAGGAGCTGCTGCCTTTCGCCTCATCTATTATCCACTCGGAGGCGAATAAAATCAAGTATTTCAGTAAGAGGTTGAAACCTCGTATGAGGCTTCAATTACTTAATCATCATTGCACCACTCTAGCAAAATTCATCGAGAAAGCTCTTGCTTATGAGCTTACAGCTAAGGAAATTTCTTAGAATCAGACTTCATCTTCCGGCAAGAAATCAAAAAAGCGTAATCAGTCCGAAGTCAGTCAGGCCACTTTCAAGAAGCCTCGTACGGGCTAAACCTGTGGAATCTCAGTCTCGAGCGGCCAGCCCAGCCATCACCTGTTACAAATGTGGTGAACAGGGCCATTTCAGCACGAAATGTCTGAGGCAGACTGTCACGTGTAATAACTGTGGGATTGCTGGGCATATGGCCCGTTTCTGCCGAAGTGACTCCAGGCCTACTCCGGCGACATTTCAGGCCCCGAAGCAGTCAGCTATTCAGAATCAGGATACTTAGTAAGCATTTTTTAAAACGGCGGGAGCAAACAAAGGCGGAGCCCATAACTATCATACAGGAGCATCCGGTTCCGGGGCTAGCAAGCCCCGAATATATGAGATGAAGAGAGCAGATGATCCGGAGGCCCGAATGATCTTAGGTACACTCGAAATTTTATCTCAACTTGTGTGTACCCTTTTTGATACTGGTGCATCGCATTCAATCATTTCCGAGTCATGCTTGAGTAGACTTCACCTGGATAGTGCTACTAGTTGTGAACCTTATATCATTGGTCTACCTGATGGTAGAAGAATTATCAGAGATCGTGAGATTAAGAATTGTCCAATTTAGCTTAATGTCCTTGTGTGGTTAGCAGACCTGATCGTAGTAGATTTACCCAAAGATGATGTTATTTTGGGTATTGACTGGATGGATCGTCATGATGCCATCCTTAGTGTTCGTAAGCGTATGGTCACTATCATTTCAGACGATGGAGTCGAGTGTGTATTTTAGGGGGGTAACCCTAGTTGTTCCGGAAAAGTTATCAATATGATAAAAGTAATTGGATTACTCAATCAGGGGTGTGTTGGTTATTGGTGCTATATGACCAAGACCGAGAAATCATCAGTGTCGTTGGCGAACATTCTGGTAGTTAGGGAATACGCCGATGTATTTCCAGATGAGTTACCTAGTTTGCCTCCACAGAGAGATGTAGAATTCATGATTGAGTTGGATCCTGGTACATCTCCAATATCGAAAGCACCATATCGAATGGCCCCGACAGAAATGCACGAATTGAAGAATCAACTTAAGGAATTGTCCGAGAAAGGTTATATCCAACCGAGTGCGTCCCCATGTGGATCACCTGTATTATTTGTCAAGAAGATGGACGGTTCATTTCGCTTGTGTATTGATTATCGAGAGTTGAACAGGGTGACGATCAAGAATAAATACCCCTACCCCATATTGATGATCTCTTAGATCAATTGCAGGGAGCTTCAGTATTTTCCAAGATCGACTTAAGATCCGGGTATCATCAGCTGCGAATTCGAGAGTCGGATATCGCAAGGACGGCATTTCGAACACGCTATGGACATTACGAGTTTGTGGTGATACCGTTTGGGTTAACTAATGCACCTGCGGTATTCATGGAATTAATGAATCGGGTTTTCATCAAATATTTGGATCAGTTCGTGGTTGTCTTCATTGATGACATTTTGATTTATTCTCGTGACCGAGAAGAGCACGAATTTCACCTTCATCATGTTCTCGATGTGTTAAGACGAGAGCAAATCTATGGAAAGTTTTCCAAATGTGAGTTCTGGATGTCGACGTTTCTCAGACATCTGATTTCATCATACGGAGTACGTGTCGACCCTCAGAAGATGGAGGCTATCCGAGATTGGAAACCTCCGAAGAATGTTAAGGAAATCCGAAGCTTTCTCAGATTAGCTGGTTATTTTTGGCGATTTGTGGAAGGATTTTCTAAAATCCCTCAACCTATGATGAACCTTTTGCAAAAGGATAAGAAATACATGTGGTCCGATGTGTGTTAACAGAGTTTTGAGGAACTCAAGAGCCAGTTAATTTCAGCACCTGTCCTTTCCTTGCCACAAGGCACAGAAGGATTTGTTGTTTATAGTGACGCGTCCGGACACGGTCTCGAATGTGTACTGATGCAGAATGGGAAAGTAATTGCTTATGCCTCGCAGCAACTGAGTCCTTATGAGGTCAATTACCCGACCCATGACCTGGAGCTACCGGTCGTGGTATTCGCATTGAAGATTTGGCGTCATTATCTTTATGGCGTCACCTGTCAGATTTTCACCGATCATAAGAGCTTGAAGTATATATTTACTTAGAAGGAGTTAATATGCGTGAGAGACGGTGGTTAGAACTGATTAAGGACTATGATATCGAGATATAGTATCACCCGGGTAAGGCGAATGTTGTCGCCGATGCCTTGAGCCATAAGTCCGTTCAGGAGCAGATGCTTGCTCGTTTAACTGTTCAGAAGGAACTTCAGCAGGAATTCCTTAGGCATGAGGTCGAGGTTTGGTTACAACATATACAAGGACAGTTATGTATGCTGAAGATTTCATCGCCACTTGAAGAGGCGATCAGAGTGAATCAGGGTTCAGACCCATTTTTATTGCGCATTCGAGATGATGTGACTCAGGGGAAAGCCCCTGGATTTGTGGTCCACGAGGATGGACTTTTGCAATTTAAGAACCGGTTATGTGATTCGGTGGATGACGAGTTGAAAAACTCAATTTTGAGAGAGGCCCATGCTACCCCTTATTCTATTCATCCGGGGTATAACAAGATGCACAAAGACTTGAAAAAAAATTACTGGTGGAGTAATATGAAGTGAGAAGTCGCAGAGTTTGTTTCAAGATGTCTCAGCTGCCAACAAGTGAAGATAGAACATCAGCGACCGGCGGGCATTCTGAAACCACTTCCAATCCCATAATGGAAGTGGGAGGATATTTCAATGGATTTCATGACGAGTTTGTCGATGAGTCGATGGGGCATGAATACAATTTCGTGATTGTGGACCGTTTAACTAAGTCAGCTCATTTCCATGAGATTAAGGATATGTGGGGTCCCGAGAGGCTTGCCCAGTTATTCATAAAAGAGATAGTGAGATTACACGGTACTCCTAAAAGTATCATTTATGGTCGTGATGGGCGATTCGTGTCACATTTTTTGGAAATCCGTTCATCGTGCTATGGGAACTCAGCTCAATTTCAGCACGACTTTTCACCCTCAGTCCGACGGACAATCAGAGCGAACTATTCAGACGTTGGAGGACATGTTGAGGGCATGTGTCCTTGATTGGAAAGATGATTGGGAAGCCCAACTACCATTGATCGAGTTCACGTATAATAACAGTTGGAACGCTTTGATTCAGATGGCACCTTACGAGGCCTTATATGGTCGTCGTTGTCGATCTCCCCTATGCTGGGATGACTTATCAGAATCAATCGGCACTGAGCCCGATATGCTTATAGCTGCCCGCAAGAAGGTAACTTTGATCAGGAGTCATTTGTTGACCACTCAGAGTCGCCAAAAACATATGTCGATAACCGTCGTTGACCCTTGAGGTTCGAGATAGGTGACCACGTTTTGGTCAAGGTATCCCCGAGTCGAGGTATTTTCCATTTCAGCAAGCGGGGGAAGTTGAGTCCGAGATTCATTGGACAGTTTGAGATTTTGGATCGAGTGGGCGATCTGGCTTATCGATTGGCTTTACCTCCAGCCTTGAGCCGAATTCATAACGTATTTCATGCCTCTCAGTTGCGGAAATATGTTGCCGATAAGAGTCATATACTTCAGTTCGTATGATCGCGGATGATCATTCATATGAGGAGCATCATGTAGGAGTCTTAGAGCGGCATATCAAACAGTTGAGGAATAATAGGATTCCTTTGGTCAAGATCCAGTGGTCTAGACACGGAGTCGAAGAGGCTACTTGGGAAACCGAAGATAGTATGAGGGAGAGTTATCCCGATTTGTTTGACCCTTAGTTTCGGGGACGAAACTCTTTTTAAGAGGGGGAGTATGTAATACACGGCTGTAAATTCATTCATTATCATTCAGTATATTGTCACTCAGTAATTTTTTCACTCATTAATAATCATTCATCATTCATATTCATTCATTATATTCACCGTTCGGAGTAATTATGTATTGTGTATCAGTTATTATTCGTCATTCAACCCGGTTGGAGAATCGGGACGTGCATATCATCATTGTCATCTTTGTAGTGGGTTGTGTGTGAGGAGTAGCACATGCTACGTACTCTCTTTAGCGCGCGCTAATTGAGTACGGGTAGCGCACGCTACCTCTAAGCATTAGCGTATGCTAATGTGGTTCAGGAAGACAATCTAGAAGGCACTGGACTGAAATTTAGTTGTAGTAGCGCACGTTACGAATGGTAAGTAGCGTACGCTAAGTTGTGTGGATAGCGCACGCTACCTAATCAGTGTAGCGCGTGCTGAGGTCCGAGCAGGCAGAGTCCAGTGGGTACTGGACTGGAATGGAATAATTCTTAGCGCACGCTAAAGGTGTAGTAGCTCATGATAAGTAATTGGTGTAGCGCATGCTATCGCGAGCAAGGCAAGAGGACAGTAGGTTCTGGACTCCAGTTACTGGGCATCAACTTTCAGGTAGCGCACGCTAACATAAGGTTAACATAATCTAAGGAGGAGGCGTTAGCGCATGCTACCAAGTACATAGCGTACGCAAATGATGCAGGCAGTGGATACTGGACTAACCGGTGTGCCCGCTATCGTACGCTAAGCATCAGGGGTTAGCGTGCGCTAAACTGGCTCAGGTATAAATTGGACAGTTCAGTCCAGTTTCATCATTTTTCATCTCACTTCCTCCCTTCAGTGTTTTCGGGCGATTTCGGGCGATTTAGATAGATCTTTTCGAGCTTCACTCACCTAACATCACCTTCAAGCTTCTAAGTCGGATTAATCATCACCTTATCCTCTCCAACACATCAAATCAAGGTAATCATTTCTTGAATCTAAAATTTCGGAGTTCGAGTGTTTTCCTTCCGATCTCTTCGTGTGAACTTGCTATGATGTTGTAATATGTTAGATATGGATTGTCTACCTTGAATACATGTATTCCTATGGATTTATCGGTGTATATTTCGGATTTGATGAATATTTGGGCAATTATTCAAGAACCCTTGGGGTTTGACTTCGGATATTTTGGGGGTTTCCGATTGATGTCGTAAACTTGAGTTGTGGTTTCCTATTGGATCATTGATGTCATTAATGAAGTTTTGTTGGTTTGATTTACTTTTGGAGGATGGTTTTTGATATATTTTTGGGGATAGTTGTAATCAACGGGAGAATGTTTACTATGTATCCGTTAGAATGCCCCAATGAGTTTTGGTTATTGTTGTAACGACTTTTGAGTTGGTGATAATCGTGCTTAAAACGTATATTGAGCATTTTTTGGTATTTATGTTATTCAAGGTTGTTCGAGCGACCGGTACTTTCCACTTAGGACATTTGTTCGAGGAAGGACTTTCTTCACCGGTATTTGAGTAAGTTAATTCTTACTCGGTTAAAGGGATATTCATTCCTTACGTTGTTGTTCATTCATACATGTAATTCACTCATAATATATCATTCATGTCGAAACTTGTAATTATCAACTAATCATTTAACTCACGAGGAACGACGGTTCCAAATCATTTCGTTGAAGCTATCACTCATTGTATCATTATTTCCTCTCGGTGAGTCGTTCTTTATCCTTGTCGGATTTTATTCATTATCTCTCATCTTGGTCGCTTTTGTTCTTGTGACCTTCCGGAATTGTATTGAGTGGCCGGGTGGCGTATGTGTGGCATTTTTAGTCGGGCACACTATGGTCATGTGTATATGCTGGACTCCGACACATTGGACTGTGCACACGGTAAAGTTCCTCCATGAGACTAATTAGGCCATGTTGCGGGTGTATATGCGGGACTCCGGACACTCGGCTACTTGTGCACTTACACATTCTATTCGAGCGTACTATGATGCCCATCATTCAACTCTATTTCTTAATTCATTCATGTGATTGTTGTATATTGTTCAACTCTTGAGGATTGTTATTTTGTGTAACTGACCCCGTTGGAGGATATTGTTTTCAGATCATGGCAAGGCAAAGGCACGGGAAGATAACACTGACAGCGAGGAGTCCCAGTGATACTAGTAGGGGGCCCCAGTCTCTTCATTTCATTCATGTTTCTTGTTATGTATTTTTTTATCCGCTGCACTTCCTTTTGGATTGTCAATTGTTCAGTGTTGTATATTTTATCTTCATATAAAATATACATGTATTCAGTGTTCCCTGTGTGTGTTGTATTTGAAACTCCTCATCGGAGTAATTGATGATGTAATTTGGTTCGGTACTACAATTGAATTGTGTAATTCATTAATTTTCATTCGCCTGATGGGTCCCAGTCGGGGGACCACGGCACTGTAATAGCCGCCTAGTTTAGGGTGTTACAGTTTACACAACTATTGGAATCTCAACCCAAAACTCTTCAAACCATAGTACACAGAAACAATAAAAAGGTCCGTTTTCCAACACCAAAACCTCACAACTAAGGAACTAAACACATACGACACATATTCTAGCCATTCTAGCCAAGTACCAAGACACTATATATAATATATCTCAACATAGAGGATAAATGTTGTGATATTCCGGACATATCACAATTACTGAAAACATCAACATCAATCTCGCAAAAACCACACTTGGTAACCCATGGCCGTGCTCCTTAGCATCGACCCCTAGAGGTCCCGTCAAACCGTCCCCATGTGGAAAACCTCTTCCGCGGTCGTGCCCCTTAGCATCGACCCCCAGAGGTTCCGTCGAATCATCCCCATATGGAAGAACAACTCACACACACTAGTGTTCACAACTTTCACAATTTCCAAACGTTGAATATAATGTATATAGTTATGGCACTAGCTAGAATGTCCACTTACTAACACATAACTACAACCGAGGCTAACACGACTATAACTACTCCTAGTATATGCCAACACCACAAAGGTACCCACAAGCAACACATTCAACCCTTAATATATTCCAAGATCAACAACACGGCCGACCCGACTCCACAGCAACCTAACTATCCTAGACGCATCACTACCCATCAACACTTACATAAACCAATCAAATCATCTAAACCAACTCGATTCTATTGTACGCAATCAATATATATATATATATACACACACACACATATAGATGGACAAACCATCATACACACTTTACATAATACCAATTCACGAGATAATGGATGCCGAAATCTCTGACGAACACGGCTCACCCGATCGACCCATTGAAATCCCAACCTTTATTATAAATACATAGCAGACAATTTTATATAAGGGTTTAATTTAATATCTTATAATTTCAAAGTAATTAGTCGGCTAATATATTATCTCAATCGCACTCCTCAATTAATTGATTGGATCAAACGACCAACGATTATCAACCTGGATCCACAACTCGATTATTGCTCCAACCACAAACTCCGAACTCGGACTCATTCCGTGGTTTAATTACACCAATCCTCATATTGACCAAATTACGACCATCTCCATCTATGTCTACGTCTTCCCCGTTCACAATCCCAACACGACCACACACACACATACAATATACGCACAAACACTCATATTTACTCGCATATATACGTCTAGAATATATATATATATATATGTGTGTGTGTGTGTGTGTGTATGTATATACAGCACACACACACACCTGCACACACCTATATATATAATATATATATACACACCATCTATATATATATATACTGCACACATACACATATACAACACACATAAAACACACACACGCCTGTACACAAAACACACACACACACGGAAACACATACACACACAGGGACACAACAACACACACACAAACATACATAAACACACACATATATTTACAAACACCCATATATATGTACCTTCTTGCAAAACACACATATACATCATGAATCTCACTGCTGGAGTCAACTTCCGGTCACCTGACTCCGGCAATCCGCGGTTGGACCTCGTCTATCTCTATTTTCGGCTGCTCAGTCCCCGTCGTACTCAATGGAATCCACCCAAAACTGCCAGAAACTCTAGATATGCTACTCAAAAACCCAATCTGAATTTCTACTCATAGATCATCACCTCAACTATCTAAAAACTCCAACCTAAACCCATAATATGCACTCCTACCAGTTCCGCCGCATCGCCGCCTACGTCACTCGCGGTCTTTCCAAAAATTCCTACTAACTTCGGCTTGAAACGAAACTCACCGCCAGAATTAACCCACCCGACCTACCTTCTTCTCAACCCATCGTCGCCTCCCCCCATCGCCGGAACGACGGAACCACCTGGACCGCCGTGCTCCGGACAACTTATCTCTCATCCGAACCCAGAATCCGTACCACGATCCCAGCATCCAAACCACCACACCGCTGGCTGCCGATGTTCTCCCATCGGTTGTGTGGAATGGGTGAAGGAGATAATGATGTGGGTGATTTCTTTTTTTTTTTTGGTTAGTGGGGGGTTAGGTAGATACGTAGAATGAGAGAGAGGGAGAGAGAGAGATAGATAGAGAGAGAGAGAGAGAGAGAGAGGAATGTGACGAGAGAAGAGAGATAAAAGAGAGTTGAAAATAAACCTCAATTTGGTATTAGTTAATCAACTCAATAATTATTTAAAATGGGTAGTGGGATATAATATCAAATCATGTCTTATTCAATTAAAAATGGATGAATCCCGAATCTATTATTCAGCTTTCTGACTCGATTATCCGATTAATCCATACTGCATCCGATAACATCGATAACTCACTAATATTCTAGTCTAATATCAAGAGAATCTGCGTGATTGTTAAATAATCATCTAATAAAATAACATAAAAATAAATAAATAAAAATTGTATCGTCAAAATTCGAATTTAAAGTTCCTGGATATTATATTCTATCCCACTTAAAATAAGTTTCGTCCCCGAAAATTGCCATGTCATCCCCCATCTCACTGTAACATCACTCCAATTATGCATACGAATCGTTAAGCAATATTGGAATCTCATGCTTTGATCGACATGATGTGACATACTCGAGAGTGGCAACTATGCAGTAGCAAAATTTATCTCAGCTCCTAGGCAACTTAATATGATGAATTGCAATCCCAAGTATCACAAGATCATTAGCGCAGTTTTTAGTATGGTGGGTCACGATCCCACGGTATTATGATACCCCGGGGAGCTATATCAAAACTATAAACCATAGATCCCAAACGCCTCATTTGAGCCCACGACCCAAAACTACCCAATGAGGATGACAACACGACTAATATCTCAAGCAACTTGATCTCACACGCAATCACCTCAGTTTCGACTAGTCTCTCGTTTATGCATTAAACTACGCTATGCACACACTGCATCTTAGCGTGCACTAAGCCTACAGTTAGCGTGCATTAACGAAACTATAATAACCAAGGGTTCTATCCGGTTTCATTAGCGTGCGCCAATGATGAAATCGGTGTGCGCTAATTGACTCCCCACAGAAGTTTTTCAAATTCGAACTACAAATTTTGAGTCGAGTAAGATTTTTCATAAAGGTTTTTTTTTGGTGTGAAAGATTTTAAAATCGTTTACTCAAGTTATTTGAAAATAGAATCAATCGACAAAAAATCACTTTCAAAAATCCTTTTTAAATATGACAAATGATTAACGATGGTGATATTTTATAAAATATCGAAAATACTTGAAACATATCCTTCATATTTCGTCGCAAGGTTTCTATGAAAGTGCACAATTACTTTGTCAAAAACTCAAAACATTTTTAATTAAAAACAATGTATATGCTAAGTCACTACTTATGCATACCGACAAAATATTTTTAGAATTTAATTTTTTTTTAGAGGCATATCTAAGTTTATAAAATTCTTCAGAATGTTATTTGCAAGTACGCCAAAGGGCAAAGTCGGTAATATTTTTCAGTAATTTAAATACTCTCCAAATATCCATTTTCTGAGTGCCGTCATAAAAATAAATGCAAAGCCCAGATTGCAGATGTCAACAATTTCAAAACATACGTTAAGTCACCGCTTACACGTACCAATAAAATAGTTACGACAACTTTTCAATTTAACTCAGATTGCAAAATACATGTAAGTCATTTAAAAATACACGAGTAGCGGATATAGCTAACGATGAAAGTACATTTAGGTAGCAAGAAACAATCCATCAACTCTCTTAATTGAAAATATACGATCTGCTTGTCCACAATTTCAGAAAATTTTCAAAAAAATTCACACTAAGCGCCGTTTAACCGTACTAGTATAATGTTTTAGAAGATCTAATTTTGACAACATACTCGAGTCTATGAAATTTTCAGAAATATTTTCAAATACATGCGCAGCTAACACAATTATCAAACGTTTGTAGCAAGCAACAATTAGTCAAACATATCCGATTCCAAAATACGTGCCCATCTAGCATTCAAATCATCATGCTAACCGATACCGCTCATGAATATAATCTTAAATTCAAACATACATCGAAACCATCTGTTTGTGTTTCCGCTCTGCCGTCAATACGCCTCCTGGAACATATTAATGTCCAGAAATTTCGAAAACACATTGTACCAATCAAAGCTCAATCTACCAGTATATCTCAATTTCTACACACGTAATATACCACAAGCATCAAATACGGTTTCTATCTTACCTCCTATTTAAGAACAAAATTATGCAACACAAAATATAAAATATAATATATATATATATATATATAAAAGGGGAGATTTACATCCACAGGTCGCATGAAGATGACGGTCGCCCACGATACTAATCTCAACGGACAACTCGAACGATATGATATGACAACGCACAAATTGACTTGTTAACCGACAAATGGATGACGCAACAGAACACGACTTGAAAAATCTCGACTCGACTCGACCCGACAGTCGAGGTTTCTACAACCTACTCTATGATACCATAAATGTAACACCCCCAGAGTCCACTGGGAATATTACACGTCGTAGACCCTTTTTCCACAAGGATCTACCAGGCTAACCACCACGATACGAACAACGTTTGACCGGCTGAGGTCAAACAACTTATTAACAGGAACCGATAAGGTCAAATATTAAATTACACTGACCGATGAGGTCTCACGACTAAATAAATCCCAAAATAAATTCATTACTATATATATACCCACACACGGGTCAAAATACAATACAATGGACGACGGAATTTAGCTCGACAATTCACCAACATTAACTGACTCTTAACTCTTGATTAGAATCGCGGCTTCATCCTCTTATATGTCATCCCTGTGGTTTATCCAACGAACTATGCATACCTGAAATGCATGAGACGCATTTTGTAATACCCGTACATTTATTGACTGTTTGACTTTGCCGTTCTCCTTATTTTGTCGCTCTGTAAATGCATGGAGATGTTGTTGATATTGTTATTGAGTTTCGTATCTTGTTTAGGTCTCTATCGTGTTGTTTAGACCTTGCGGAAGTGTTCTGGGCCATAGACATAGCGCACACTAGGCCTAGGCTAACGCACGCTAATTCTGCTTGATTAGCGCACGCTAGCTTTCAGCCGTAGCGCGCGCTAAAGGACCAATCGCCGTAACCGAACTCGAATCGCTCTCGGATCGGGCGGATTAACGCACGCTAGGAGTTCGTTAGCGCGCGCTATTCGTGGTTAGTAGCGCACGCTAACATCCGTCCGTAGCGCACGCTAATGGGCTGGTCGGCAGAGGCAGTGAGGTTGCCAGGTTTCTGGACTATCAGGTAGCGTACGTTAGGATTCGGCTAGCGCACGCTGAAGCTGTTGCATAACGCACACTAAGCCATAGCGGTAGCGCGCGCTAATGGGCTGGTCGGTAGAAGCAGTGAGGTTTCAGACTTTCTGGACTAGCAGGCAACGCACGCTAGGCAGCGGCTAGCGTACGCTATATGTGTTGCGTAGCGCACGCTAGTGCTCAGTGTTAACGCACGCTAGCGGACTGAGACAGTGAACTGAGATTTTGGCAGGACACCAGTTAGCGCACGCTAGGGATGTTTCATAGCGCGCGCTAACATCTTATGACAGTAGCCACTGGACTACCAGGTGACCCATTAGCGCACGCTAATGTTGAGGCGTAGCGTGCGCTAGAGTGGGACAGTATATAAGGGGACAGTCAACCTCTGCACTTGTCAATTCACATCATTTCCACTTTTTCCAATCGGGAGAGCTCGGGAGAGGCGATTTGGGGCGATTTGAGGCAGTCCTTCTTCAAATATCATCATCTTGGGTTGGATAACAAGGATTATACAACATCTAGCACATTTCTATCCTCCGAATCAAGGTAAAAATCCTTAGAACCCTATTTTTGGGAATTTTGGGGTTTTTCGTAGATTCGTTCGATTATCCATATTGAATCTTGAGGACCTTGAGATTATGATGTATCTATACCGTATGCATGCTTTTCCTACGATTTTACGGATTAGATTGTGCTGTTTTCGGACTTGTGAGAGTTTGGACGATTTTCCAACCTCTAGTTGTTTATCCGTGTATTTGCATGAATCGTAGGTGGGTTACGGGAGTTTCTTCATGTAATTTGAATACGGATAATTGATTATCATATTCCTTGCGAATCGTTTAGGTGCCGAAAGCGCGTTCTTGGACCTACCGAACTCATACCCTTTTTCCGTTCGATTTCTCGATGTCTCAAAGGCAAGTATATATTTATGATTGAACGTTCTCGACTTTGAAAGTAAGATGTATTAATGGCATGATTATTTATATCCACTCTGGGGCGGGCCGACGGGTCCCCTGAGGGTTTCGTAGCCTCTGGTGCGATTCCAAGGATGATATGAACGAACCACTCTGGGATGGACCGATGAGTTCTCTGAGGGTTCCGTAGCCTCTGGTGCGGTTCCACGGTATTCATATATGTATTGATGTGATTCTATGAGATTTAGTTATTTCGGAATACTAGTCTTGAATTAATGAATTGACGGTTACATATACTTTATTGTCGAGGAGTATTGTGTTTCATACTTGATATACTTGCACTAGCTACTCGACGGCTAACCCCTTTATGGGGGAAATACTTTTTATGTATTTCAGGTTCCAGGAGAGTGGACAGGCAGGTATCGAGTCGGCATGAAGATGGGGGGCAAGTGTGATATTGTGTCTTTCCTCCGGTTATGTTTTGAGTTTTCCATTCAGTGTTGTTGTACTGGAATGGTTATTAAATACTCGAGTATTGTTTTCCATCTTCCTTGATGTTCCGGCCTGTGTGCCGAGGTTTTGATTTTGTATTGTGATGTATTTGGATACATTGGACATGGTTTGAATACCCTTTGTATCGTCTTTCATTTCATTGTATTTGGACCTCCTCGGTCAAATTTTATAGTTCCGCATATGATTAGCCTTGTGGGTCCCTCGGTGGGGTTCACGGCACTATAATATACCCTGAATAACTTGGGGGTATTACAGAACATGGTATCGGAGCTTAGGTCTATGGATACCTAGGCTGTCGGTCTTTTGGGTCGAATGAATCGTCATTTGTCCACAGTATCACTACTCTGCCATCATCACAGTGCGACCGGTACTTGTAAGACCTCTTACTCTTCTGGTGTTTCCTTATTCATTTTGCTTCTATTTTTGGTATTCTCGAGAATCGGTTACTTTGATGACGTGCGATTGAATTGTACTTACGTGCTTTGTGTGTTCTTCAGTATGTCAGCTGGTAGGGGTCGTGGCCGTGGTCATGGCCGTGGGCGTGGGAGAGGTCGTGGCGTGGCCGTTTCCATCAGTTTTGTTGCGGGGTCAACCAACCCCAGTTTGTCGAACTCGGTGCATCCTGACACCGAAAGACAGCACGACCAGCCTAATGGCCAGGGGAACAGCACGGACGTTGGAGTTGCGAATGTACTTCAACAATTGGCTACCCAGATGACCATTTTAGCCCAAACCGTTCAGCTGAATAACCTGAATCCGAACACGTATGCCTTGCTTCAGAACGTAATCCGTATGCACCCTCCACAATTTGGTGGTTCCACAGACCCGTTAGGATGGGAAGATTAGCTAGCAGAATTGGAAAAGATTTTCGAAGCAGTTGATTGCCCCAAAGTGAGGAAAGCACCAATTGCTCAGTATTTCCTTACCAAGGAGGCCGCTACGTGGTGGAAAGTCATCAGGCCACAGGATCATGTTGCCACGTGGGATGAATTTAAAGAGCTTTTGGAGGCCGAGTTTTGTCCTTGGCCGGTGCGAGAAGGCCGAATCCAAGCTTTTTTCGAGGCTAAACCACAGAATATTCCCGTGTCACAGGCGATCGTGGAGTACAACCAACAATTGATCCATGTGAAGGATCAAGTGCGTAACGAGCGTGACAAGATCCGTTACTTTGATATGCGTATGAATATGGACTTACGACGGTACATGGCCGGATTTGCTTGCACCAAACTGAAGGAATATCAGGACAGAGCTTTATCTCATGATATGTTGAGCCCCGACAACTATAGCATTGAAGAATCGAAGAAGCAGAAAGTCACGTGGAATTTTGCTGGCTCTAAGAGTAGCAACTTTCAGAGGTCACAAACGACTAACCATTCTTCCGGACAGTCATCACGTTCTAATAAGGGAAAGAGGGGTTACCGTCCTACTTCAGGTACCACAAATCGCACGGTGACTTGCTATAATTGTGGCCGTCCAGGCCACGTTAATTTGGAATGCAACTTTCCACCATTGAAGTGTCACACGTGCGGACAAATGGGACATAGAGTAGCTTATTGTTCCGAGCCAAATCAGACTTTGGACACTCGGGCTTCTGCCCCAGCACCACTTGATCAAGGTATAAATCAGCGACAATCTTTTGGTCAACCTCAGCAGAATTTGGGCAGGGGCCGGGGACGGGGTCAGAATGCTGGAGGGGGAAACTCTAGCGTTGGTTCGGTACAACCGCGGGTTTATGAGATGCATCGAACAGACAAAATTGACGCGGCGGTGGCTTCAGGTACCATTCATATTTTATCTCATCCAGTCCGCGTACTTTTTGATTCGGGTGCTACACATTCTTTTATTTCCTTAGAGTGTGTACGCCGTTTGAATATAACTTGTATGACTGCTTGCGATCCCTTCATCGTGAAACTGCCTAGCGGGGATAGAATTGTGAGGAACCGGGAGATTAGAGATTTTCCGGTGATTATATCCGGTATGGAATGGTTATCGAATCTGATTGTAGATGATATGGAAGGCGAGGACGTGATCCTCGGCGAGGATTGGCTTGATAGTCATCAAGCGATTATGAATTACCGTACCAAGGTTATCACCATGATGACTAAAGACGGATCTGAGTACTCATTTTTGGGGCGTAAGTCGGGGCTATCCAAGTTACTTATCAGTGCCATGAAGGCCGTAAAACTTTTGAATAAAGGTTGTACGGGCTATTGGCGTTATGCCTTGAAAACGGAAGGAAACAAAGTCGATTTCTCTTCGATTCCGGTTGTTAATGAGTATCCTGATGTTTTTTCGGATGACCTCCCGAGATTATCGCCAGATCGGGAGATAGAATTTACCGTGGACTTAAAGCCAGATGCGGCTTCGATTTCTAAAGCACCTTACCAGATGGCACCTTGCGATATGCATTAATTGAAGAATCAATTGGGAGAACTTCTGGAAAAAGGGTACATTAGACCGAGCGCTTCGCCTTGGGGCGCGCCTGTTCTTTTCGTGAGGAAGGATGGTTCACTACGTTTGCGCATCGACTACCGTGAGCTGAACAAGGTAACCATCAAGAACAAGTATCATTTGCCTCGTATAGACGATTTATTTGATCAATTGCAAGGGGCTGTAGTTTTCTCGAAGATTGATTTAAGATCCGGGTATTATCAACTCAGAGTGAGGGAGTCCGATGTTCCGAAGACGGCATTCCGGACGAGATATGGTCATTATGAATTTGTAGTTATGCCTTTTGGGTTGACTAATGCACCGGCAGTATTCATGCAGTTAATGAATAAGATATTCATCGAGTAACTCGACAGGTGTGTAGTCGTCTTTATTGACGACATCTTGATCTATTCTCGAGATAAGGAGGAACATGCCCGACACTTGCGTTTGATATTAGACATTTTGAGAACCGAGCACCTCTATGTAAAATTCTCGAAATGTGAGTTTTGGTTGGAAGAAGTTATGTTTCTCGGCCTTGTGATTTCGGCCGAAGGGGTTCGTGTAGACCCGCAGAAGATTGAGGCGGTGCTAGATTGGGCACCGCCTAAAAATGTTAAAGAAGTCTGTAGCTTTTTGGGCCTTGCTGGGTATTACCGACTGTTTGTCGAGGGTTTCTCAAAACTCACTCGGCCGCTTACGAAATTACTCCAGAAGACCGAAAAGTTTATTTGGACGGATGAGAGACAGCAGAGCTTCGAAGAACTGAAGAGACGTTTGACTTCAGCGCTGATTTTAACCTTACCACATAGTAGTGAGGGCTTTGCAAATTATAGTGACGCTTCGGGTCAATGTATGGGCTGTGTACTTATGCAGCATGATAAGACGATAGCTTTTGCGTCATGACAATTAAAGCCTTATGAGATGAATTATCCTACTCACGATTTAGAGTTGGCCGCAATTGTCTTCGCACTCAAGATTTGGCGGCATTATTTGTATGGTTCACCGTGTCAGATTTATACCTATCACAAGAGCCTGAAGTATATTTTCAGTCAGAAGGAGCTGAATATGAGACAGAGACGTTGGTTAGAGTTGATAAAGGATTATGATTTGGAAATTCTTTACCACCCCGGAAAAGCCAATGTCATTGCGGATGCTTTGAGATGCAAATCGGCATCTCTTCAAATGCTCGAGGTTCTTACATCTCAGACGAAAATTCGTCAGGATTTAATTGAGCAAGGGATAGAAGTTTGGCTTCAACGAGCACAGGGACAGTTGTGTACTCTCGAAATTACTTCGTCCATGGTTGATGACATCAAAGGGAAGCAGTGGAGTGACCCGATGATTTCTCAACTGAAGGAAGATGTAATTAAAGGAAAAGCTCCTGTCTTTATGGTTCACGAGGATAGTATTATGAGATTTCAGGGCAGACTTTGTGTTCCGAACGATTTAGAGTTGAGGCAGAGAATTCTCCGAGAAGCTCATGCTATGCCTTACTCAATCCACCCTGGGACGAGTAAGATGTACAAAGACTTGAAGCGCAATTTTTGGTGGAATAACACGAAGAAGGATGTCATGGAGTTTGTACTACGGTGCTTGACATGTCAACAAGTCAAGATCGAACATCAACGACCAGCGGGGTTGTTGAAATCTCTTCCCATTCCCGAGTGGGAGTGGGAAGACATCTCTATGGATTTCATCACTGGCATGCCGAGAACTCGGGCCGGAATGAATATGGTTTGGGTAATTGTCGATCGGTTGACCAAGTCTGCACACTTCTTGGATATTAAGGATACTTGGGGACCGGATAGACTGGCTCGAACCTTTATTGCTGAGATCGTGAGGTTGCACAGTGCCCCCAAGACCATTGTTTCTGATCGAGACGGCCGTTTCGTATCGCATTTTTGGCAGGCCGTTCATCAGGCTTTGGCTATTGAGATGAGATTGAGCACTTCCTTTCATCCTCAGTCGGACGGTCAGACAGAGAGGATGATTCAGACGTTGGAAGATATGTTGAGGGCTTGTGCCTTAGACTGGAGTAATGATTGGGAGCTTCACTTACCATTGATCGAGTTTGCTTACAATAATGCCATTACATGCGTCGATCAAAATGGCACCCTTAGAGGCACTTTATGGTAGGCGATGTAGGTCGCCATTGTGTTGGGACAAGGCTTCCGAGCTAATTGGAACGGAACCGGATATGTTGATGGAGTCTAAGGAAAAGATTTCTATCATCCGGGACCGATTGCTGACTGCCCAGAGTCGTCAGAAATCTTATGCTGATACTCGTCATCGACCCTTGTAGTTTGAAGTGGGGGATCATGTCTCGCTCAAGGTGTCGCCGACCAGAGGAGTTTTCCGCTTCGGGAAAAAGGGGAAACTTAGTCCGAGGTATATCGGACCTTTCGAGATTTTGGACAGAGTTGGAGATTTAGCTTATCGCTTGGCGTTGCCTCCAGTTTTGAGTCACGTCCATAGTGTTTTTCATGTGTCTCAGCTGAGAAAGTACGTACCGGATCCGAGCCACATTATCGACTATAGTGAGATTGACCTAGCCGAGGATATTACTTTTCCGGAGAAGCCCATGAAGATCCTTGAGCGTCGCGAGAAACAACTTCGGCATAAGACCATTCCACTTATTAAAGTGCAATGGTCGAGACATGGAGTCGAGGAGGCGACTTGGTATACGGAAGAGAAGATGCGGGTGGATTACCCCGAACTTTTTATTTCTTAAGTTTCGGGACGAAACTTCATTTTAGAGGGAGAGAATGTAATACCCGTACTTTTATTGACTGTTTAACTTTTCCGTTCTCCTTATTTTGTCGCTCTGTAAACGCATGGAGATGTTGTTGATATTGTTATTGAGTTTCGTATCTTGTTTGGGTCTCCTTCGTGTTGTTTAGACCTTGCGGAAGTTTTCTGGGCTAGAGACATAGCGCACATTAGGCCTAGGCTAACGCACGCTAATTCTGCTTGATTAGCACACGCTAGCTCTGAGCCGTAGCGAGCGCTAAGGGACCAATCAGGTCAGAACCAGTAACTCGAATTGCTCTCTGGACTGGCGGATTAACGCACGCTAGGAGTTCGTTAGTGCGCGCTATTCGTGATTAGTAGCGCACGCTAACATCCATCTGTAGCGCACGCTGATGGGCTAGTCGGCAGAGGCAGTGAGGTTGCCAGGTTTCTGGACTATCAGGTAGCGTACGCTAGGATTCGGCTAGCGCACGCTGAAGCTATTGCATAACGCACACTAAGCCATAGTGGTAGCACGCGCTAATGGGCTGGTCGGCAGAGGCAGTGAGGTTTCAGACTTTCTGGACTAGCAGGTAATGCACGCTAGGTAGCGGCTAGCGTACGCTATATGTGTTGCGTAGCACACGCTAGTGATCAGTGTTAACGCACGCTAGCGGACCGAGAAAGTGAACTGAGATTTTGGCAGGACACCAGTTAGCGCACGCTACGGATGTTTCATAGCGCGTGCTAACGTATTTTGACAGTATCCACTAGACTACAAGGTGACCCGTTAGCGCACGCTAATATTGAGGCATAGCGTGCGCTAGAGTGGGATAGTATATAAGGGGACAGTCAACCCCTGCACTTGTCATTTCACATCATTTCCACTTTTTCTGATCGGGAGAGCTCGGGAGAGGCGATTTGGGGTGATTTGAGGCAGTCCTTCTTCAGATATCGTCATCTTGGGTTGGATAACAAGGATTATACAACATCTAGCACATTTCTATCCTCCGAATCAAGGTAAAAATCCTTAGAACCCTATTTTTGGGAATTTTGGGGTTTTTCGTAGATTCGTCCGATTTATCCGTTTTGAAGCTTGAGGACCTTGAGATTATGATGTATCTATCCCGTATGCATGCTTTTCCTACGATTTTACGGATTGGATTGTGCCGTTTTTGGACTTGTGAGAGTTTGGACGATTTTCCAACCTCTAGTTGTTTATCCGTGTATTTTCATGAATCGTAGATGGGTTTCGGGAGTTTCTTCGTGTAATTTGAATATGGATAATTGATTATCCTATTCCTTGTGAATCGTTTAGGTGCCGGAAGCACGTTCTTAGACCTACCGAACTCATACCCTTTTTCCGTTCGATTTCTCGATGTCTCAAAGGCAAGTATATATTTATGATTGTACGTTCTCGACTTTGAAAGTAAGATGTATTAATGGCATGATTATTTATATCCACTCTGGGGCGGGCCGACGGGTCCCTTGAGGGTTTCGTAGCCTCTGGTGCTATTCCACGGATGATATGAACGAACCACTCTCGGATGGACCGATGAGTCCTCTGAGGGTTCCGTAGCCTCTGGTGCGGTTCCACGGTATTCATATATGTATTTATGTGATGCTATGAGATTTAGTTATTCCGGAATACTAGTCTTGAATTGATTAATTGACAGTTACATTTACTTTATTGTCGAGGAGTATTGTATTTCATACTTGATATACTTGCACTAGCTATTCGACGGCTAACCCCTTTATGGGGGAAATACTTTTTATGTATTTCAGGTTCCAGGAGAGTGGACAGGTAGGTATCGTGTCGGCACGAAGATGGTGGGCAAGTGTGATACTGTGTCTGTCCTCCGGTTATGTTTTGAGTTTTCCATTCAGTGTTGTTGTACTGGAATAGTTATTAAATACTCGAGTATTGTTTTCCATCTTCCTTGATGTTCCGGCCTGTGTGCCGAGGTTTTAATTTTGTACTGTGATGTATTTGGATACATTGGACATGGTTTGAATACCCTTTGTATCGTCTTTCATTTCATTGTATTTAGACCTTCTCGGTCAAATTTTATAGTTCCGCGTATGATTAGCCTTATGGGTCCCTCGGTGGGGTTCACTGCGCTGTAATATACCCTGAATAACTTGGGGGTGTTACAGAATATGGTATCGGAGCTTAGGTCTATGGATACCTAGGCTGTCGGTCTTTTGGGTCGAATGAGTCGTCATTTGTCCACAGTATCACTATTCTGCCATCATCACAGTGCGACCGGTACTTGTAAGACCTCTTACTCTTCTGGTGTTTCCTTATTCTTTTTGCTTCTATTTTTGGTATTCTCGAGAATTGGTTACTTTGATGACATGCGATTGAATTGTACTTACATGCTTTGTGTGTTCTTCAGTATGTCAGCTGGTAGGGGCCGTGGCCATGGTTGTGGCCGTGGGCGTGGGAGAGGTCGTAGCGCGGCCGTTTCCATTAGTTCTGTTGCGGGGTCAACCAACCCCAGTTTGTCGAACTCGGTGCATCCTGACACCGAAAGTCAGCACAACCAGCCGAATGGCCAGGGGAACAGCGCGGACGTTGGAGTTGCGAATGTACTTCAACAATTGGCTACCCAGATGACCATTTTAGCCCAAACCGTTCAGCTGAATAACCCGAATCTGAGCACAAATGCCTTGCTTCGGAACGTAATCCGTATGCACCCTCCACAGTTTGGCGGTGCCACAGACCCGTTAGGATGGGAAGATTGGCTAGCAGAATTGGAAAAGATTTTCGAAGCGGTTGATTGCCCCGAAGTGAGGAAAGTACCAATTGCTCAGTATTTCCTTCCCAAGGAGGCCGCTACGTGGTGGAAAGTCATCAAGCCACAGGATCGTCTTGCCACGTGGGATGAATTTAAAGAGCTTTTGGAGGCCGAGTTTTGTCCTTGGCCGGTACGAGAGGGCCGAATCCGAGTCTTTTTCGAGGCTAAACCACAGAATATTCCCGTTTCGCAGGCGATCGTGGAGTACAACCAACAATTGATCCATGTGAAGGATCAAGTGCGTAACGAGCGTGACAAGATCCGTTACTTTGATATGCGTATGAATATGGACTTACGCGGTACATGGCCGGATTTGCTTGCACCACACTGAAGGAATATCAGGACAGAGCTTTAGCCCATGATATGTTGAGCCCCGACAACGATACCGTTGAAGAATCGAAGAAGTATAAAGTCGCGGGGAATTTTGCTGGCTCTAAGAGTATCAAATTTCAGAGGTCACAAATGAATAACCATTCTTCCGGATAGTCATCACGTTCTAATAAGGGAAAGAGGGGTTACCGTCCTACTCTGGGTACCACAAATCGCATGGTGACTGGCTATAATTGTGGCCGTCCAGGCCACGTTAATTTGGAATGCAACTTTCCACCATTGAAGTGTCACACGTGCGGACAGATGGGACATAGAGCAGCTTATTGTTCCGAGCCGAATCAGACTTTGGACACTCGGGCTTCTGCCCCAGCACCACTTGATCAAGGTATAAATTAGCGATAATCTTTTGGTCAACCTCAACAGAATTTCGGCACGGGCCGGGGATGGGGTCAGAATGCTGGAGGGGGAAACTCTAGCATCGGTTCGGTACAACCACGAGTTTATGAGATGCGTCGAACAGACGAACCCGACGCGGCTGAATTCAACGGCTTTGAGTTGTGCTATGGAATTCATTTCATTGTTGTTATTGTCCTTCGTAGTTTATGAATGTGAGTTGGCGATCGGTGGGGTCGGCGGGTTCGTAGTCGGTTCGTGTCAACCTACTTCGGTCGATTCTCCTCGTTGTTCTTATTCGAGGCAAGTACCTTGTTCATACGCTTCTCGTTTTGTGGATATGATTGATCAGTAGTCATCTTGGTGTGTTTGTTGGGTTATTTTAAAATGAATTTCCAAAAGATTTGTTTTAGCCTTGTTAAAGGCTCTCTTTCAAAATGCATGTGTGTTTCGTGAATGGTGTGTTTTGGGAATAGATTATGATTTGATTATTTTGAACGTTGAAGGATTTGATGATATCCCTGTTGTTTAAAGTTATGAAATCGTGTATTCCGTGTTTAATCTTGTTGTTGTGTTTTGAAGAGTTTGATAATGGTGTTGGATAAGTGGCCATCCCTAGTAAGTATTCTTGATGAGCTTACATTCTTAGCATATTAGTATTTCATGAGTAACGTGTGTGTGTATGCTCACGACGGGTTAGATCCGACGGGGTCTTGGTAGGGGTCCACAAGAGACGTGGATCGACGAGCTTGATTTTAACCACTACGGGTTAGATCCGACGAGGTCTCTGTAGGGGTCCACAAGAGACGTGGATCGACGGTTAATTGTGGTGCATTTTTACAAATGTGATTTGATTATGGCATTTCCAGAAATGAGTGCTTTTGAATGGTTTTCATGATTGCATGCATTGACTAAGTGTGTAAGAGGTAAGTTGTTCGTTTGGCTTACTTGGCTAGGATGGCACTAGAGTATTTGTTGTCTATGTTTAAACCTTGGGTTGTGAATTTTGATGTTGGAAGACGAACCTCGTGGTCATTCTTGTGTACTGTGAGTTGATGAGATTGGGGGCTAAAATCCCAACGGTTTGGTAAATGTCATTTTACGGAAAGTAAACCTTTGGGGCGGTGACCCCTTTCGTCTTTTGGGTTTTGGAAAAGTAGGATTTGATAATCCTAAATTGTTTTCTATTAAAACTCCCGATGGTATTTCAAATCATTTTTTTTTAAATTGTTTCCCTTGATATTTTGATCTTGAAATTTTGGGAAGTCTTTACTCAAACTCTTGCCTCAGGAAGTGTTCATCTTGTTGTATTTGAATCTTTGAGGATTCCGGATTATTATCGTCCGTGGAATGTGAATTGTATGACTCGTATTTTTGCACTTGTACTTGCACTAGCAAAACAGTGGAGTTTTGCTAACCCCCGAGTATTCGGGGGGTGGATGTCTATTTTTGCATTCAGGTTTTCGAGCATAACACAGGGTCGGCACGAAGAATGATGAAAGATGATCGATACTAATCACATGAGGAACCGTACATTGTTTATTGGTTCAGTTGTACTTTATTTTCCCCTGCTATATTTTTGCCGTTGTACGTGTGTGGTTGTGTTTTGACCCCTGCGTGGGCATGAGTTGTATTTGAGTTGTATGTATTTATTGAAAGACCAAATCGGTCTACTGAGTCATTTTAGCCTTAAAGGCATGGTTGAGATGTTATATGTTGTTACCAGCCTGGTAGATCCTTGAGGAAAGGTTCCAAGGCGTGTAATATCCCTGAGCGGATTGGGGGTGTTACATAAATGGTATCGGAGCTTAGGTTGTGGAAACCTAGGCTGTCGGGTCAGTCGTGTTGTTTGAGTCTTGTTTCGTCGGATTTTATCTGACTGAGTCGTGTCGCGACGCGTCGTCTGAGTTGGTTGGTCGTGATTAGTATCGTGGGTCGATCATCATCTTCGTGCGACCTGTGGATGTAAGTCTCCCTTCTTTGTGTTGTGCCTCGTGTGACACGAGCTATTTTTATGATTTATTTGTTAAGCGACGGAATCCTCTTATGGATTTTGATTTCTTGATATGTGGTTATTTGACCCTCATATTTCGTTCATATGAGAAGTAGTGTTGCTGGATTATGCATGTTTGACTTTATTTCTTTTATCCGCTGCGTGAGTTCTTTTGTAATGGCTTTCGGTATTTTACCGACTGAGTTTTATTTCGAAAACCGGTTCCCTAAACTAAGTTTTTGGCATTTTGGCCTTGATCGTTTTGGCGAAATTTTTATGATGGTATTTAGTATTTTGTAAATGTCTTTTGTAAGTTTTTGAAATATTACCGTCATCGGCCTTTTTGACGTTGTAAATGATTTTTAGCCTGGTGAGTTCCGGCGCGGGACCCACGGCGCTATAATGTTTCGTGTAATTACCTGAATTTTTTGGGCATTCTAGCCCATTGAATTATCTTTGAAAACCTTGAGTATCTTAGAAAATAAATTTCGAGACGTACTTTTAAAATGAATTATTTTCTCGTGGTACATCCAAGGTGCCACAATATGTTTCCAAATTCTTCTACCTCGAGGACCAAAATGTTTTGAGATATTTTCAATGTTTTAGAAACACTTTTATTTAGACCCGAGGGTCAAATATTCCGAAAGTTTTCACTAAGAGAAAGTGTCCTCATTTTTATCAAATGCGAAATAGTTCTCCAAAGTCTCGATAACGATATTTCACGTTTGTACTTTTTTTGAAAGGTGATACTCAAGATCAACCGGTGTTCTTCTAAAATTATTTTCAAAATGAGGTTTTCGTTTTTAAAACCTATCTATTCCTGTTTAAGGGCTGGGTATGTATGTATGATGTTCGCGTTGTCATTATGATGTTTGCTCCCGAGTATGATCGAATTGGCAGTGTGAGCGTTGAGTCATTTTCCACACATTTGTTGTGTTAGCCCCCTGTGAGAGGCGGGATGTTGGTGTTGAACGTTGTCGTCTCGTAGTGATTTCTGCGTTGTCGCGCATGCGCGAGCTGTTAGAGCTTGGTTTGGTATGACCGTGTGCATCGGTGATTGTTCCGTTATGTGTCAGTTATTTAATGACATGTTACCTTGCTCCCATTTTTGTGAATTTCGTGGACGAGGTCGAAGGTAATACCCATACTATTTTTACTTCGGTATTTTCTCTTTCTCCAGTCTATCGATTCTCTCATGTTCGTTGATACTTTATGAACTTATTCTGTAATTCGGTTTCATCATCCGAACGAACTGTGATCTTGTTGTGGGTCGATCTGGTTATCGCTGTGACTTTTTCGAGTTCGGTTCGATTCTTGTGAACCTTGTTCGTAAGTGACATCATTTGGTTCTATTAGTTCTTTTATTCGAAGTGGATCGGATTTGGAACTCCTGTGTTTTTTACTCTGTCGACTCGTTTATGCTCGTTAACATTTTCTGAACTTTCCCTATCCCTTGCTTTTGTTGATCGAACGAGGGTGGTATTGTTTCGGAATAACTCGTTTGTCGTTGTGAATTTTCAATCGCTATTCCCTTTCCTGTGGATCTTATGGGAATGCATGTCTTGTTGTTCTCACCAGATCATCCTGGGAGTTGTTGTTTGAATTTTATTATCCTTCGTGTTTCGGACATGATTGTTCGATTTTTGTTGTCTCGATCGTTTGTTTGTTCGGTTTTTGTTCTCATTTCGTGATTGTTGAGCGTTCAGGCTCCTTTGTAATTCCCTTAAGTTCGGGAAATTAGTCTCGTTTTCGATCTTCCAACCCTTAGGCGGTGGAATTCCGTATTTGTTCAGCGTTTGGCTCGCGTTTTGATTGATGAACCGTTGGGTTGGTCAATCGTATTGATTTTCATTCGTGTGTCTTGTGACTGTTCGGATAATCGACTTGATTGTACTATCTGTTTGATGACGCTTGTCACTTGTTGGTTTTATTATGTTTCTACCGGTGGCGTTGTGTTGGTCGTCGTGGAGCGTGATTTCACGCCGTATGTCTCTTTGCGTTTCTTGCAGTGTTTCGTCGTCCGGTGCGAGTTTTCGGTTTTTGTGTATCTCATCGAGTTTTCCTGGCAGGGGATATTGCTTCTCCCTACTTATTTTAAGTTTCGGGACGAAACTTCTTTTAAGGAGGGTAGAATGTAATACCTGTAATTTCGATTTCTGGTAATTTCTTTTTTTCTGGCGGAATCCTGCTTTGACGACTCGCTCATGACCGTTTCGTCATTCTGAGAATGATTAATTCTACACTGTTTGTCATCCGAGTTCGTTTCGGTGTTGTTTTGTTGAGTTCTGTGCTTTTTAGCGACTTTTCCGCACTTGAGTTCGATTCTTGCGAATCTCGTTCGAAACTGCTGTTTCGAGTTTCTCGTAAGTCCGTTTAACTTTGTTAGACGTGTTGTGAACTTCGGTTTGGTTATTCGATCACGTATCGTGATTTTCGGGCGCTTTGGGCCATTTTGTAATTTACCGAAAGTTACGGGTATCTGTATCTGTATTTGTTGTCTCGACCCTTTTCTTGGTCGAGTATGATTAATTATTGCGTTATGTTTTCATTTCAGGTCGATGATGTTGTCCGCGAGCTTTTCATCGTGTTCGTTCCATGTGTTTTCGGAATTCGAGTCGTCGGGTCATAGCGGCTGAGCAGCTGGCCAGACGGTGGCGGGTCCTGGCCGGACGGTTGTGGGCACTGGCCGGGCTGACGCGGCAGGAACCGGTGTAGTGCACGCTACTGCCGGAAGACTGCGTGTGCTAACTGACAGGAGTAGCACACGTTATGCGGCCGGCCAACGCACGCTAGCGGGCCGAGGCAGTAAGGAAGTGGGGTACTGGACTCGGGTGGATCGGCAGGTAGCGCATGCTACTGCGGGACACTACGTACGCTACGACCGGCAGGTAGCGCACGCTACGACCGAAAGGCTGCGCGCGCTACCTGTCCGAGCAGTGTCTCTGGACTGCGGCCTGGGCCGATAGCGTACGCTAGCTCGGCAGCGTAGCGCACGCTAGGCTGCACCTGTATAAAAGTGACAGAGCAGTCACATTTCCTCTCTTTCTCTTCCGCGGCTGGAGACTTGGAGATCTTCGAGCCATGATGTTTGTCAACAAATACATGAAGTTCTTGAGTTCATATCATCGATTAATCATCCGTTATCATCCTTTGATCAGGCGAATCAAGGTAATCTCTTCTTAGAACCCTAAATTCTTGAATTTGGGGGTTTTTGCGTTTTTGTCCGATTCGTTCCGTATTGTTGATTAATTCATGATGGGTATGATTAATCTTGGTAGTATTCTTGTGTTTAACATCATTTAATCCAATGTTCTTCGTCGAATCGAAGTATATTTCTTGATTTCCTTCGAATCGACTTTTTAGGGAATTTATTCCCGATCTCATTTTTTATCCATTTTTGATGGATCGATTGTGGTTAAATGATGTTGTTAAACACATTCTATGGATTGTATATCCATATTTCAACTTGGAATTCCGTTTTCGTGTTTTGTAGGGACGAATCGTGTTCTTGGCCGTTTTGGGGAAAACACTTGAACTTTCGTCATTCGTTATTTGAATTCAACGGCTTTGAGTCGTGCTATGGAATTCATTTCATTGTTGTTATTGTCCTTCGTAGTTTATGAATGCGAGTTAGCGATCGGTGGGGTCGGCGGGTTCGTAGTCGGTTCGTGTCAACCTACTTCGGTCGATTCTCCGCGTTGTTCTTATTCGAGGCAAGTACCTTGTTCATACGCTTCTCGTTTTGTGGATATGATTGATCGGTGGTCGTCTTGGTGTGTTTGTTGGGTTATTTTAAAATGAATTTTTAAAAGATTTGTTTTAGCCTTGTTAAAGGCTCCCTTTCAAAATGCGTGTGTATTTCGTGAATGGTGTGTTTTGGGAATAGATTATGATTTGATTATTTTGAATGTTGAAGGCTTTAATGATACCCCTGTTGTTTAAAGTTATGAAATCGTGTATTCCGTGTTTAATCTTGTTGTTGTGTTTTGAAGAGTTTGATAATGGTGTCGGATAAGTGGCCATCCCTAGTAAGTATTCTTGATGAGCTTACATTCTTAGCATATTAGTATTGCATGAGTAACGTGTGTGTGTGTGTATGCTCACTACGGGTTAGATCGGATGGGGTCTCGGTAGGGGTCCACAAGAGATGTGGATCGACGAGCTTGCTTTTAACCACTACGGGTTAGATCCGACGGGGTCTCGGTAGGGGTCCACAAGAGACGTGGATTGACGGTTAATTGTGGTGCATTTTTACAAATGTGATTTGATTATGGCATTTCCGGAAATGAGTGCTTTTGAATGGTTTTCATGATTGCATGCATTGACTAAGTGTGTAAGAGGTAAGTTGTTCGTTTGGCTTACTTGGCTAGGATGGCACTAGAGTATTTGTTGTCTGTGTTTAAACCTTGGGTTGTGAATTTTGATGTTGGAAGACGAACCTTGTGGTCATTCTTGTGTACTGTGAGTTGATGAGATTTGGGGCTAAAATCCCAACGGTTTGGTAAATGTCATTTTACGGAAAGTAAACCTTTGGGGCGGTGACCCCTTTCGTCTTTTGGGTTTTGGAAAAGTAGGATTTGATAATCCTAAATTGTTTTCTATTAAAACTCTCGATGGTATTTCAAATCATTTTTTTTAAATTGTTTCCCTTGATATTTTGATCTTGAAATTTTGGGAAGTCTTTACTCAAACTCTTGCCTCGGGAAGTGTTCATCTTGTTGTATTTGAATCTTTGAGGATTTCGGATTATTATCGTCCGTGGAATGTGAATTGTATAACTCTTATTTTTGCACTTGTACTTGCACTAGCAAAAGAGTGGAGTTTTGCTAACCCCCGAGTATTCGGGGGGTGGATGTCTATTTTTGCATTCAGGTTTTGGAGCATAACACAGGGTCGGCACGAAGGATTATGAAAGATGATCGATACTAATCACATAAGGAACCGTACATTGTATATTGGTTCAGTTGTACTTCATTTTCCGCTGCTATATTTTTCCCGTTGTACCGGTGTGGTTGTGTTTTGACCCCTGCGTGGGCATGAGTTGTATTTGAGTTGTATGTATTTATTGAAAGACCAAATCGGTCTACTGTGTCATTTTAGCCTTAAAGGCATGGTTGAGATGTTATATGTGTTAGGAGTATGCCCTCGAATGCCACTCAGAGGTTGTTGAGTGAGGGCATTGTACTTGTAATTATGTAAACCATTTATATAAGGCAAATGAATGTTTCTTTATTTACTGGTAGTTACTGGCATTCCTAACTCGTAAATAAACATATAGAAACTAGTCCATGTATTTGAGAGCAAAACGTTCCACTCCTTATTGGATAAGGGGGTCGGCACTGGAAAGGTTATAGCTCAAATACTTAATCGTTCGCAAGTCGATGAAACTTGACTGGGCGTTAAGTTTATGTGAAGACTTGTATGACGTGTTCTTTGACATGGAGAGTGCCTGTCGAACACTAATGGTTAGTGGGAGCACACGTTATAGGTATGCTAATTGGATTAGTATACTCGAACCGACTCACCCTCGATTCGTCACATGGATTTCACTCGGATCACAATGACGGAATCGAAAGGTTGTGATAGGTATTCGTGAACCTTCGACTTGAGGATTTAGTAGGGATGTGCTTGTGACGTCAAGATTTTCATTAGAGTAGTTCGACCCCGTAAACCTAAGGCGGGGTCAACTCGACGTGCATCTTGACGGGCAAGTAGCAGTCCTATCGAATACCAAGATAGAATTCTTTCTCCCGTAAGTGAGTGGGTTATATGTCCTATGCGGTTATTGGCGAGATGAGATCATAAGTCTTTGGCCAAAGCATTGGAGCTAGTTGTATTAGATACACGATACTCGATGATCTCGGTTTGCATTAACGCATGCATAGCGTCAAGCAGATGGGGTTTGACCGACCGTGACCCTATAACTTGATCGGGACATTTGAAAGAAGGGTTTATACGCTTAGGTATTCACGAGAATGGTTCTTGAATGATCCCAATCATTCGTTCTCAGTCAGGGTACAGTGTAGGCCACCAGGCTGGCTAGGTGGTGCTACTACTCTTTGGTTCCTCCCATTGCTGACTGAGACGGACCTACCGAGTCGCGCATTAGGATTGACGACGGAATGAATCGAGCTTAATCTCTCATTATAAATATTAGATATTGGATATCTAATTTATTGGACATTGGATGTCTAATTGATTTTGGGACATTGGATGTCTAAATTAATTTATTGGATAAATTAATTTACGGCCTAATGAATTAAATAAATTACTGGGTGATTGATTTAATTCATAAATATAATTATTTCTTAGAGAAATTAATTATGTTATTATGTATTTAATGTGATTAATTGATTGGATTAATTAATCGATATAAATACATCGGAACGGAATCGGAGTTTATCTGTTTGGACTCTCGGGAGTCCGAAACGAACCGAACTCGTCCGATTTCTTCTAGAGGCCGACCCCACCTTAATTTCCTACCTTGATCATAGTCTTGTTTTCTTGTTGGAAGACTTTTGACATTTGAGATTTCATATCTCTTATATTAAGGGAAAAGGAGATATGGTGGGTGACTTAATCATGTGAATAAATTTTGAAGACCAAAATAAAAGCATCTTACCTCTCCTCATTTCAAAGATCTCACGGCGGATCAAATTAGAGAGAGGGAAGAGAAAATTTTTGGTGTTCTTCTTCATTCATTTCTTCTTAATTTTTCTTGGAGAAAAATTGGGAGAAAATCATATAGAGAGAGAGTAAGATTAAAACACTTAGAGTGTAATAATCTTTACATATATAGCTTCATCACTTAGCTCTAGCCGTATCCTCGGAGGATAGCAAGGTGATCGCTGCCCGGTTGTTTTTCCGGCGCGTGGCAAGTAGAGACGCGGTGTTTTCGGCGTTGGATCGTTCAAGAGCTTGGGGAATAGCTCAAGAGAAGGTTATCCATTTAATCAACGGACTACGAGGGTATGTTTCTCGTATCTCTTGTATTTCGTTTTTGATATTCGTATATGCGTAGCTCGATCGATCCTCGTAGGGATCGGATCGAATTAATTTTCGCTTTACCGCCTACTGGCCTTCGCTTTAGGCACCGAATCCCAACAAAGGGTATCGGAGCAAGGTCTTGCGATCGTATATACGATATTGGCATTTGGAATGCTTGATTAGATGGTGAATGATTTGGAATCATTTTAGTCATAATCGTGGTATATATTTTTACGTTCGTTGTAGTTATATTTTTCGTAAGTTTATGTCTAAATATAAATCTTAATTTCTTGGAAATATGATTTATATTGAAGATATGAATGTTGAAAAATATTGATATCGATATCCGGTCGAAAATCGAGCTCCGAATCGTCGTCGACGACTTTTCGGACAAAGGCGTGAAGTCGCCAGGTGACTCGGCCGTGTCCGGTGACACGGCCGTGTCGGCGACCCTTCAAAGCATCGCCAGTGACTGACCGTGTCGGGAGACACGGGCCGTGCTGCCGGTAGCCGCCGAGCGTGACTCGGCCATGCCAGCCGGGCCACGGAAGGCCGCGGCAATGACTTCGGCCATGGCAGCCATTTTCGCCCGGCTCGATTTTTCCGTGTATTCTTGAAAATTAATCTCCCGCATGTTAAATTGGATTTAATATGATTAAAATGATTTATGGTATTTCATTTTATAAGGGAAATTTGATTAATTGGAATATTTATGGTCGAATCAATTATTTTGAACGTTATTATATTACCGATTGTGTGAATCGATTGGATCGGTTCGTATTGTTGATTGGATCAATGTATCTCTACGCTTTCCATTTATTTAGTATTTTGAATGAATGCTTTTGAATGTGGATGTGGTTCGTGGACTTAGTTTTTGAATCGCTCGTTTTATTCGATTGGGTTGTAAAGGCCGTTTTGAGCCTATTTATTTTACTAGAAAAATTTGTATCTAGGATGCAATTTTCAATGTAAAATTTATATGTAATGACGAAGACCGAGGAAGATCCATTTCGAGAAGACGAAGATTCAAGACGAAGACTTGTAATTAGATTACGGAGTTTTTGTTTTCTAGGAACGGTCCATGAACCACATGTTGGTAGCAACTAGGTTGTGATTGGTTGTTTCATATTGTATGAATGCCACAAACGCGCTTAAACGATTAATGTGCAAAGTGTAACGTTAATCGCGATAATTCTCCCACAACAAATAATTAAGTTTATAAGGTTTCAAAGTTTTTCCTTCCTCCATCGAAGTTTTCGGAAATTGAAATCCAAACCGGATGTGCTATGCTTCCGAGTTATCGGGTAGTCGTTCGGGAGGACGGATAAATTACCGGAGCGCATTGGATGCCTTCGGTTGGAGCAAATTTTATCCCTAGAAACCCGATGGGTTGCTTAGGATAAGATTCAATTGTGAAACTGATTTGCGTCGATGGTATAAACTTAACTTGTTCACGAACCATAGAAACCGTATAGGTTGAGGGGAGTGAACAAGGGGAAAAAGAAGATCGAATCATCCATTAGATGGGTTGGTGTTGGACACCACTTTATGAAAATTAATAGACTAGAAACCTGCTCTTGCCCTCTATTAAGATTTATAAAGAACTCGATCACCACTATGAAGTAGAGCGACGATACTTCCGGATTTCACATGGGAGTGTGTTATTCCGATAAAATTAGTGGGAGCTGGGTAACAAGAATAGAAAAGACCTTAATTCTACACTCAGAACATAATTGAACGAGTCACTAATTAATCTGTTATACTTAATGCATAAATCTCAATATGACAATGAATCCACTCGCAATTCTACTCAAAAGAACACCTTAATGGGACCTAACTTTGTGGATTGGCTCCGCAATCCGATGATTGTCCTCGTATAGAGGCACCGGGATACGTCTTGGAGACGGACATTCCGGCGCCTCCTGTGCGGACCCGAGCCAATCAGAAGAGATTGAAAACCACGAAAAGTGGGTTAAGGATGACGTGAAAGTCCGTGCTTATATGATGGTCGCCATGTCTAATGAGCTTCAGAGAGCTCATGAGAAAATGACTTCGCTAGGCGATTCTATCTCACTTAACCGAGCTTTATGGTGAGCACAGCAGAATCGCTAGATATGAGATATCCAAGCAATCGCTCGGTGCAAGGATGAAGGAAGGAGAGAAGGTTGGGGAACACGTCCTCAAAATGATATCCATGATCGAGAGATTGGAGGCTCTTGATTTCAAAATGGATACCTCTCTCCAAACCGACCTTATCCTCAGCCTCTCCCCGATTCCTTCTCACAGCTTGTTATGAACTTCAACCGCAATGAGATTGCATGTAATTTAGCCGGGCTAATGAACAAACTTGTGACCGCTCGCCTCGATGAAGACTCATGGATGAAGGAGTCTGCTCTTGTGATTTCTTCTGGACCTCGGAGGTCTAAGAACAAGAAGAAAAGACCAAGAAGCAAACTGACCACAAGTTAAGGACCTTAAGGGTAAGGGCAAGGCCCCGATGGTTCCAAGAACAAGAAGAAAAAGGATGCTTGTCTCAAATGCGGTGAGCCGGGCCACCGGGCTAGAGACTGTCCGATTCTTCATGGCACTTCGTGCATGTAACTTTTAGTTTTGGAAACAAATTGTTCTCGCATCGTATTTTCTACTTCCTGGATAATCGGATTCTCGTGCTAGTTCTCATATTTGTACCGTGAATCGTGATCTGGAACAAAGTAGGAAGCTTGAGTCGAGAAGTTATGATCACAGTCGGAAGCGGGCATAGTGTCGAGGCGACCGACGTAGGATCACTTCTTTTGGGTTTAGAATCCGGCTTTGTTTTGACTTTAGAAGATGTACTTGTTTTGCCCAAGGGGCACAAAAACATTGTATCCATTCCGGTCATGGACCGAAAAGGCTTTTCATTTTTCATTGGTGATGGTTCCTGCAAAATTTATTTTAGAAATAAACTAGTGGGTACCGCTACATTGTTGAATGGATTGTATCATCTAAATCTCAAAGAACAAAGTAGTTGTGAATACTATGACTAGAAAACGTGGTAGGGATGAAACCAATCAAGTTTTGAAATGGCATCTTAGACTTGGTCATGTTGGTCAGACCAAGGTTTACAAGATGGAAAAGGATGGACTTATGGGTCCATTGGGATCGGATCCCTTTCCTACTTGTGAATCTTGCCTTAAAGGCAAAATGACTAAGTCCCCCTTCACAGGACATTTCAAAGAGCCGATAAATCGGGATTAATCCATACCGATGTATGTGGTGCTTTGAAGCAAAGACGTGACGGATATCAATATTTCATTACGCTTACAGATGATCATACTAGGTATGGTTATGTATACTTAATGAAACATAAATCCGAGGCCTTTGAGAAATTCCAGAATTCAAGGCCCTAGTCGAGAAACAAACCGGTAATCATATCAAAGCACTTCGGTGACCGAGGTGGCGAGTATATGAGTACGGAGTTTGACGAGTTCCTTAAGGAACATGGAATAGTTTCACAACTAACACCTCCAGTACTCCTCGCTTAAATGGTGTGTCGAAAGAAGGAACCGGACCTCGTTGAACATGGTCCGTTCCATGCCGGGCTATACCGACTTGCCGATTTACCTATGGGGGTATGCACTGATCCACGCGTATATCTTGAACAGATGTCCTTCTAAATCCGTTTCCTAAAACTCCACATGAGATGTGGGAAGGAAGGAAACCAAGTCTTAATCATATTAGGATTTAGGGATGTCCCGCCTATGTCAAGAAGACTAAGGTGGAAAAGTTGGAAGCTAGGTCCATAAGGGACGTTTCATTGGATTCCCGTCTGGGACGATGGGATATCTATTCTACATGCCCGAAGATCGAAGGATCATTGTTGCTTTACAAGCACACTTCCTGGAAGATGAGTTCATTCAGAAGGCGGAGCAGTAGAAGTATTTCTTTAGAAGAATACAATGAAACACCTCGAGAGACACTGCAAGAAACTGGAACCGAACTTTCAAACACAAGTACAACCACCTCGTAGGTCTAGTAGGGTGTCTCATTTACTCGAGAGGTATGGGCTTGTGCACTTGGAGGAGCCGGGTCTCCATGAGGTTCCAAGTGATAGCCAAGAGACCGACCCGACGACCTATGACCAAGCGATGGTGGATGTAGACTCGCGAAATGGCGTGAAGCTATGGAAGCCGAGATAGACTCGATGCATGTCAATCAGTCTGGACTCTAGTAGACCGCCCAAGGGCATAGTGCCTATTGGGAACAAGTGGATCTACAAGAGAAAGACCGATGGTAATGGCAAGGTTGACGCCTATAAGGCGGGCTTGTGGCAAAGGGTTATACCTGAAGGAAGGGATCGATTACCACGATACCTTCGCCCGTAGCCATGATCAAGTCTATTCGCATGATGCTTGCTATAGCCGCCTACCACGATTATGAGATATGGCAAATGGACGTAAAGACGGCTTTCCTTAATGGATTCCTCGAGGAGGAAATCTATATGGAGCACCTAAAGGCTTTGTGTCCGAAGTCGATATTCGAAGTGTGCAAGCTTCAGCGTTCCATTTATGGATCAAGCAAGCGTCGCGTAGTTGGAACCTTCGTTTTGACGAGGCGGTCAAAGAGTTTGAATTGCAAAATGAAGAGGAACCTTGTGTATACAAGAAGGTTAGAGGGAGCAAGATCGCATTCTTAGTACTATATGTAGATGACATTCTACTAATAGGAAATGATGTGGGAATGCTCACCTCGTGAAAGCTTGGCTTTCGAGTAATTTCTCCATGAAAGACTTGGGAGAAGCAACCTATATTCTTGGTATTCGACTCTACCGGGATAGAGCGAAGAGAACAATAGGCCTTTCCCAAGCCCTCTATATAGATAAGATCTTAAAGCGATTTAAGATGGATGATTCTAAAAGAGGGTTCCTACCGATGCGACATGGAATAAAACTCACCTTGAAGATGTGTCCTCAAAGTGAGGAACAACGAAAGGAAATGAGTAATATACCATATGCTTCGGCCGTGGGTAGCCTTATGTATGCTATGTTGTGTACAAGACCTGACATCGCGCATGCTGTAAGCGTGGTGAGTAGGTTTCGTGCAAACCTGTAGGGAACATTGATCGCCAGAAAGAACGTTCTCAAGTACTTAAGAAGGACTAGAGATATGGTTCTAATGTATGGCGGTGGAGATCGATGTGGTGGGATTCACCGATTCGGACTTCCAAGGATCAAGGACGACTCGATGTCCACTTCGCTACATATTTACTCTTAATGGAGGAGCAAGATCTTGGCGTAGTGCTGCAAAGCGCGACCGCCGATTCCACCGTCAGCCGAGTATCAAGCGGCCTCGGAGGCTTCCAAGGAAGGGTTCTGATTAAGAAGTTTCTAGGAGAACTTCAAATGATACCATGTGCCGAGCCGCCTGTCTACTGTCATCGCGACAACGACGAGCCAGAGCATGTGCCAAGGAGCCGAGGTTTCACAACAAGACCAAACATATTGAGAGGAAGTATCATCTCGTAAGAGAATTTGTTCGCAAGGGATACATTGTCCGCATAGAGTAGACTCGGCCGACAACGTCGCCGATCCACCGACAAGCCACTATCTCGGACTAGCTTGGAGCGTCATCTGAGAACATGGGTATTAGATACCATAGCGTGTGGCATTGAGTGCAAGTGGGAGATTGTTAGGAGTATGCCTCGAATGCCACTCAGAGGTTGTTGAGTGAGGGCATTGTACTTGTAATTATGTAAACCATTTATATAAGGCAAATGAATGTTTCTTTATTTACTTGGTAGTTACCGCATTCCTAACTCGTAAATAAACATATAGAAACTAGTCCATGTATTTGAGAGCAAAACGCTCCACTCCTTATTGGATAAGGGGGTCGCACCGGAAAGGTTATAGCTCAAATACTTAATCATTCGCAAGTCGATGAAACTTGATCGGGCGTTAAGTTTATGTGAAGACTTGTATGACGTGTTCTTTGACATGGAGAGTGCCCGTCGAACACTAATGGTTAGTGGGAGCACACGTTATAGGTATGCTAATGGATTAGTATACTGAACCGACTAACCTCGATTCGTCACATGGATTTCACTCCGGATCACAATGACGGAATCGAAAGGTTGTGATAGGTATTCGTGAACCTTCGACTTGAGGATTTAGTAGGGATGTGCTTGTGACGTCAAGATTTTCATTAGAGTAGTTCGACCTCGTAAACCTAAGGCGGGGGTCAACTCGACGTGCATCTTGACGGCAAGTAGCGTGTCCTATCAATACCAAGATAGAATTCTTTCTCCCGTAAGTGAGTGGGTTATATGTCCTATGCGGTTATTGGCGATGAGATCATAAGTCTTGGCCAAAGCATTGGAGCTAGTTGTATTAGATACACGATACTCGATGATCTCGGTTTGCATTAACGCATGCATAGCGTCAAGTACATGGGGTTTGATCGACCGTGACCCTATAACTTGATCGGGACATTTGAAAGAAGGGTTTATACGCCATCGGTATTCACGACAGAATGGTTCTTGAATGATCCCAATCATTCGTTCTCGGTCAGTAGTGTAGGCCACCAGCCGGGCGCTAGGTGGTGCTACTACTCTTTGGTTCCTCCCATTGCCGATCGAGACGGACCTACCGAGTCGCGCATTAGGATTGACGACGGAATGAATCGAGCTTAATCTCTCATTATAAATATTAGATATCGATATCTAATTTATTGGACATTGGATGTCTAATTGATTTTGGGACATTGGATGTCTAAATTAATTTATCGATAAATTAATTTACGGCCTAATGAATTAAATAAATTATGGGTGATTGATTTAATTCATAAATATAATTATTTCTTAGAGAAATTAATTATGTTATTATGTATTTAATGTGATTAATTGATTGGATTAATTAATCGATATAAATACATCGGAACGGAATCGGAGTTTATCTGTTTGGACTCTCGAGTCCGAAACGAACCGAACTCGTCCGATTTCTTCTAGAGGCCGACCCCACCTTAATTTCCTACCTTGATCATAGTCTTGTTTTCTTGTTGGAAGACTTTTGACATTTGAGATTTCATATCTCTTATATTAAGGGAAAAGGAGATATGGTGGGTGACTTAATCATGTGAATAAATTTTGAAGACCAAAATAAAAGCATCTTACCTCTCCTCATTTCAGATCTCACGGCAAAGATCAAATTAGAGAGAGGGAAGAGAAAATTTTTGGTGTTCTTCTTCATTCATTTCTTCTTAATTTTTCTTGGAGAAAATTGGGAGAAAATCATATAGAGAGAGAGTAAGAATAAAACACTTAGAGACAAATAATCTATACATATATAGCTTCATCACTTAGCTCTAGCCGTATCCCTGAGGATAGCAAGGTGATCGCTGCTCGGTTGTTTTTCCGGCGCGTGGCAAGTAGAGACGCGGTGTTTTCGGCGTTGGATCGTTCAAGAGCTTGGGGAATAGCTCAAGAGAAGGTTATCCATTTAATCAACGGACTACGAGGGTATGTTTCTCGTATCTCTTGTATTTCGTTTTTGATATTCGTATATGCGTAGCTCGATCGATCCTCGTAGGGATTCGGATCGAATTAATTTTCGTTTTACCGCTTCCGCTGGGCCTTCGTTTTAGGCACCGAATCCCAACAATATGTTGTTACCAGCCTGGTAGATCCTTGAGGAAAGATTCTACGGCGTGTAATATCCTTGAGCGGATTGGGGGTGTTACACCAGTGATGATGCCGGTATCGGTGTCGCTACTATTTTACACCAGGTAGCTGCACAGATGACTCAGTTAACTCAGGCAGTTCAGCGCATTACAGATGTAACTCAGAACACTGGTGCAAACCAGTGGCTTCGGGAGGTAATTCGTATGAATCCCCCTCGATTCGCCGGTGTTGCAGATGCGTTGGGCTGGGATGGTTAACTTTTCCATTTGGGAAAGATATTCGAGGCTGTCGATATTAGGAGTATGCCCTCGAATTCCACTCAGAGGATGTTGAGTGAGGGCATTGTACTTGTTATTATGTAAATCATCAATATAAGGCAATGGATGTTTCTTTATTTACTGGTAGTTACTGGCATTCCTAACTCGTAAATATACATGTAGAAACTAGTCCCTGTATTTGAGAGCAAAACGTTCCACTCCTTATTGGATAAGGGGGTCGGCACTGGAAAGGTTTATAGCTCAAATACTTAATCGTTCGCAAGTCGATGAAACTTGACTGGGCGTTATGTTTATGTGAAGACTTGTATGACGTGTTCTTTGACAAGGAGAGTACATGTCGAACACTAATGGTTAGTGAGAGCACACGTTATAGGTATGCTAATTGGATTAGTATACTCGAACTGACTCACCCTCGATTCATCACACGGATTTCACTCCGGGACAGTCAATGATGAAATTGAAAGGTTGTGATAGGTATTCGTGAACCTTCGACTTGAGGATTTAGTAGGGATGTGCTTGTGACGTCAAGATTTTCATTAGAGTAGTTCGACCCTATAAACCGAAAGGCGGGGTCAACCTTGACGTGCATCTTGATGGGCAAGTAGCAGGTCCTACTGAATACCAAGATAGAATTCTTTATCCTGCTAGTGAACGGGTTATATGTCCTATGCGGTTATTGGCAGATGAGATCATAAGTCTTTGGCCAAAGCATTGGAGCTAGCTGTATTAGATACACGAGAGCTCGATGATCTCGATTTGCATTAACGCATGCATAGCGTCAAGTACAGATGGGGTTTGACAGACTGTGACCCCATAACTTGATCGAAACATTTGAAAGAAGGGTTTATACATTTACTGGTATTCACGACATAATGGTTCTTTAATGATCCCAATCATTCGTTCTCAGTCGGGGTACAGTGTAGGCCACCAGGCTGGCTAGGTGGTGCTACTACTCTTTGGTTCCTCCCATTGCTGACTGAGACGGACCTACCGAGTCGCGCATTAGGATTGACGACGGAATGAATCGAGCTTATTCTCTCATTATGAATATTAGATATTGGTATCTAATTTGGGACATTAGATGTCTAAATCGATTTATTGGATAAATTGATTTACGGCCTAAATGAATTAAATAAATTACTGGGTGATTAATTTAATTCATGAATATAATTATTTTTTGGAGAAATTAATTATGTTATTTTGTATTTGATATGTTTAATTAATTGGATTAATTAAATGACACAAATACATCGGAACGGAATAGGACTTTATCTGTTTGGACTCACGGGAATCCGAAACGAACCGAACTCGTCCCGGCTCCTTCTAGATGGCCATCCCATTTTCCCTCCTCTTTCCTTTGGTCATAGTCTCCACCTTAATTGGTGGATGACTTGAAGCATCATGGGAACAAAATTTTTTATTTAATTCATTTTAATTATTTGGTCTTGATTTGGGAGGATTTTATGGAGAATAAAATGAAGACTCTCATCACTTGCTTTCACAAGCCTTCCAACATGGGGAAAGAGAGAGAGAGAGAGAGAGATAGAGAGAGAGAGAGAGAGAGAGAGAGAGAGAGATAGACTTTGAGTTTAACACTCATCTTCATCTTCTTCATTCACTTCTTCTTCATTTTTCTTGGAGAAAATTGAGAGAAAATATTGAGAGAGTAAGATTAAAACACTTAGAGTGTAATAATCTTAACATACAAAGCTTCATCACTTGATTCTAGCCGTAACCTTAGAGGTTAATCGGGTGTTGTCATTCCGGTCGTTTCTCCAGCGCGTGACAAGTAGAGGCGCGGTATTTCGGCGTTGGATTGTTCAAGTGATTGGAGCGCTTCGTTCGTAGAGAATTCAAGTAAAGCTTGGGGAATAGCTCAAGAGAATGATTTCATCTAATCAACGGACTACAAGGGTGAGTTTCTATATCTCTTGTTGAATTCGTTTATATATATTTGTATATACGTAGCTCGATCGATCCTCGTAGGGATTCGGATCGAATTAATTTTCGTTTTACCGCTTCCGCTGGGCCTTCGTTTTAGGCACCGAATCCCAATAGTCGATTGTCCTGAAGAGTGGAAGGTTCCTATTGCGCAGTACCTTCTTGACAAAGATTCCGCTAATTGGTGGGAGGCTGTTAAGCCTCATGATCGTGATGTCACGTGGGCAGAGTTCCAGGTGTTTATGAAAGCTGAGTTCTATCCGAAACCGATTATAGAGCAGAGGATTCACGAATTTTATTCGGCAGAACCGCAAGATGTTTCAGTATCACAGGCTATCATCGACTATAGCAAACAACTCAGTTATGTGTGAGATCGGGTGAGAATCGAGGAAGAGAGGATCTTTCATTTTGACAGATGAATGAAGCCATAGATTCACGTGTATATGTCGGGACTCACTTGCACTTCGTTGAGGGACTACCAAGATCGAGCCTTGGCCCGTAAACTCGCTTCGTTATCGTTGGAGCATGTGCCCGAGTCGAAGAAGCAGAGGAAGTCCGATGACCTTGTGGACAGTGCAGGAGTTGGTGTTTCTAGTTCGCAACGTCGTAATCTTTCGGCTGTGAAGCTCTATCGCTCGTTGCGTGGGACTGAGAGTTCCAAGTCTTCTGCTTTGACTCCTTGTAAAGCCAGGAGTTGTTTTAACTGCAATGTGGCGGGGCATGTCCGTGCACATTGTCCTTCTCCGCCAGTAATGTGTTACAAGTGTGGGCTTCAGGGACACCGAGTTCAGTTTTGCGAGTTGGTCACCGAGCCTTCCGAGGCACGGATTTGAGCACTGAAATCAGGACCGACTCCGAGGAGTCCCTGAGGGGCGTCGTCTATCAGTTGTATGTTATGTTATTTCCTTACCCGGTTGTTTCGAATCTCGGATATTAAGTTCTTTTATTCGAAGTGGATCGTTTTATGTTATTTTTCATTTTCTCGACTGTGCACGGTGCATAGTGTTTTGTGATTGTTCGGATAATTGACTTGATTGTATTATCTATTTGATTATTTTTGTCACTGTTGTGCGGCAATTAATACGCCTCGAAGGCGATCGGCATAACGATCAGAGAGTCTACCATAGAAGACATAATCTGGGCAAATACCCAGCAGTCGGCACCCACGGCGATCGTCTTTCAGTATCCGGCGATCGTCTTTTGTTAATTGGCGATCATCTATGATGTCCAACCAGAGACGATCGTCTCGTGCCACGTATGAATCCAACATCCGTCAATATCGTCGAAGACCAAATCTTAGATGGTGGCCCACGTGCAGATCTACAAAGTGCGCCGACAGATAAGACATTTGACCCCAGCCTGTCACCTACCTCACCTACCGACAGGGCCGCCGAAAGGTACAAAGTGGGTCCTCCCCGGACAGTGATTCAGGACGCGTGTAGGCTTCCCATTGGCCCGCACAGCTGGTCGCCAACAGCAGCCCCAGACTTTAAGGGAACAACCTCACGTGACGGGACGATCGACCATTTTATTATAATATAGAAAACGGCGGTCGTCCGCGATCGCCGGAGAGGTCCCAGCAGCTTTGTCTCCTATAAATAGGAGGCTCACAACAAGTGTCCAGGGATCATGCAATTATCTTCATAAAAAGAGGCTGTCATTACCGAGAATACAAGTGCAAAACATACAGAGAGAGAAACATAGACTCATCTGGCAATTACTTACACATTCATAGTGATATTCATATATACTTACAATACATCCCAAGCAAGAACTGACAGATCTTCATATCTGGTTCTTCCGGCAATGTATACGCTCTACATCTTAGATAACTAGAAGTCTTTACACTCATTGTAGTAGATTCTAACATTAATATTTGTACTCAACAGTATACTTATTAATAACATCTCGCGAGAGCATTCAAGCCCGGGATTAACAACCCCGGAAAATCTTGTGTTATCTATCTTCTCACGGAAGTATTCTCGCATTTGTTTGTTACTCGATCATTCCAGCAATACTATCTCCGGATAATATTTTGGGTAAGAACAATTGGCGCTAGAAGGAGGGCACCCTCTAAGCCTTCATTTTTTCCTACCGTCTCGAAGAACACTCACTGTTCTCCGGACACATACTTGAAGAAACACCCACTGTTCTTCAAAAGAAAAGCCTTCAGAAAAATGACATCTGCAACGACCTCCAAGAGAGCAACCCTGCGATCCGCCGGAAACCTCATTCCAGCCCGGACCGAATCCCAGCCCACGGCAGAAGGCGACCACGGTGACTCCAGGCTCTCACTCCCACCCCCGAGGGACGGTTCTAGCCTCTCACTCGATCAGTTCCATACCGCGGAACAGATTGAGGAGGGTATAGCCATCCTCAGGGAGCGACAGAGGGCATGCGACTCGCCCACCATCACTCCGTCGGCCATCCGTCGGGCAGGCAAGCGAAAGCTTAAGGGAATCTATGTTGAGAAATCAACGGAAAGCCCCGAGCCGCAGGAGAAGGCTCTCGTGAGGCAGGACGATTCCGTCTTCAGCCGCCTAGGGAGCGATCCCTCGTGGCGACCCGGGCACTCAGGCCCCAGTCGGGAGACATCGGAGTCCGAATCCTTTACCAGGAGTTCGGCATATCCGACTCCTAGGAGACAAGCCGGTCAGCGAGCCCCCGCTCACCCAAGAAATGAGGCCGCTGGTGGAGAACTCATCGTCCACCATGGGGCCAGAGGATCTGTGCACGATCGCCTCGGCTCACGCTCCGGGAGCCAATCAGCGAGCAGTCAGGCGACGGCGATGGCCGCCATGCAGCGCCACCTCGACGAGATGAAACCGCTCCTGGAATCTGGGGCTGGCGCCAGGAGATCGATCGTTGGACCAAGTGAACCACTCGCGGTCCAGATCGAGGTCGCCCCGGGACAACCAAAGATCGCTCCCCCAAAAAGACCTCTGTATGAGGGGAGATCAGATCCGGAGACCCATTTGAGCAAATTCCGGATCTACATGACCGGATGCGGAGCATCAGATGCGACAAAGTGTTGAATGTTCCCATTAACTCTGGGCGACCTCGCCCAGAGGTGGTACATCTCACTGCCACCTCGCTTAGTCAACTGCTTTGAGAAGCTGGGGAACAACTTCACGTCGTACTTCGCTACCAAAGTCGCTCGCCCGGAAGGTCCCCACCGCATGATGAAAATCAGGCAGGGGAAGGACGAATCAGATGAGGATTACATCGACCGGGTAGACGAGATAGTCCTCACCGGCGAGCCCATCAGCAACGAGCTCGCCCTCTACTCAGTCCTGGGGGGATTCTGCGGCCACTCGCCCATGTTCAGGCACCTCACTAAGGACATCCCCCCGACCTACTCGATCTTCCGCGTCAAAGCCGCCGATTTTCTGGCCAGGCAGAGAATGCTCTCCCTCCGCTTAGGCGAGGGACCCTCCGGAGAAGGGAAGACTCCATCCCATGTCCAGAAGAAGGTGGTCGCCAAGCCCAGAAAGGCGGTCGCAAAGCCGCCTGGTGAGTTCAAAGCCTTCGAGGATGTGGAGGTCCACCTTCTCCACAACCTCAACTTATCTCCGGCCCACATCTTCAACGCAATCAAGGGGCGCGAATGGATTTCCAAACCAAAGACGATAAGGGGCCACGGTCATCTAGACCGTAGCAAATTATGTGCCTACCACAAGAGTCCCGGCCACAACACCAGCCAATGCCGCGACCTCCTCAGACAACTCTGGCGACTGTTTGAGGAAGGCAAATTGGATAACTTGGTCACCAAGCCAGAACTGAGGACAGAGTGGACCGGAGGGCGCGAGCGCCGACAAAATGAAAGAACCCCTTCCAATCCGGTCGCCAGGATCGAGAATGAGCCAGAGTACTCTGATGAATCGATTCCTCCGATCAATCCTGGCGGTCGGATCAATATGCTTCAAGCAGGAGGTGGAAAGCTCGGGGGCCTTTTCCCAGTTTCCACCATGTAAAACAGGAAACGAAAGGCCAAATTGAGGGCGTTCGCCGGGGTCCACGTCGTGGTACCTCCAGAGCCGACCATCTCTAAAGACGCGCTCATCACCTTCTCCAACAAGGACAGGGAGGGAGTACAATGCCCCAAAGAGGATGCATTGGTGATCTCTGCTTGTATCCTTGGAAAGATGGTCGATCGCGTATTGGTCGACAATGGGAGCTTCTGCAATATAATATTCAAATCCGCCCTAGACCAGCTCGACAACTTGATCAAGTTCATCAAGCCGTTCGGCACCGTGCTCCAAGGGTTCGGCGACAGCACAGTCCAAGCCTATGGAAGGATCAAGCTCTCTGTCGAGCTAATATGTTTTTACGATCCCAAGGTTAGGATTACTAGGAACCTAAATTTTGTAATCATATATAGGCCCAGTATCTATAATGGGTTCCTAGGTCGCCCCTTTCTAGAAAACTTTGAGGCGGTCGCCTCGTCTTTCTTTTACTGTATCAAATTCCCCAATGCCGATGGGACGGTCGGTACTGTAAAAGGAGATCAGCTAATGGCAAAGAAATGTTTAAATTACTCCTATGTCGTTACTTCTTTCGATACTTCCCATGCTATGTGTAACATTGAGACGATCGAGGATCAACCCATGGAGATCGACGAGCCAAGCACATCGTACCAACCCGACTCAGAGGACGCCATCTCGGATCGAGTAACGGACAACATCGAGCCAAGGATCGGTTTTGAGCCAAGTCTCGACATCGATCCAAGGATTGAGTCCGGAAATCGTTCCAAACAAGAGGCGACCGTCCCCGTTGAAGAGTTGAAGGGTATAACATAGATTCGGCTCGCCCGGAGCGGGAAGTACAGATCGACGCAAGCATAGATCGCGAATTAAAAGAGGACCTGATCAATTTACTATGTAAGAACATCGGAGTCTTTGCCTGGTCACATCAATATATGGTTGGCATAAGTCCTGAACACGCTTGCCACTATCTAAAGATCGACCCGGCTAGGAAGCCTGTTCACAGAAATGTAGGAAATTCGGTCCTGAGAAGTACGCAGCGCTCGAAATAGAAGTCAAAAAGCTACTCAACAACAAACTAATCGGAGTAGCTATAGACGATCCACAGTGGATCGCCAACGCGGTGCTCGTCAAAAAGCCAACTGGATCCTGGAGGTTGTGCATCGACTTCACCGACCTCAATGCGGCATGTCCAAAAGATCACTTTCCGATGCCTCATATTGATCACTTGGTCGATAGTACTGCAGGCTGCGAAATGATGTCGTTCATGGATGCATTCGCCAGATACCATCAAATCCCAATGGCGGAGAAAGACATGAAGCACACATCTTTCCACACGGAAAAGGACATATACTTTTGTGTCCGAATGCCGTTCGGCTTGAAAAATGCGGGGGCAACCTACCAGCGTTTAGTCAATGGAATGTTCGCCAATCAGATCGGCAAGACCATGGAAGTCTATATTGACGACATCATGGTCAAAAGCCTCAAGAAGGAAGATCACCTCAATGATCTCGCCGAGACGTTCGCCATCCTCGAGAAGTTCAACATGAAACTGAACCACAAGAAATGTAACTTCGGGGTGAGCTCCGGAAAATTCACGAGGCACATCATGAGCCAAAGGGGGATCGAAGCGAACCCCACCAAGATTCAGGAGATCCTCGACATGCAGGAGCCACGGAACGTCAAGCAGGTGCAACGACTCACAGGTTGTCTAGCCACCCTCAACCGTTTCATATCTCGATTCGGCGATAAAAGCAAGCCTTTCTTTACGACTATAAAGAACAAGAAGTTCGCATGGACGAAGGAGAGTCAGGTAACGTTCGCCAAAATCAAGGAATACCTATCTAACCCCCAGATCCTGGCAAAGCCGATCCCCGATGAGAAATTATTCCTTTACTTAGCAGCCTCGGAGGTCGCGCTCAGTGCCGTTTTAGTGCGAGCGGAGGGATAAGTCCACTTGCCGATCTACTACGTTAGTCAAGCGCTCCACGATGCTGAGACACGTTATACTCCATTGGAGAAGATCGCCTATGCTCTAGTCATGAGTGTTCGCAAGCTAAGGGCTTACTTCTTCGAACATCAAGTGGAGGTTCTGACGACTCTCCCTCTAAGGCAAGTTCTACACCGACCAAACACCAACGTGCGACTCCTCAAGTGGTCACTGGAGATCGCCCAATATGGTATCACGTATGCTCCTCGCACAGCGATTAAAGGCCAAGCTCTGGCAGACTTCGTGGTGGAATTAACATTCCCTCACAGTCCGACCCAGATCGGCCGACCGGCCTGGAAGCTATACGTGGATGGCTCGGCGACCAACTCACGAGCAGGGGCTGGGATTGTCCTCATCAGTCCCGATGGACAAAGTTTCACAAATGCCGTGCGTTTCGGGTTTCGCGCAACCAACAATGCAGCCAAATACGAAGCATTGGTAGGCGGGCTCGATCTAGCCCTCGCCCTAGATGTTCGTCGCCTCCATATCTTCATGGACTCCCTCTTGGTCGTGAACCAAGTCAAAGGAGAATATGAGGCGCGCAGCAAACAGATGGTCAAATACCAAGAGCTGGTCACCGAAATGTGCACGAAATTTGAGGAAGTGCTAATCGAACAAGTCCCGAGAGAGCACAACTCCCAGGCCGATGCCCTCTCCAAGCTAGCATCATCAGATGGAGCAGCCGACTTCTCTAATATCCAAATTACAAAATCAGCAAGGCCGGTGATCGAAAGAAACCTGGTTACCACAGTCGCCGCTGCCGAGGAGAACTGGATGACTCCGTTCATCAAATACTTAAAAGATGGAACGGTCCCTGACGACCGTATCAAAGCTCGCCAACTCCAGCTCCGTGCGACCAGATACACCCTATTGGACGACCGGCTTTAGAAGCGAGCTTTCAGCCTTCCCCTCCTCAAGTGTATTACGCCGGAGGAAGGTCGGCTCGTATTAGCCAAAATCCATGACGGGATCTGTGGAAACCATGCTGGCGGACAAGCTCTCATCCATAAAACAACCAGGCAAGGTTTTTTCTGGCCGTCACTTCAAAAGGATGCGATCGCCTATGCCAGATCGTGTCATAGGTGTCAAGTAATGGGACCAAACATCAAACTCTCCCCCGAGCAGCTCACTTCAATGTATAACCCATGGCCTTTCGCCCAATGGGGCATCGACCTTATAGGTCCCTTGCCGACGGCACCATAGGGGTATAAGTTTGCCATCGTAGGGGTCGACTACTTCACCAAATGGGCTGAAGCCGAACTGCTAAACAAAATCGGCCAAGAGCAAGTAATCAAGTTCATATGGAAAAACATCATATGCCGATTCGGTCTACCCCAGGCCATCATCTCCGACAACGGAAAGTAGTTCGACGGCTTAGAAGTCATGCAATTCTGCGAGAAGTGGGGAATCAAGAGATTGTTCTCATCCCCCTACCACCCTCAGACGAACGGGCAGGTAGAAGCCGTGAACAAAATCCTCAAACACGTGATTAAAGCACGGCTAGAGTCCAGGCAAGGACGATGGGCAAACGAACTCCCAGACGTTTTGTGGTCTTATCGAACGACGACCCGTAATTCAACCGGCGAAACCCCATTTGCCCTCGCCTTCGGAACAGAAGCGGTAATCCCCTCGGAGATCGCCGTCCTCAGCCATCGAACCGAACAAGAGATGACGACCGACAATTATGTGGCCCGACGGATCGACCTCGACATGCTTGAAGAACGACGACTGACCTCAGAAATAAAGAACACAATCCACAAAAGGAGATCCGAGAAGTTCTTCAACTCAAAGGTCAAAGGAAGACGTTTTCAAGTGGGCGATCTCGTCCTCAAAAAGATCCAGACCCACACAGGTGTCTTTGGTCCGAACTGGGAGGGGCCCTTCAGGATATCCAAATGGCTAATTAAGGGAGCCTACGAACTTGAACACCCTGACAGTACTCCGGATCAATATCCCTGGAACGCCGTGCATTTGAAGAAATACTACCAGTGAAAATTTTGTATTCAGTTTCAACTGCCCTATGTACAAGAAATATAATGAGATTTTTTCCTATCCCATCTATTCTGGCGATCGCCCCACCAGGCATATCACATACCGCCGACGATCGTCGTTCGTGGCGATCCGAGGTAGAATCAATGCAGCCATGGTCCTGGAGGTCGATGGAACCGACAGCTTCGCCCATGCAAGGGTCCTTTGGGCTGAGATCGCTCGCCCTTCGTTTAAATACGAGGCCGGCGTAGCCGAAGGACCCTCCAAAACTAATCAGTGGACACAATCGCCCGCCCTCAAAGGTTCATCATCTAACATGGTGAACCCGTACAATGCGACGCGCCACTACCCCCGTCTCAACGTACACCGTCGAGGGTCGCCATCTTCATGGCGGGCCGAGGTGGAAGCAGAGCTAACAAGCCACGGACGTGGAGTCGAATAAACCGACGACGCCCCGTGCAAGGACTCCTCCAGACCAAGACCGCCCATCTTTCATTTAAATACAAGGCGGGCGCAGCCTAACGGAGGACCCTCACAATAAAGTGAGTCGCGGGATAGGCAATGTCCCTCGCACACAAAGACACGGTTGTGGAGGTCGGTCCATCGAACTCCGCGACCGTGCACGATTCTTCAGAGTCGGCAAAACTGAAGATAGCTCACCAAACATACTATTTTTGTTCCCTTACTTACAATAAGTAAACAAAAACAAGGGGGCAAAGGAGGCGAGCTAATCCTAAATGCGATCGGAAAGAAGGAACCATACTCGATCGGCTTCGTTCAAACACACGCTGGACAATCGGAATTGTTCCACAATATTTACAAGTAAGAATTTCCAAAACATTTCGATACATTCAAACATTCAAACAATCGGTCGGATGAACAAGAAATCAGAAGCAATCATACACATACTTGAAAAAATTCGCATGCAATCATTCAAAGGCGGTCGTACATGTAAAGACACAGATACAATAAGGGAGTATTTTATTCATGACAAGGAGTTCGTACAAAATGAAGCCCGAAGGCAATACAAAGAAAGAGCAAAAAATTACAAGTGAAAGAAAACAAAGAAGTCACTCAGGGCCCCTCCGGCAGGTTTTCGCCCCCAGGAGGCAGATCGGCATGCGCTCCCCCTTCGGCCTCAGGATGAATGAGTTTATCCGGAAAAGGATACCAACTCAAGTCGATCCCCAAGTCGACGAGGTCAAGGATCGGCAGGGAAAACTTTGGATGCAAAGGGTGCTCGAGTGCGTAGGCCTTAAAGCTCTCCATCAAAGTATCGATCTCGATCCCTACCTTTTTGGCGGCTCAGGCAGCATCGGCATAGGCCACATAATAGGCGAACTCACCGACGAGTGCCACATTGAGGTAGGGATCGGTCTCGATCGCCTTCAGCTGCCCTCTCAGCTCAGTGGTCAACTTCTCAGCTTTTGCCAGTTCGACCACCTTAGCGGCCGTTTCCCCTTAGCCTTTTCCAACTCTCCCTTCGCCGCCTCCAGCTCGCGGTTGAGCCGATCCACCGTCGCCTTCAGCCCGACCGCCTCCTCCTGTGAGGCCACGTGCATCCGGCGAGCCTCCTTCTCCTGGTCGCGGAGCCGATCGGCCACTTTCTTGGAGCGGCTCAGCTCCTGCTTCATCCGATCGTTGTCCTGTTTAGCTCGTTTAGCCGTCTCTATGTACTCCTTCTCCATAGCCTGGATCCGGTTAGCAAATTCAACGTTTTGGTTCCGGGCGGCCTCGAGGTCGCTATGGAGACGAGCATTAGAGGGTCGCCCCGCGTAATCCCTTGCAGCTTGGATGGCCATCGTCGCCGTCTGGAGAGCCAGGGCAAGGGTCGCCTGTATGGCATCTCCAGATCGCCGACGAGCGATCGCATCGAGATCGGTCGTCCAAGCCTTGGGCAGAGAGGAGATGGCCTTCTGGACATAAGTAGGGACATCGAGGGACTTGTGCGGAGACTTGCTCGCAAGGAAGTCCAGCACCATCGGCGAGACGTCCGGATCAGCAAGATGAACCCTGCAACACAAACAAAAGAGACAAAGGAGTTAGAATATACCTAACTAAATTTTCCAACTCGGAAAGTTCAATCCGATCTCACCTGTTGACCAGCTCAGGATCGCGGCCAAAATAGGGCTTTCCCCGAGAAGTCTCGGCTTCAGCGATCACCGCTCTTTTCAAGAAGCCGGCCGGTGACCTGGAGCCAGACGCCGAGGGCCTGGGACCAGACCCCTCCGCCATCGGAACGGAAGAAACGGGGGGAGCGGCGATCGGCGGCTCCAAAATAGCTAAGTCCGCCTCAGCTGTCGGCAGGGACCCCTCCGGCCTCCGCCTCTTGCGGTTGCGCTGAAGTTGTTCCTCCTCTTGAATTTCCGGCTCAGCGACCGGCACCACAGTGGGCCTCACCACAAGGGCAGGGCGAGACGACGTCGTAGCAACGCGACCCGTCTTCTTTCCCAGGTGAAGGCGACCGATAAGACCAGGATTAGACATGGCGATCTCCGGCGGTGGCTCGGCGAAGCGGGGGAAATGAATCTCTGCCAAAGAAGAAACTCAAACAAGTTAGACACCTACTTAGACATGGCGACCTCTTGGAGACGATCGTCACACAGGAAAGAGTAAATAAAAAGTCATACCAGGGGCCTTCAAGTGGCGAGGGTAGCGAAATAGTCGAGCTCCCAACCAGTGAAGTTCGTGGCTGACTGAGTGAACGTGTTTGTAGGAATCCGGCAATGCGCGAACCCGCTCCCAGACGATCAAGAAATCGAAGGGGAGATCGCCGATTGCTGGAACGAGGAATCCTGCAAAAAGGGAAACAAATTAGATCAGTCCAAGGAGTATCCAAATAAAGGGAGAATTGAAACCCTTACTTGGATTCCTCTCCCGAAAATTGGTGGGGATATCCAACTCTTCCTCCGGCGAATCGCTCGATGCCGACCTCCATGCACCGCCGACCCAGCACCACTTTGCCAGGTTGCCCCGAGCCTTGTTTGGCATCCCAAGGACCACCCTACCCAGGCGACCTTGGATATGGTAGCTGCCGATCGATCCCTTCTGCACAGTCAGCTTAAAAAGATAGTTCATCTCCAGCGCAGAAGGCAAGCGAAACAACCTGTGACCGCCGAACAACGTCAATGTGCTGATAATCTGCAGCCAGGCATTCAACGTCAACTGGAGAGGCGCCATATTCCAGGTGACCAGCAGATACGAGACGGCGAATGGTAGGGGAAACCGCAGTCCGGCTGCCAGGGTCATTTCATTAATGGCGACCATACCCTCGGGAGGCTGGTCGGCACGTTCATTCTCGGAGGGCACATGCAGTGAAACATCAGAGGGAATATGATATTTGGCCCTCCAGCGGGTCAAGTCTTTCCGGGTCGCCGAACTCCAGATCTGACCAAGAGTCCATTGAGACGGGTCGGCGGCCCGAAACACCGTCTGATTCACATGTTCGTAGGGATGAGCGGCGGAGTAAGTTTCGAAATCAAACTCTGGACAGGGCCCAGCAATCCCCTCCATAAGCTTAGCGAAAGCCATATAGGCGGGGCCGAAGACGCTATCCTTTTCCCAAGACAACCGCATCAGTTCATCTTCTTCCCAAGACGCTATCCTCGCTCCGCCGTCGCTGCAGATCTCGCCACTTCGGCCTCGTTGAAAAGCTCCTCAAGCTCTGCGGCTGCAATCCCCGCACGAATAGCCTCAACGGCCGTTTCCATATGGAGTCCCACGGGAATTCCCTCCTGGTCCGGCGAAGCCACGGCGGCGGAGGTGCTTCCGGTCTCGAAGGTCTTAGATCCTCCAGACATGTTATAAAAAGTAAAAGGGGAGAGAAGATGGGTTTTCTTACCTAGAAAAGAGGACGATCGGCACAAGGAGCTTCGGAAATTTCTGCAGAGTCTCAGCAAGAAGGCAAGGGTGCGTGAAGAGTAGAAATGAAGTAGCCCTAGCCCCTTTTATAGGCGGGAGCAGGGGTCTCTTTGCAAATAGGCGAAATCCCGAGGGTTGGAGGGCAACCGTCGGGGGGGGGGGCACATTAAATGCAGCCCTTGAATCCCGCGTATGCGTCTTTTCAAGGGCACGCCAGACGAGAAAGTCTGACAAACTGTCGGGCTCCCTCAAAAGAAATGTGACGCATGTCCTTGCAACGTTTTGCGAGCCCGCCTTCATTTCCCGCTACTCCCAGCGCTAAAGGAGATCGTCCAAATTTGAAATCAGATCGACTGATCGTCTAAATACTGGCGATCGCCAACAGTGACACCTCACCCCGTGTTTTCAACATCGAAGCGAGCTAGGGTGTAATTGTTGTGTGGCGATTAATACGCCTCGAAGGCGATCAGCATAACGATCAGAGAGTCTACCATAGAAGACATACTCTGGGCAAACACCCAGCAGTCGGCACCCACGGCGATCGTCTTTCGGTATCCGGCGATCGTCTTTTGTTAATTGGCGATCGTCTATGATGTCCAACCAGAGACGATCGTCTTGTGCCACGTATGAATCCAACATCCTTCAAAGTCGTCGAAGACCGAATCTTAAACGGTGGCCCACGTGCAGATCCACAAAGGGCGCCGACAGATAAGACATTTGACCCTAGCCTGTCACCTACCTCACCTACCGACAGGGCCGCGAAAGGTACAAAGTGGGTCCTCCCCGGACAGCGATTCTGGACGCGTGCAGGCTTCCCATTGGCCCGCACAGCTGGTCGCCAACAGCAGCCCTAGACTTTAAGGGAACAACCTCACGTGACGGGACGATCGGCCATCTTATTATAATATAGAAAACGGCGGTCGCCCGCGATCGCCGGAGAGGTCCCAGCAGCTTTGTCTCCTACAAATAGGAGGCTCACAACAAGTGTGCAGGGATCATGCGATTATCTTCATAAAAAGAGGCTGTTATTACCGAGAATACAAGTGCAAAACATACAGAGAGAGAAACATAGACTCACCTGGCAATTACTTATACATTCATAGTGATATTCATACATACTTATAATACATCCCAAGCAAGAACTCACTGATCTTCATATCTGGTTCTTCCGGCAATCTATACGCTCTACAGCTTAGATAACTAGAAGTCTTTACACTCATTGTAGTAGATTCTAACATTAATATTTGTACTCAATAGTATACTTATTAATAACATCTCGCGAGAGCATTCAAGCCCGGGATTAACAACCCCGGCAAATCTTGTGTTATCTATCTTCTCACGGAAGTGTTCTCGCATTTGTTTGTTACTCGATCATTCCAGCAATACTATCTTCGGATAATATTTTGGGTAAAAACAGTCACTTGTTGGTTTTACTATGTTTCTACCGGTGGCGTTGTGTTGATCGTCGTGGAGCGTATTTTCACACTGTATATTCCTTTGCGTTGTTTGTAACGTTTCGCCGTTGGGCGTTAGTTACGCATTATTGTGTATCTCATTGAAATATTCCTGGTGGTATATTTCTTCTCCCTACTTGTTTTAAGTTTCGGGACAAAACTTCTTTTAAGGAGGGTAGAATGTAATACCCGCAATTTTGGATTTTGTTGATTTTCTTTTTTTTCGGCGGGAGTCCGTTTTGATGACTCGATCATGACCGTTTCGACATTCCGAGAATATTTAGTTCTGCACTTTTTGTCATCCGAGTTCGTTCCGGTATCATTTTGTTGAGTTCCGTGTTCTTAAGCGGTTTTTCGCACTTGAGTTCGATTCTTGCGAATCTCGTCCGAAACTATTGTTTCGAGTTTCTCGTAAGTTTATTTAATGTTATTATTCATGTTGCGTGCCTTGGTTTGGTGTTTCAATCGTGTATCGTGTATTTCGGACGTTTTGGGCCATTTTCATAATTTCCCAAAGTTTGGGGTAATTACCTTCCATTGTCGAATTTTGAGCCTTCGGGTGGTCGAAATCGTGTGTTCTCTTAGTGCTCGGATTCGTCTTTGCGAGTACTTCGTAACCGTATCTTCGATTCGTATTCAGGTTTGGGTTTCGGGGTCGTTCGGGCCGTCGGAGTTGGCCCCGGCCGAGTCATGGCCGGCGATGCAGGCCCCGGCCGCTTGATTCTGGCCGGTAGTGCTCGGCAGTTATGTACGTAAGGCCGGTTACGTACGTAAGCCTTGGCCGGTTACGTACATAACGATGCCGGCATTTCTAGGCAGCGACTCCGCCATGGCCGGTTACGTACGTAAGGGCCCGACCGGTTACGTACGTAAGCGTCCGGCAGTGTCCGGCTATATAAGGCCTGGCAGCGTGTTTTTCACCTATTTTCTCATTCTTTTCCTTATCTTCCGCGGCTGGAGGTGTGGTTATCATGTAGAGATGTTGTTTATCTATCAATCCACGAAGTTCTTGAGTTTCTAACATCAATCAATCATCCCATAACCTCCTCCGATCTACCGAATCAAGGTTAGATTTCTTGATAATCTAGTTTTGGGGAAATTGGGGTTTTTGTTGGATTTCGTCCGTTTGAGCCGTAATAAATTAGATTATTGATGCATTATTGATTATTTAGATGTATTATATCATTTCCCTTGTTATTCCATGGTTGGATCATATCGATTCGTTTTTTTGGTCGAGTTCTTGATCGACGTCTTGAAGGTGTCTGGTAGAATGTCATAGAGGGGTTTTCGGACGTTCTACGATTATTCTTCCTCGTATGATCGTTGATTTATTAAGTATATGATGTTAGGGTCGAGTTTCTTGCGAAGAAACCGTGTTGAACCCTTCTATTCGTTGTCGTCTCCTTTTCGATAGCATCGGGCATTCCGAAGCTTCCCAGTTGAGCCGTGTCCGTTCGTGGTTCCGTGCTCGTGGTATCGAGGAAAGTATCTTGCCCATACGTTTCATGTTTCGTTGGCATAATTTTTGATAAATGATTTTATGCGAAAATCCAATGTTTAATGAACGTAAAAAGGGATCGGTATGTTCTCGATAAATGTTGTCTTTCAACGATAATTTGTATACTTCGTGAATATGTGTTCTCGGAATATGTGTGTTGGTTTTGTATGTTGAAAGATAATATGATCACTTCGAGTGAGTTTAATAGACCGTAATCCTTTGCCGGGGATTACGAATTGTTATTGTGTACTTGTTCGGTAAGAACGTAATGTGTGTGATATTAGTTGTTACTCCTTCAAAGGAGGTTGTGATGTTTAACTGCTGCTTGGCTTGATGTTCTTCTCATTGCTATGTGATCGTGGGAAGTGATGTGCCTCCGGATAGGATTGATGAATCTCCGGGATCCATACTTGTTAATATGGGTCTGGCGTGACCGTAGGGTTATCCAATCCGGGTATGCCTTGCGGGGACTCCGAGGTTCGTGGCTTGTTAGTCCGATGCTGAGATAACTTGTGGGGTTATCATCGGGTATGTCTTGCGGGGACTCCGAGGTTCGTGGCTAGTTAGCACGATGCCGGGATAACTTATGGTTGTGATTTGGTTATGAATGTAACTGTGCTTGTGGTCACGTGACTGTTGTTACGGTGACATGTGATTTGGTATGGCTTCCTATTGGGTTATTCACTTGGGTATGTTCTGCGGGAGAGCATCTGAGGTTCGTGGCTTGTTAGCATGAGACGCGAATAATCCTTAGGAATATGTGTTTGATGATTTGGGTCGTGGACCCTGTGGTTTATGATTTGGGTCGTGGACCCTATAATTTATGATTTGGGTCGTGGACCCTATGTTTCGTGATTTGGGTCTTGGACCCCATGTTTTGCGAATTGAATTGTGAACCCGTGTTTTATTATCGGAATTGTATTTTGGGAAAGATGATTTTTGGGCCGCGTCCCCAAGCGTTTTCGAAAGACTTGGGAATTCTTTAATCCCAAATGTTTTTACAAACTCCCGAGATCGTAAAATGTTTTGTAAGATGTATATCGGGTTTACCCCTATCTGTCGATTTAACCGTTTTGATCAAGTGATTTACCTCGGAAAATATGTTTATGATTTTTAAGTCTTTGGAGTATGATATGTATGGCTCATTTTCATATTTTATACTTGCACTAGCAAAACAGTGGAGTTTTGCTAACCCCCGAGTATTCGGGGGGTGGATGTCTGTTTTTGCATTCAGGTTTTTGGAGAATAACACAGGGTCGGCACGAAGGATGATGAAAGATGATCGATACTAATCACATATGGAACCGTACGTTGTGTATTGATTCAGTTGTACCTTATTTCCACTGCAGTATTTTTCCCCGTTGTACGGGAGTTCGTTGTATTTGACCCCTGCGTGGGCATGTGTTGTAATTGAGTTGTATGTTTTTATTGAAAGACCAAATCGGTCTACTGAGTCATTTTTTTAGCCTTAAAGGCATTGTTGAGTTGTTCGATGTTGTTACTAGCCTCGTAGATCCTTGAGGAAAGGTTCTACGGCATGTAATATCCCTGAGCGGATTGGGGGTGTTACATAAATGGTATCGGATCTTAGGATGTGGAAACCTAGGCTGTCGGGTCAGTGGTGTCTGTTGAGTTTTGTCTCGTCGGATTTTGTTTGACTAAGTCGTGTCGCGACGTGTCGTCTGAGTTGGTTTGTTGTGATTAATATCGTGGGGCGATCATCATCTTCGTGCGACCTGTGGATGTAAGTCTCCCTTCTTTGTGTTTGTGCCTTGTCTGATGCAAGTTACTGGTATGATTATGTGTTAAGTGACGGAATCTTTATGCAGATTTTTAGTCTCATGATTGCGTTTATGTGACTCTCATATTTAGTCTATATCAGGAGCGGTGTCTTTGCTAATGTATTTTCGCACTGTATTTTATCCGCTGCGTGAATTCTTTCAAAATGACTTTCAGTATTTTGCAAACTGATTTTTACTTCGTAAAACCGACTCCCTAAGTCGAGTTTTGTCATTTTGGCCTTGAATGTTTTATGACGGTTTGATAAATGATCATGTGAGTTTTTAGGCATTCTAGCCTAATAGATTTTTGAAAACCTTGAGTATCTTAGAAAATAAATTTCGAGACATACCTTTTAAAATGAGTTATTTTATCCCGGTACTTTCAAGGTGCCTTCTAGTGCCGCAATATATTTCAAAATTACTCTAATTGAGGACCAAATATTTTGAGATATTTTCAATTATTTTTAGAAATGCAGTTGCTTAGACCCAAGTGTCGAATATTTCTGAAAATTTCAATTTAAAGGAGAGTGTCCTCATTTTATCAAATGCAAGATAGTTTTCAAAGTCTCGATAATGGTGTTTGTACAACTTTTTGAAAATGTGATACTCAAGATCAACTGGTGTTTTCCAAATTATTTTTCAAAATGTGGTTTTCGTTTTCTTTAAAACTATCAATTCCCGTTTGCGGTCCGGGAATGTATGTATGATGTTCGCATTGTCGTTATGATGTTAGCTCCCGAGTATGATCGAATTGGTGGCGTGAACGTTGAGGCGTTGCCACGCAATTGTTATACTAACCCTCTGTGAGAGGTGTGAACTGATATTTACTGTTTATCGCCTCGTGGTGATTTGCGTGTTGACACGCGAGTGTGAGCGGTTGAAACTTGGGTTGGTACGTTCGTGTATATGTGTGATTATTCCATGATGTTTTGTGATTATGTGCTGGTTATCGTTCGGGCCGTTGAGATTGCTGAACGATACCGTCGTTGCTATGATTTTAGTATGCATGTTGCTTTACGATGGAAATCGTTGTATGTGGTATGTGTTATTATTTTTCTGTTGTGCTGAGTAATTACTTATTCAGTATGCCGAGGGGCCGAGGTCGTGGTCGTGGCAATCAGACGCGTGGTCGAGATCATGCTGCCGGTGATGATGTCGGTATCGGTGTCGCTACTATTTCACAGCAGGTAGCTACACAGATGACTCAGTTAACTCAGGCAGTTCAGCGCATTACAGATGTGACTCAGAACACTGGTGCAAACCAGTGGCTTCGGGAGGTAATTCGTATGAATCCCCCTCGATTCGCCGGTGTTGCGGATGCGTTGGGCTGGGATGGTTGGCTTTTCCAGTTGGGAAAGATATTCGAGGCTGTCGATTGTCCTGAAGAGCGGAAGGTACCTATTGCGCAGTACCTTCTTGACAAAGATGCCGCTAATTGGTGGGAGGCTGTTAAGCCTCATGATCGTGATGTCACGTGGGCGGAGTTCCAGGTATTTATGGAAGCTGAGTTCTGTCCGAAACCAATTAGAGAGCAGAGGATTCACGAATTTTATTCGGCAGAACCGCAAGATGTTTCAGTGTCACAGGCTATCATCGACTATAGCAAACAACTCAGTTATGTGCGAGATCGGGTGAGAATCGAGGAAAAGAGGATCTTTCATTTTGACATACGAATGAAGCCAGAGATTCGCGTGTATATGTCAGGACTCACTTGCACTTCGTTGAGGGACTTCCAAGATCGAGCCTTGGCCCGTAAACTAGCTTCGTTATCGTCGGAGCGTGTGCCCGAGTCGAAGAAGCAGAGGAAGTCCGATGACCTTGTGGACAGTGCAGGAGTTGGTGTTTCTAGTTCGCAACGTCGTAGTCTTTCGGCTGTGAAGCTCTGTCGCTCGTTGCGTGGGACTGAGTGTTCCAAGTCTTCTAATTTGACTCCTGGTAAAGCCAGGAGGTGTTTTAACTGCATTGTGGCGGGGCATGTCCGTGCACATTGTCCTTCTCCGCCAGTAATGTGTTACAAGTGCGGACTTGAGGAACATCGAGTTCAGTTTTGCGAGTTGGTCACCGAGCCTTCCGAGGCACGGATTTGAGCACTGAAATCAGGACCGACTCCGAGGAGTCCCTGAGGGGTGTGGTCTATCAGTTGTATGTTATGTTATTTCTTTACCCGGTTGTTTCGAATCTCGGAGATTAAGTTCTTTTATTCGAAGTGGATCGTTTTATGTTTATTTTTCGTTTTCTCCACTGTGCACGGTGCTTAGTATTTTGTGATTGTTCGGATAATTGACTTGATTGTATTATCTATTTGATGACGTTTGTCACTTGTTGGTTTTACTATGTTTCTACCGGTGGCGTTGTGTTGGTCATCGTGGAGCGTGTTTTCACACCGTATATTCCTTTGCGTTGTTTGTAACGTTTCGCCGTTGGGCATTAGTTACGCATTCTTGTGTATCTCATTGAAATATTCCTGGTGGTATATTTCTTCTCCCTACTTGTTTTAAGTTTCAGGACAAAACTTCTTTTAAGGAGGGTAGAATGTAATACCCGCAATTTCGGATTTCGTTGATTTTCTTTTTTTCGGCAGGAGTCCGTTTTGATGACTCGCTCATGACCGTTTCGACATTCCGAGAATATTTAGTTCTTCATTTTTTGTCATCCGAGTTCGTTCCGGTATCATTTTGTTGAGTTCCGTGTTCTTAAGCGGTTTTTCGCACTTGAGTTCGATTCTTGCGAATCTCGTCCGAAACTGTTGTTTCGAGTTTCTCGTAAGTTCATTTAATGTTATTATTCATGTTGCGAGCTTCGTCTTGGTTTTTCGATTGTGTATCGTGTATTTCGGACGTTTTGGGCCATTTTCGTAATTTCCCAAAGTTTGGGGTAATTACCTTCCATTGTCGAATTTTGAGCCTTCGGGTGGTCGAAATCGTGTGTTCTCTTAGTGCTCGGATTCGTCTTTGCGAGTACTTCGTAACCGTATCTTCGATTCGTATTCAGGTTTGGGTTTCGGGGACATTCGGGCCGTCGGAGTTGGCCCCGGCCGAGTCATGGCCGGGCAGTCTGGGCCCAGGCCGGCACTGGCCGAGTTACGGCCGGTAGTGCTCGGCAGTTACGTACGTAAGGCCGGTTACGTACGTAAGCCTTGGCCGGTTACGTACGTAACGATGCCGGCATTTCTAGGCAGCGACTCCGCCATGGTCGGTTACGTACGTAAGGGCCCGGCCGGTTACGTACGTAAGCGTCCGGCAGTGTCCGGCTATATAAGGCCTGGCAGCGTGTTTTTCACCCATTTTCTCATTCTTGTCCTTCTCTTCCGCGGCTGGAGGTGTGGTTATCATGGAGAGATGTTGTTTATCTATCAATCCACGAAGTTCTTGCGTTTCTAACTGTTGCTGCCTGAAATATTATCCGAAGATAGATATTGCTGGAATGGTCGAGCAACAGAAAATTGCGAGAGCACGTCTGAGGGAATGGAAAAACACAAGATTTTCCGGGTTTGGTAGGCCTGGGCTTGAATTCTCTCGCGAGATGTTATTAATAAGAATACGTTTGAGTACAAATATTAATGTAAGAATCTAATTACAATGAGTGTAAAAGATTCTATGTATCTAGCTGTTGAGTGATTACCGGAAGAACTAGAGTTGCTCTGAGTTCTTGAACTGCTGGGAGTTCTGGTTTTCGTCTCTGCCGACCGTCTTTCATGGAAGAGGTGATGAGAGAGAAGTATGTCCGAAGTATATAGCTTTGCCAAGAGTGAAAATCCAGATAAAGCCAAGTATGAGTTGAGCTTCTGAACTGGACGTCAACCCTTTTCCAAGTGTAGGCAGCCTTCTACTTATAGGAGCTGAGATGCTCTGTTTTCTGTCGGGCGATCGCCTTTCACGTAATATAATAAGTGGCGATCGTCTTTATGTCACATGGGCTGTCTGCCTTAAAGTCTGCAGCTGCTGCTGGCAGCCAGCTGTGCGGTCCAATGAGGAGCCTGCACGCATCCTGAGTTGCTGTCACGGGTGGTCCCACTGTACACCTTTCGGCGGGTCTGTCAGTTGGTGAAAAGATGCTGACAGGCTGTGGTCAACGATCCATGTTCTGCGGCGCCTTTTCCGAATTTGCATGTGGGACTCTGTCCTGAGCTTCGTCCTTTCCCGACTAGGCGGGCGATGGCTTTGCGTGGCATGAGGCGGTCGTCATTTGGTCGGTCACCAGGGGTCGATCGCCATGTACCGAGAGACGATCGCCTTAGATGTCGATCGCTTGGCACCGGGACTTATCCTAGGATCTTCGGTCGGCCAATCTGCCTTGGCTGATGGGCTCTGGCTCGGTCGCCCGGTCTTTGTGTCGATCGCCTGGTGAGATGTATAAATCTCGACACAACAATTGCCTCCCAGCTTGCTCGGATGTTGAAGACACGGGGTGAGCTGGTTCTTGCTGGCGATCGTTGAAGATAAAGATGGGCGATCCGTTGAGCGGACTTTGGTCTCGGACTTGGGCGATCTGGTCGATCGGCTGGCTATCTTCGGTCTTGTACCTGCAATAAACAATTTTTCCGATCCCTCGTAGAAACTTGATAGTTTCATCGTTTGAGGAACCGTGCACAGTCGCGGAGTTTCGATGGACCGACCTCCATGACCATGTCTTGCGCGCGAGCGACATTGTCTGTCTCGTGACTCATTTTATTGTGAGAGTCCTCCGTTAGGCTGCGCCTCGCCTTGTATTTAAACGAAAGGCGTGCGGTCTTGGTCTGGAGAAGTCCTTGTGCGGGTCGTTGTCGGATTAATCGACTCCACGTCCGTGGATTGTTAGCTCTTTTCTACCTCGGATCGTCATGTTAGATGGCAATCCTCGACGGTATACGTTGAGACGGGGGTAGTGACGCATCGCATTGTCCGTGAAGGATCCACCATGCTAAGTGACGGGCCTTCGAGGGCGGGCGATCATGTCCACTGATTAGTTTGGAGGGTCCTTCGACTACGCTCGCCTCATATTCAAACGAAGGGCGAGCGATCTCAGCCCAAAGGAACCTTGCATGGCCTAAGCAGTCGGTTCCATCGACCATCAGGACCATGGCTGCACTCTTCCACCTCAGATCGTCATGTCAAATGCCGACCTCTGACGGTGTACGTTGTGCGGGGGAGGCGATCTCGTGCCTTAGTCCGACATGTTAGATGATGAACTGTAGATGGCCAGCGAGTCCTCCAGTTTCAGAGATGTTGCTTTATAATGGCAATCGGGTTGGAAGACTGGTGATTATCAATCAGTCGCCGATCGCGTTGCTTTATAGGTTCAAAAGTAACCTTTGCCTGGCTAGAAAATCTGCGGCTTTGGCGCGGAAGATTGCGTAGGTCGAGGGGAGGTCCTTCGTAAGATGCCTGAACATAGGCGAAAGACCATGGAATCCCCCCAGGACCGAGTAGAGGGTGATCTCATCGCTTACGGGCTCGCCGTTGAGGATGATCTCGTCTACCCGGTCAATGTAATCTGCGTCGGAATCTTCTTCCTCTTGCCTGATCTGCATCATGCGATGGGGACCTTCCGGCCGAGCGACCTTGGCGGCAAAGTACGCTGTGAAGTTGTTCGCCAGTTGGTCAAAGGAATTGACGGATCGCGGCGGCAATGAGACGTACCATCTATGGGCCAGGTCGCCCAGCGTTAGCGGGAACATTCGGCACCTGGTCGCGTATGATGCCCCACACCCGGTCATGTAGATCCGGAACTTGCTGTCATCCAAGTTCGTTTCGGTATCGTTTTATTGAGTTCTGTGTTTTTGAGCAGTTTTTCCGCACTTGAGTTCGATTCTTGCGAATCTCGTCCGAAACTGTTGTTTCGAGTTTCTCGTAAGTTCATTTAATGTTATTATTCATGTTGCGAGCTTCGGCTTGGTGTTTCGATCGTGTATCGTGTATTTCGGACGTTTTGGGCTATTTTCGTAATTTCCCAAAGTTTGGGGTAATTACTTTCCGTTGTCGAATTTCGAGCCTTCGGGTGGTCGGAATCGTGTGTTCTCTTAGTGATCGAATTCGTCTTTGCGAGTACTTCGTAACCGTATCTTCGATTCGTATTCAGGTTCGGGTTTCGCGGTCGTTCGGGCCGTCGGAGTTGGCCCCAGCCGAGTCATGGCCGGGCAGTCTGGGCCCAGGCCGGCACTAGCCGAGTTACGGCCGGTAGTGCTCGGCAGTTACGTACGTAAGGCCGGTTACATACGTAAGCCTTAGACGGTTACGTACGTAACAGTATCGGAATTTTTGGGCAGTGACTCGGCTATGGCCGGTTACGTACATAAGCCCTTGGCCGGTTACGTATGTAACTCTGCCGGCAGGCAACCTATTTAAGGTCCTGCAGACGGGTTTTTCACCATTTTTCTCATTCTTTTCCTTCTTTTCCGCGGCTGGAGGTGTGGTTATCATGGAGAGATATTGTTGGACAATCAATCCATGAAGTCTTGGAGTTCATATCATCAATCATCCATCCTATAACATCCTTTGATCGAGCGAATCAGGTCAGATTATCTAGAAATCTAGTTTTGGGGAATATGGTGTTTTGGTTGATTTCATCCGTTTAATCCGATTTAACTTAGGATTGTGATGTATTGATGATTATTTAGATGTATTATATCATTTCCCTTGTTATTCCATGGTTGGATCATATCGATTCGTTGTTTTGGTTGAGTTCTTGATCGACGCCTTGAAGGTGTCCGGTACAATGTCATAGAGGGGTTTTCGGGCGTTCTACGATTATTCTTCATCGTATGATCGTTGATTTATTAATTGTATGATGTTAGCGTGGAGGTTCTTGCGAAGAACCCGTGTTGAACCTTTCCGTTCGTCGTCGTCTTCCTTTTCGTTAGCATCGAGCGTTTCGAAGCTTCCCAGTTGAGCCGTGTTCGTCGGAATACTTGCGTGCCGATTTCGAGGCAAGTACCTTGTCCATACATTTCTTTTTTCGTGGATATGATGATTGGTGATCGTCTTGGTATGTTTGTATGTTTGTTTGAAATGAATTTTCAAAAGATTCGGCTAGCCTCATTAAAGGCTCACTTTCAAAATGCGTGTGTTTTGTAAATTGTGTGGGTGGTAAGTGACTACTTGAATCTTTTGGATATATTTGGTGGTGTTGTTGTGCTTTGATAATGTATATGCATATATTATCTCATTTCGGTGCGTTGTGATTTGACGATTATGTCGTGCTTTGTGTTTGTTGCCTTTGGGTAGATTGTATGAATATCCTTGTTGTGACGTGTTAATTGTATGAATGTATTTCGCTCACCTCGGGAGGGTCCGACGGGATCACGGAGGGAGTCCAATGGTATAGCCCTGGATTCACGAGTGCGGTTGCTTATGATTTGTGTGAATGTATTTTGCTCACCTCGGGAGGGTCCGACGGGATCACGGAGGGAGTCCAATGGTATAGCCCTGGATTCACGAGTGCGGTTGCTTATGTTTTGTGAATGTGTTTGCTCACCTCGGGAGGGTTCCACGGGGCCACGGAAGGAGTCCAATGGTATAGCCCTGTATTCACGAGTGAAACTTCACGAGTGCGTGTGTATGTTTTGTGAATGTGTTTGATCAACTCGAGAGGGTTCGACGGGGCCATGGAAGGAGTCCAATGGTATAGCCTTGGATTCATGAGTGAAACTTCACGAGTGCGTGTGTATGTTTTGTGAATGTGTTTGCTCACATCGGGAGGGTTCGACGGGGCCACGGAGGGAGTCCAATGGTATAGCCCTGGATTCACGAGTGAAACTTCACGAATACGTGTGTATGTTTTGTGAATGTGTTTGCTCACCTCGGGAGGGTTCGACGGGGCCACAGAGGGAGTCCAATGGTATATCCCTGGATTCACGAGTGAAACTTCACGGGTGCATGTGTATTTTATATCCGTCGAGGACGCGTGACGTGGGTTTTTAACTTGTGTATTGTTGTTGGTTTCATTTGTGAAAACAAAACCTTTAGGCCGTGACCCCTGTTGATTTTTGAAAGAGAAGGATTCGGTAAATCCTAAATTGTTTTCTATTAAAATTCTCGATGGTATTCTAAACTGTTTTATAAATTGTTCCCATTGAGTTGTGATCTTTCGGTTTTGGAATGTTTTACCCAAACTCTTGCCTCGGGAAGTACTTTTCATTACGTTCGGATCTTTGAGGATTCCTGGTTATTGTTATTCGTGGAATGTGAATTGTATGACTCGTATTTTGCACTTTGTTCTTGCACTAGCAAAACAGTGGAGTTTTGCTAACCCCCGAGTATTCGGGGGGTGGATGTCTGTTTTTGCATTCACGTTTTGGAGCATAACACAGGGTCGGCACAAAGGATGATGAAAGATGACCGATACTAATCACATGAGGAACCGTACGTTGTTGTATTGGTTCAGTTGTATTTTATTTCCGCTGCAATATAATTACCCGTTGTACGGGAGCATGTTGTATTCGACCCCTGCATGGGCATGTATTGAGTTGTATGTATTTATTGAAAGACCAAATCGGTCTACTGAGTCATTTTTAGCCTTAAAGGCATTGTTGTTATGTTCGTCGTTGTTTACCATCCTGGTAGATCCTTGAGGAAAAGGGTCTACGGCGTGTAATATCCCTGAGTGGATTGGGGGTGTTACAATCACAAGGCTTGATTCTTCAACTTAAACAAAATAAAAGAATCAAGACAAGTATCATGGTGGGGTTGGGTGGCCATGTTGAAAAGTTTATAGAGTTCGGTTCGTTTTTGGACTCCCGCGAGTCCAATCCGATAAACTCCATTCCGACTAGATGTATTTATATCCTTCAATTATTCCAATTAATTAATTATATCAAATACAAAATAATATAAGTAATTTCTCCAAGAAATAATTATATATGTCAATCAAATTAATTACCCAGTAATTTTATTTAACTCATTGGGCCGTAAATGAATTCATCCAATAAATTAATTTAGACATCAAATGTCCCGAAATTAATTAAAATCTAATGTCCAATAAATTAGATATCCAATATCTAATATTCATTAAGGTAAAATAAGCTCAATTCATTCCGTCGTCAATCCTATTGCGTGACTCGGTAGGTCCGTCTCAGTTAGCAATGGGAGGAACCAAAGAGTAATAGCACCACCTAGCCAGCCTGGTGGCCTACAATATAACCTAACTGGGAACGAATGATAGGGATTATTCCAAAACCTTTCTGTTGTGAATACCAGTATACGTATAAACCCTTCTCTCAAATGTCCCGATCAAGTTTTAGGGTCACAGTCAGTCAAACCCTATTTGTACTTGACGCTATGCATGAGTTAATGCAAATCGAGATCACTTAGCTCTTACGTATCTAATACAACTAGCTCCAATGCTTTGGCCAAAGACTTATGATCTCATCTGCCAATAACTGCATAGGACATATACCTGTTCACTTACAGGAGAAAGATTCCTATCTTGGTATTTAGTAGAACCTACTACTTGCCCGCCAAGATGCACGTCGAGGTTGACCCCCACCTTCCAGTTTTCTGGGTCGAACTACTCTAGTGAAAATCTTAACGTTCTAAATCCTCAAGTCGAATCTTCACGAATACCTATCACAACCTTTTCGATTCCATCATTGACTGTCCCGGAGTGAAGTCCGTGTGATGAATCGAGGGTGAGTCGGTTCGAGTACACTGATCTCATTAACATATCTATAATGTGTGCTCCCGCTAACCATTAGTGACGACATGCACTCTACAAGTCAAAGATCACGTTATACAAGTCTTCACATAAACTTAACGCCCAGTCAAGTTTCATCGACTTGCAAACGATTAAGTATTTGAGCTATAAACCTTTCCAGTGCCGATCCCCTTATCCAATAATGAGTGGAATGTTTTGCTCTAAAATACATAGACTAGTTTCTGTATATATATTTACGAGTCGGGAATAGCAATGACTATAAGTAAATAAAGAAACATTCAATTGCCTTCTGATAATAATTACATAATAACAAGTTCGATGCCCTCACTCTAACATCCTGTGAGTGGCATTTGAGGGCATACTCCTAACAATCTCCCAGTTGTACTTAATGTCATACACTATGGTATCTAATACCCATATTCTCTAGATGACGCTCTAATCTAATCTAATCTGAGAAAGTGGCTTGGTCAGTGGATCAGCGACATTGTCGGCTGAGTCTACGATAAGCAGCACAATGTATCCTTTGCGAACAATTTCTCTTACGAGATGATACTTCCTCTCAATGTGTTTGGTACTGTTGTGAAACCTCGGCTCCTTGGCCTGCGCTACAGCTCCGTCGTTGTCGCGATGCAGTAGACATCGGCACATGGTATCACTTGAAGTTCTCCCAGAAACTTCTTAACTCAGAACCCTTCCTTAGAAGCCTCCGAGGCTGCTTGATACTCAGCCTGACAGGTGGAATCAGCAGTCGCGCTTTGCTTGGCGCTATGCCAAGATACTGCTCCTCCAATAAGAGTAAATATGTAGCCAGAAGTAGACATCGAATCGTCCTTCTATCCTTAAAAGTCCGAATCAGTGAATCACACCACATTCAGTTCTCCACCACCATACATCAAAACCATATCTCTAGTCCTTCTCAAGTACTTGAGAACGTTCTTTATGGCAGTCCAATGTCCCTACCTAGGTTTGCCTGAAACCTACTTACCACGCTCACAGCATGTGCAATGTTAGGTCTTGTACACAACATAGCATACATAAGGCTACCTACGGCCGAAGCATATGGTATATTACTCATTTCCTTTCGTTGTTCATCACTTTGAGGACACATATTCGAGGAGAGTTTTATTCCATGTCGCTCGGAAGGAACCCTCTTTAAGAATCATCCATCTTAAATCGCTTTAAGATCTTATCTATATAGAGGAATTGGGAAAGACCTATCATTCTCTTTGCTCTATTCCGGTAGAGCCGAATACCAAGAATATAGGTTGCTTCTCCCAAGTCTTTCATGGAGAAATTACTTGAAAGCCAAGCTTTCACAGAACTGAGCATTCCCACATTATTTCCTATTAGTAGAATGTCATCTATATATAGTACTAAGAATGCAATCTTACTCCCACTAACCCTCTTGTATACATAAGGTTCCTCTTCATTATGCACGAAGTCAAACTCTTTGACTGCCTCGTCAAAATGAAGGTTCCAACTACGCGAAGCTTGCTTTAGTGCATAAATGGAATGCTGAAGCTTGCACACCTTATAAATATTGATGTTGGACACAAAACCTTTAGGCTGCTCCATATAGATTTCCTCCACGAGAAATCCTTTAAGGAAAGCCGTCTTTACGTCCATTTGCCATATCTCATAATCGTGGTAGGCAGCTATAGAAAGCATCATGCAAATGGACTTGACCATAGCTACGGGCGGGAAGGTATCGTGGTAATTGATCCCTTCTTTCTGGATATAACCCTTTGCCACAAGCCTGGCCTTATAGGTGTCAACCTTGCCATTCACATATTAGTCTTTCTCTTGTTGATCCACTTGTTCCCAGTAGGCACTATGCCCTTGAGGCAGTCTACTAGAGTCCACACCTGATTGACATGCATCGAGTCTATCTCAGCTTCCATAGCTTCCCGCCATTTCGCGGAGTCTACATTCACCATAGCTTGGTCATAGGTCGTTGGGTCGGTCTTTTGGCTATCACTTGGAACCTCATGGAGACTCAGTTCCTCCAAGTGCATAAAGCCATTCCTCTCAGGTAAATGAGACACCCTACTAGACCTACGAGGTGGTTGTACTTATGTTTCAGAAGGTTTGGTTCCAATTTCTTGTATAGGTGTCTCCTGAGGAGTTTCATTATATTCTTCCAAAGAAATACTTCTATCTGCTCCACCTTCCTGAATGAACTCATATTCCAGAAAGTTTGCTTGCAAATCAAAAATAATCATTCAATCGTCGGGCATGTAGAATAGATAACCCATCGTCCTAGATGGGATTCCAATGAAACATCCTTTCACGAACCTAGCTTCCAGTTTCTCCACCTTAGTCTTCTTGACATAGGCGAAACATCCCCAAATCCTAATATGATTAAGACTTGTTTTTCTACCCTCCCACATCTCATGTGGAGTCTTAGGAACGGATTTGGAAGAACATTTGTTCAATATATAAGCAGCAGTAAGGAGCGCATAACCCCACAGATAAATTGGTAATTCGGTGTAGCTAAGCATGGAACGAACCATGTCTAACAGGGTTCGTTTCCTTCTTTCCGACACACCATTTAACTGAGGGGTTCCTGGAGGTGTAAGTTGTGACACTATTGTTAGGAGTATGCCCTCGAATGCCACTCAGAGGATGTTGAGTGAGGGCATTGTACTTGTAATTATGTAAATCATTTATATAAGGCAATAGATGTTTCTTTATTTACTGATAGTTACTGGCATTCCTAACTCGTAAATATACATATAAAAACTAGTCCGTGTATTTGAGAGCAAAACGGTCCACTTCTTATTGGATAAGGGGGTCGACACTGGAAAGGCTTATAGCTCAAATACTTAATCGTTCGCAAATCGATGAAACTTGATTGGGCGTTAAGTTTATGTGAAGACTTGTATGACGTGTTCTTTGACATGGAGAGTGCCTGTCGAACACTAATGGTTAGTGAGATCACACGTTATAGGTATGTTAATTGGATTAGTATACTCGAACCGACTCACCCTCGATTCGTCACACGGATTTCACTCCGGGACAGTCAATGATGGAATCAAAAGGTTGTGATAGGTATTCATGAACCTTTGACTTGAGGATTTAGTAGGGATGTGCTTGTGACGTCAAGATTTTCAATAGATTAGTTCGACCCTATAAACGGGAGGTCGGGGTCAACCTCGACGTGCATCTTGATGGGCAAGTAGCAGGTCCTACTGAATACCGAGATAGAATTCTTTCTCCCGTTAGTGAGCGGGTTATATGTCCTATGCGGTTATTGGCAGATGAGATCATAAGTATTTGGCCAAAGCATTGAAGCTAGTTGTATTGGATACACGAGAGCTCAATGATCTCGACTTGCATTAACGCATGCATAACGTCAAGTACAGATAGGTTTTAACTGACCATTACCCTATAACTTGATCGGGATATTTGAAAAAAGGGTTTATATGTATATTGGTATTCACGACAGAATGGTTCTTGAATGATCCCAATCATTCATTCTCAGTTGGGGTACAGTGTAGGCCGCCAGGCTGGCTAGGTGGTGCTACTACTTTTTGGTTCCTCCCATTGCTGACTGAGAGGAACCTACCGAGTTGCGCAATATGATTGACGACGGAATGAATCAAGCTTGTTCTCTCTTTATGAATATTACATATTGGATATCTAATTTGGGACATTAGATCTCTAAATCGATTTATTGGATAAATTGATACGGCTCAATGAATTAAATAAATTAATGGGGGTTAATTTAATTCATAAATATAATCATTTCTTGGAGAAATTAATTATGTTATTATGTATTTAATATGATTAATTTATTAGATTAATTAATCGACACAAATACATCAGAACGGAATCGGAGTTTATCTGTTTGGACTCTCAGGAGTCCGAAACGAATCGAACTCATCCGATTTTCACCTTGGTCGCCCCCCTCTTTCCACCTACCTTCACCTCTTGTTCTTTTGTTTCCATTTTATAATGGATGAAAAGATTTGTGGGGATCACTCATGTAGCATGAGTTGCCCATCATATAGGTGAGATTAGAATAAGTAGGGAAGACTTGTATCTCTTATCACACCCACTCATTTTCCAATGTGAGAAAGGATACAGAGAGAGAGAATAATATTTTCTTCAAGTCTTCTTATTGTTCATTTTGTTCTTGAGAGTTTTCTTGGAGAAAATATCAAGACATAAAGAGAGAAAATTTGATAAACATACTTAGAGTATATTAATCAAATTCAATAGCTTCATCACTTAGCTCTAGCCGTATTCTTGGAGGATAGCAAGGTGATCGTCATCCCATTCATTTTTCCAGTGCGTGGCAAGTAGAGGCATTGTAATTTCGACGTTGGATCATTCAAGTGCTTGGAGTGCTTTGGATCGTAGGGAAATTCGTTTAAAGCTTGGGGAATAGCTCAAGAGAAGGAATCCATTTAATCAACAGACTACAAGGGTGAGTTTCTAATATCTCTTGTGATTTCGTTTATATATTCGTATATGCGTAGCTCGATCGATCCTCATAGGGATTCAGATCGAATTAATTTTCATTTTACCGCTTCCGTTGGGCCTTCGGTTTAGGCACCGAATCCCAACAACTATTCCCTACTCCTTTAGGAACTCGTCAAACTCTGAACTCATATACTTGCCACCCTAGTCCGACCGAAGTTCTTTGATATGATTACCATTTTGTTTGTCGACTAGGGCCTTAAATTCCTGGAATTTCTCAAAGGCCTCGGATTTGTGTTTCATTAAGTACACATAACCATACCTAGTATGATCATCCGTGAATGTAAGAAATACTAATATCCATCACGTGCTGCTTCCAAAGCACCACATACGGCGGTATTGACTAATCCAAGATTATCAGCGGCTCTTTCAAAAGTTTCTATGAAGGGGGACATAGTCATTTTGCCTTTAAGGCAAGATTCACAAGTTGGAAAGGGATCCGTTCCGAATGGACCTATAAGTCCATCCTTTTCCATTTTGGAAACCTTGGTCTGACCAACAAGACCAAGTCTAAGATGCCATTTCAAAACTTGATTAGTTTCATCCCTACCACGCTTCCTAGTCATATTGTTCACAACGACTTTGTTCCTTATGTTTAGATGATACAATCCATTTAACAATGTGGCAGTGCCTACTAATTTATTACGAAAATAAATTTTGCAAGAACCATCACCAATGAAAAATGAAAAGCCTTTCCAATCCATGACCAGAATGGATACAATGTTCTTATGCCCCTTGGGCAATACAAGTACATCATCTAATCTTAAAATAAAACTGGACTCTAAACCCCAAAAAAGTGATCCTATATTAGTTGCTTTGACACTATGTCCGCTTCCGACAGTAATCATCACTTCCCCATCTCAAAGTTTCCTACTTTGTTCCAGATCCTGATTCATGGTACAAATGTGAGAACTAGCACCTGAATCTAGTATCGAAGAAGTAGAAAATATAGTAGCAGAACAATTCGTTTCCAAAACTAAAAGTTTTGTACCTGAAACGCCATGAAGGATCGGACAGTCTCTTGTCCAGTGGCCCATCTCACCGCATTTGAGACATTCGTCTGGCTTCACCTTATTGCTCTTAGGAACCATCGGGGCCTTTACCTCACCCTTAAAGTCCTTGCTTCGTGGTCCCATCTGCTTTTTGGTCTTTTTCTTCTTATTCTTGGACCTCCGAGATTCAAAAGAAATCACAAGGGCAGGCATTCGCGGAGTCTTCATCTGAGACTGAGCAGTTACAAGTTTGTTCATCAACCCTGCTAAATTGCAAGCAATCTCATTGCAGTTGAAGTTCATAACAAACTGTGAGAAGGAACCAGGAAGAGACTGTAGGATAAGGTCGGTCTGGAGAAAAGCATGCATCCTAAAATCCAGATCCTCCAATCTCTCTATCATAGAGATCATTTTGAGGACGTGGTCCCCAACTTTCTCACCATCCTTCATCCTGGCACCGAACAGTTGCTTGGATATCCCATATCTAGCAGTTCGACTGTGCTCACCATAAATCTCGGTTAAGTGAGATAAGATCTGTCTAGCAAAAGTCATTTTCTCATGAGCTCTCTGAAGCTCATTAGACATAGAAGTCATCATACAGCCCCGAACTCTAATGTCATCCTTAACCCATTTTTCGTTGTTTTCAACATCTTCCTAATTGGATCTGGTCCGCACACGAGTCGCCGGAATGTCCGCCTCCATGACATATCTTAGCGCCTCCATACTGAGGACTATCATCAGGTTGCAGAGCCAATCAACAAAGTTAGGCCCATTTAAGGTGCTCTTTTCGAGTATATTTGAAAATAGGCTCATTGTCATTTTGAGAGTTGATATTTTGTTTGTCTGCATTAAGTATGACAGATTGATTAGTGACTCATTCAATTATGATTTGAGTAAAGAATTAAGGTCTTTTCTATTCTTTTAACCCAACTCCTACAACTTTTATCGGAATGACACACTCCCTTATGAAATCCGTAAGTATTTGTTCGCATTACTTCATAGTGGTGATCGAGTTCTTTATAAATTTTTAATAGAGGGCAACCGAACAGGTTTATGGTCTATTAGTTTTCATAAAGTGATGTCCAACACCAACCTAATAATGGATGATTCTATCTTTTTTCCCCTTTGTTCACTCCCCTCAACCCATACGGTTTCTATGGTTTGTGAACAAGTTAAGATTACACCATCGACGCTTATCAGTTTCGCAATTGAATCTTATCCAGCAACCTAACAGGTTTCTAGGGATAAAATTTCCTCCAACCGAAGGTATCAAATGCACTCTCCTAATTTATAGATCCTCCCCGAACGACTACCCCGATAACTTGGAAGCATAGCACATCCGGTTTGGATTTCAATTTTCCAAGAGCTCGATGGAGGGAAGGAAAACCTTGAAACCTTTTAAACTTAATATTTTGACGTGGGAGAATTTTCGCGATTTAATGTTACACTTTGCAAATTAATTCATTTAAGCGCGTTTGTAGCATTCATACCATGTGAATAAATCATACACAACCTAGTTGCTATCAACATGTACTTCATGGACCGTTCCTAGAATAAAAAACATCATAATCTAATTACATGTCTTCGGTCTAGAACCTTCGTTTTCTCGAACGGGTCTTCATCCGGTATTCGTTATTACATATAAATTTTACATTGAAATTGCATTCTAAATACACATTTCTCTAGTAAATTAAATAGGCTCAAAACGGCCTTTACAACCCAATCGAAAACAAACGATTTAAAACTATGTCCATGAACTATATCACCATTCACAAGCATTCATCCAATAAACACTAATAAATGGAAAAATGTTAAATCGTAATTAGGTCAATCAAAACCATTCCAACAAATCAAGTTTCCCACTATAAATGAAATACCATATTCCATTTTAATCAAATTATATCCAATTTAAGATGCGAGAGATTAATTTTTCTTAAACGGATGAAATAACGAGCCCAGACAGTGCTGGAAGAGTGCCCGGATCGTAGTTTGAGCATACTAGACCGTGGTCCAAAGCCCAGACCACGGTCCCAAGAGGGCAGACCGCACGGCAAAACATGTTTTGGCCTAGCCAATATCAGCATTGTTCTCGGTTCCGTCTAACGGCAATCTGGGGCTTGATATTCGACCGGATATCCAATATCAATGTTTTTAGATTTTCATATCTTCAATATGAATCATATTTCCAAGAAATACAAGATTCATATTTTGATATGAATTTACAAAAAACACAACTATAACGAACAAACAAACATACACAACGATTAAATATTTATGATTCCAAATCATAAATCATTCAACCAAGCATTCCAAATGCTAATATCGTATATACGATCGCAAGATCTCTCTGATACTTTGGGATTCGCATACAAAAACAAAGAGCGCAGTGGAAGCGAAAATCACAAAGTGCAATACGAATCCCTCAAGAGGATCGATTTAAGCTATGTATATATGCATATAAAACGAACAAAGAGGAATATATGATATCATACCCTTGTAGTCCATTGATTTAATCATCGAGAAAATGATGTTCCTTACGAATCCAATCCGCAACAAGGTCTTGGATGATCCAACGCTGAAAGCACCGCGTCTCTACTTGTCACGCGCTAGAGAAACGATCGAAATGACTTCACCTTGTTATACTCCAAGGATAAGGCTAGAACAAGGTTATTGGAGCTTGCTAATATTATCTATAACACTATAAGTATATAGATACATTTCTCTCTATTTTTCTTTCAATTTTTCTCTAAGAAAAATGAAGAAGATGATAATGGTGATGGAAGAATGAAGAAGACAAGATGAACAAAGTCTCTCGCTTTCTCCTTTTGGTGTATGAACCGTATCATCCTAGAGAGAAGGTGGAGAAGACCTTTTATCAAGCCCTCAATCATTCATCCCAAATTAACTCACATAATTCCATATCCCCTGTGAATAAACATCTCATGTTATTAAATTCATCATTGATCACAATGCTCGATTCTTTAACTTAAACAAAAGAAAAGAATCAAGACAAGTATCATGGTGGGGTTCGGCGGCCATGTTGAAGAGTTTATGGAGTTCTGTTCGTTTTCGGACTCCTGCGAGCCCAATCCGATAAAATCCATTCCGACTCGATGTATTTATATCAAACATTTAATCCAATTAATTAATTATATCAAATTCAAAATAATATAATTAATTTCTCCAAGAAATAATTATATATGTCAATCAAATTAATTACCCAGTAATTTTATTTAACTCATTGGGCCATAAATTAATACACCCAATAAATTAATTTTGACATCCAATGTCCCGAAATTAATTAGACATCCAATGGTCAATAAATCATACCCTTAGAGTCCGTTGATTTAATAGTTGAGAAAATGATGTCCCTTACGAATCCAATCCGCAACAAGCTCTTGGATGATCAATCGCCGAAAGCACCGCGTCTCTACCTGCGACGCGCTAGAGAAACGATCGAAATGACTTCACCTTGTTATCCTCCAAGAATACGGCTAGAACAAGGTTATTGGAGCTTGCTAATATTATCTATAACACTCTAAGTGTATAGATATATTTCTATCTATTTTTCTTTCAATTTTTCTCTAAGATAAATGAAGAAGATGATAATGGTGATGGAAGAATTAAGAAGACAATATGAACAAAGTCTCTCTCTTTCTCCCTTTTGGTGTGTGAACCGTCTCATCCTAGAGAGAAGGTGGAAAAGACCTTTTATCAAGTCCTCAATCATTCATCACAAATCACCTCACATGATTCCATGTCCCCTATGAAATAACATCTCATGTTATTAAATTTATCATTGATTAAAAGGCTTGACTCTTCAACTTAAACAAAAGAAAAGAATCAAGACAAGTGGTAGTTTGCCTCAAACGGAAAGAGGGAACCATGCTACTTGGGTTGTTGTTGACTGACTCACAAAGTCAGCTCACTTTATCCCGATCAAGATGAACTTTCGAATGGATCAGTATGCTCAACTTCATGTCAGTGAGATTATAAAGTTGCAAGGAGTGCCAGTCTCTATAGTATCGGACAGGGATACTCGTTTCACATCGCATTTTTGGGAAAGTTTGCAAGAAGCTTTGGGAACGCAGTTGAATTTTAGTACGTCTTATCACCCTCAGACCGACGAACAGTCTGAGAGGACTATTCAGATTCTTGAGGATATGTTGTGAGCATGCGTGTTAGACATGGGCAATAATTGGGAATAACTTTTGCCGTTAATAGAATTTGCTTACAACAACATTTATCAGTCGATGATTGGTATGGTGGCGTATGAAGCCTTATAAGTAGGAAGTGTCGATCACCACTGTATTGGGACGAAGTAGGTGAAAGGAAAATCTTGGGTCCCGAGATGATTGAACAGACAATAGGTGTGGTGGATAAGATTTGAGAGATGATCAATTTAGCACATGATCGTCAGAGGTCTAATGCCGATAAGCGTAGGAAAGATCTCGAATTCTGTGTTGGCGACAAGGTATTCCTGAAGGTGTCTCCTACCAAATAAAATATTCATTTTGGTCCGAGGAGCAAGTTGAAGCCGAGATATATTGGACCATTCGAAATTCTGGAACGAATTAGAGAGTTAGCTTATCATTTGGCTTTACCCCCAGAACTTTCGGTCGTGCATAATGTTTTTCATGTATCGTTGTTGAGGAAGAATGTGCATGATCCCAACCACGTCATAAACTATACCGCCGTGGAGGTGAACAAATATATTACTTATGAAGAACAACCAGAAGTTATTCTCGACCGATCAGTCTGACAGTTTAGGAACAAAGAGAAGGTGTTTGTCAAAACTCAATGGCGTAACAACAATAAAGATGAAGCCACTTGGGAGCGCGAAGAGGAACTACAAGCTCATTATCCAAATCTCTTCAATCGAGGTATGTCATTTATTTTCGAGGACGAAAATATTTCTAAGAGGGGTAAGATGTAATATCCGTCATTTTTTAATATAATATTATTATTTATAATAATATTAATAATGCATTTTTATTTTATTTAGTCTCATTACATTACCGAGTGAGTAATTGTTGTACAATTATTTTCACTTCATGTACAAGTCCATTCATTTAATCTCATTTAGAGGATCATGAATATTTTTACGACATCTCATAGGTTCTACGCCCGAGTCAATCTTATCAACTTAAATTGAGAAGCATTTAATATTAGTCATTGTTATTAATATTATTACGATTATTAAAGGTATTATTAATGATAATAATAAAAATATTTATAATAGAGAACAATATTAATATTATTATCGGATATCATTATCAATTATGTAAAGTCCAATATAATTTTAATTAAAATTCTTTCCTTTTAGGCCAATAAGCCCAGCACAAATTATACACCCTATATACTCCTAGGACTACCTTTTAACCTAATCTAGGAGTATAAATACACAATCCTGCAGTACAAAATAACGATACACAATATACTGCTTTCACTTTTCTGTCAATCAATCAAGCGGCCGAAGCTGTCAATCTTCTGCAACTTTTTCCATCTCCTGCAACTCCCCCTTCATCCGTCACAGGTAAATCAATTCTTCTCATCTTCGTATCAGCCTTCCTTATCATTGCAACTATTGTTGAATTAATTTATGTGTAACCACCCTCATTTGACTATTTTCTATGTCACTGCCTTCATTACCTTCATTGAATGCAAATTTTTCCCATCTGATAACCGTATTCCAGAACTTGAGTTTTAACGAGTTCAAACCCAAAATCAATACTGACTCTGACTTTGTCAGATAAATTATCCACCTATGTTGAGTTTGGAATCACCAAAAATACTTCATCTAACCCAGAAATCCTTTCATCTACCGTCGACTAATCTCAGAAATTTCCAGTACCAATATGACAAACTATAGATTTTAACTCTAAATATCACAACTCATTGATGCCAATTTGACATCTGAATCCGAGCCTGAAACCGACTCATACTTCAGCCCAACACCATGAACACTAGAACCCATTACTCGAAGTTTCTACCTACTGTACCCATCGTGAATTCACAAAAACATCAGACTCGAAACCGAATGCAATCGATCGAACCCAAAATTAATTTATAGAAATTGGCAAAATTAATTAGGAACTGACTATCCAAATCAGGAACCCGAATCTCACCTGCCCCTTCAGTCGCGAGCCATCGCCGCTCTAGGATCGCCGCTGCCGCCTTCTTTTTTGGTCTGCACTGGTCGCATGCAGTATATGAGTGTGTTTTCTGTAGCCCTGCCGTAAGAATTCAAATCAGAGAGAGTTAGGGACCTTAAGATTCGAGTGTGTGTATGTGTGTGTTTCTCTCGGCCAACATTGTAGAGAGAGATGAATTTCTGTATTTTATGCCATGAGGTTAGTGTAGGGAGAGATATTGAGAGAGACGAGAATCGGGGGAAATGGAGGAGATAGCGGCCGATCGGCTGTACAGGGTTTTTATACGCATTAGTTTAGGATGAACCCCAATTGAGCCCTAAAATTTTTAGTAATCTTTCATTTGCACCCCAAACATCTTTTAATTATTACAATTGACCCCAGACAACTTATAATACCTTCAAACCCGGTCCTATTTTGACCCAAGACATTAATAATGTTAACTCTTCAATTAATATTAATAATCAGATTCAATTTTATGCATTATATTTTTGTTTTCAATCATTATATCATAATACTTTATAATGATTAAAATTATTATTATATGTTGACGTTAACAAGGATATACGGGCTTAGGACTGTGAGTCGAGCATCTTCATATTCAAGTTCCAACAACATCATTTTATCAGGTGGGAATTTTTACTATCACTTTAATTGCTTTACTTGGACTGCTATATGATATTCTATTATGTTTAAAATTAAGGATACATGTTGTAAATCAGGCTCACCTGTGTACGTGTAAAGAGGCTATCTTAAGATATATGTTGTGTGGGGACACATGCACAACCTCAATATTCACATGCGTGCTAGATTCATGTTATATATGATATTGTGTATATGTATTCATGTTGAGGAAAATATTATTGATAGAATAATCATTTAATTACTTTCTATAAATTTGTATATTATTGTGATATGTGTGATTCTCACGAGATGAAGAAAGCTCACTCCCACCTATATTGATCCCGTAGGTTAAGCCGAGTCGTATGGACGAAGGAGCGAGCCGAGAGGGCATATGATGATAGTTTCACATGATGTCTTTCTTTTAGTCTTATGCTTTGAAACACATTTTTTATTTGGGGAAACTATGATTGGTAATAGTAATTTTTTTTAATTTCTTCCGCCGCAATTATGACCTCTTATTTATGACATGTCGTTGCCTTAATTATTAGGTATTTATTTTAGTCAGTGTAGTGACTCGACTTTGCAAGCGAGAATTTTAATATTCTCAAAGGAATATAGTTTTCGTCAAAATTCACCTTTTTACTTATTTTCCCCTATAATTATTCCTAGAAAGTCGGGGTGTTACAGGATGACGGAATTTTGAGATTTCAAGGAAGATTGTATGTATCATGTGATATTTCTATGGATTTCATTAACAGCATGCCTAGGACGCAGAACGGAATGAACATGATTTGGGTTATTGTCGATCGACTAACCAAATCCGCTCATTTTCTGGTTATTAAGGATACTTGGGGACTGGAGAAACTAGCTCGGGTGTTCATTGCAGAAATTATGAGGGTGCATGGGACTCCTAAGAGTATTATTTCTGATTGAAATGGTCGATTCGTATCACACTTTTGGCAGGGCGTTCATCGAGCTTTGGGGGCCAAGTTGAGACTCACTACATCTTACCATCCCAGACAGACGGACAGTCAGAACAGACGATTCAGACATTTGAGGATACGTTGAGAGCTTGTGCCTTAGACTAGAAAGATGATTGGGAGTCGCACCCGCCGTTGATCGAGTTTACTTGTAATACCCGATTGTAATTCATTCATTATCATTCAATAATTATCAATCAGTAATGGTCACTCAGTAATTTCTCACTCATTAATAATCACTCATCATTCATGATTCATTCATTTGTATTCGTCGTTGACATTTTGTAACCGTGTATCAGTTACCGATCGTCATTCATCTCCGATTGAGAGTCGAGACGAGAGTATTATCATAATCATCGTGAATATAGTCTTGTGTTGGAAGTATCATCTATCATGTGTTATTGGACTTATTTACAATCATACAAGTATTGTACGTCGGATCATTCTCCGTTTGTAATGAGTAGACGGAGTTGCCGGATTTTTGTCACTTCCAGCAGCGAGTTATGACCGTAACTATTCAGGCATTACATCCGTAACATGCATTCGTTGGATCCAGGTGGTTTTGGACGAAGGTGAGTTACGGCCGTAAGGATTGTTGGATATGGCCGTAACAGACATTCATTGATTTCAGGCCAGTTCGGACGAATGGGACTTACGGCCGTAAAGGTTGTGGCATACGGCCGTAAGATGAGGCTAGTACAGCCGTAAGGCTTCGCCAGTTACGGCCGTACGATTCGGGCAGGGTGCCCAAGCAGTTTTGACGAAGGCTTCATACGCCCGTAAGTTTGGCCGGGTACGGCCGTATCGATCGAGTTACGCCCGTAAGGCATGTGCGGGTACGGCCGTATGACTGTCGGCAGATTCTGGACGAAGCCGAGTTATGGCCGTACGAGATGGATGGTTACGGCCGTAAGGCCGTTGACTTGGGATGTTACGGCTGTAAGTAGGCCGAGTTACGGCCATAACATTCGGCAGTTTATATAGGACTTGGACGGGACTTTGAGCTCATTTTCTCATTTATGCACCTTGTATCCGAGAGAGAGAGCTTGAAGGAGAGATTTTTTTATCATCAATCACTTGGGTGTTCGGTTTTCATCATCTTCATTCATTTGTGAAGCTTGGATAGTCGATCTAACGCGTGTTCATCGGATCAAAGTGTTTGGATCTTCAAAGGTAATATTCTTCAAACATCTTGGATTTCGATTTTGTGTTGAGATATGATGTTTTGGACGATATAATCATGTTGTATGAAGAGGTGTACATATGATTATGAGTGTGTATGAATATTCATTGGATTATTGAAGGGTTATTCAAGAACACATTGAATATTGAGTTGGATTTGGGGGTTTTCGATTAGTTGTTGTTGTAATCACGAATTTGGATATTCATATTGGAGTATTGATTGTTGTGAAGATGTTTTGTTGGTTTGAAACACTCCTTGAGGATTTGATATTAGTATCGTTGAGGATTGGTTGTAAACAATCGAAGATTGGTTACAACGTGTTTGATATAATGCCCCAATGAACTTGGTTTAGTCGTATCGACGTTTTGAGTTAGTTATTATCGTGTTTGATTCGTATGTTGAACGGATTGTTGGTAATTATGTTATTCAAGGTTGTTCGAGCGACTGACATCTTGTTTAGGACGTTTGTTCGTGGAAGGACATTCTTCATCGTTGTTGAGTAAGTTAATTCTTACTCGGTTAAAAGGATATCCATTCCTTTCGTTATTGTTCATTCATAATCATAACTCATTCATAATGTATTAACCGTATTGAGACTTGTAATTGTCGAATAATCAATTCATTCATGAGGAATGACAGTTCTAATCATTTCATTGAGATATCATTCACTTCACTATTATTTCATCTCGGTGAGTCATTCTTGACTTTGTTGGATTATCATTCATTAATAATCATCATGGTCACTTTTGATCATGTGACCTTCTGGGTTCATATTGCGTGGCCGGGTGCGGATGTGTGGAATTTTTAGTCGGGCACACGATAGTCATGTGTTGGGTTCACCGATATATTGGACTGTGCACACGGTAACGTTTACCTCCGTGAGACTAATTAGGTACAAGGACGGGTGTGTCCGGGCACTCGTCTTGTACACTCGCACGGAACATTACGGGAGTACTATGATGCTTCTCTTCAGCTTAAATTCATAACTAAAGGGATATTTCATAATTAAGATATATCATGATTGTGTATATTCAACCCTTGAGGATTGTTGTTCTGTGTAACTGACCCCGTTGGGGGATACTGTTTTCAAGTCACGGCAAGGAAAAAGCACGGGAAGAGAACGTCGACGGCGAGGAGTTCCAGTGATACTAGTAGGGGGCCCCAATCCTTTCAGTCATTCATGTTGTTTTCATTTTATTTTTCCGCTGCAGTTTTCCATTTGGATACTCTGTTTCATTCAGTGTTGTGTATTTTATCTTCATATAAAATATACATGTATTCGGTATTATCTTGGGTGTGTTGTAATGAAATTCCTCGTCGGAGTAATTGATGATATAATGTGGTTCGGTAGTACAATTATATTATTTAATTCATTAATTTTCATAAGCCTGGTGGGTCCCAGTCGGGGGTCCACGGCACTGTAATATCCGCCTAGTTTGGGGTGTTAAAGAGTTGGTATCAGAGAGTGGTTTTGAATACTACCTTCCGAGTCACGTCTCATTTGAAATCATCGTCATCAGACTAGTATCATTGGACTTTCGCATCACGTGTGACCTGTGCAAATGCAGAGCCCCTCAAGCCGAAAGAACTGTAAGACTTCTAACGCCATGGTATAATTTCTGGCAATAAGAATCGTTCATTCATAATTCATTAGTTTACATTCCTCAAACATCATTTTCATTTTGATCATGTTGATCATGTTAACTCATTAATCACTCAGTTCATTTCATTACTCAGTTGTTGATCTTGAAGATCATATCATTAATCTTGTTAACTTGTTCAAGATAATCATTTCAATAATTTCATCAGATAATCATTTCACCTCAGTTAATCATTCATGTAATCACTATGTTAGAGCGCGTATGCTCATTTTCATCATTTCATGACGTAATCATAATGTGATATTCATGCGAGAGAGATAGTTATCATGTGACTTTCCTACTTCAGTATGGAGAGAGCAGGCAGAGGACGCGGGGGACGAGGCCGCGGTGCGGGCTGAAACCCGAGAGCTCATGTGAATACACGTGCGAACGCTAGGAATAATGTTAACTCATCGAGCAGCGACGCTGCCACTCATTCACCCAGAAATGATCATTCACTATCAGGGAGTCGTACCCGGGACACAGCTCAATCAGAAGGTGTTCGGGTTGACCCACTCACTTTTATGCAGGGCATGATGGCCCAGATGACTCAGATGGCATGCCTCATGGAGACGATGTAGAACTCAACAACTCATAATCAGCAGGCTCCTCCGCCGCCACCTCAAGGGCCAGAGAGGGGTGTAAGCAGTATTATTGGCGACATCTCTCGCCAAAGGCCACCTACTTTTTAGGGTTCATCTGAACCGGCGGATATTGTTTACTGGCTCGAGCATTTCAAGAAGTTATTTGCTATAGTAGAGTGTCCCGAAGGACACAAAGTTTTAGTTGCAGCTTACTATCTGGGTAAGAGCGCTCATTCGTGGTGGTTGTCGTTGAAACCCACCGACGGATCATGTACTTGGGATCAATTCAAGACTCTCATGATTGAGAGTTATTATGCGGCCCCACTCAGAGAGGCCAAACTATCAGAATTACTCACTCTCGACCCCTCAGCAGACGAGGATGTTCTCGCCATCGCCGAGAAATTTCAGGAACTTCTTCCTTTCGCCTCATCTATCATTCACTCCGAGGCGAACAAGATCAAGTATTTCAGCAAGAGGCTGAAACCCTGTATGCGGATGTAGTTGCTTTATCATAATTGTACCACTCTGGCCGAATTCATCGAGAAAGCTCTTACTTATGAGCTTACTGCTAAGGAGATTGCAAAGCAGCAACCTTCATCTGCTAGCAAGAAGTCGAAGAATCGTAATCAGTCCGAAGGCGGTCAGACAACTTTCAAGAAGCCTCGTGCGGGCTCTACTTTCTCTGAGCGACCTCCTGTGGCGCCACGACCGGTGGAATCGCAGTCCCGAGCGGCCAGTTCGGCCATCACCTGTTTCAACTGTGGGGAACTTGGTCATGTCAGCACCAAGTGTCCGAGGCAGACTATCACATGCCATAACTGTGGGATTGCTGGGCATAAGGCCCATTTTTGCCGAAGGGACTCCAAACCTACTCCGGCATCATATCAGGCCACAAGCGATTGCTCATAATCGGGCTACTCGAGGCTGCTCAAGACGACGGGAGCAAACAAAGGCGGAGCTAAGAGCTATCAGACGGGAGCATCCGGTTCGGGGGCCGGCAAGCCCCGAATTTATGAGATGAAGAAGACCAATGATCCGGAGGCCCGGATGATCTCAGGTACACTCAATATTCTATCTCAACCTGTGTGTAGCCTTTTTGATACTGGTGCATCGCATTCATTCATTTCCGAGTCATGTTTGAGTAGACTACGTCTGGGAAGTGCTACTAGTTGTGAGCCCTATGTCATTGGTCTACCTGATGGAAGAAGAATTATCGGAAATCGTGAGATTCAGAATTGTCTGATTCAGCTTCATGGCCGTGTATGGCTAGCAGACCTAATCGTGATAGATTTACCGAGAGACGACGTCATTTTGGGTATTGATTGGATGGATCGTCACGATGCCATCATTAGTGTCCGTAAGCGTATGGTTACTATCATTTCAGACGATGGGGTTGAATGTGTCTTTCAGGGAGGTAATCCTGGCTGTTCTGGTAAGGTCATTAATTTGATGAGAGCAGTGAAATTACTCGGTCAGGGGTGTGTTGGTTATTGGTGCTATATGACCAAAACCGAGAAATCACCAATAATGTTGGCAGATATTCTGGTAGTGGGAGAATATGCCGATGTATTTCCAGACGAGTTACCTGGTTTGCCTCCACAGAGAGATGTGAAATTCACGATTGAGTTGGATCCCGGTACGTCCCCGATATCGAAGGCACCGTACCGGATGGCCCCGACCGAAATGCAGGAATTGAAGAATCAACTTGAAGAGTTGTTCGAGAAAGGTTATATCCGACCGAGTGCATCCCCGTGGGGAGCACCAGTGTTGTTTGTCAAGAAGAAGGATGGTTCGTTTTGCTTGTGTATTGATTATCAGGAGTTGAATAGGGTGACGATCAAGAATAAGTATCCTCTACCCCGTATTGATGATCTCTTAGATCAACTTCAGGGAGCTTCAGTATTTTCTAAGATCGACTTGAGATCTGGATATCATCAGTTGCGAATTCGAGAGTGGGATATCGCGAGAACGGCATTTCAAACATGATATGGTCATTATGAGTTCGTGATAATGCCGTTTGGGTTAACTAATGCGCCTGCGGTATTCATGGAGTTAATGAATCGGGTTTTCATCGACTTTTTGGATCAGTTTGTTGTTGTCTTCATTGAGGACATTTTAATTTATTCTCGTGACCGGGAGGAGCACGAGTTTCACCTTCATCAGGTACTCGACGTGTTGAGACGAGAGCAACTTTATGGTAAGTTTTCCAAATGTGAGTTCTGGATGTCCGAAGTGACGTTTCTCGGGCATGTAATTTCATCAGATGGTGTGCGTGTTGATCCTCAGAAGACGGAAGCTATTCGAGATTGGTTACCTCCGAAGAATGTTAAGGAAATCCGAAGCTTTCTCGGATTAGCCGGTTATTATCGGCGATTTGTGGAAGGATTTTCTAAAATCGCCCAACCAATGACGAACCTTTTGCGAAAAGATAAGAAATACACGTGGTCTGACGCGTGTCAGCGGAGTTTTGAGGAACTCAAGAGCCGGTTAATTTTATCACCTATCCTTTCCTTGCCAGACGGAAGGATTTGTGGTTTATAGTGATGCGTCCGGACACGGTCTAGGATGTGTATTAATACAGAATGGGAAGGTTATTGCCTATGATTCACGGCAATTGAGACCTTACGAGGTTAATTATCTGACCCACGACCTGGAGCTAGCAGCCGTGGTTTTCGCATTGAAGATTTGGCGTCATTACCTTTATGGCGTTACCTGTCAGATATTCACTGATCATAAGAGTTTGAAGTATATATTTACTCAGAAGGAGTTAAATATGCGACAGAGGCGGTGGTTGGAACTAATCAAAGATTATGATATCGAGATCCTGTACCACCCGGGTAAGGCAAACGTGGTTGCCGATGCCTTGAGTCGTAAGTCCGTTCAAGAGCAAATGCTTTCCCGTTTAACAGTTCACAAGGAGCTTCAGCAGGAATTTCTTAGACCCGAGATCGAGGTCTGGCTTCAGCGAGTACAAGGGCAACTTTACATATTAGAGATTTCGTCGCAACTTGAGGAGGCAATCAGAGTGAATCAGGGTTCAGACCCATCATTGTTACGCATTCGTGAGGATGTGGCTCAGGGGAAAGCCCCTGGATTTGTGGTCCACGAGGATGTTGCGATTTAAGAATCGTTTATGCGTACCGGCGAATGATGAGTTGAAAAACTCGATTTTGAGAGAAGCTCATGCTACCCCTTACTCCATTCATCCGGGGTCCAATGAGATGTACAAGGACTTGAAACAAAATTACTGGTGGAGTAATATGAAGCGAGAAGTCGCATAATTTGTTTCGAGATGTTTAACCTGTCAGCAAGTCAAGATAGAACATCAGAGACCGGCAGGTATGCTGAAACCGCTCCCTATTCCAGAGTGGAAGTGGGAAGATATTTCTATGGATTTCATCACGAGTTTACCGATGAGTCGTCGTGGCATGAATACAATATGGGTAGTTGTGGACTGTTTATCTAAGTCAGCTCATTTCCTTGAGATTAATGATACGTGGGGTCCTAAAAGTATCATTTCCGATCGTGACAGACGGTTCGTGTCTCATTTTTGGAAATCAGTTCATCATGCTATGGGAACTCAGCTTAATCTCAGTACTGCTTTTAATCCTCAGTCCGACGCACAATCAGAGAGGACTATTCAGACATTGGAGGACATGTTGAGGGCATGCGTCCTCGATTGGAAAGACAATTGGGAAGCCCAACTACCGTTGATTGAGTTCACGTACAATAATATTTGGCATGCTTCGATTAAGATGGCACCTTACGAGGCTTTGTACGGTCGTCGTTGTCGATCTCCTTTGTGTTGGGACGACTTATCAGAATCAATCGGCACCGAGCCCGATATGCTTATAGCCGCCTGTGAGAAGGTAGCTTTGATCAGGAGTCGATTGTTGACAGCTCAGAGTCAACAGAAATCATATGCAGATAATCATTGTCGACCACTAGAGTTCGATACAGGTGACCACGTGTTGATCAAGGTATCCCCGAGTCCAGGTATTTTCCGATTCGGAAAATAGGGGAGGTTGAGTCCAATATTTATTGGACCGTTTGAGATTTTGGATCGAGTAGGCGAGTTAGCTTATCGATTGGCCTTACCTTCGACGTTGAGCCGAATTCATAATGTGTTTCACGTCTCTCAGTTGCGGAAGTATGTTGCCGACCCGAGTCACATATTTTAGTTCGACGAAATCGAGATCGAGGATGATCATTCGTATGAGGAGCATCCTATACAAGTTTTAGAGCGGCGAATCAAACAGTTAAGGAACAATACGATTCCTTTGGTCAAGATTCAATGGTCTAGACACGGAGTCGAAGAGGCTACTTGGGAAACCGAGGATAGTATGCGGGAGAGTTATCCCGAGTTGTTTGACCCTTAGTTTCGACGACGAAACTCTTTTAAGGGGGAGTATGTAATACCCAATTGTAATTCATTCATTATCATTCAGTAATTATCAATCAGTAATGGTCACTCAATAATTTCTCACTCATTAATAATCACTCATCATTCATGATTCATTCATTTGTATTCATCGTTGGCATTTTATAACTGTGTATCAGTTACCGATCTTCATTCATCTCCAATTGAGAGTCGAGACAAGAGTATTATCATAATCATCGTGAATATAGTCTTGTGTTGGAAGTATCATCTATCACGTGTTATTGGACTTATTTACAATCATACAGGTATTGTACGTCGTATCATTCACCGTTTCTAACGAGTAGACGGAGTTGTCGGATTTTTGTCACTTGCAGCAGCGAGTTACGGCCGTAACTATTCAGGAATTACGGTCGTAACATGCATTCGTTAGCTCAAGGTGGTTTTGGACGAAGGTGAGTTACGGCCGTAAGGATTGTCGGATACGGCCGTAACAGGCGTTCGTTGATTTCAGGCCAGTTTGGACGAATGGGACTTACGACCGTAAAGGTTGCGGCATAAGGCCGTAATATGAGGCTAGTACGGCCGTAAGGCTTGGGCGGTTACGGCCGTATGATTCGAGCAGGGTGCCCAGGCAGTTTCGACGAAGGCTTCATACGCCGGTAAGTTTGGCCGGGTACGGCCGCATCGGTCGAGTTAAGCCCATAAGGCATGTGCGGGTACGGCCGTATGACTGTCGGCAGATTCTGGACGAAGCCGAGTTACGACCGTACGAGATGGCTGGTTATGGCCGTAAGGCCGTTGACTTGGGATGTTACGGCCGTAAGTAGGCCGAGTTACGGCCGTAATGTTCGGCAGTTTATATAGGACTTAGACGGGACTTTGAGCTCATTATCTCATTTCTTCACCTTGTATCCGAGAGAGAGAGCTTGAAGGATAGATTTTTCATCATCAATCACTTGGGTGTTCGGTTTTCATCATCTCCATTCGTTTGTGAAGCTTGGATAGTCGATCTAACGCGTGTTCTTCAGATCAAAGTGTTTGGATCTTCAAAGGTAATATTCTTCAAACATCTTAGATTTCTATTTTGTGTTGAGATATGATGTTTTGGACGATATAATCATGTTGTATGAAGAGATGTACGTATGATTATGAGTGTGTATGAATATTCATTGGATTATTGAAGGGTTATTCAAGAACACTTTTAATATTGAGTTGGATTTGGGGGTTTTCGATTAGTTGTTGTTGTAATCACGAATTTGGATATTCATATTGGAGTATTGGTTGTTGTGAAGATGTTTTGTTGGTTTGAAACACTCCTTGAGGATTTGATATTGGTATAGTTGAGGATTGGTTGTAAACAATCGAAGATTGGTTACAACGTGTTTGATATAATGCCCCAATGAACTTGGGTTAGTCGTATCGACGTTTTGAGTTAGTTATTATCGTGTTTGATTCGTATGTTGAACGGATTGTTGGTAATTGTGTTATTTAAGGTTGTTCGAGCAACCGACATCTCGTTTAGGACGTTTGTTCGTGGAAGGACATTTTTCATCGGTGTTGAGTAAGTTAATTCTTACTCGGTTAAAAGGATATTCATTCCTTTCGTTGTTGTTCATTCATAATCATAACTCATTCATAATGTATTAACCGTATTGAGACTTGTAATTGTCGAATAATCACTTCATTCACAAGAAACGATGGTTCCAATCATTTCATTGAGCCATCATTCACTTCACTATTATTTCATCTCGGTGAGTCATTCTTGACTTTGTTGGATTATCATTCATTAATAATCATCATGGTCACTTTTGATCGTGTGACCTTCTGGGTTCATATTGCGTGGCCGTGTGCGGATATGTGGAATTTTTAGTTGGGCACATGATAGTCATGTGTTGGGTTCACCGATATATTGGACTGTGCACACGGTAACGTTTACCTCCGTGAGACTAATTAGGTACAAGGACGGGTGTGTCCGGGCACTCGTCTTGTACACTCGCACAGAACATTACGGGCGTACTATGATGCTCCTCTTCATCTTAAATTCATAACTAAAGGGATATTTCATAATTAAGATATATCATGATTGTATATATTCAACCCTTGAGGATTGTTATTCTGTGTAACTGACCCCATTGGGGGATATTTTTTTCAGGTCACGGCAAGGCAAAAGCACGGTAAGAGAACATCGACGGGGAGGAGTCCCAGTGATACTAGTAGGGGGCCCCAATCCTTTCAGTCATTCATGTTGTTGTCATTTTATTTTTCCGCTGCAGTTTTCCATTTGGATACTCCATTTCATTCAGTGTTGTGTATTTTATCTTCATATAAAATATACATGTATTCGGTATTATCTTGGATGTGTTGTAATGAAACTCCTCGTCGGAGTAATTGATGATATAATGTGGTTCGGTACTACAATTATATTATTTAATTCATTAATTTTCATTCGCCTGGTGGGTCCCAATCGGGGGTCCACGGCACTGTAATATCCGCCTAGTTTGGGGTGTTACATTACTTACAATAATAGTTGGCACTATTTGAGGCTTTGTACGGAAGAAGGTGCATATCACCATTGTGTTGGGATGATACATCTTAATTAATTGGTACCGAACCGGATTTATTAGTTGAGACGAGAGAGAAGATTGCTTTGATTCATGATAGGCTGTTGACGGCTCAGAGTCAACAGAAGTCCTATGCCGACATGCGTCGCCGCTCGTTAGAGTTTGAGGTTGGGGACCATGTATTACTTAAGCTATCACCGACTTGGGGAGTTTACCGCTTTGGTCGGAAGGATAAGCTTAGTTCGAGATACATTGGACCTTTCAAGGTTTTAGAGCGGGTTGGAGATCTTGCATATCAGTTCGGTTTGCCGCAGTCCTTGAGTCATGTGCATAGCGTATTTCATGTCTCCCATCTAAGAAAGCATGTACTGGATACTAGCCATGTTATTGATTTTGGAGAGATTGAACTGGGACCCGACATCACATTTGAGGAGAGAGCGATTCAGAGTTTGGAACGTCGGGTAAAGCAGCTTAGGCACAAGACCATTCATTTGGTCAAAGTGCAATGGTCTAGACATGGGTCAGAGGAGGAAACATGGGAAACGGAAGATAATATGAAGGCGAGATATCTCGAGGTGTTCACTTTGTAAGTTTCGGGACGAAACTTTTTTTTAGAGGGAGAGAATGTAATATCCGTACTTTCTCTGTTTAGTAATTTCTTTTTTTGGTGTATTTTCATTTCGGATGACTTTCTTGTATTTCTTTTGGTATTTTGAAACTATTTTGTTCTGCATTCATAGCCATCCAAACGAATTTTGGATTTGTTTTACGATATTTTGCATATTGTGTAACTTTTCCATATTTAGGCTTGATTCTCATAAATCTTGTTCGAAACTGACATTTCGTTGTTTCTACGAGTTCCTTTAATATTTTTGGATATGTTACGATTTCTTGAGATTGTATCTGACCATGAATAGTGATTCTCGGGAGTCCGGGCCATTTTTATAATTTTCCATAGTTTTGGGTACTGTTATTGGAATTGTTTGTCCGTTCTATCGGATGGTTGGAATCATGTGTTTTGATTGGAGTGTGAGCTTGCATGTCACTGTTCCTTATTTTCGCTTCATTATTCGTTTGTAAATATCAAGTTTTGTATCTTCCGAGACGTGTACATTCTGACCAAAATTCACCACTGTATTACTGTGTCAGAGCAGTTAACGCACGCTAACAATGTACTTAGCATGCGCTAAGGTAGCATCTCTAACGCACGCTAAACTCATCTGTAACGCGTGCTAATCAGGCTGGATAGTAGGTTTCTGGCTTCTAGAATGAGTCAATTAGCGTATGTTAACGTTCCCCATTGTGTACGCTGATGAGATAATTAGCGTACATTGTTACCCCGTTGTGTACGCTAATGTGATTGGCAGAATATTCTGGATTTGGGCAGAAAAGTTCAGTGATCCTGAACTGTACCAGGTAGCGCACGTTAACACGAAAGTTAGCGCACTCTAACAAACATTAGCGCATGCTAATCTGACTTAGCATAAGCTGACGGGACGGGCAGAAGCCTATGGACTGCATTTGATCCAGATTAGCGTACACTAAGCTCAATCAGTATATATTGGACATCAGCAGTTAACTTCGTCATTTTATTATCTTCTTCTTCTTCTTCTTCTTCTCCCTTGGTGATCCACGACGAGTTGAGACTGAGTAGTGTGGATTCCAGATAGACACCGTCATCTATCAATAATTTTGAGTCCCTAGTACGGATTTAACATCCTAACACCCTTCACCGTCCTAATCAAGACAAGATTTTTGGGGTTTTCTGATGACTTCGTATTTCCGAACTGAATTAGCCTAGATTGTTGTTAGATTATGATTGTATACTCGTAATCCTTTGTTTTCCCTGAAGTTTTGTGGAATTAACTCTGATATTTCCATCGTTGGTCGGGTATAGTCGATTGTGACCTCGTAGTGTCCGTTGAATTGTTCCAAAGGGTAGAACATAGGACGAATTCTTACGTTCAGAGATGTTGTAGTTTATTATATATCGTTACGTGATAGGAACGTATTTTGAAGATTATTTGAACCAAAGTCACTCCCGATCAACATTTCATTACGTCGTAATTATCGAGGCAAGTACATGTATTACATTATGTTATATGTGTTGTGAATTCGACATGAATGATGAAATATGATAATGTGGGTGTGTGTTGTTGATCTTCCACCCGAGGACCATTCGATGGGACCTCTGGGGCCGCGCCGATACTAATGGGTACAGTCGTGGAAGTGGTTTCCCATCTGGGGACGGTCCGACGGGACCTCTGGGGGTCGATACTAATGGGTACGACCGCGGGTTACCAAGTGTGTATTATCATGGTGTTGAGATGTGATGTCATGGTTTTTATGATAATGGTGTTTTGATAACAATGTGATATTCCGGAATATTATTTCCTAAAATGCTTTCTAAATGTGATGATAGTGTTGAATCGTATCTGTATATAATGTCGTGTAATTGTGTACTTGCACTAGCTATTCGAATGCTAACCCCTTAAATGGGGGAAATGCGTTTCATGCATTTCAAGTATCAAGCGAGCTAAGGAGCCAGCACAGGAGACGCATGCAAAGGATGGTCAAGCATGCTGTTATGAGGCTCGAGTCTGGGATGCTTATTTTATTATATTCATGTTATCTGTCGGGGTCGATTGAGTGAATGTTTTCTACTTTAAGGATATTGTTGAAGTCCCATGCATGGGCAATGAATTCATTTTACATTCTGTTTCCCTGTGTTCAAACCAAAATGTTTTGGCCGTGGCCACGGCATTATTTACATTATTAAATGTTGTCTTTAATGGTTTATTGTGAAATTGTGTGAATGTCCTAGCCTGGTAGACCTTGATGAAGGTTCTACGGCAAGTAATGACCCTTATGAGATATAGTGTGTTACACAAAAGGGCATGGATACCAAAACAAACGAAACAAACTATTTTTGTAGGTACCTCTACAAGAAAAAAGCAAATGGTACGTAGATAGCGGTTGCTCGAGACATATGTGTGGCACCTAAGAGTTGTTCCAAAATTTTGAACACCAAGAATAAGGATACGTAACTTTTGGTGACAACAAAAAGGGGAAGATTATAGGTACCGACAAGGTAGGTAAGGAACCTTCTCCTTCTATTAATAAAGTTTTATTTGTTGAAGGTTTACATCATAATCTGCATAGTGTATCACAATTGTGTGATGACAAATATAAAATTCTTTTTGAAGAAACACATTGTACTTCTTTCAAAAATAATAAAGTTATGTTTATCGGACTAAGATGTGGAAATATTTACATTGTTGATCTTTGTGTTAAAAACTCATTCAACAAAAAATGTCTTATGACTTTAGATGAAAATACATTTTTATGGCATAAAAAATTAGAGCATACATCTTTACCAATCATTTCAAAATAGTCTAGACATGATTTAGTTCGTGGTTTACCAAAACTAAAATTTGATCGAAAATACTTGTGTGAATCATACATTAAAGGGAAACACACAAGAGAATCATTTAGACCAAAATTTGAAATTTCTACAAGTCGCATTCTTGAACTTGTCATATAGATTAATTGGTCCTTCTAGATATGCTAGTTTCAATGACAAATTTTATATCTTGGTAATTGTAAATGACTTCTCTCAATTTACATCGGTTAGATATCTCACTCATAAATATGATACGTTTATTGAGTTTTCTAAATGGTGTCATTTAGTACAAAATAAGAAAAATCTCTCTATCATTTCTATTCAAACCAACAATGGTGGAGAATTTGGTTGCCCTCCTTTTGAAATTATGTGTGATAAACATGGCATTAATCATAACTTCTCAGCTCCCAGAACTCCTCAACAAAACAGAATTATTGAAAGATAAAATCACATCTTAGAAGAAATATGTAGAACTATATTAAATGAATACTCTCTTCCACAATAATTTTGGGCGAAGCTATTAATATGGCATGTTATTCAATAAATCAAGTTCATCTTCATAGAGCTCATCTTAAAACTCCGTATGAAATCTGGAAGGCTATGAAGAAGATGAAGATCGTACTATAAATATATGAAGAAAGATTGAGCAGAAGTACAATGCGGACAATACTTGCAAGCGATCAAGGCAAACAAAGCAAACAAAGCAATCTATAGCATCCTGAAGAGCTAGTTTCCATGGTATCATACTGAGAAGCTCTTGAAATTTGGAGAAGACAAAAACTATTCTCTTAAAATATGAGTACTGGGTACTTCTTTGAACAAGGTTCTTAGAAGTTCAAGGTTGTAAACGCATCCACGAGTTCTTGATTGGAAGGTGATAGACAGCTTGTGAGTTGTTGAGGCATCCACAGGTTTTCGATCAAGAAGTGCTAGGAAGCCAAAGGGAGTTGCAATGGCCATGGGTTTCCACTGGTTGGAAGCTACTGTAATGAAGTTCATTGGAACATAATTTCACTGGTTGAAAGTTATAGTGAATTTATCTCCAACTATTTTGGATAGAAGTGGATTAGTAGAGGATTACCCCACCTCTGAAATCACTATAAAAGTGTTGTGTGGTTTACTGCTTTATCATCATATTTAACTGCTGCATACATATTTATTGTTCCATTATAGAGTCAGCTACCTTTTCGAAAAACAAGTTTTACAGCTGACATAAGTCATCTGCATTATTATCAGATGTGTCTTCCGCATTACTTATATGCAGCTAGGGTTTGTTAGCTGCACATAGTCACAGCTGAGGTTACTCAACTGATATATTCAGTAAAATATTTTAGACAGTCTATTCACCCCCCTCTAAACTGTCCTCTGAGTATCTGTGACCTATAAGTGATATCAGAGAGGTTGGTTCAATTTTATCGAACCAGATATATATTTTTGAGCATATATATTTTAATTTCTCATAAATGGAACACATGCAACATATGCATTCTAGATTACCTATTTAATCTGTTGATGAATATGACTTATGGAAAATAAGAATGCAGGCACATCTATCATCCATCCATGATGATATGTGGTGCATAATCGAGGATGGACCCTTCATATTCCTGAAGGACAATATAGATGAGGAAATAGCAGCTGGGAAACCACACCAGATTCCAAAGAAAAGAACAGGGATGTCCCCTGAAGAAATAAAGATGGCCAACCTTGACAACCGGGCTAGAGATGTCTTGTACTAGACTCTTGATAAAGCCACAATGGTGAAAATCAAGAATTGCAAAAATACAAAAGAGATATGAGACACATTAGCTGTAATGTGTGAAGGAACAGAGCTTATCAAGGAGAATAAATTGTCAATAGCTACTCAGAAATTTGACAATTCAAAATTAAGATAGGTGAAATAATTAACCATATGGATACAAGATTCACAGATATCATCAATGAGATAAACTTTCTTCGAAAGACATATGGCAACAGGAAGATGGCTCTGAAAGTTATAAGATCTCTCAATCCAGAAAGGAATATGAAGGCTGTAGCCATGAGAGAATCAAAGGATCTTAATAAAATAAAGATCCAGGAGCTGTTCTCAGACCTGAAGGCCTATGAGTTCGAGCGGCCCTGCTCATCATCACTTGAACCAGCTGAGAAAGGAATAACATTTGCAGCTGAGTCCCCTGCAAAAAATCAAGCTGAAGTTAATCCTCCAAGCCCTCTAAACTTTGAAGAAGAAATGGCATTCATCATGCAAAGATTCAGCAACTTCAGAAAGAATTACTCCAAGTACGAGAAGAACTAGAAAGACAATCCAAGGAGAAATCAGAAAGCTGGAAATTGGAAAGTTGGCTGCTACAACTGCCACAAAAAAAGGCACATCCATTTTGATTGTCCTGATCTCAAGAAAGATAAATACAAGAAGGAAGTAGGCAAGAGGGGTGACAAAAGAAAATCCCTCATAATATCAAATTCAAGAGAGAGTAGAATCAAGCAGTAGATTCTTCTCTGATGATGACGATGACTACAACTGCCTTATGGCTAACATTGCTGATGAAGAGGTAACATCTAAACCTCAAACTGCAGAAGGTTTTAGTTCTGATATGTCTGAAGATATTGATCTTCACAACTCTATAAATCAACTGCTAAATGATTTTGAAACCTTAAAAACTGCTCACCTGCCTGTGACAATTGAGAATGCATAGCTGAGAAATGAGAAAGTCTAACTAAAAAATGACTATGAAAAACTCAACTTAGAGTTAGCAAAACTTAAAAAAATCAGAGCTGAGTCTCAAAAACACTCTGAAAATAATTTGAAAAACTTAGCTAAAATTACCACAACTGAGACTAATAGGCTGACTATTTTAAACAGTGAAAAGTCAGTTGCACTTACACATATCAAATCTGAGCTTTCAAAATTGAAACAGTTGAACATTGCACAAGCTAAAGAGATAACATCTCTAAAAGCATATGTAACCCTTGATGGACTGTGTATAAACCAAAGACCACTCTACTTAAAATGAGGCCTTGGATATGACCCCAACACTCCCTCCACTTCTAAAACTACTTTTATACAGGAAGAACATATGTCCAGACTGCTGAACCAACAAACAAACCTGTATTTAAAAATAGGCAGCGACCCAGTCAATAGTATAAGCAACAACCAAGGTTTACAAGGAAACCACCTAGACAAAAGACTAGGCAATGGCCAAAGAAGCATCAACAGTCAAAACAATATTCTGCTTATTACCAAAGACTCCCACAAGATTTCATAATGGGAGAGGTAAATGGAAACCTCAAGGTTATCCAAACTTTCAAAATAATCAGGTATGGAGACCTCAAAACTTTCATCATAGGTCTCAGTCAAGACTTTACAATGGACCATACCACTCAAATTATCAGACATATCCTGTATACAATCCTAACTAGGGATATAGACCTAGAGAGTATGCATCTTATAGGGGTAATCAATATAATTTTCATAACACAAGGAGAAACCAATTCTACAGAAAAATCACTAAGCCCAAATGACCCACTCAGATTTGGGTACCTAAAATCTCTTCTTTCCTGATTGCAGAAAAGGTGGGAGGATCAAGTTCAACAATAAGAGGTGAAGAATGGTTTGTAATCTCTGGATGCTCAAGGCATACGACAGGAAACAAGAATATTCTGTCAGAATATGTTAAAGAAAGAGGTCCATATGTAACATTTGGAGATAGCTCAAGTGGACAAACCAAAAGTTATGGGAAGCTGCACATAGGAAACATAATCATTACAAAAGTGTAGTATGTCAAAGGGCTCAAATACAATCTCCTAAGTATAAGCCATTACTGTGATGAGAACAACCTGGTAGTCTTCACAAAATGGAAATGTGTGGTGATTGATCTCATCACTGGAGAAGTGAAGCTACAACGATACAGAAGAAGAGATGTCTACCTGATAGATTGGAAATCATGATCACCAAACACTTGTTTCTTATCAAAGACAATTGCTGAAAATGGAAGGCTCTGGAACAAGAGACTCTGTCACCTGAACTTCAAAGCCATCAGCAAAATAAGTTCTCAAAAGTTGGTCAGAGGACTTCCAGCAGAAGTATTCAAGAAAGAGACTCTTTGTGATGCATTCCAGAAGGGAAAACAAACCAAAGCATCTTTCAAATCAGTTCAGCCTACCACTCTCACCAGCAGAATTTTGGACCTACTTCGCATAGATTTACTTGGTCCCATCAATCCAAGAACGCCTAGTGGATAGTATTTGTGGATGGCTACTCTAGATATACATGGATTGTTTTCCTCTATAAAAGGAGTGAAACATTGACAAAGCTTTCTGAGCTGATGAGAAAGATTTAGAATGAGAAATCCCTCTCCATCATAAAGATAAGATCAGACAGATGAGGAGAATTCCTCAACAGGGAAACCACTGAATATAGTGATCAGAATAGAATCCAACATGAAGTCTCTGCCGCAAGAACATGACAACAAAATGGTGTAGCTGAAAGAAGGAACAGAACCCTGAAGGAAGCAGACAGATCAATGATTGCTGAAGTAGACAGCATGCCATATGTAACACCCCAAACTAGGCGTTTATTACAGTGCCGTGGACCTCTGACTGGGACCCACCAGGCGAATGAAAACAAATGAATTAAATAATATAATTGTAGTACTGAACCACATTATATCATCAATTACTCCGACGAGGAGTTTCATTACAACACACCCAAGATAAATACCGAATACATGTATATTTTATATGAAGATAAAATACACTACACTGAATGAAACGGAGTATCCAAATGGAAATCTGCAGCGGAAAACAAATGACGACAACATGAATGACTGAGAGGATTTGGGGCCCCCTGCTAGTATCACTGGGACTCCTCGCCGTCAACATGCTCTTTCCGTGCCTTTGCCTTGTCATGACCTGAAAACAATATCCCCCAACGGGGTCAGTTACACAGAACAACAATCCTCAAGAGTTGAATAAACACAATCATATATACTGTAAAAACCACAAGTTCGATCAAAATCTCAAATTGTCGAACACATGCTATCAAATGTGAATCGGCCAGATTATAACCCAATCCTATTGAAAACATACGCAATCAAACATGCTGTATGAATCAACCATCAGTACGGCTCAAAGGATGGTGCCACACTACGCCCGGGATGGAAATGTGTCCGTGCACAAGCCACCAACGAGTATCGATCGAATACACGTGTGGTCTTGTACCTAATCAGTCTCACGAAGTAATCGTCTCGTGTGCACAGTCCAATGTGAGGTCAACTACCAACACACGACTTTATATGTGCCCGACTTGAAAATCCTACACATACCAACCGGCACGCCAGTATGACCCGGAATGCCACGAGATAGCAAAAGTGACATCAAAAATCAATAATGACTCACCCAGATGAAATGATAGTGAAATGAATGATAGCCCAATGAAATGATTGGAACCGTCGTTCCTCGTGAATGAAGTGATTAATTGACAATTACAAGTCTCAATACGCTTAATACATATGAATGAACTATAATTATGAATGAACAACAATGAAAGGAATGAATATCCTTTTAACCGAGTAAGAATTAACTTACATAACACCGGTGACAAATGTCCTTCCACGAACAAACATCCTAAATGAGATGTCGGTCGCTCGAACAACCTTGAATAACACAATTACCAACAATCCGTTCAATCATACGAATCAAACACGATTATAACTAACTCAAAACGTTGATACGACTAAACCAAACTCATTGGGGAATTATATCAAACACGTTGTGGCCAATCTTCGATTGTTTACTCCCAAACCTTAACTATTCCATTATCAAAACCCCAAGAAGTGTTCCAAACCAATAAAACATCTTAAATACAATCAATAATCCAATATGAATGTCCAAATTCGTGATTACAACAACAACTAATCGAAAACCCCCAAATCCAACTCAATATTCAAAATGTTCTTGAATAACCTTTCAATAATCTAATGAATATTCATACACACTCATAATCATACGTACATCTCTTCATACAACATGATTATAACGTCCAAAACATCATATATCAACACAAAATCGAAATTCAAGATGTTGAAGAATATTACCTTTGAAGATCCAAATACTTTGATCCGATGAAATCGTGTTAAATCGACTATCCAAGATTCCCAACGAATCAAGATGATGAAATCCAAACACACCAGTGATTGATGATGACAAAATATCTCCCTCAAGACTCTCTCTCTCGGACAAGATGAAGAAATGAGAGAAATGACCTCAAAATCCCGTCCAGGTCCTTATAAACTACCGGACGTTACGGTCATAACTCTGCCTACTTACGGCCGTAACATCCCAGGTCAACAGCCTTACGGCCGTAACCAGCCATCTCGTAGGGCCGTAACTCGGCTTCGTCCAGAAACTGCCGATAGCCATACGGCCATACCCGCACCCATATTACGAGCGTAACTCGCCCTCGTCCAAAACACCTGCCGACAGCCATACGGCCGTACTCGAATACCTTACGGGCGTAACTCGACCGATACGGCCGTACCCGGCCAAACTTACGGGCGTAGGACCTCTTCGTCGAAACTGACCAGGAACCCTACCTGCAACGTACGGCCGTATCCGGCCAAGCCTTACGGCCGTACCTGCCTCATCTTACGGCCGTATGCCGTAACCCTTACGGCCGTAAGTCCTTCTCGTCCGACAAATCCTGAAAATCACGAACACCCCTTACGGCCGTAGCCTGCCCACCTTACGGCCGTATCTCGTCTTCGGCCAAAACAACCTTGATCCGACGAAAGCGTGTTACGGCCGTAATATATGATTAGTTACGGCCATAACTCGTTGCTAGACATGATGAAAATCCGACAACTCCGATTTCTCGCTACGATTGATGAATGATCCGACATACCATACGTATGTGAAAGTAAACAAGTCTAACACATGCGAAAGATGATACTTCCAACACGAGACTATATTCCCGATGATAATGATGATACTCTCGTCTCAATCCACAAACGGAGATGAATGACGATCGGTAACTGATACACGGATACAAAATGCCAACGATGAACCCAAATGAATGAATCACGAATGATGAGTGATTATTAATGAGTGAAAATTACTGAGTGACAATTACTGACTGATAATTACTGAATGATAATGAATGAATTACAACCGGGTATTACATATTCCCCCCTTAAAAAGAGTTTCGTCCTCGAAACTAAGGGTCAAACAACTCGGGATAACTCTCCCACATACTATGCTCGATTTCCCATGTAGCCTCTTTGATTCTGTGTCTAGACCACTAAATCCTGACTAAAGGAATCGTCTTGTTCCTCAACTGTTTGATTCTCCGCTCCAAAACTCGTATAGGACGCTCTTCATATGAATGATTATCCGCGATCTTGATTCCGCCGAACTGAAATATGTGACTCGGGTCGGCAACATACTTCCGCAACTGAGAGACGTGAAATGCATTATGAATTCGGCTCAACGCCGGAGGTAAGGTCAATTGATAAGCTAACTCGCCTACTCGATCCAAAATCTCAAACGGTCCAATGAATCTCGGACTCAACTTCCCCCGTTTTCCGAAATGGAAAATACCTCGACTCGGGGATACCTTGATCAACACGTGATCACCTGTCTCGAACTCTAGTGGTCGACAACGATGATCTGCGTGTGATTTCTGTCGACTCTGAGTGGTCAACAAATGATTCCTGGTCAAATCTACCTTCTCACGGGCGGCTATAAGCATATCGGGCTCGATGCCGATTGATTCTGATAAGTCATCCCAACTCACAGGAGACGGACAACTATGACCGTACAAGGCCTCGTAAGGTGCCATCTTAATCGAAGCATGCCAACTATTACTGTACGTGAACTCAATCAACGGTAATTTGGCTTCCCAATCGTCTTCCCAATCGAGGACGCGTGCCCTCAACATGTCCTCCAATGTTTGAATAGTCCTCTCTGATTGTCCATCGGACTGAGGATGAAAAGCGGTACTGAGATTAAGCTGAGTTCCCATAGTACGATGAACTAATTTCCAAAAATGAGACACGTACCATCCGTCACGATCGGAAATGATACTTTTAGGAGTACTGTGCAGTCCCACTATCTCTTTGATGAACAACTGGGCAAGTCTCTCGAGACCCCACTTATCCTTAATCTCAAGGGAATGAGCTGACTTAGTTGAACAGTCCACAACTACCCAAATTGTATTCATGCCACGATGACAAATCGGCAAACTCGTGATGAAATCGATAGAAATATCTTCCCACTTCCACTCTGGAATAGGGAGCGGTTCCAGCATACCTGCCGGTTGCTGATGTTCTATCTTGACTTGCTGATAGGTCAAACATCTCGAAACAAATTCCGCGACTTCTCGCTTCATATTACTCCACCAGTAATTTTGTTTCAAGTCCTTGTACATCTTGCTAGACCCCGGATGAATGGAAATAAGGGGTAGCATGAGCTTCTCTCAAAATTGAGTTTTTCAACTCGTCATCCGCCGTTGCGCATAACCGATTCTTGAATCGCAAAAGTCCATCCTCGTGGACCACAAATCCAAGGGCTTTCCCCTGAACCACATCCTCACGGATGCGCAGCACTGATGGGTCTGAACCCTGATTCACTCTGATTACCTCCTCAAGTGGCGATGAAATCCCTAACATGCAAGGTTGCCCTTGCACTCGCTGAAGCCAGACCCCAATCTCTGGTCTAAGAAATTCCTGCTAAAGCTCCTTCTGAACTATTAAACGAGCAAGCATTTGCTCCTGAACGGACTTATGACTCAAGGCATCAGCGACAACGTTCGCCTTGCGTGCTTGGTATAGGATCTCAATATTATAATCTTTGATTAGTTCCAACCACCACCTCTGTCGCATATTTAACTCCTTCTGATTAAATATATACTTCAACTCTTATGATCGGTGAATATCTGGCAGGTGACGCCATAAAGGTAATGATGCCAAATCTTCAACGCGAAAACCACGGCTGCTATCTCCAGGCCGTGGGTCAGATAATTAACCTCGTAAGGTCTCAATTGCTGTGAAGCATAGGCAATAACCTTCCCATTCTGCATTAATACACATCTAAGACTGTGTCCGGACGCATCACCATAACCCACGAATCCTTCCGTCCCTTGTGGCAAGGAAAGGACAGGTGCTGAAATTAATCGGCTCTTGAGTTCCTCAAAACTCCACTGACACACGTCGGACCACGTGTATTTCTTATCCTTTCGCAAAAGGTTCGACATTGATTGAGCTATTTAGAAAATCCTTCCACAAATCGGCGATAATAACCGGCTACTCCGAGAAAGCTTTGTATTTCCTTAACGTTCTTCGGAGATAACCAATCTCGGATAGCCTCCGTCTTCTGAGGATCCACATGTACACCGTCTGATGAAAATACATGCCCGAGAAATGACACCTCGGACATACATAACTCACACTTGGAAAACTTTCCCTAAAGTTGCTCTCGTCCCAACACGTTGAGCATCTGATGAAGGTGAATCTCGTGCTCCCTCCCGGTCACGAGAATAAATTAAAATGTCATCGATGAAGATAACCACAAACTGATCCAACAAGTCGATGAAAACCCGATTCATTAACTCCATGAATACTGCAGGTGCAAATGTTAACCCAAACAGCATTACCACGAACTCATAATGACCATAGCGTGATCGAAATGCCGTCCTCGCGATATCCGACTCTCGAATTTGCAACTGATGATATCCAGATCTTAAGTCGATCTTGGAAAATACTGAAGCTCCCTGACATTGATCTAAGAGATCATTAATATATGGTAGAGGATACTTATTCTTGATCGGCACCCTGTTCACTCCCGATAATGAATACACACAAGAAACGAACCATCCTTCTTCTTGACAAAAACACTGGTGCTCCCCACGTGGACGTACCAGGATCCAACTCTATCGTAAATCTCACATCCCTCGGTGGAGGTAACCCAGGTAGCTCGTCTGGGAGTACATCGTCAATCGATAACAATGATACCACGAATGGTTGAACACCTCAATTGCCTTAGAATTGGCCAATCGACGACAACGGTACAATGAATGATTGAACACCTCGATTGCCTTAGAACGGCCAATCGATGACAATGATATAATGAATGATTGAACATCTAGATTGCCTTAGAACGGTCAATCGATGACAATGATATAATGAATGATTGAACATCTCGATTGCCTTAGAACGGTCAATCGATGACAATGATATAATGAGTGATTGAACATCTCGATTGCCTTAGAACGGTCAATCGATGACAATGATATAATGAGTGATTGAACATCTCGATTGCCTTAGAATGGTCAATCGATGACAATGATATAATGAATGATTGAACATCTCGATTGAGTAATTTCACTGCTTTCATCATATTAGTGATTCTTCTGGAACAACGGGGATTTCCTCCCTGAAATACACACTCGGCTCCAACAACTGAAATGATAGTGACCATACGCTTACGAAAACTGAGGATGGTATCATGATGATCCCTCCAACTAATACCCAATATTACATCGTCCTTAGGTAAATCCACCACGATTTGGTCCGCCAACCAATCGCGGTCATTAAGCTTAATTCGGTCCGTTCTTAACCTCATGATTTCCAAGAATTCTTCTACCGTCAGGCAGACCAATGATATAAGGTCCACAATTAATAGGACTAACCATGTGAAGTCTATTCAAACATGATTCGGAAATGAATGAATGCAATGTACGTATCAATGTAATACCCGGTTGTAATTCAGTCATTATCATTCAGTAATTTCATTTAGTAATTGTCACTATATAATTTTTCACTTGTTAATAACCATTCATCATCCACATTCATTCATCTGTGTTCACCGTTCGGAATAACTTCGAGTCGTGTATCGATATTGTTCATTGTTTCAACCTTGCTTGGGAATCGAGACAAGAGTATTATCTTGATTGTTGTAATTGATTCATTAGTCGATGGTGACGTTGGAGTTCATGTCATTTCAAATCTCCTCATTGTTCAAATTGTGTTTTTGTTGGGCGAACCCTTGTAATCATTGCTTGGAACCACCGTTTTGGGGTTTCCGCACTTCCATTTCGTGTTATTGTTTCCCAAATATTGATTCCTATTGCTTTTATTCTCTTCCCGGGTCATTTTTCATCATTTTAGGACCCAAGGGGTGTGGGCCACAGACAAGGGAGTGTGCGCCGCGGCACACACATGTTGCGCTGGCCGACTCCTGCACGGGGCCGCGGCTCTGTCGGCAGTGGCCGCGCACGCCGCTGAGTCACCGCGCAGCACACTCGGCCGGCCGCGCACACCGCCGAGCACCGGGGCAGATTTTGGCCTCAGGCCGCGGCACACTCGGCCGGTCCGCGGCACACAGTGCAGGGTGCTCTATAATTTCGTTTTTTGAGAGGAACAAGCTCATTTCTTCATTTCACTTCTTCCTCTCTTCCTTGGGGCGATTTTTGGGCGATTTTGTGGTGTTTCAAGATCATCAAAACTCAGAGATTTTATCTTCTTCAAGTTGTAGTGTGGATCAACAACATATTTTTGGATTTTTCATCCTAATCTAAGGTAACTTTCTTCAACCCTTGAATTCGATTTTGAGTTGGAGCATGATGTTTTGGATGGTATAATCATGAATTGTGATGGATATATGTATGATTATGAGTTTTTACAAGTTATCATCGGATTGTTGGAAGTTTTTCTCAAGAACACTTTGAAGATTGACTTGGAATTGAGTTTTGCAATTTAATGATAACGTAAGCTCGATTTGAGTATTTTGTTTGGTTTATCGATTGTATTGATGGTGTTTCGGTGGTTTAGATCATTCAATAGAAGTTGGTTTTCGATACAAATGGGTTTAGTTGTTTAAGAAGGGATTTTGTTTTCAAGGTGTTTGTCGAAATGCCCCAATGAACTTGGTTTAGTCGTATCGACATTTTGAGTTTGTTATATTCGTGTTTGATTCGTATGTTGAACGGATTGTTGGTAATTGTGTTATTCAAGGTTGTTCGAGCGACCAGTAGTTTCCATAGGACGTGGTTCGAGAGAGATCGTATCATCACCAGTGTTAAGGTAAGTTAATTCTTACTCAGTTAAAGGGATATTAATTCCTTTCGTTGTTGTTCATTCATAATCATAACTCATTCATATTGTATTAACCTTATTGAGACTTGTCGTTGTCAATTAATCACTTCAGTCACGAGGAACGACGGTTCCAATCATTTCATTGAGCTATCATTCATTTCACTATCATTTCATCTCGGTGAGTCATTATTGATTTCAATGTCACTTTTGTTATCTCGTGGCATTCCGGGTCATACTGGCGTGCCGGTTGGTATGTGTAGGATTTTCATGTCGGGCACATATTAAGTCGTGTGTTAGTAGATGGCCTCACATTAGACTGTGTACACAAGACGATTACTTCGTGAGACTGATTAGGTATAAGACCACACGTGTATTCGATCGATATTCATTGGTGGCTTGTGCACGGACACATTTCCATCCCGGGCATAGTGTGGCGCCACCCTTTGAGCCGTACCGTTAGTTGATTCATACAACATGTTTGATTGCGTATGTTTTCAACATGATTGGGTTATAATATGACCAATTCACTTTTGATCGCTTGTGTTCGACGGTTTGAGATTTTTGATCGAACTTGTGGTTTATACAGCCTATATGATTGTGTTTATTCAACTCTTGAGGATTGTTGTTCTGTGTAACTGACCCCGTTGGGGGATTTTGTTTTTCAGGTCATGGCAAGGCTAAGGTACAGGAAGAGAACGTTGACGGAGAGGAGTCCCAGTGATACTAGTAGGGGGCCCCAGTCCTTTTCATTACGTAACTGTTGGTGATTAACGTACGTAAGATCATATGCTTAACGTACGTTATGGCTTCTATACTTAGACATTTACACTGATCTTGTCGTCATCTCAATATACCGAATACATATACACAACACACTATATCCTCAAATACAATTGTCGAGCAAGTACGACAATTATACCAATACAGATGTCTCAGTCCTTCATTTATTTTATCCATACTGTACAGATTCCACGCTGTATAACATAACTTGGATAAAATAACATTAAACAATAGTAGTATAAATTCTGGATATTACATACTACACCACTTAAAATAAGTTTCGTCCTCGAAACTTGCAATCCGTCATAGAAAAACAAACAAACTGTTCAACCGTGCGTCCCCTGACAGCTCTCTCCATACTGAAGTAGGAAGGTCGCATGATAATCATAGATCTCGTATGAGTACCACATGATGATTTACGTCATGAAATGATGAAAATGAGCATACGTGCTCTAACACAAAGATTACATGAATGATTAACTGAGGTGACATGATTATATGATGATATTCTTGAAACGATTATCTTGAACAAGTTAGCAAGATTAATGATATGATCTTCAAGATCAACAACTGAGTAATGAAATGAATTGAGTGATTAATGAGTTAACATGATCAACATGATTAAAATGAAAATGATGTTTAAGGATTGTTAACTAATGAATCATGAATGAATAAATTTCATTGCCAGAAATTATACCATGGCGTTAGAAGTCTTACAGTACATTCGGTCTGATGGGCTCGGCATTTGCACAGGTCACATGTGACGCGAAAGTCCAATGATACTAGTCTGATGACGATGATTTCAAATGAGACATGACTCGGAAGGTAGTATTCAAAACCACTCTCCGATACCAACTCTGTAACACCCCAAACTAGGCGGATATTACAGTGCCGTGGACCCCAGACTGGGACCCACCAGTCGAATGAAAACAAATGAATTAAATAATATAATTGTAGTACCGAACCACATTATATCATCAATTACTCCGACGAGGAGTTTCATTACAACACACCCAAGATAAATACTGAATACATGTATATTTTATATGAAGATAAAATACACAACACTGAATGAAACGGAGTATCCAAATGGAAATCTGCAGCGGAAAACAAATGACAACAACATGAATGACTGAAAGGATTTGGGGCCCCCTACTAGTATCACTGGGACTCCTCTCCGTCAACATGCTCTTCCCGTGCCTTTGCCTTGTCGTGACCTGAAAACAATATCCCCCAACGGGGTCAGTTACACAGAATAACAATCCTCAAGAGTTGAATAAACACAATCATATATACTGTAAAAACCACAAGTTCGATCAAAATCTCAAATCGTCGAACACATGCGATCAAATGTGAATCGGCCAGATTATAACCCAATCCTGTTGAAAACATACGCAATCAAACATGCTGTATGAATCAACCATCAGTACGGCTCAAAGGATGGTGCCACACTATGCCCGAGATGGAAATGTGTCCGCACACAAGCCACCAACGAGTATCGATCAAATACACGTATGGTCTTGTACCTAATCAGTCTCACGAAGTAATCGTCTCGTGTGCACAGTCCAATGTGAGGTCAACTACCAACACACGACTTTATATGTGCCCGACATGAAAATCCTACACATACCAACCGGCACTCCAGTATGACCCGGAATGCCACGAGATAGCAAAAGTGACATCGAAAATCAATAATGACTCACCGAGATGAAATGATAGTGAAATGAATGATAGCCCAATGAAATGATTGGAACCGTCATTCCTCGTGAATGAAGTGATTAATTGACAATTACAAGTCTCAATATGGTTAATACATTATGAATGAACTATAATTATGAATGAACAACAACGAAAGGAATGAATATCCTTTTAACCGAGTAAGAATTAACTTACACAACACCGGTGACAAATGTCCTTCCACGAACAAACGTCCTAAATGAGATGTCGGTCGCTCGAACAACCTTGAATAACACAATTACCAATAATTCATTCAATCATACCAATCAAACACGATTATAACTAACTCAAAACGTCGATACGACTAAACCAAACTCATTGGGGCATTATATCAAACACGTTGTGGCCAATCTTCAATTATTTACACCCAAACCTTAACTATACCATTATCAAAACCCCAAGAAGTGTTCCAAACCAACAAAACATCTTCAATACAATCAATAATCCAATATGAATATCCGAATTCGGGATTACAACAACAACTAATCGAAAACCCCCAAATCCAACTCAATATTAAAAGTGTTCTTGAATAACCTTTCAATAATCCAATGAATATTCATACACACTCGTAATCATACGTACATCTCTTCATACAACATGATTATAATGTCCAAAACATCATATCTCAACACAAAATCGAAATCCAAGATGTTAAAGAATATTACCTTTGAAGATCTAAATACTTTGATCCGATGAAATCGTGTTAAATCGACTATCCAAGCTTCCCAACGAATCAAGATGATGAAATCCGAACACACAAGTGATCGATGATGACAAAATATCTCCCTCAAGACTCTCTCTCTCGGACAAGATGAAGAAATGAGAGAAATGACCTCAAAATCCCGTCCAGGTCCTTATAAACTGCCGGACGTTACGGCCGTAACTCGGCCTACTTATGGCCGTAACATCCCAGGTCAATGGCCTTACGGTCAGAATTCACCATCTCAGACGGCCAGAACTCGGCTTCGCATGCAAACCGCCGATACCATACGGTCGTACGCACCCATATTATGGGCGTAACTCGCCCTCGTCCAAAACACCTGCCGACAGCCATACGGCCGTACTCGAAAACCTTACGGGCGTCGTAACTCGGCCGATACGGCCGTACCCGGCCAAACTTACGGGCGTAGGACCCCTTCATCGAAACTGACCAGGAACCCTGCCTGCAACCTACAGCCATATCCGGCCAAGCCTTACGGCCGTAGCTGCCTCATCTTAGGGCCGTATGCCGCAACCCATACGGCTGTAAGTCCTTCTCGTCCCACAAATCCTGAAAATCACGAACACCCCTTACGACCGTAGCCTGCCCACCTTACGGCCGTATCTCGTCTTCGGCCAAAACAACCTTGATCCGATGAAAGCATGTTACGACCGTAATATATGATTACGGCCGTAACTCGTTTGCTGGACATGATAAAAATCCGACAACTCCGATTTCTCACTACAATTGATGAATGATCCGACATACCATACATATGTGAAATTAAACAAGTCTAACACATGCCAAAGATGATACTTCTAACACGAGACTATATTCCCGATGATAATGATGATACTCTCGTCTCGATCCACAAACGGAGATGAATGACGATCGGTAACTGATACACGGATACAAAATGCCAACGATGAACCCAAATGAATGAATTACGAATGATGAGTGATTATTAATGAGTGAAAATTACTGAGTGACAATTACTGACTGATAATTACTGAATGATAATGAATGAATTACAACCGGGTATTACACCATACTCAGAATAGAAGTATGATAGTAGGGAGACACAACAAAACTCCTTATGAGGTTTGGAATGGAAGAATACCAATTGTTGCATATTTTCACATTTTTGGTTGTAAGTGTTTCATCTACAACAATGGTAAAACCTAACTGAATGCCTTTGATGCTAAAACTGATGATGGTCTATTTATGGGATACTCACAAATAAGCAAGCCATATAGAGTATTTAACAAAAGAACATTAGTTGTGGAAAAAACACCTAATGTTATCTTTGATGAATCTACTGTTGAGTACAGAAAGTGATAGACCAAGGTTGTAAATGAGGTTCTTAAAAGTTCTTAGAAGAAACACCTCATGTTGTGGAAGAAAGACCTCATGTTGTGGAAGAAACACCTCATGTTGTCTTTGAATGAGTTCTTAGAAGTTCAAGGTTGTAAACGGATCCACGGGTTCTTAATTGGAAGGTGATAGACAGCTTGCGAGTTGTTGAGGCATCCACAGTTTTCGATCAAGAGGTGCTAGGCAGACGAAGGGAGTTGCAATGGCCACGGCTTTCCATTGGTTGGAAGCTGTTGTAACGAATTTCATTGTAACATAATTTCACTGGTTGAAAGTTATGATTATCCCACCTCTGAAACCCCTATAAAAGTGTTGTGTGGTTTACTGCTTTATCACATATTTAACTGTTGCATACATATTTATTATTCCATTATATAGTTAGCTATCTTTCCGAAAAACAAGTTTTACAGTTGACATAAGTCATCTGCATTATTATCAGCTGTGTCTTCCGCATTACTTATCTGAAGCCGAGGTTTTTTCGTTGCACACAATCACAGCTGAGGTTACTCAACTGATATATTCCGGAAAAAATTTTAGATAGTCTATTCACCCCCCTCTAAACTGTCCGCTGAGTATGTGACCTACAAAATGTCTTTGTTGTTTGGGATCTATGTTGTTGCGTCGTGTTTAGCCTGGTATACTCTAGCGAGAGGGTTCACAACACTGTAAGTCAGTCTGTCGGGACTAGTACAGCTGGGCTTCTAACCCTTTGTGCAACCTGTGGATGTAAGTCTTCTCAGTTATTGTACTTTGAATTTTGATTGTTTGTAAACTGTCAAGGTTGGTACTGAACTTCTATCTGATTGTATACGGATCGAGCAGACGAACATTGAGATTTGAGCAATGTTAAGAGTCAGACACATTGATTGATTGAATATTTGTGATGAGTATTATTTTGATATTTGTTGTTTTTGTCATGTTGTGGTGCATTGGATGCTGCTGGTAATTATTGAAAGTATGTTGAGATTTTTGTATTTGTGCTTGTTTCACGAAGATATGCTTTAATGAGGTTACAGTTGGTTTACAAATTATGTTGATGTTGTACTGATAAGACTAGTGACGACAATTATGGCCATACGTGGTGCTAGTTACGGTCATAAGGTCCTGTACAGTTGTATGCTTCATAGTTATGGTCGTACGCAATATTAAGTGGAAGGAGATGATTTATGTAGCATGCTCACGAGTACATTATTTGTGAATACGAACGTATGAGTTTTTGGATATGGTCGTAAGTAAATGATGACCCATCTGGTGAAAATATTTGTGAATAATCTCAGCTATTTGATATTCGAAATGTAATGTCGAATGTTCCCCATTGATGTGAAGTCTTGATGAGGTTAAAGTGGTATGATAGGTGTTGGTTGGACAAAAAAGAGTTGTCGATTTTGGGTACAATGAATTAGGGCTATAATCTACATTCTAGGAGATACTAATAAAGTATTTTTGCAAACTAGTGACTGATGTTTAAAATCCGAGTATTTTTAATGAAAATAAAATAAAAATTTATTCCCAAACAAAGTGGTGTATTTCGTGTTTTGAAAGAAATAAAAGTTTTGACATTTTGAACTTGCCTATGTCTATAAAGTTATAAAATTCAAGAGTGAATAATTTTTTTAATTAAAGTAGAGGCAACTAAAGTTGGAAAATTCAATGTTGCGTATGTAAGTGAAATATTTTGTGTTGGAAATCAAATGGGAGATTTGGAAAGTGAATGAACATATATTCCCTTGTTAAGATGCGTGGCTAAATATTTCCGAGGATGAGTCTCATTAGAGTAATTCAAGCCAATTGTGTTCTGAAACTTCAAATAAATTTTTCTTATGTTTCATACAAAGAGTACAAATAGTTTGCAAAATAATAGTTGATGTGGTCATCATATCATTTTAAATTGTGGTAATATTTTTCATGGAAGTGTAAGTTGAGGAGGATACTGGATGAAAGGTGTACATTGCTCGGTGAGTTTGGTAATAATGATGGATGGTGTGATGTGGTGTATAAAGTTCTTAAACACCATTTGATGGTAGATAAATTTTTTAAAAAAAAAATCATGTGTCTATTATTTATATGTATACTCACCGGCAAGAGTAATATTTTTATAAATATTTAGCATGAACACTCTTTGAAGAAAGACATTCTTGTAGAAAGATATCATAAACACATCATGGTATGATTTTTAATATGTCAATGATTCGACTATAGTAGAATTATGATGTCATGAAATGACATATCTCAGGAAGAATGATCTGAGATGTTGAATGTAAGTTAAGGTGATGCGATATTTGTAGTTGGAGGTTGGTGCATTGACAAAGAGATTGCAGTAAAGCAAGTTTGGGTTATGTCGATGATTAAGTGTTTTATACATAAAATATGCATGTCATGCAATTCTTTCCGAATTTATCCTTGTCAAATGAAAATGGCAAAAAAATTAACCAACGAGTTTCTTATTTTGAAATTTCTACAAAATTACACAAAATAGTACGATCAAATATTTTTCACATTATAGCTTTCAAAGGTATTGGGTTAATTTTTTTGAAAATTATTCATATGTTCGAAAAGCCCCAACTTTTGAAAAGGTGGTTTATGTCATATTACTGTTACCCGATTGAATGTATTATTAGTATATAAGATTGCATCACTACTACAAATCTGGGTTTAGGAGATGCTGCTTGCATAGCGCTTTTTCAAAAACGCTATGCAAGTGAGGCACTTAGACGGCGCTTCACGAGAAAAGCGCTATCCAAGTTATTATCATAATTTTTAAAAATAAATTGAAAATAAAAGAAAATACTTCAATAGCGTTTATTTTGAAAACGCTATATTAGTTTTTATCTTCAATAGCGTTTCGGATAGCGCAATGCTAGTTAGTAATTTTTAAGTAACATTTTGATTTTTTATTAGTTTCTAATGCTACAATAGCGCTTTCAAAAACGTTTTTGAAGTCCCACATATCCTAACTAAATTTGTGAACCCTCATTTCTCACTCCACTCTTTTTCCTCTCGTCTTACTCTATCCTCTTCTCTCTCTCTCTCAAATCTTCTTGGCGACATCTCAAAATAGGCAAGAAACACGGGCACACAATCGGTAAGAGGCACACACACACACAAACACCAATATACACACCAATCGTGCAAACACTAAATCGGCCATATATACCCGCTGCGAACTAGGCGGCTCAGGCGGTGGCGAGGTTTCAGCGTGCTGCAGCGCGGAGGTGCTGGTGCTGGTGCGGCCTCAGCTTCCCGGTTCCCGGGGTGAGTTCGTTTTGAGTTCGGTAAAGTATGGTGTTACGGGTTTGTGGATTTGGGGTTCTGTGTTCATACAAATTAGGTCATGGGTTCTGAGTCAGACGAACTCGGATGGGGATCTGAGTTCGATTGGGATTTAATTTGTTGTTTTCTATTGGTTTCTGAGGTCCGATTCGGGCTATGATGTTTGGGTTCGGCCGTGGCCATGGTTTGCCGAGAACAAGCCGTGATAAACACGTCGGTGAATTGATTATAGGTTGAGTGGCTTTGGGTTGGCTCAGTTGAGAGATTCTGATTTTGTTCAATTAACTGGTACGAAGATGAAACAATAGTGCAGAAGGTGTCAGAGGATTGAGGCTGCTTCGGTCGTTCGGCAGGATTTGATGTGTTTTTTATGTATTTTTCTGCTTCGGTCATTCGGCAGGATCCTAGTACGAGTCCGTTTACATTTTTGTGATTGTTTTTCTCCTTTTTTATAAACTCCTTTGATGTCAGGAGCTTATATAACTCTTTTTGAAAAGTTCTTATTCAACAAAGGGAAGAAGCAGGTTATTTTATCTATGGTTTGCTAAATGTCCTTTTATTAAAAACAAGAACATGTTAGTTTATTTTTCGCTTGCTTGGTAGCGATCGTACGAATAACCAACAATGTGGAGCTTTTGTAATTTATTTTTCGTTCTCCAGCTCTAATTTTCTACTTTGGTAATATTTTAACTCTATTTTTATACTTTTGTAATATTCGAAACTATACAGTGATTGTAATTCTTCTTCGTTGAATTTGTTTTTGAATGCGGTTATGATGTTATGATCATGTCAAATCACAATTAAACGCTTCATCAATTGCTTTCAGTTATGCTGCTCATGAGCTTGCTAGCCAAATTATTTAGGATAATGCTGATCAGATGAGAACTCTTGATATTTCTCATTTATTTTGCTACTTCTCCAGTGAAAAGTCTGCTGTTAGTCATAGCATCACCTGGAAAAATGCAATTTCTGCCAAGCCTGTGGAAATCAGTGGCGCGATTGCTTTTGCAGTTTCTGGTCAGTTGCAAGCCTTATGTTTTCCTAACATTTGTCGCTCATCCAGTCATCCTTTTATTTTGAACCACTATCTAGTATAATGTCAGAATTTCTTATCAAAAGACCTTGAAAAGATATGTAGGAATGAGATATGTGTTCTCCGTGATCTTGTTTTGCAGAGTTGCATGGAGAAATATTTCTAGTGCTTTTTATTGCTTTCCTTGAGTTGAAATTTTATGCTGTAGCATACAATATCACTAAGACAAATTCTTGACATAATTATGTCCTAGATAATGCTTCTCTTCTGGGTGATTGGTCTCCGAAGGAGTATGCTGTGTGGTTGCACTTATGTTAAACAAATCCAGATTGGGCCTGAAATTGGAGACACTTTTTCAATCAATTATTACGATTCAAGATCTTATTTCTTTTATACTCATTTTCTCGCATTTTCGCGCATAATGACTTAAAATAGGCAAAGTTGGAGAAGAGTGTATTAGTATCTCTACACTTGACACAGAATTCACATAGCAACACCGAGGGCCACTATTTAGAATATTACAAACCTATTAATTAGGGTAGTTGAAGCAATCTTCTTATTTGAATGCTGTTGTACATTTGTCAGGAGAACATCGTGGAAAGCTTTAAGGAACTAAAGATATTGTTTAAGGATATGTTTTTATTATGATCCTGTCAGTATTAATTCATGCATCTTCCTAAAGTGGGGCTATAATGATGGTATATCTGCTTGCTGGTGTCAATTATCATCACGAGAGAAGTTTGAGGAAGGACGATGTGCTCAAATGGTATTACTTTCAGTATTGGTTTCGTGATGGACTAAACTACTTAGTTTATATATAGCATGTTCCTCGCATAATGTCATAGCCCAGTCAGGTGTATTTTAACTCTTGTTACTTGCTCTGGGTTTTTTTGGCTATTTATTATATTCTTGTCTTGTAACAGTTTTCTATAACTGATTATTTGCAGGGTTGTGGCTAACACTCTTTTCGGTCTACGTATAAATTTTTGGATGGTCATTGCTACAAGGTTTCTTCTTGGAAGTTTGAATGGTGTACTTGGACCAATAAAGGTATCTCTAAATGCTATTCCCAGAAACTTCTCTTTACACTTTTACCAGTTACTATTCTTGTCGTAACACTTATATTATTTCACTGAAATGGGATGGGATTGTTTTTTATATAGTCAGCCTTTATGTAAATGAGTTAGTAGTCAATATTGTTTACGATAAGGACCTGACAATGTCAATACTTATTAGCATGCATGCTTTTATCTTATTTACCTTTCTGTTAATCCGTTTTGTTTGTAATCATAGTTCAGACTGAGAGTTATATGTATATTACATATCAAGCGAGACTATAAATAACGACAACTGAGCTGTTCTCCAGGTCCTCGGCTCATGTTCACATCTTGCTAGTTGATGCATTTGCTTCAGATTTTTCTCTGTGATGGTTTCAAAGTTTGATTCATGTTAGCCGACCCCAAATCATTTTGGGACTAAGGCTTAGATGTTGTTGTTGTTGTTGTAATGTTTGATTTTTCAAGACTTTATCTTTGACTACTTATGTTTCGCCAGTCAAATGCATGCCTATGTAGGGAGGCCTTCCGTGGAGGGGAAAATCTACCATAAATTCGACATCTAACAAAGGAATCAACAATGCCGCGACTGATTCTGCAGTTCAAGTACTTGGTCTTACTTAGAAGCATGATGATCTAGTTTAGTCTATGTTTATGCTTTATGTTTTCTTGTATCCCTGCCAGAGCTAATCCCCTGTACTAGACACCAGAACATGTTCCCTGTAGTAGACACCAAATAAATTAATGAAGTTAATATTTGTGATTTATATTAATTACATCAAAGAAATTTGGATTGTGCATTTTGTCTATTTTTATTGTATTTATGAATTTTTTGGAATATTACTGGTAAAAACAAAATGCATAATAACAATGAAATTTTAAAAAATATCACTTAGAAAACGTTTTTTTAAGAGCTACTGAAGTAAACATACTTAAGTGCTATTTAAGCGATGCACTTAGAAACCACATACTTATATAGCGCTTTAAAAAATGTTATCTAAGTATGCTACTTGCATAGCTCTAAAAAAAATGCTATACAAGTCATATGCACTTGCATAGCGGCGCCTTACATAGCGCTCAAAAGCACTATGTAAGTGCAAAAAAGAGTGCTATGCAAGTGCAAATCTGTAGTAGTGCATATAGCTGACTTTTTAGTGGATGGATTTTGAGATGGGGTGTTATCGATTTATATAATATAAAGGGAACTCAAATGTAATTGATATTTATCGGGAACCAAGAATTAAGCCTATAGAAAAGATTGGCATTCTGTATGGAAGTGTAATGGATATTTATGTTTATGTGATAAGAATTTATGGAAGTGCGGTAATGTGCACAGTTTCCAGTAACATTATGGTTGATGATTTTGTTGTACTTTAGTATTGTGATTATGTTTCAGTAGTAATTCAGTGATTATGATATGATTGGTTATGATTCAGCGGTGATGATGCTTGGTAATATGCTAAACAGAGCATAGATGGTCTGTTGGAGAATAATAAATTGGATGATATGATATCTGTTGATATTGACTTGCGATAACATGAGTGAAGTGCGGAAGGTTAAAAGGAATTTTTTGGATTGAGATTATGTGTAGAATAGAGTGACTAATAGTCATGGAAAGAATGAACTCCTATGGTGATACTAGGGAAATATGGTTTAGCATGCTTCAGAATATTCGAAGCGGTGTGATTTTTATACCTAGTTATTTTTTTCGAGTTTGTGCAAGATATGTGTTTTGAGTGAAAATAGCAAAATACAAGTGCTTGGTGGTATAATGCACATTTTTTGCAATCATAGTCAATTTATTAACCATAACAACTAAAATTTTCACTGAGAAATGTTGGAATTGCACATTTAAATGAAGCTTTCTGATGGTATTATAAGCAAGATTATTATTAAATTTTAAAGAAACAATATATGATATCATCGTAGTTAGAATTTTATAAGGGCTCTATTTTTTAATACTAAACCATAAAAGTAACAAGTTATATATCCTCATTCATAAGAGTATAAGGTTTTGATACCAAAATATGTTAAAAGACATTAGTATCCTTAAGTCTACCACTAAACGATAATAAAAAATATTAAAGAAATAGAAAGGTAATAAAAAATAATAATCTAAACGGTCCACAACCCACTGTTTCTCTCTCTTTCAGAAAACCTCTTTATCTCTGCCGCAAAACCCGACAGTCCCCAACCAAAACCTATCGCCAACAAGAAAAAGACCAACTCCGACTACGATATAGAATCTGAACATGATAGAAATTCCTCACACGGTAGTGACACCCAATCAAAAGAGGCTTTCGTTTGATGAGATGCGGTTAGTGCCCTGAGTTTGCTATTTTTTTAAAATTCAATCTCTTAAAATATGTCCTTGTAAATGCTTAATTGTATTAGGGATGGATGTACGTGCTTGTATGGGTTTAAGTAGTGTTATTTTGAAGTTTGAGTTGGTGCAATTTTATCAAACACTATTGCACCCATGAAGGTTGTTCATCGGCTCACGATGGTGCTGAAGACGGTGACACCATCATGTGCATGATGGTGTTTTGTGGGAACGATGGTGTAGATACGACGAGCATCGATCGTGTGAGCCACCATGGGCAATAAGACCAAAGGCCTCTGCATTCACACGACGGGCATCGATCATGTGTAGCCCATCGTGTGCAAGGCAGAGGCCTTATTTTGTGTTCGTTTCCTTAGACATCCTATCATGGTTCTTATGATTTGTGTGTCTGCATTGCAGCCTGGTTGCATATGAAAGAGACCCACATTGCATTTTGTTACACAACAAGTCAATCTTTATATACGGGAGACAATATTTAAAAAGATTATTGAGACACTAAGAAGTATTGCCCGAGGGAGTCCTTGGCGGTTTGATTAAAGTGAGGATAAATGGGACTACAAATACTGCCCTACATCACCTGATTGCCCGTCAGTCGGAGGGTGATCAAATCCCCCCGGACAAATTGTGGTTCCAGGTTTTCGGGAGAACCATTCATTTCACGGCACGTGATTTTTCCATGATCAGTGGATTGCACTTTGGAAACTCTACCTTCCATCCACAGGACAACCATCTTCGTCGGTCTGATGGTATTTCCTCAGAATACTCCATGCCAAATATATTAAGGTTAATATTCTACGCAAGAAGTTCAATGATCGAGATTTGGGTTGAGACATAAGAGATTATGTGAAGGTAGCTAATTTGCTGATATACTACTACTTTATCCTATGCCGTGACGACATAATGGTCGAGGCATGGACATGGTCATTAGTTGAGGATTTCAAATAGTAAGATATGTTTTCTTGGGGTTCTTACATCTTTAGGGCTTTGTCTTACTATATAGACAATGTGGACATGAAAGAGGGACACGAGTATGAGGAATATCACTTCTATGGTCTGGTTTGGGCTTCACAGATATGGTCATACCAGATGATCCCATCATTAGGAGAGTTGTGTGGAATTCGAGATAAACCTGTCTAAGTTCCCCGGTGTTTGATGTGGACTACAAGGAAGGTGTTATGTGATTTCACTCATTTCATCGATGAAAAGGTATGTTAATTTATAAAAGTACATTCTTGTTACTTCACTCAAACATTTGTGATTTCACTCTAATAGTAACCTTTAATGAATTGTTTTGCAGCACATAGTACTTATCTCTTTACCGCATCTGGAGGAAGATGAGGATGAGAACTACTACCACAGTTTTGAGAAGGGCTCGCCATAAGATTTTAACTTTGTAAAGCCTATACGAATAGCACATAAGAACAAGGAAGATGAGCCTGTGCCGAAGCAGAGAAAGAAAGTTATAGATAGGTTGAAGAAGGCTGTGGGAAAAATAATTACCTATGAGCCGGCACATAAAGTGTCGAAGCAACAGCGACAGCGTACCCCACCAGTAGATGGTGTAGAAATAGCTGATCGGGGCTATTAGAAGAGGCATCCAAAGAGGGTGGGTTGTATCTATGGACTTCCTTGTCCGGACCACACCCAAGACACTAGCAGGGATGACTACTTCGATCGTATTTTGAAGTAGATATTGCACGACGAGTCTGAGATGGGATTTATTGTTCAAGTTTCTCACTAGGTCCTTTATGGGATCGTGGATTTCTTCTGACCTACGCATAAGTGTTCTAGGATCCCGCTGCACTACTCTGTTGGGAGCCAGGATAGGTTTCCCAATTGACCATATCGCTCTGCATCAGTTAGCAGTGCCAAGAGGAGGATCCCTAACCCTCCACGTCACTCTGCATCAGTTAGCAGCCCGCAGTCACCATTCTCACAGTCAGAACAGTCACTATTATCAGAGTCAGCATAGTCACCATTCCCAGATTCAGCATTCTTTTGAGCAGACTGAGTAGCCTCTTCAGCCGAGTCCACAGTTTCAGGATTTTGAGCATCGGTACCAGCTGTTTGATGAGCCATTTCAGTACTGTGGTATGATGTTCGATTTGTTTCAGGACCATCATCATTATAGTATGATGTTTCCTGGCCCGAGTAGTAGTTCTTGGCAGACAACTCAGCATCAGTCGGTACTTCAGATCGAGCAGACAGTTTTTTAGATCGAGCAGTCGATTGTCCAGGCCTCTTATTGTTATAATTGTGATAGGGATGATTAAGGTGATGAGGTTGGTGAGAGTTCCGGGCCACAGCAGTTGTGTGAGCGTAGTCTTCCACCGCGAGTGAGTCGACCCTCTGCTAATCTTCCAGAGCCTTTTGTGGTGGCGCCTCCAAGAAATTGTGAGGCTCTGAAGAGATGTATCTAGTGTTCTGGGAGCAGCCACGTGATTCTATCGTGAGGGTTTCGGAGACTGGGTACATGCTCACTCAGGTATTATTTGACCGCATAGAGTCTTACCATAAACTTTGATGAAGAGGTAATAGATGGTGTTGGTAGAGTTGGCACGATGCTTGTTGGCTACCAATTTTACGTAAGTTCTATAACTTTTTCTTTATATCATTGGTGTTGTGGAAGTCTTTTTTTTATTTTGTGTTTTGGATTTTTGTAGTTAATGATGGCCAACGAGTTTGCATAACTCCATCCAGATGATCCACTCGGTATCAAGCTGACAGGGAAGCCGGTTTACAAAGGTTGGAACATGCCTAAACCCATAGAGGACCTCATGACAGGTCTTGATACACCACATGCAGTTCCATGGTCAAATTGTGGTGAAGTTTGAAATTGATATTTATAAATAATTCGCTATGTCTGACGTGATGATCTTAAGTTTACATAGTTTCTTTTAACAGATCATTGCCATTTGGTGCCTCGACGAAAGCCACTGGGTGACTGTCAAGATTAACATCATAACATGGACCATGGGGTTATACGATTCCTTGTCACACCAACATAAAGAAGGTCGATACCGATTCAACCAACTACGACCCATTACTCATATCATGGCTTGTGTGCTAGCTCAATATGGGTACTAGCAGAACAACCAATCGTAGAAAAAGTACGACACGGCGATGACTTTCAAAATGATGCCATAAGAACTGTAGTTCATACAAACCGATAATCACAGTTATGGCCCATTCACGTGCATGTACTTGGATCACTTCATCTCTTCAAACCCAACAGGAAGGTATCAAAGCAAGGAAATGATTGAGAAATATATTAAGAAATATCGATATAGTTTAGCTGCTAAGATCTTTATGCTATCATTGGACCTAGCATATGATAATGTATTTTTGATACTGATGACTATGTATTTAATTTTAATTCAGATATATTTGGGCAAGATTGATGTTTTGTTGGTGGTAAATTGAAAAAAATCAGGTTTATGGTGCAGTTGGTAATCGAGACCAACTCCGTACTGCATACGATGGCTGCACCCGATGGTAGCCATCGTGTGTTACCATCGTGTGCACATGAACTTTGGGATTTTGGGCCAATTTGATTCATCGTGTTATCGATATGGATGTTTTGTGATTCTAAAATTGATTACTCATACATTAACAACTACATAACATCGTATGCAAACTCATATTTGTTATTTCGTGTAATTCATTAGTATATGAGCTATTTCATATAGATGATGAACTTATATATACGAACTTATACATTTAGAACCTATAGACACACATGATATGTAGATTGTGTTAATTCAGTCTACAACTTTACAAATAAGTATATTGTTGACAAATACTTGTTAATGTATAAGTAACAACACGTAAATTGGCGATTTATTTCAGAAATTAGTGAAAAATATGTATGTTCTTGTGCACACGATGGTTAGTCCCATCGTGGGCAACCATCGTGTGCACGATCATGGCTGCCATCGTGTGCGGACATGGACACAGTGACATGGTGACTCCCTATACACTGTGACACAGTTCGAAATTTGCACACATTGGGAGCACACCATCGCTACCACGGTGACACATGCCTTTGCGTCATTTGTTCTCCATCAATTTTCTGGACTGATATTTAAATCCACACTACCTATGGGAATGAATGCTTTGCAAGATTTTCTATTATATACGGTTCCCTTACACCTACCACACACCTAAGGCCGTCTACCTTTGGCCAAATTTTCAATAATGGACCATGCACGACTCATCCTTGGTCGATCGGCTTGTCGTACCTCCTTTGGAGGTAATCAGACGATGGATGAGATCTCTGGTGGGACATTCCACTCATAAGGATATTGTATTGGATTAATATGCTCCTTATAACTCTCTTTAAGGCCTTGTTACTTGAAATAACGACTAAAGAAATCATACACAAACAAACTGTTGGTCACAGTATACAATTATATAGCTTAGAAGGGGGGCTAAACAACCTCTATCCTTACAGGAGTAAATAGTTTATTAAAATCAAGGCGTTTTCACAATTGTATGGTTTTAACTAAACTTGTCACTACATCATTCACACATATTGATACAACCGATAGTAGCTTTGGCCTCACACAGATTGACTTGGGCTTCTTTGACTTGCTTTTTCTCACATTGATTGAAGCTTCGTCCTGAACTCTATTCATCCCACACAGGTCAGAATAGCTTTGCTTAGCCCACACAGGGCTAAGTTTCTTAATAGTAAGTATTGGGTTATCACGAGTCGAACAAAAGTTGTATGCTTGGTATGCTTTTGCTATAGATGTGCTGTTCGTTGTTTTTACTTGTATATTTCTTCACTTCAGATGTCGCTGTATGCTTGAAGAAATATAATGCTCTTATAAGCTTGATGTTTAGCTTTCAGTATTTTCGCATGTTCAGTTCTTGTTGTTCAATTCTTGTTGTTCAGTTGTAAGCAATGTCCTCGTGTTTGGGGCTAGTTATAACCTTGAAAATAGATCCGTTATAAATGTAGCTGTTGTCCGGTTGGTGAGATTTAGACAACTCTGATTAGAGGCACCAGAATGTTTGAATTAAACGTGATTCCCATTTAATGCTTCAGATATTCTCTTTGACCCGTATTAAATACTCTTCTGTATGTAGTCTCTTCTGCTGCATTGAATGCTTTCCTATCAATATTAAATGCTATTTTAGAATCGTCAATACTTTATGATTAAAGAAAGTTTGTTTCACAATGGTTTAAGGTTCCTTCTCAGTCCTATTTGTTTTGTGTTTTACTTTTCCTAAGTAAAACACCTACAACATTGTTTGATGTAGCCAACATCCCATCTTGCTATATCTTGAAGACTTAGCTGTGGGATTTGACTTTAGGCTCGCTGTACGATCTCGAACTGTATGGACAGACTTGTGAACATTCTGTATGGACAAGCTGTACGCACAGGCTGCATATAGCATATATCAAAACAGGATTTTTCCAGCACAAATCATTACCAGCGTGCCTGCTACTAAGCTGTAATATCCGCATTTTTCTTTTATGGTATTTTTCATTTTTGCGTATTTCTTGCTTTTAGTGGCTCGCTTGTAACTGTATTGGTATTTTGAGAATACTTATTTCTGGACATTTTGCCATCCGAGCTTGTTTCGGACTTGTTTTACTCAATTCTGTGTTTATTGGCTTTTCCGTCGCTAATTGGTCCGATTCTCATAATCGTTATTCGGAACCACCGTTTTGGGGTTGTTGTAGATCCATCTTATGTTGTTATGCATATTGTGAGCTTCTGTTTGATGTTTCGATCGTGTATCGTGTGTTTCGAGTGTTTTGAACCGTTTGGTATCCTGTTGCCTAGCGCGCGCTATTTCTGTTGTATAGTGCACGCTAGTATCACTTAATAACGCATGCTACATTTGTTTTGTAGCGCGCGCTAACGACTTGAGCACAGCAGTGGCAGTAGGTTGTTTCTGCTCTCTGCTCTCTGGACGAGTAGCTTGGCGCACGCTAAGATTGTATTTTAGCGCACGCTATGGTTTAAGCTTAGCGCGCGTTGGGTGTCCGGTAGTGCGCGCTAATCTGGCAGTCCAAAACTGGGCAAAATGTTTCTGGACTCGTCCTGGTGTTCAGGTAGAGCACTCTATGGCCCGATAGCGCGCGCTATCGAAGGGCTGTTAGCGCGTGCTATTTCCTGGTAGCGCACGCTAACGGGGGAGAACCGTAGGTTTTGGACTATCTTTGACTGGGTAGCGTGCACTAATCATTAGTTGTTAGCTCATGCTAAACTCTCTGGTTATATATACCAGAGAGTTTACCCAGATTCGTCACTTTATTCATTTCCTCTCCTTCTCTACGGCCGAGCGATTCCAAGGCGATTTGGAGGCGATTTTCTTCTTCCAATCACTTCAGATATCATTTCCCTTAAGTTCTTGGTGTAAATTAACATCATATACTCGTGTTCTTCGTCCTTAATCCAACTTAATCTCCTAGAACCCTATTATTGGGAAATTTGGGGTTTTTTTGAGTTTTTGTCCGATTCGTTCCATATCGTTGATTAATCTATGATGCATATGATTAATCTTGGTGGTATTCTTGTTTTCCCTATGATTTCATGGTAAGTTTCGTTGTATTTCTGAAATCGAGAGGGTTTAGTTGCAATCCGTCCTCGTCGTTGTTTTTGTACGAACTTACATGAATCGTAGGTGGGTTTTCGGGTGTATTCATTTTCCATACTTGTTTAGAAATGGTTGTGATTGTATTCTTCAAATCGTTAGGTTCGGGTTCATCGGTTCCTAGCGATCGTGCTTGATTTTCCATTCCGTTCGTGTCATCGTCAATTATTCAAGGAAAGTATTTTTGGAAACCTTTATGCTTAACATGAAATGGTGATGTATGTATATGTGTGTGCTTTGCTCACTCTGGGAGGGTCTGACGAGGCCTCGGGGTAATCTATGACTTCACTCTGGATTCACGAGCTTGATTCGCTTGCCATATCGAGAGGGTCCTTAGAGGCCTTGAGTGGGATCAGTGGCTTCACCCCGGTCCTAGGCGATGCCTGTGCGTGATTTGTTTTATGATATGGCCAGCTCGGGAGGTCCTTAGAGGCCTCGAGTGAGACCAGTGGCTTCACCCCGGTCCTAGGCAAATTGATTATTGACTGTTTGTTTCCGGAAAAGACATGCCTGGTTTTGACTTTTGAAATGACTTGATGCATGTACTATGAAATGTGTAAGCGAATGGTTTGCCTTGATTACTTGTACTAGCGTAATTGCTTACCCCTTAGGGGGCTTGTTTTGGGGAAATTCTTGTTTTGAATTTCAGGTTATGTTCAGCCGGACGAGCGGGCACTGGGACAGTACGAGGATGCTGGCCAGGGTTGTTGACATGTGCATTTGAGTTTCTTTATTTCCGTTTTCCTTTTCGATATGGTTGTTTTCTAACATACAAACTTATAGATAGTACTCGTGAGTACTTAGGTATTTTTACTCGGATTGTGGTTTTTATCATTAATGTCATTTATGATTGTGGGTGATGTTTATTTCGCCGGTTATACCTGGAGTTTTATTTAATTTCCGTCTTGGTGATTTGTGCTTTCTCACTAATCGATATGATTAGATGAGTAGTATTTCTTATTTATCCTGGTGGGTCCCATGTAGGGGTCCACGACACTGTAATATACCCTGAATATCTTGAGGGTGTTACAGAAAATGGTATCGGAGCACTAGGTTTATGGATACCTAGGCTTGTCGGTTATTTGAGTCTAGTTGTGTTTTATTTTGCACATCATCATCACGCTGCGATCATCTCAGTACTTCTAGTATTCGTAACTTTTCCTTACTCGATTTCTTATTTTCTCATATCGTGCTTCTGTTTCTTGAACTGTGACTGTTTTCCTCTCGTACTTACCATCCAATTTCTTTTGCTACTCCTTATCTCCACTATGGATGCTGGAAGAGGTCATGGTAGAGGTCGTGGCCGTGGACGCGGCCGGGGACGTGGGGCGGCCACGTCACACTATTTGGGAGCCAGCAGTAATGATGGCCGTCAGGGCCGCGCTTCCACCCAAGATGATACAACTGGAAATGGCGCCGACATTGGTGTTGCAGCTATGATGCAGCAAATGGTGAACCAAATGGCTACTATAGCCCAGGCGGCTCAGAACCCCGCTCTGGCTCGTACTGCTCAGGACGGAACGGATCACTGGCTTTAGGACGTAATCAAGATGCATCCTTCTCAGTTCTTAGGGGCTTCAGACCCGATCGACTAGGAGAGGTGGATCAAGGAGATGTCTAAGATCTTTGTTGCCACCAACTGCCCTGAGGATCGCAAGGTCCCTATTGCCCAATATTTCCTCACTGGGGAGGCTGCTGATTGGTGGGAGTCCGTTGAGCCTCGGGATCATGTTGCCTCTTGGGCCGAGTTCAGGGACCTTATGGAAGCTGAATACTGTCCGTGGCCGGTTCGTCAGGCCCGTGTCCATGCTTTTTATGATGCTCAGCCTCGAGATATTACGGTTTCTGAGGCCATTGCGGATTTGAACCGGGAATTGGGCTATGTGAAGGCCCAAGTTAAGGAGGAAGATGATAAGATTTACCACTTCTCGAGGCAAATGAAACTGAAGATTCGCGATTACATGTCTGGGCTCGCCTGCACCAGTATCAGAGTAGAGATCTTGCTTATGATATGTCATTGACGGCCAGTGAGGTGGCTCGAGAAAGTAAGAAGCAGAAGTCTGTCGGTAACTTTTCGGGTCACAAGGGGGGAGCCCAGCAGAAATCTCAGTCTGCAAATATTCCTGCTGGTGGTTCGGCTCATTTCTCTGGGGGCTCTCGAGGTACTGCTAGTGCCTCTGCTCGTGTTGTCATATGCTTTAACTGTGGCAAGTCGGGCCATCGGAACCGCGAGTGTCCTCGTCCGCAGTTGACTTGTCATACTTGTGGTCAGTCGGGCCACAAGCCTTTCTTTTGTGAGCGGGTAGGATAGATTCTTGGTGCCCAGACTCATTGTCCAGTGCCTAAGGAGGCGAGTGTGAACCAGGGGTCGTCTACTCTGCCGCCTCCAACGAATGCCAGCCGAGAGAGAGGTCAGGGCCAGCCCGCTAGAGGGGGAGCTTTTAGTGTCGGTTCCGCTCATCCACATGTGTATGAGATGAGGAGGGTCGAGGATCCGACAGCTACTGTGGCTACAGGTACCGTTCATATTCAGTCTCATCCTATCTGTGTTTTTTTTATTTGGGTCCACGCATTCATTCATCTCTCTGGAGTGTGTACGCCGTTTGAGTCTTGACTGTTTGTCGCCTTGTGAGCCTTTCATCGTTAAACTTCCTAGTTGTGATAGGATCGTTGGTGATCTAGAGGTCCGAGACTGTTCTGTGTTTATTTGTGAGAGGGCTTGGCTCTCTAATCTTATTGTTGTGAATATTGAGGGCGAGGATTTGATTCTCGGGGATGATTGGCTCGAGCAGCATGGTGCAATCATGAACTACCGCACGAGAATCATCACCATGTTAGCCGAGGACGGCACCAAGCACTGTTTCGCGGGGCGAAAGAGGGGAAATCAGAAGTTCGTAATTAACGCCTTGAAGGCGATGAGACTCCTGCGGAAGGGGTGTACCAGTTATTGGTGCTACGCCTTGAAGGCGGAGAATGATGGAGTCAAGCTTTCATCGATTCCAGTCGTTAGTGAGTTTCCTGATGTCTTTCCTGTCGAGTTACTGAGGTTGCCACCGGACCGTGAGGTTGAGTTCGCTATCGATTTAGAGCCGGGTGCGGCTCCGATTTGAAGGCACCGTATTGCATGGCACCTTCAGAGATGGCTGAGTTGAAGAAGCAGTTGAGTGAGCTTATTGAGTCGGGGTATATTCGACCGAGCGCTTCGACTTGGGGCGCACTAGTCCTATTTGTGCGGAAGAAGGATGGTTCACTTCGTTTATGTATCGACTACCGCGAGCTAAACAAGGTGACCATCAAGAACAAGTATCCCTTGCCGAGGATTGATGACTTGTTCGATCAATTGCAGGGAGCTGTGGTATTCTCGAAGATCGACTTGATATCGGTGTACTATCAACTTCGGGCGAGGGAGTCTGATGTTCCGAAAATAGCTTATCGGATGAGATACGGACATTATGAGTTTGTGGTTATGCCCTTCGGGTTAACTAATGCGCCGGCAGTGTTGATGAACAAGGTCTTCATCGAGTATTTGGATAAGTGTTTCGTCGTCTTCATTGATGATATCCTTATTTATTCGAGGAATGAGCAGGAGCATGCGCATCATCTGCGTGTGGTGTTAGACATTTTGAGGACCGAGCGACTATATACGAAGTTCTCGAAATGTGAGTTCTGGCTGAAGGAAGTGATGTTTCTGGGTCACGTGATTTCAGCCGAGAGGCTCTGTGTGGATTCGCAGAAGATTGAGCCAGTGTTGGATTGGGCACTGCCTAAGAATGTGAAGGAGGTCCGTAGTTTCTTGGGTTTTGCTGGCTACTACCATAGGTTTGTCGAGGTGTTCTTGAAACTAGCTCGGCCACTTACTTAGTTGCTCCAAAAATCCGAGAAGTTCGTCTGCAATGACGAGAGACAGTCGAGTTTTGAGGAGCTGAAGAGGCATTTGACTTCAGCCCCGATTTTAGTGTTGCCGTGTGGCAACGAGGGTTTTGCCGTCTATAGAGATGCTTCTGGTCAGGGTCTTGGGTACGTGTTGATGCAGCACAACAATACTATTGCGTATGCGTCGAGACAGTTGAGGTCGTATGAGCTTAACTACCCTACTCACGATTTGGAGTTAGCAGCAGTTGTTTTCGCGCTCAAGATTTGGCGTCACTATCTTTTTGGCTCTGCATGTCAGATTTTTACCGATCATAAAAGTCTAAAGTACATATTCACTCAGCGGGAGTTGAATATGAGGCACATGAGGTGGTTGGAGTTGATTAAGGATCATGACCTCGAGATCCTTTATCATCCAGGCAAGATGAACGTCGTGGCAGATGCCTTGAGTCAGAAACTGGTTGCGTTGTGGACGCTTGAGATCCTTACATCTCAATCGGAGCTTCAGCGGGATTTGATCGAGTTGAGTGTTGAGAATTTGTTAACAGGAGCTGTCAGGCAACTTTGCGCTTTGGAGATTTCGTCGTCGTTGATCGATGAAATTAAACTGAAGCAGTTGTAGGATCCGATGATTACTCAAATACGAGAGAATGTTCTTAAGGGAAAGTCTCCTAGGTTTGTGATTCACGAGGATGGTGTGTTGAGATTCCAGAGTCGGCTTTGTGTACCGAACGACTTGGAATTGAGGCAGCGTATTTTGCGTGAGGCCCATGCTACGGCTAACTTAGTTCAGCCTGGTTCGAGTAAGATGTACAAGGACCTAAGGAGGAACTTTTGGTGGAACGACATGAAGGAGGAGGTCGCACGGTTTGTAGCGAGATGTTTGACTTGTCAGAAGGTCAAAATCGAGCATCAACGACCGGCCAAGTTATTGTAGTCGCTTACCGTTCCGGAATGGAAATGGTAAGATATTTCGATGGACTTTATCACGAGCTTGCCGAGATCGAAGACTAGTATGAATATGGTTTGGGTGATTGTGAATCGTATGACCAAGTCGGCATATTTTCTGGGCATCAAGGATACTTGGGGCCCGGAGAGGTTGGCTCGTGTGATTATTGCGCAGATTGTGAGGTTTTACGGTACTCCAAAGTCTATTGTTTCGGATCGGGATGGACGATTCGTATCACATTTTTGGCAGGCGGTACATAAGACGTTGGGTACTCGGCTGTGTCTGAGTACTTCTTTTCATCCTCAATCGGATGGGCAATCGGAACGCACTATCCAGATATTTGAGGATATGTTGCGTGCTTGTGCTCTCAATTGGAGCAGTGACTGGGAGGAGCATTTGCCATTGATCGAGTTCACGTACAACAATAGTTGGCACGCGTCGGTCAAGATGGCACCGTATGAGGCACTTTATGGGCGACGATGTCGATCGCCGATTTGCTGGAACAAAGCATCCGATTTGGTCAGGACCGAACCGGATATCTCTTTGGAGACGAGGCGAAAGGTGGAATTGATTCGGGAAAGGATGTTGATTGCTAAGAGTCGATAGAAATCCTATGTCGACATCCTTCGTCGACCTTTGGAATTCGAGGTGGGAGACCAAGTTTTGCTAAAGGTGTCGCCGACGAGAGGACTCTTCCACTTCGGGAAGAAGGGAAAGTTGAGTCCGAGATTTATTGGGCCCTTTGAGATTCTCGATAGAGTCGGCGAGTTGGCATACCATTTGGCGTTGCCTCCGGCTTTGAGCCACGTTCATAGCATTTTCCATGTTTCCCAGCTGAGGAAATATGTTCCGAATCTTGGTCACGTCATCGACTATGGTGAGATTGATATTGCTGAGAATATTACCTTCGAGGAGCGTCCCCTGAAGATCTTGGAGCACCGTAAGAAGCGATTGAGGCATAAGACCATTCCTTTGGTCAATGTGCAGTGTTCGAGGCATGGTGTCGAGGAGGCAACTTGGGAAACCGAGGATAGCATGCGTGCTAGGTAGCTCGAGTTCTTTATTTCTTAAGTTTCGGGACGAAACTTGTTTTTAGAGGGGGAGAATGTAATATTCGCATTTTTCTTTTATGGTATTTTTAATTTTTGTGTATTTCTTGCTTTTAGTGGCTCACTTGTAACCGTATTGGTATTTCGAGAATACTTATTTCTGGACTTTTTGCCACCGAGCTTGTTTCGGACTTGTTTTACTCAATTCTGCGTTTATTGGCTTTTCCATCGCTAATTGGTCCGATTCTTGTAATCATTGTTCGGAACCACCGTTTTGGGGTTGCCGTAAATCCATCTTATGTCGATATGTGTGTTGTGAGCTTTTGTTTGATGTTTCGATCGTGTATCGTGTGTTTTGGGTGTTTTGAACCATTTGGTATCCTGTTGCCTAGCGCGCGCTATTTTTATTGTATAGTGCACGCTAGTATCACTTAGTAGCACATGCTACGTTCGTTTTGTAGAGCATGTTAACGACTTGAGCACAGCAGTGGCAGTAAGTTGTTTCTTCTCTCTGCTCTCTGGACGAGCAGCTTAGCGCATGCTAAGATTGTATTTTAGCGCACGCTATGGCTTAGGCTTAGCGCGCGCTGGGTGTCCGATAGCGCGCGCTAATCCGGTAGTCCAGAACAGGGCAGAATGTTTTTGGACTCGACCTGGTGTTCAGGTAGCGCACGCTATGGCCCGACAGCGCGTGCTATCGAGGGGCCGTTAGCGCGTTATTTCCTGGTAGCGCACGCTAACGGTCCTGAACCGTAGGTTCTGGACTATCTTTAACTGGGTAGCGCGCGCTAACCATTAGTCGTTAGCGCATGCTAAACTCTCTGGTTATATATACCAGAGTGTTGACCCAGATTCGTCACTTTATTCATTTCCTCTCCTTCTCCACGGCCGAGCAATTCCAAGGCAATTTGGAGGCGATTTTCTTCTTCCAATCACTTGAGATATCATTTCCCTTGAGTTCTTGGTGTATATTAATAACATCTACTCGTGTTCTTCATTTTTAATCCAAGGTAATCTCCTAGAACCCTATTTTTGGGAAATTTGGGGTTTTTTGAGTTTTTGTCTGATTCATTCCGTATCGTTGATTAAGCCATGATGCATATGATTAATCTTGGTGGTATTCTTGTTTTCCCTACGAGTTCGTGGTAAGTTGCGTTGTATTCGTGAAATCGAGAGGGTTCGACTGCGATCCGTCCTCGTCGTTGCTTTTGTACGAACTTACATGAATCGTAGGTGGGTTTTTGGGTTTATTCCTTTTCCGTACTCTTAGAAGTGGTTGTTATTATATTTTTCTAATCGTTAGGTTCGGGTTCGTCGGTTCCTAGCGATCGTGCTTGATTTTCCTTTCCGTTCATGTCGTCGTCAATTATTCAAGGCTAGTTTTCTTAGAAACCTATATGCTTAACATGAAATGGTGATGTATGTATATGTGTGTGCATTGCTCACTCCGGGAGGGTCTGACGAGGCCTTAGGGGAATCTATGACTTCACTCTGGATTCACGAGCTTGATTCGCTATCCAGCTCGGGAGGGTCCTTAGAGGCCTCGAGTGGGATCAGTGGCTTCACCCCGGTCCTAGGCAAATTGATTATTGATTGTTTGTTTCCGGAAAAGACATGTCTGGTTTTGGCTTTTGAAATGACTTGATGCATGTACTATGAAATGTGTAAGTGAATGGTCTGCCTTAATTACTTGTACTAGCGTAATTGCTTACCCCTTTGGGGACCCGTTTTGGGGAAATTCTTGTTATGAATTTCAGGTTATGCTCAGCTGGACAAGCGGGTACTGGGATAGTATGAGGATGCTGGCCAGGGTTGTTGACGTGTGCATTTGAGTTTCTTTATTTCCGTTGTCCTTTTCGATATGGTTGTTTTCTAACATATAAACTTATAGATAGTACTCGCGAGTACTTAGGCATTTTTACTCAGATTATGGTTTTTATCATTAATGTCATTTATGATTGTGGGTGATGTGTATTTCGCCGGTTATACCGGGCATTTTATTTATTTTTTGTCTTGGTGATGTGTGTTTTATCGCTAATCGAGACAGTTACATGAGTAGTATTTCTTATTTAGCCTGATGGGTCCCATGTAGGGGTCCATGGTGCTGTAATATACCCTGTATCTCCTGGGGGTATTACATAAGCAAACTAGACAAAATATTGAATGACGTTCACATTAGAGCAAAACAATTACCTTATAGCAGGAAAAGCATGATGAAATGGAACCTTTATTTTCTTTGACTTATATATATGTGGGGTGGTAGCTCGAACAGTAAGAGTGTGACTGGCTTACACAGAGTTAGAAAGCTTTGCAAAAGTGTGCACTGTCAACTCATGGTCTCTTGATGCAGCTTCTCCCTCTTCTCATCGAACCAATTCTCTAAAATTAGGAGAAATATCTCAAGTAACGAACAAATAGGTAAACGCCTCACCCATAACATACGATTGTTAAAGCATTCAACGACATTTGATGTAAAGAAGTTATAACATCATACCGGACACTTAGACCAAGCCCACCACTCTGGCCCAACTTCAAAAAGTTTCCTATGAGACCCATTAGAGCTTTCAATAGTAGTTTCGAAAAGTAGTTCTAAATAACTTCATCACGATGCGTATATGCTGCAGTTATGAAGAGTTATATAACATGAGCACTGTACGAGGTCAGATTTTTTGCAAGATGGTGATAGCACAACCCGTGGAATGCATTCGAATAGACGGCTCGAACAACATTCTGAATGTTCTTAAGCTGGTCACTCATAATCAGTAAATCTTCCACATGATTGTAGCATCTGCGCAGGTTATACAGATAATAAGTCCATGACTCGTCGTTCCCTATCGGATCGAGACCAACTGCAAGAGGAAATACTTGCTCGTTCCCGTTACATGTGACATTCGATAATAAAGGTCTTGTATTCCTTCCATTCAGGCGGGTCCGATCAACTATAATCATTGGTCGAATGCACATAACAAATGTCCTAATACACTGTCCGAGTGCAACGAACATGTGGCAAAGCACTCCCTCACGAGTCGTCAGCAAGTTACAAATCATCCCTGGATTATGCTGCTTCAACAAATACAGATAAGATGGGAGCCTCTTATACGACTGATCAAAGCTGTTGTATAGCATGTCGATGTCGTACTCCCTACACATCTCTGCAATCATCTCCTTTGTAGAGTAAAATTGTATAGCATGTCAATGTCGTACTCCCTACGCATCTCTTCAATCATCTCTTTTGGCCCCAAAGTGACCCCTTCATTGGTCAATCTTTTAGCAAAATAATTGGCGGAAACCTTAAAAGTGACCGACCGAGTGACAGAATGGTTCAACTCAGGGTGACAGCTGTGATCCAAGTTCAACTTAGAAATTCTCCAAATGGTTGCACCCTCAATAGCACACAACTTAAACTAACAATTGTTTCTCCCACTCTTACAGAGGAACACTATACATTTATCGGCAGAACGATCAGTGATACCCTGTAATGTTCTCCAAATGATATATCCCTACGATTATCCTCAACTCTATCTTGTACCGAAAGGTGGACCCTACTTCTAGCTGACTCGTAACAAGTGTAGGTCGCTCGACCCAACCCAAAGTCCAGGCACTATCGGGGTTGGGAAATGGAATGATCCAATTAGACATTGAATGTTGATGCTCATGCTCGCTAGCAGACTGATGGTTGGATGATAAGTTCCAATAATTCATAATCTTATCCATTTGGACCAGTTGGTGAACCCAAGCAAGTCTTCACAATGATCTTCCTCTTCGAACGTATGCACCTCACCACCTTTCTTATCTTCCTCATATTCCTCGTATTGATAATCTTTGGAAGGCATGCCATAATATATGGTGTTGGGCTCTACTCTCGAGCTGCTACATCCCACATTAACCTCAGGGGCGGAGGAGCTACCATTCTTGAAATAGACATTAGGATCCTCCTTGTATCGCACTACCAATCGAAGTATCACGTTATCGCCCCGCAATAGGACATTTACTTTGTTTCCCTTGTCCATGTGTGTCAAGTACCATAGTTTGTAATTGTACTCGTGTATACCACCCAAACCCTCTCTAATAACCCCCACGAGGTTAGCACGTCAAACTTTGCTCGCGTCGATGTAAACAAAAAAGAAATCCCCATCTACATATACCGATCGCTCCTAATGACCATGGTGATGTATAACAATATGCTTCCACGACACCTAATTACAACAAGATGATTAATTTATCATAAAACTGATTGAACAATATTCTAGCACATGGTCGCTGCCTTGGACAAGACCGATGCACACGGTCGGATGCTACCATGTGCATCAATCATGGACAGGTTTCCTGGCCATGAATTGACCTTGAACACGATCACTACACATAAGTCTACATGAACGTGTGCAACAATTATGGACACATTAGTTGTGCACACGAAATATCAAGGCCATTGGACACGAATATTGCACATGGTTGCTTGCCATCATGTGCATCCATTGTGTCCTTAAGAACTTGTCAAGAAAAGAAATCTGTCGATAAAATATGGCCGCCTACCTTCTTTATGAACCCAAAAGCACGAGAAATAAAGTCCTATTTGAACTTCAACTTCTCTTTTTCGAATAACCTATGATTTTTATAAAGATTTGAGAGACCAGACACATTTGTCAAAAATTGCGTGAGTGTATTATGTATATGTTTTACATAAATTTAAGTTATTGGACATTAATTCGGTTGTTATACATGGAGGAGATGGGAAAAAAAAGAGTTCAAATTAAATAAAATGCAAAAAGAAAAAAAATTCAACATCAACAACTTTTCGGAGGACATTTTAGTTTTTTTTAAGCAAAATGGTATCAGTAGCTTATACTCTTATGAATGGGGATATATAACCTGTCAATTTTATAGTTTGTTATTAAAAACTGATTCTCACTTTTACATATTCAATTATATTCAAAGTTATATCATATATAATAAAAATTGATTCTCACATTTAGAATATGAATATAACATATAGCAATAAATGTTCAAGAATTTCATGTGGCGGCGTGGTAATATTACACTCACACAAGCAAGAGGTCCTGAGTTTGAAATCCACAAGCAACAACACTTAATGATATTTATTGTCGGTGGATCGATTGGTTGGGAATGGTTGGACTAGCCGCAGTTCGATAATATTTTAATATTGCGACATTTAACATCGATTCATGGAAAATCAGTATCAAATATTGCGATATTAAGATTAACATCGGTTGCATAACAACTGATGTTAAAGCTAGAATTTAACATCGGTTATTAAAAACCAATGTTAATTTTTAACATGCGACATTTAACACCAATTTGAAAAGCGATGTTAAATGTAAACAAATCGATGTTAAATATCTTTTTATGTAGTAGTGTATCAGGACTTGTTCCTTATAACTAGTCCATTCTCATCCTTCTTATTACGAAACACCTATTTTGTCCCAACAACATCTTGATGGATAGGTCTATGAACTAAGTACCAAACATTATTCCTTTCAAACCCATTTATCTCCTCCTCCGTAGAAATAGGTTTTGAATGTGCTAGGAAAAAAACTATTGTGTACATAGCTAGTCTACGAAGTTCAGATATGGTCTTCCATAAATTGAACTGGGTCAATTCAGGTCCTAACAATGTTTTCTCCTGAGCGCATAGTATATTTCCTTGTACTACTATGTGCTCCCCATCTGGTGGTAACTCCAGCATCAATATCGCTAATCACCAGTTTCTGTGGGTGATCTCTTAACCATCTCCTATCGGATTCCATCTCCATATTTCTAGCTTTGTCTATTGGACTGTAGGCCCATCATAACTTCTACAGCCTTCTCTTCTATTTTTATAGATGTGGGATTGATTTTTAACAAGGTGACAGGTTCCCCTAGATCAGTGGGATTTCTTCGATGGTTAAGGTTTGAACAATTTGAGTTTTACCATCTACTCATGTAGGTTACAATGGGGCTCATCAAATACAACATCAAATGACTCTTCAATGGTCACTTTCCTCTTATTGAAGATCCTATAGGTCTTACTCACATTCAACTATCCAATTAAATACTCCTCAATCGGACTTCTTATGAAAAGTCTTGAGCTTATCTTTCCCATTGTTGAGCACATAGCACCTACAACCAAAAATATAAAAATATACAACAGTATGAGTTCTATTATTCCATACCTCGTATTGAGTTTTGTTGTGATGTTTGTTGATGAGATAATAGTTTTGTGTAAAGCATGTTGTATTTGTTGATTCACACCTAATTAATACTGTTTTTTGGCAATCATCATTCTGGTGGCTTCCTTCAGCATCCTATTCTTTTTCTCAGCAACACCATTTTGTTGTGGGGTTCGGGCTGCAGAATATTCGTGTTGTATGCCATTTTCCGAACAATATTACTATGTAAAGGAATTTTTGAATATGTTCCTCCATCGGATCAAATGGATACGATGATCAACCATTTTTAATTTTGTAGCTTCTTTAGGTGCTCCGATAGCTTTGTTACTTCTCCTTCTTTTTCTCAAGAAGATTATCGAGGTGTACCTGAACAAATAATGAATAATAACTAAACAGTATTTCTTACATCTCAAGTTGATAGGGTCCACATGGCCATATAGGTCCATATGCAATATGTCCAGGACCCTATGGGTTGATATACATGATTTGCTCTGCAAGGTTGATTTGATTTGTTTGCCTTTCTGACAGGGTCTGGAGACGCTGTTATTTTGATATGTAATTTCTAGCATGCCTCTAACCATTCCTTTATTGATATCTTGTTGATGGTATTGAAGTTGAGGTGTGACATCATCTTATGCCATAACCAGCTTTGATCTTCTGTACCTTTGGCAATAAAACAAGGACTTACAACACCTGTAGGAATCCAATATGCGACATACATATTACATGACCGAGTTCTTATGAGGACAACTTGCTTGGTCTTGATGTCCTTCACCCTACAATTGCCTTGGAAGAACTTGACCAAAAATTGTTTGTCACTAAATTGACTAACACTTAAGAGGTTATAATGTAGTCCTTCCACATAAGCAATATTGGTGACATTGAATTTTTCAACGAGCAGAGTTTTTTCCTCTCTTGTTAGTGCTTTAGATTTATGACCGAATCTGACCTTTGGACCACGTGCTTCTACATAATCTGTCAGCTTGTTGATATCTCCCGTCATGTGCCAAGAATATCAATTGTCGGAATACTAGATGTCCTACCCCCTGATATCCAATAAATAAATCGAGTAGATTTAGGTAACCATTGTTTGGTGGGTTGTTGGTTAGTAGTGCCTTTAGATACCCAAATTTGCCTCACAATAATCGGTCCTTTCTTGCAAGGTCTACATGTGGCGGACACGTATTCGCTCTATACATGATTGTTATGCATGAAAAACTAAGAACTATGGTTTTCTGTATGGTTGATGTCTATGGGGATGAACTATTTGTCTTTGCTTCTGAGATTGCCTCCTGGGTTTCCAATTGACTTCCCAGAGTTGTTTTAATAATTTTATGTAGTAGCTTGCTTGTGGGAGGGTCGCATGAGTTCATGTATCCTGTATTGAGGTGATATTTTCCTCGACCGCCAATATTGTCGAGGTGCAGCATACCTTTGTTGTTGTCTGTATTGTTGGTACGCGGGTGGAGCATATTATTTATGTTAAGCACGATGTCTCTTATCCACCTATCTATGAGGCTGTGTTGTCAGCTGCTTATGATAAGAACTTGGTAGCAGTACATTGTTGGGTTGGTACCGCCACTAGAAAGGGGTTAAATAGTGCGGTTAAAAGTATTGAACTTTTTTATGTGAGAAAGCAATAGATAACTGCGGAAAATAAATGACACAGAGATTTATAGATGTTCGGAAATTTGCCTACGTCCTCTCTCCTTCACTATCTTTTTCTATATGTTTAAGATAACCCTTTTTATCTTGTATTCGATCGGTCCTAGGTAAACTGTTACAATCTTGTCTTCAGTCGGTCCAAGATAAACCGTTACAGTCTTATCTTGTTGTCGGTCCAAGATAATCCGTTTTTCTTTTCTATAGGACAAGGAAACAACCTTTCTAGCTTTCTATCAGTACTAGAAAAATCTCATTTGGATTTAGATTATGATTATAATAATGTCGGATCCACGATCCTAATAACACCAAGTCAAATTTACAATCCTTTATTTCCTCTCGTATATGATTGAGTGAATTAAACACTCAAAATCTTATCAATTAAGCTCGATTACGAAAACAATGAATATATAATAATCTCAGATGAATATGAAATATGCTTGGAGTTGTTGTCTTAATTAATACCAAATGATGTGGTATTTATAGGTTTCATAGCCTGTATAGTCGTTACTTCCTTTTGTCTTTAGCGTGTCCTAATATGTTATCATGTGGTAATCTTCTTCTGTCGGTCTTGAAATGATGCATTTACAATCTTGTCCATCGGCCATATTTCAAATCTAGCTTGCGTTATTTAAACACCATAGCGTGCGTTAATAGTAGTCAACTTGATATTCTAGATTTGGATGATTTACATGTAATCTCCACGTTAAAGAGTTTATTCAGCGGATATAAGAACAACGGTAGGATTTCAAACTTTTCATGCGCTAAATATGATATTTATCATGCGCTAAGGTGATGCTTTAGCGTGCGTTAGCGTCACCATGTAGCATATGTTATCTACTCTTATTTGCAAACCTTTATATCCTGATTCCATACCGTGTACTTGATCTCATAGTGTGCGTTAACTGCTGCGACTTTTGATGAGTTCTACCTTGATTACTAGCATGCACTAGTATGTATGTGTTGGGTTTTTATCGAACTAATAAGATTTATGATCTCATCATATATCGAAATAGTACAGCGGAAGTATAAATATAATATGTAAAAACCCTCCGAGGATCCAAGTATATTTACAAAGTATGAAGAACAAGATTCTTACCTCTTGTAGCGTGTTTTCGATTGAGCCTTCTAGAGACGATGCAAGAAGCGAGCGTCCTCTACGGTATCCACACAACTAACAAGTCCCGAGCGTGTAACGGATTGCTAGCTCCGATTCAATAAAGATTTCACTTAAATCAATTTGAATATAGATATGTTCTTGATTATGGTAAGAACAAGAACACCAAGAATATTATTCAAATATTCTTGAACTTTGATCTAAAATAACAACTATGAATCTTATTCAATATGTTATTAAAGATCAAACTCATAAGATTAGATGAAGATAAGATGAGTATTCTAGATACTTTCCTTGATCAAAGAATCAATCTTCAAAGATATGAAGATATATTCTTGATCGCTTTGATTATTCAACTCTTGAATATTATCTTCAAGACTTTTGAGAGAGAAATATCAAATCAGATTTTTTATTCTCTCTACACAAATATGTCTTCTCTTGTGTTTAGTCATGTGTGAGGGCTATCACAAGACACTATTATATAGGTCTCTCCATGGCTAAGGGTTCACCAACCCTTTCACCACCATAAGCAACCGGAACAAAGTAGCTGCTCTGCTCGTTTAAGTGTGTGACCCTATAGGTGTAACACCCCGATAAGGCGGCCATTACAGTGCCGTGGACCCCACACTGGGATCCACCAGGCGATACCCAAAGTACAGATTAAATACACAATACATGTGATACCGAACCACAAAACATAGTACTTACTCCGATCTGGAGTTTACAGCAGTATGGCGTACGGCCTTATTACACACAGGATCCAAAAACATAAGTATAATCCATATGGAGATGAAATATACCTTAAATAACAATACATTTGTTCAAACTTAAAATAAAGCGGAAAGATAACATTACACGGTACGAACATGACCGGACACGAAAGACTTGGGCCCCCCGAACTAGTATCCTTCGAACCCTTCGTCATCACCTTGATCTCCCGTGCCTTGCCTTTTCCTCGACCTAAAATACAACATAAGTTTTTCGCCCAACACAGGGTCAGATATACATGATAGATGATTCTCAAGATGTTATACAATTCACGTATATTAGATTTCAAGAATAATGCCCCGACTAACGAACATACCCCTCGGGCGTATGAACGCTCAGTCACAAAACGTCGAACACATCCAAGTATAAAAATGGACTGTGAACGACTAAGATAATACGGCTCAAGAGGGACATCACAGTACGCCCGATCCGAATATGTGTCAGTGCACATGTCCACCCCGTATACGGAATCCAGCATATACGTGGGACAATGTACCTAATTAGCCTCAACGAACTACGTCTCGTGTGCACAGCCCTTCACGGAAAATATTCACGCATGACTATATATGTGCCCGGCTAAAATTCCTACAAAATATCCAATCGGAACGTAGATATGACTCCGGATATGTCACGATGCAACATGACAACGAATTGAATAATTCACAAATCCGATTAAGGATCGAGGACTCACCAAAATGACAACAAGATCAACAATATCAATGGTCCAAAAGTAACGAACTTGGGAATACAATCCCACGATGAAAACGGGACATCATTAAGAACAACCTCAAGTCACAAGACACAAGTTTATAAGTGTTTCATATACACGAAATGCATAATCATCATAAGAATCCACACATCATTATAACCAAGCAAGATAACTTGCCTCAATACGGAGGCGAGTAAAGTCCTTCTTTGTCGAACGAACAGCCGACCCTCGATTCAAAATCGGTTACTCGGACAATCAACCTTGAATGAAGTATATTTTGCTCAATAATACGTTCATATTATCATCTATACCAAACTTCAACGAGACAACATCCTAATTCTCATTTGAGTAGTTCAACTTTAAGATGTTGAGGGTTACTCCAAGAACCTTATTCAATACCATTCTATTCTTACAATTGATTACAAGATGTTTACCAAATGTTGCTAGATTAAGATGTGTTAAACAATAATCTCCTACTCTTTAAACTTATCAAGAACATCTCAATTGATTAAAAGTAAAATCTGCACTTCAATCAATTACTTATGTTGAGTTAAGTAGTTATAATTCCATATTATGATCAAGAAGACTACTTCAAGTTCAACACCTTCCTTATAATCTTCTAGTTAACTTGGAGGTTCAAACATTACTCCTCTGGATTCATTTAGCTTAGGTTCAAGAAGGTGATTCCATTCTTCTAATGATCAACAAGGGTTTCTTAAAACATTTTATGGTAATTATTCTAATAAGTTATTTACATTATAATGAAACAAAGACTATTAGTATTCCATTGGTGTTATTAGTCCAGGAATAAGAGTTTGGTTTAACTAAACATGATCATCACCATTTAAAACACTAAGAACACATCATTACAAAAACCCTTAATCATCATATTCATCAAGTTTGTTGGAAGCTTAACTGTAAACATGTTCAGCTTGATTAATTCATCACTAGGTGGAGTATACTTAATCACTATCATTATAACTATGATATTATAGGGTTAAAACGTATGACATACCTTCAGAATTGAAGAACAATACACCAAAACCACAGGAACACAATCTAAGCTTCAAGAATGACTCCAACTCCCGATCAACAAGCTCCAAAATCCAAATGTAAAGCTCAAACACAAGTTGGAAGAAGGTAATTTTGATCTATGGATGAAGGGGGATGATTATATTGGTGAAAACTCAGATTTTGGTCGTGCAAAATGAAAGACACAAGTTGTCTTTTTATAACAACACAGTTCGTTACGTACGTTATCACAAGAGGATAACGTACGTTAACAGCTTTACGTACGCTACACGGAAAGTGTTACGTACGTAAGCTAAGTCCAGAGGCTACTGGACTGAAATACGAACATCGTTACGTACGTTACCTATCGAAGCATTACGTACGTAATGTAGGTCAACTAGATTGCCTCCAAAAGATCATATATTCGAATCCTGTCCGGCCCCACACGCCGAAAGTTGAGATCGGATACGATTACACTGGTTACGTACGTAACAAGTACCCCTTTACGTACGTAAAGGACTTAAAATAACATACGTTATGCTTGAGGATTAGCGTACGTTAGACTCAGGTTTAGTAGCTAAAAAATGTATTAATCTATGCGACGTTGAGAATCCAATTATAGTGCGAGTGATCGTTATTATTATGCCTATTTATGATATACTCCAACATCAATAACAATACACAAATGCAACAAGACTACAACAGTATTTGAATTATCCGAATGATACAACAGTAAGTAAGAATTTTCGTCGGATATTACATACTCCCCCCCTTAAAAGGGGTTTCGTCCTCGAAACTAAGGGGTAAACAATTCAGGATACCTCTCTTGAATGCTTCTCTCCGTCTCCCACGTGGCTTCCTCGACCCCGTGTCGTGACCACTAAACCTTCAGTAGGGGAATCGTCTTATTATGCAGTTGTTTGATCCTCCTCTCAAGTATTCGTACGGGGCGCTCCTCATACAAATGATCCTCCGCTAAATCGATGTCATCGAACTGAAGTACATGACTCGGATCAGCAACGTATTTCCTTAACTGGGAGACATGGAACACGTTATGAATTCGGCTCAGGGCTGGTGGTAAAGCCAGGCGATAGGCTAAATCGCCTACTCGGTCCAAAACCTCAAACGGCCCGATATATCTCGGACTCAGCTTGCCTCTCTTCCCAAAACGAAAAACTCCTCGAGTAGGGGACACCTTCATTAGTACATGGTCGCCGACCTCGAACTCAAGCGGTCGCCAGCAGTTGTCTGCGTAGGACTTCTGTCGGCTTTGAGCCATTAACAAACGACTCCTAATCAGGGCGATCTTCTCACGGGCTGCTAACAACATATCGGGTTCCGTACCCAGGGTTTCAGATGGATCGTCCCAACACAGAGGGGATCTACAACGACGGCCATACAATGCTTCATAAGGTGCCATCTGAATCGAAGTGTGCCAGCTATTATTATAAGTGAATTCCACCAAGGGTAGTTGGGCCTCCAAATCATCCTTCCAATCGAGAACGCACGCCCTCAGCATATCCTCTAAAGTTTGGATAGTTCTCTCGGTCGACCAATCTGCTCGGGTGAAATGTCTTTGAAGTTCAAATGCGTACCCATCGCACGATGAACTGCTTTCCAAAAATGTGACACGAATTGCCCGTCACGATCTGATACAATACTCTTAGGGGTACCATGTAACCTTACAATTTCTTTGATAAATAGTTGGGCCTATCTCTCGGGTCCCCAAGTATCTTTAATCTCCAGAAAGTGGGCTGATTTGGTCAAACAATCCACAATCACCCAAATCGTATTCATCCCTCGACGACTCATCGGCAGGCTGGTAATAAAATCCATCGATATGTCCTCCCATTTCCACACGGGGATCGGAAGCGGTTTCAGCAATCCTGCGGGTCGCTGGTGCTCAATCTTAACTTGTTGACAAGTTAAACACCTCGAAACGAATTCTGCAACTTCACGTTTCATACTCCCCCACCAATAATATTGTTTCAAATCCTTATACATTTTGCTAGACCCCGGGTGGATAGAGTACGGGGTAGCATGAGCTTCTTTCAGGATAGAATTCCTTAACTCATCATCAGCGGGTACACAAACTCGGTTTCTGAAGCGTATCAATCCATCCTCGTGTATTACAAATCCAGGAGCTTTCCATTGAGTTATTTCATCGCGAACTCGAGATAAGAATGGGTCCATAACTTGCTTCGATCTAATTATATCCTCAAGGGACGATGAAATCTCAAGTGTACAGAGTTGCCCTTGAATACGCTGTAACCAGACTTCAATTTCTGGCCTCACCAATTCGAACTGCAATACCCTCTGAGTTGTTAGGCGGGCAAGCATCTGCTCCTATACTGTTTTACGGCTCAAAGCGTCAGCAACTACATTTGCTTTGCCCGGATGATAAAGGATCTCGATATCATAGTCTTTGATGAGTTCTAGCCACCTTCTCTGCCTCATGTTTAACTCCTTCTGAGTAAAAATGTATTTCAAGCTCTTGTGATCTGTAAAAATCTGACAGGTAACTCCATACAGATAATGACGCCAGATTTTTAAAGCAAACACCACGGCTGCGAGTTCTAAATCATGGGTGGGGTAGTTGACCTCATAAGGTCGTAGCTGTCTCAATGCATAGGAGATCACTTTCCCGTTTTGCATTAGTACGCACCCAAGGCCTTGTTTAGATGCGTCACTATACACTACAAACCCTTCCGTTCCTTTCGGTAGGACTAAAATAGGTGCCGAAATCAACCGACTCTTAAGTTCATCAAAGCTCCGCTGACATGCCTCTGACCATAAATACTTCTTATCCTTCCTCAACAAATTAGTCATTGGTTGGGTAATTTTGGAAAAACCCTCCACGAACCGTCGGTAATAACCTGCTAGTCCCAAGAAACTGCGTACTTCCTTAACGTTCTTTGGTGGTAACCAGTCTCGGATAGATTCTGTCTTCTGTGGGTCTACTCGCACCCCATCAGCTGATATCACATGTCCGAGAAAGATAACTTTATTCATCCAGAACTCACATTTAGAAAATTTTCCATAAAGCTGCTCTCGCCTTAACGCCTCGAGAACTAGATGGAGATGACGCTCGTGCTCTTGATGGTCACGAGAATAGATCACAATGTCGTCAATAAAAACGACTACAAAGCGATCTAGATAATTAATAAAGACTCGATTCATCAGCTCCATGAATACTGCCGGTGCATTCATCAGTCCAAAAGGCATCACTACGAATTTATAATGCCCATAGCGAGTACGAAAAGCGGTTTTCGAAATATCAGACTCACGAATCCTCAACTAATGGTAACCAGACCTCAGGTCGATCTTAGAAAACACAGCAGCCCCTTGAAGCTGATCCAATAAATCATCAATACGCGGCAATGGGTATTTGTTCTTAATGGTTACCTGCTCACCACGATAATCAATACACACGTAGGGATCCGTCCTTCTTCCGTACAAATAGTCTTGGTGCTCCCAAGGACGCGCTAGGTATAATGTAGCCCTTCTCGGTCAAATCCTCAAGTTGGCTCTTCAGCTCCTGCATCTCAGTCGGAGCCATACGATACGGTGCTTTTGAAAGCGGGGACATACCAGGCTCTAGCTCAATATTGAACTCTACATCACGATGCGGAGGTAAGCCTGGAAATTCATCTGGAAATACGTCTGGGTAGTCTCGGACTACCGGAATATCGATCAATTCAACTGGTCGATCCATTGTCTTGGTCATGTAACACAAATAGCCAATACATCCTTGATTAAGCAGTTTCACCGTTTTCATAGCGCTGATGATTCTCCCGGAACGGCTGGGATTATCACCTTGGAAAGTACACTCAATACCATCGTCATAGGTGACTGTCACTGTTCGCTTGCGGACACTAATTATGGCATCATGACGGTCCATCCAATCGATACCCAAGATCACATCATCTTTAGGTAAATCGACCATAATTAAATTTGACAACCACTCACGGTCGTTCATTCGAATCGAGCAGTCCTGAACTTCACGATACCCAACAATTCTTCTACCATCGGGTAGACTAATTATATAAGGTTCACAATTGATAACATGCTCTAATTGCAAACGACTCAAACAAGAAGTAGATAAAAAGGAGTGTGAAGCACCAGTATCAAAAAGAACACAGACAGGCTGAGATTGAATGTCGAGAGTAGCTGCAATCATGCTGGCTTCGGGATCTTCAGCCCTCTTCATCTCGTAAACTCTAGGTTTTGCAGCCCCTGCACCAGATGTACCAGCTTGATTTCCACGTCCCATCCCCTTGTTTGCCCCGGTAGTCTGATAAGAAGCGGATGGAGGTACTCGGTCCTGAACTGAAGAGTGTACTGGAGCATGAGGTGCTGCGGGAATACGTACTGGTCCACTCCTACAATAACGAGCACGATGTCCATTCTTCCCACAAGTATGGCATGACACGGCTGGCCTAGGACATTTCGAATTGATGTGCCCCTGGTCCCCACAATTATAGCACACAACAGATAGGCTGACCGCTCGAGGTTTCGATCCGGTTGGCTTCGATGCCGTAGGTTGCCGTTCAGAAGGATTTGGCACTGGTTGGGGTCTCTTGAATGTTCCCCGGTTGCTGTCTGACTGGTTCTGGTTCCTGAATTTCTTGTTGTTAGACTGCGGTTGCTTCTTGGAAATTTCCTTCACGGTCAATTCGTACTCCAGAGCTTTCTCGATGAACTCCGGTAGGGTCACACAATGATGGTTCAATAGCTGCATCCTCATTCGGGTTTAATCCTTTTGAGAAAGTATTTGATCTTATTAGCTTCTGTGTGGACAATCGTCGCGGCAAAAGGGAGAAGTGCCTGGAATTTCTCGGCGATAGATAGTACGTCATCATCTTCGGACGGTTCCGGATTCAGCAATTCTGATAGTTTGGCCTCGCGGAGAGGACCTGGATAGTAACGATCTAGCATGAGATTTTTAAATTCTTCCCAAGTACATACGCCATCAGCTGGCCTCACCGAAAGCCACCAAGTGTGGGCGCCCTTGCCCAAGTAGTAAGCTGCTACGGAGACGCGATTCTCTACTGGACAGTCTACCATATCGAACAATTTCTAGAAGTGTTCGATCCAATGCACGATATCATCCGGCTCAGAGGAACCTTCAAAAATTGGGGGTCGTTGGCGCGAGATGTCGCTGATGATCCGATTCACCGGCCCGCCATGTACAGGAGGTGGCCTCGATGCCGGGTAGCGGCTCTGCATAGTTTCCATTAACTGACCCATTTGGGTCATCTGAGCCATCATGCCCTGCATTACAGTGTAAGGATCGACACGAGCATCCTCGCGTCCATTGTGGTGCGATTGGTCCCTAGAAGGCGAATCACTACCTGCGGAACTATGCTCTGCGTTCGCACGTCTGTTGGCTCGCGGTATCGGGATTCGGCCCCTTCCGCGGCCTCGTCCCCCTCTGCCACGGCCTCTCAAATTCCTTTCCATACTGAAAGAATCAATTTGTAATGATAATCATAAGTACAGTTCATGATACCAATCAGAATTCATGCTAAGTTAATGGCAGTAAGAAATTACATATTCAAGAAAACAGTTCGTAATGAATTATCGTCACTACGAGAGTCACACATAATATCATATCGACGTTTGAGTCGAATGATTTCAATCATATAATTAATCCAGAATTTTATTTGAATCATCAATCAAATAATTCCTGCCACAAACCCTTAAAATGCCAAGATCAACAAGGAGATCTATTCAGGGATCAATATCATGTCAGTAATTTATTCATGGTTCATAAAGTACGTACCGCATTTGGCTCGTAGGATCAGGCGCTCGCACGGGTCACACGTGACACGAAGGTCTCTTGATACTAGTTCAATACACAAAGACTCAAAAGAAAGAAAACGACCTCTAGCAAAAATCTCTGATACCATCTTCTGTAACACCCCGATAAGGCGGCCATTACAGTGCCGTGGACCCCACACTGGGATCCACCAGGCGATACCCAAAGTACAGATTAAATACACAATACATGTGATACCGAACCACAAAACATAGTACTTACTCCGATCTGGAGTTTACAGCAGTATGGCCTACGACCTTATTACACACAGGATCCAAAAACATAAGTATAATCCATATGGAGATGAAATATACCTTAAATAACAATACATTTGTTCAAACTTAAAATAAAGCGGAAAGATAAAATTACACGGTACGAACATGACCGGACACGAAAGACTTGGGCCCCCCGAACTAGTATCCTTCGAACCCTTCGTCATCACCTTGATCTTCCCGTGCCTTGCCTTTTCCTCGACCTAAAATACAACACAAGTATTTCGCCCAACACAGGGTCAGGTATACATGATAAATGATTCTCAAGATGTTATACAATTCACGTATATAAGATTTCAAGAATAACGCCCCGACTAACGAACATACCCCTCGGGCGTATGAACGCTCAGTCACAAAACGTCGAACACATCCAAGTATAAAAATGGACTGTGAACGACTAAGATAGTACGGCTCAAGAGGGACATCACAGTACGACCGATCCGAATATGTGTCAGTGCACATGTCCACCCCGTATACGGAATCCAGGATATACGTGGGACAATGTACCTAATTAGCCTCAACGAACTACGTCTCGTGTGCACAGCCCTTCACGGAAAATATTCACGCATGACTATATATGTGCCCGGCTAAAAATCCTACACAATATCCAATCGGAACGTAGATATAACTCCGGATATGTCACGATGCAACATGACAACGAATTCAATAATTCACAAATCCGATTAAGGATCGAGGACTCATCGAAATGACAACAAGATCAACAATATCAAGGGTCCAAAAGTAACGAACTTGGGAATACAATCCCACGATGAAAACGGGACATCATTAAGAACAACCTCAAGTCACAAGACACAAGTTTATAAGTGTTTCATATACACGAAATGCATAATCATCATAAGAATCCACACATCATTATAACCAAGCAAGATAACTTGCCTCAATACGGAGGCGAGTAAAGTCCTTCTTTGTCGAACGAACAGCCAACCCTCGATTCAAAATCGGTTACTCGGACAATCAACCTTGAATGAAGTATATTTTGCTCAATAATACGTTCATATTATCATCTATACCAAACTTCAACGAGACAACATCCTAATTCTCATTTGAGTAGTTCAACTTTAAGATGGTGAGGGTTACTCCAAGAACATTATTCAATACCGTTCTATTCTTACAATTGATGACAAGATGTTTACCAAATGTTGCTGGATTAAGATGTGTTAAACAATAATCTCCTACTCTTTAAACTTATCAAGAACATCTCAATTGATTAAAAGTAAAATCTGCACTTCAATCAATTACTTATTGTTGTTGCCCAAAATATTTATCCGAAGATTAATACTGCAGGAAGACGGACAACAAACAACAATTGCGGGATCACTTCCGAGAGAAGATAAATAATACAAGATTTGCCGGGTTTGTTAGACCCAGGCTTGAATGCTCTCGCGAGATGATATTAATACGAATATTCGTGGATACAAGTATTAATAAGAGAAATCTAAATACAATGAGTGTAAAAAGACTCTGTTAATCCGGCTCTTGAGCGAAGCTCGGTGTTCTTCGTCCCTTCCGATAATCTGCTGGATGAGATAGGCCGGGAGAAGTAAGACCGAATGATTGCTGTTGCCAAGAGTTGGAGATTAGCCAAGTGCTTGATGTTGTTTCTGTATTGTGTGCTCAAATCGCGATATTGCAGAAGGAGCAATACAAATGCTGGGAGCCTCGTTTATATAGGGACAGCCGGGTCCTGTCCTCTAGCGGTCGATCGCCTTCCGGCCATTATAATAATGTGCTGATCGCCTGCCGTCCATTATTATAATGGGGCGATCACGGGCTAATTTCCAAGGAAGATCTTTGGCTCCGTATAAAGTCAATGCGTGGCGGCGCCAGTGGCGGTCCAATAAAGAGGCGACGTGTCCGAGTCGGGCCAACATGCGGCCCTACCGACAGCTTTCGGCGGCTTGTCGGCTGGTGGAGAGATTCTGCCAGGCTGTGGTCAATGGCCCGAGATTCGCGGATCTTGTCTTGGTCCTTGCACGTGGTGCCAGTCTTGAGGCTCGGCCTATGCCGACTGGATGGCCACCAGCGCTGATCGACATGAGGCGGTCGTCTCTAGCTGGTCATCAGAGGTCGCCATCGGCCAGTTGCTGAGGGTCGGCATTCGGTCGGGCGCCAGGAGTCGGTCGGCAGATGCCGAGAGAGGATCGTCCATTAGTCGATCGCCAGGAGTCGGTCGCCGAGTATCGAGAGGCGATCATATCTGAGGTTGATCGCTCGATACCGGGACTTGTCCTGGGACCTTCGGTTGGTCGATGCAGCTTGTCCGCTGGGTTAAGGCTCGGCCGCCTGGTCGCTAGTCGGCAGATCTGCCTTGGCCGCTCGGCAGTGACTCGGTCGCCCGTCCTCCGAGGCGATCGCCGGTCGGAAGGTGTTAATTCTTGACACAACAATGGCCCCCCAGCTTGCTCCTATGTTGAAGACATGGGGCGAGGTGGTTCTTGCTGGTGATCGTGTAAGGAAGAGGACGGGCGGTCTTGGCTGACTTAGGATTCGGACTTAGGCTATCATGGTCGATTGGCTTAGCTATCTGTCGGACTTGTACCTGCAAAAAACAACATTGGCCGATCCCCCACGGAAACTTGGTGGTTTCGCTTGTTTGAGGAATCGTGCACAGTCGCGGAGATCGATGGACCGACTCCATGACCGTGTCTTGGTGCGCGAAGACATTGAGTGTCTCGTGACTCACTTTATTATGAGGGTCCTCTGTAGCCGCGCCTCGCCTCGTATTTAAACGAAGGGCGTGCGGTCTCGGTCTAGAGGAGTCCTTGCGCGGGGCAGCGTCGGATGAATCAACTCCATGCCCGCGGCTTGTTAGCTCTGCTTCCACCTCGGCCAGCCATGGAGATGGCCGACCTCGACGGTGTACGTTGAGACGGGGGTTGTGGCATGTGTCCACTGATTAATGTTGGAGAGCCCTCAGACTACACCGGCCTCGTATTTAAACGAAGGGCGGGCGATCTCGGCCGAAAGGGACCTTGCATGGCCGAAGCAGCCGGTTCCATCTACTGCCAGGACCATGGCTTTATGATGTGCGATGGAGGCGATCTTATGCCTTAGTCCGTCATGTTAGATGCTGGACTGTAAATGGCGATCGTGTCCGCCGGGTCGCTGATGATGTAGCGTGATGATCGGCGATCGGCCGGAAGACTGGCGATCGCCGCTCGGCAGCCAATCGCTTTTATTCGTAGGTCGATATCGGCGATCGGGCGGGAGTTAGTCCCTCATTTAAAATGGTGGACTGTATGCGGTGAGCGAGTCCTCCGGCCCTGCTGGATAGTAGCGATCGGGCTGGTAGACTGGAGGTCGTCGCGCGGGCGCCGATCACTCTACTCCTAGGCCAAGAAGAAGCCTTTGCCTGGACAGGAAATCTGCGGCTCTAGCCCGGAAGGCTGCATAGGTTGTCGGTAGGGTCTTCGTGAGATGCCTGAACATAGGCGAGAAGCCCTGAAAACCTCCTAGGACCGCGTAGAGGGCGGTCTCATCGCTTACGGGCTCGCCATTGAGGATGATCATGTCAACCCAGTCGATGTAGTCCGAGTCGGACTCCTCTTCCCCTTGCCTGATCCGCCACATGCGATGGGGACCTTCTGGCCGAGCGGCCCTGGTGGCGAAGTATTCTGTGAAGACGTGCGCCAGCTCGTTAAAGGAGCCAATGGACCGAGGTGGAAATGAGGTGTACCACCGGTGGGCGAGGTCGTCCAGCGTCAGAGGGAACATTCGGCACCGGGTCGCGTCTGATGCCCCACACCCGGTCATGTAGATGTTGAACTTGTGCAGGTGTGTTTGGGGGTCCGATCGCCCTTGGTACACGGGTGTCTGAGGAAGAGCGATCTTGTGCTGCACCGGGGCGAGCTCGATGTCGATCGTGAGCGGCTCGCTTGGCGCGGCGATCGTCTTCATGACGCCTGCCCCGGATTGCAGGAGCGCTTTCACGTCGTCGATCTGACGTTGCAATGCGGCAATCGTCGCGGCTCGGCTGCTTGCTGATCGGCTTTGGGAGCGGGAGCCGAGGCGATCGTGTACCGATCTCCGGACTCTGCTGCTGCCGACCTCGGGAATTTGGCGAGCGGGAGCCAGGCGGCTGGATTGCCTTCTGGGAGCCGGGTAGGCCGAGCTCCTGGTGACGGACTCAAACTCCGTCGTCTCGTAGCTGGGGCCGGACTGCCCCGGTCTCCAGGTCGGGTCACTGCCCAGGCGATCGAAGACAGACGTGCCCCGGCTGCCGAGCGCCTCTTCTTGCGGGCGAGAGCCTCCTGGCGATCGCTCGGCCAGTAATGCCTTGTGCTTCCGCTTGGACTTCCGGCGGGCGCCCGAGGGAGTGATAGCAGGAGGCGCGTCGAGAGCACTCCGTCGTTCCTGAAGGGCGGCTATAGCCTCTTCGATCTGTTCATTGGTCCGGAACTGATCGAGCGAGAGGCTCAGGCCGCCGTCCCGGGACGAGATCGAGCGTCTCTGACCGCGGCGGCTACCTTCCACCATCGGCTGCGGCTCGGACTGGGACGGAACAGGGGGTCTGGCCGGCTGGTCAGTGGCTTTCTTCGACGCGGAGGCGGAAGACATGATTTCTGAAGGCTTTCTTTGAAGTGCAGTGAGTGTCACTTCAAGTATCTGCCCCGAGAACAGTGAGTGTTCTTCGGGACGGTAGGTACAAAAATTCGAGGGATAGCCGCCCTTCCTCTAGCGCCAATTGTTGTTGCCCAAAATATTTATCCGAAGATTAATACTGCTGGAAGACGGACAACAAACAACAATTGCGGGAGCACTTCCGAGAGAAGATAAATAATACAAGATTTGCCAGGTTTGTTAGGCCCGGGCTTGAATGCTCTCGCGAGATGATATTAATACGAATATTCGTGGATACAAGTATTAATAACAGAAATCTAAATACAATGAGTGTAAAAAGACTCTGTTAATCCGGCTCTTGAGCGAAGCTCGGTGTTCTTTGTCCCTTCCGATAATCTGCTGGATGAGATAGGTCGGGAGAAGTAAGACCGAATGATAGCTGTTGCCAAGAGTTGGAGATTAGCCAAGTGCTTGATGTTGTTTCTGTATTGTGTGCTCAAATCGCGATATTGCAGAAGGAGCAATACAAATGCTTGGAGCCTCGTTTATATAGGGACAGCCGAGTCCTGTCCTCTAGCGGGCGATCGCCTTCCGGCCATTATAATAATGTGCCGATCGCCTGCCGGCCATTATTATAATGGGGCGATCACGGGCTAATTTCCAAGGAAGATGCTGGCAGTCCGTATAAAGTCCAATGCAGTGGCTGGCGCCAGCTGGGCGGTCCAATAAGGAGGCAGCACGTGTCCGGAGTCAGTCAACATGCGGCCCTACCGACAGCTTTCGGCGGCTTGTCGGCTGGTGGAGAGATTCTGCCAGGCTGTGGTCAATGGCCCGAGATTCGCGGATCTTGTCTCGGTCCTTGCACGTGGTGCCAGTCTTGAGGCTTGGCCTATGCCGACTGGATGCCCATCGGCGCTGATCGACATGAGGCGGTCGTCTCTAGCTGGTCATCAGAGGTCGCCATCGGCCAGTTGCTGAGGGTCGGCATTCGGTCGGGCGCCAGGAGTCGGTCGGCAGATGCCGAGAGAGGATCGTCCATTAGTCGATCGCCAGGAGTCGGTCGCCGAGTATCGAGAGGCGATCGTATCTGAGGTTGATCGCTCGATACCGGGACTTGTCCTGGGACCTTCGGTTGGTCGATGCAGCTTGTCCGCTGGGTTAAGGCTCGGCCGCCTGGTCGCTGGTCGGCAGATCTGCCTTGGCCGCTCGGCAGTGACTCGATCGCCCGTCCTCCGAGGCGATCGCCGGTCGGAAGGTGTTAATTCTTGACACAACACTTATGTTGAGTTAAGTAGTTATAATTCCATATTATGATCAAGAAGACTACTTCAAGTTCAACACCTTCCTTATAATCTTCTAGTTAACTTGGAGGTTCAAACATTACTCCTCTGGATTCATTTAGCTTAGGTTCAAGAAGGTGATTCCATTCTTCTAATGATCAACAAGGGTTTCTTAAAACATTTTATGGTAATTATTCTAATAAGTTATTTACATTATAATGAAACAAAGACTATTAGTATTCCATTGGTGTTATTAGTCCAGGAATAAGAGTTTGGTTTAACTAAACATGATCATCACCATTTAAAACACTAAGAACACATCATTACAAAAACCCTTAATCATCATATTCATCATTAAGTTTGTTGGAAGCTTAACTATAAACATGTTTAGCTTGATTAATTCATCACTAGGTGGATTATAACTATGATATTATAGGGTTAAAACGTATGACATACCTTCAGAATTGAAGAACAATACACCAAAACCACAGGAACACAATCTAAGCTTCAAGAATGACTCGAACTCCCAATCAACAAGCTCCAAAATCTAAATGTAAAGCTCAAACACAAGTTGGAAGAAGGTAATTTTGATCTATGGATGAAGGGGGATGATTATATTGGTGAAAACTCAGAGTTTGGTCGTGCAAAATGAAAGACACAAGTTGTCTTTTTAGAACAACACAGTTCGTTACCTACGTTATCACAAGAGGATAATGTACGTTAACAGCTTTACGTACGCTACACGGAAAGTGTTACGTACGTAAGCTAAGTCCAGAGGCTACTGGACTGAAATACGAACATCGTTACGTACGTTACCTATCGAAGCATTACGTACGTAATGTAGGTCAACTAGATTGCCTCCAAAAGATCAGATATTCGAATCCTGTCCGGCCCCACACGCCGAAAGTTGAGATCGGATACGATTACACTGGTTACGTACGTAACAAGTACCCCTTTACGTACGTAAAGGACTTAAAATAACGTACGTTATGCTTGAGGATTAGCGTACGTTAGACTCAGGTTTAGTAGCTCAAAAATGTATTAATCTATGCGACGTTGAGAATCCAATTATAGTGCGAGTGATCGTTATTATTATGCCTATTTATGATATATTCCAACATCAATAACAATACACAAATGCAACAAGACTACAACAGTATTTGAATTATCCGAATGATACAACAGTAAGTAAGAATTTCCGTCGGATATTACAATAGGTTCTAATTAATATGGTAATGCATATAAAAACAATTTTATGACTCATAAACCATAAGCGGTCTCTAGCTAGATATTATGACTATCCACATTAAAAGAATTAATTCTATGGCACGAACGAAATCCTGTTACTGTATGATATTTAATCCTCTCGTCGCGCGATATCCTAATTAGGCATAAGGCATGGATTCGTCGACCTTATATAACTTAATTAATATTCTTGATCCCAAGTACAATTGTCCACATTAAATATTTATCAATAACTCTTTATTGATCAATTTTAGCATGGCCATGCATTTAAACAATTTAACTTATCAAGGGCCCGTGGATATCTTCTCCGTTTTATAGAAGGGACAAGTCCCCTCTGGACAAACTACTTCCCTCTGCATAAATCGTACCGTATCCAATCACAAATTGTATGGTCCCTTGTTACAGAAGACGTTGGTATTGTGTTAAAATACGATACTCATTATGTAGGAAACTGTAGTGTCTTTAAATAATAAGGACTTAAATAATATATAACAATCAGAGGATGATATAACATGTATCTATGACGTGATATAACATCTCATGTTCATGACCAGTAAAACATAGCCATCGTATCATTATCATACTAGTAATTATATTACTAGGGATATCTAGAATAAATATTCTTTAATGCTTTCAACGAGCTTTACTATCAAGTCACATACTTGATGATCGTAAGCAGAATATTAATTCAATAGTATAATCAATATTATATAATAATAAATGTCTCCACATTATTATTAAACAGCTCGCTCTTAGTCCAATAGAGACATAAACTGAAGACCCATATCCTTTATATGACCATCATTCTACGCTTGAGAAAGCGGCTTGGTTAACGGATCCGCTATGTTATTATCTGTATGAACTTTGCATATCCTCACATCGCCATGAGTGACAACTCTCGAATGAGGTGAAACTTTCTAAGTACGTGTTTATGCTTGTTGTGATCTTAGTTCTTTAGCTTTTGCAATTGCTCCATTGTTATCACAATGCAAATTTACTGGGTCAACAATGCTAGGAACCACATCCAGTTCACCAATGAACTTCCTCATCCGAACATCTTCTTTAGCTGCTTCCGAAGCGGCTATGTAGTTAGCTTCTGTTATAGAATCAGCTGTGGTTAGTTGTTTAGAACTCTTCCAGCTAACAGCACCACCATTCAAGCAAAATATATATCTAGACTGCGATTTTGAATCATCTTGGTCTGTCTCAAAACTGGCATCGACATAGCCATTAAGGACCAAGTCGATATCTTGACCACCATATATCAAGAACATATCTTTAGTCCTTATCAAGTACTTAAGTATGCTTTTGACTACGTTCCAGTGAGCCTCACTAGGGTCAGACTGGTATCTGCTGGTTGCACTCAATGCAAATGATACATCCGGTCTAGTACATATCATGGCATACATAATAGATCCTATAGCCGAAGCATAAGGTATCAAGCTCATTCTATCTCTCTCTTCCTTCGAATAAGGACTTTGAATTTTACTGAGCTTTATGCCATGTGACATAGGTAAGAACCCTTGCTTTCTATTAAGCATACTGAACCGTTTCAGTACCTTGTTAACATATGTACTTCGACTTAGGGCAAGAAGCCTTTTAAATCTATCTCTATAAATCCTTATACCGAGTATATTGGCAGCTTCTCCTCAGTCCTTTATTGTAAAACATTTAGTTAGCCAAAGTTTAACACTTTGCATAGTAGGGATGTCATTTCCAATGAGTAGGATATCATTCACATAGAGTACTAGAAAAATAATTGCACTCCCACTAATCTTCTTGTATACACAAGGTTTGTCTTGATTTCTAATGAAACCAAACTCTTTGATTATTTCATTAAAACGAAGATTCCAACTCCGGGATGCCTGCTTAAAACCATAAATGGCTTTTAGAAGTTACATACTTTATTAGGATTATTAGGATCGAAGAAACCCTTTGGGCTGTATCATATACACATCCTCATCTAACTTTCCATTAAGAAAAGAGGTTTTGACATCCATTTGCCATATCTCATAGTCATAATATGCTGCTATGGAAAGTATAATTCTAATTGATTTAATCATTACATCTAGCAAAAAGGTTTCATCATAGTCAATACCATGAGTCTGTCCATATCCTTTCGCCACAAGTCGTGATTTGTATGTTTGTACAATGTCATCCATGTCATTTTTCTTTGTAAAGATCCATTTGAAATCAATTGCTTTGGAACCTTCAGAAAGATCAAAGTCCATACTTGATTATCATACATGTATTGCATTTCGGATTTCATCCCTTCAAGCCAACTTTCGCATTCAATTCTAGTAGTTGCCTCATTGTAGGTTGTGGGCACATCTAGATCCATGAGTTCCACATTTTTGTCATCTGTGATGAGAAATCCATATCTCTCAGGTTCACGATGATAACATATAGACCTACGTGGAGCTGGTATAGAAGAGATGATCTCAACATCTCTATGTGAGTTTAAATCAGTTTTATCTAAAGGTTCATTATCTATTTGTGGATTTCTCATCTCATGAAGAGTTATTTTTCTCCCACTATTTTTCTTAGAAATAAATTCCTTCTCAAGGAATACTCCAGATCGAGTAACAAACACTTTGTTCTCTGATGGGATATAAAAATAATATCCTTTAGTTTCCTTAGGATATCCCATAAAAAGATATTTATCTGATTGGGTGATAATTTATCAGTGATAAGTCGCTTAACATAAGCTTTACAACCCCAAATCTTAAGGAAAGACAAAACAGGTTGTTTCGTTGTCCATATCTCAAATGGTGTGCTTTGAACTGATTTAGATGGTACTCGATTTAAAATGAATTCAGCAGTCTCTAAGGCATAACCCCAAAAAGAAATTGGAATATGATCTTGACCCATCGTCGATCTAACCATGTATAACAAGGTTCGATTTCTCCGTTCCGACACACCATTCCATTGAGGTGTTCCAGGTGGAGTTAGTTGCGAAACAATTCCACAATCTTTGAAATGCTTGTCAAATTCATGGCTCAAATATTTACCTCCACAATCTGATCGTATTGCTTTAATAGTTTTGCCTAACTAATTTTGTACTTCATTTTGAAATTTCTTGAATTTCTTAAACATGACTCATTAAGTAGATATATCTGAATCTGATAAAATCATCCGTGAACGTTATGAAGTTTTGGAAACCTCCTCTAGCATTCGTATTCATTGGTCCACACACATCAGTATGTATTAAGCCCAATAAATCTGCATCTCTCTCAGTATTGCCCGTGAAAGGAGCTTTGGTCATTTTGCCTAATAAGCAAGATTCGCACGTATCATATGATTCTAAATCAAATGTGTCCATGATTCCATCTTTATGGAGTTTGGTTATACGTTTCTTGTTTATATGGCCCGAACGATAATGCCAGAAATATGTTTGGTTTAAATCGTTTGATTAAGTCTTTTGACATTTATGTTAGAGACAGATTTGGAACTTTCAAGGTTTATGGGATATAATCTCCCACTCATCAAGGCATCTCTATAAAAAGTACTTTTATTAAATATGGACATTACACTTTCCTTAATAGTAAAGTTATATCCTTCCAAATCAAGGCAAGCAACTGATATAATGTTTCTACCCATAGCAAGAATGCAATAACAATTATTAAGTTCCAATACCAGTCCGCTTGGTAGTTTTATATCATAAGTCCCTATGGCAATAGCAGCAACTCTTGCTTTATTTCCAACACGTAGGTCCATTTCACCTTTTGCCAGTTGTCTACTCCTTCGCAACCCATGATGAAGAAGTAGATAAATTCACTTCTATAACAAGAATACCTAAAGCAGCAGTCTCACTGCTCTTCCGTTTCCTCAATTCTTCCAGGTAGACCTTGCAATTCATTTTCCAATGACCAGTTTCATTGCAGTGGTAGCAAGTCCCTTCTTTAGGTTGTTTCGATGACTTCTTGAAAGGTTTAGGTTTGGGTTTAGGAAACATTTGCATTTTACCCTTACCTTTATCTTTCGGGGCCATCTTATTCCCTTTCTTTTTATTCCATTTCTTTTGAACCATTAAAACATTAGGAATAGCTTTCTTAATGTTTATCTCAGTTTGTTTTAGCATCCCATGCGACTCAGTAATAGTTTCCTCTATGTTGTGCATGTTGAAGCTTACGACAAACTGATCGTACTTTGAAGGCAGTGATGCTAAGATCATATCTGTAGCGAGTTCCTGACTGATATGAGCTCCTAGCCTTTCAAGATGCTCTATTTAGCCCTTCATCTTAAGGACATAAGTACTCACAGAAGTATCTGAAGACATTTAACAACCATCCAATGCCTTCGTAGTGGCAAACCTCTCCTGACGGGCTTGCTCTTGGAACATTTCCTTAAGCTGACCCATCATTTCATAAGCTTCCATGTCCTCGAACTGTATCTGCAGCTCCGAGTTCATGGTTTCTAGCATAAGGCATGTCACATCCAAAGAATAATTCATATGCTTACTATAATCATCTTTTTAAGCTTTGGTGGCGGTTGATTCCGGTTCGTCAGGAATGTAACACCCCCAAGTTATTCAGGGTATATTACAGCGTCGTGAGCCCCTCCGTGGGACCCACAAGGCTAATCATACGCGGAACTATAAAACTTGACCGAGAATGTACAAGTACAACAAAATGAAGGAAAACACAAAGGGTATTCAAAGCATATCCAATATATCCAAATACCTCACAACACAAAATCAATACCTCGGCAACACAGGCCGGAACATCAAGGAAACTGAAAAACAATACTTGAGTATTCAATAACCATTCCAGTACAACAACACTGAATAGAGGAACACAAAACATAACCGGAGAGAAGACATAGTATCACGCTTGCCCATCATCTTCATGCCGACACAATACCTGCCTGTCCGCTCTCCTAGAACCTGAAATACATAAAAAGTATTTCCCCCATAAAGGGGTTAGCCGTCGAATAGCTAGTGCAAGTATATCAAGTATGAAATACAATACTCCTCGACAGTAAAGTAAAGGTAACCGTCAATTCATCAATTCAAGATTAGTATTCCGGAATAACTAAATCTCATAGCATCACATCAATATATACACGATCAACCGTGGAACCGCACCAGAGGCTACGGAACCCTCAGAGGACCCATCGGTCAATCCCAGAGTGGTTAACTCATATTATCCGTGGAATAACACCAGAGGCTACGAAACCCTCAGAGGATCCATCGGCCCATACCAGAGTGGATATAAATAAACATTCCATTCATATATCTTTCTTTCAAAGTCGAGAACGCACAATCATAAATATATACTTGCCTTTAAGACATTGAGAAATCGAACAGAAAAGAGTATGAGTTCGGTAGGCCCAAGAACGCACTTCCGGTACCTAAATGATTCGTAAGAGATATGATAATAAATAATACATACTCATAATTCACGAAGAAACTCCGAAACCCGCCTACGATTCATGAAAATACAAGGGTAAACAACTAGAGGTTGGAAAATCACCCAAACCCTCACAAGTCCGAACACGGCCCAAACCAATTCGTAAAATCGTAGGAAAAGCATGAATACGGGGTAGATATATCATAATCTCAAGATTCTCAAGCTTCAAATGGATAAATTGGACGAATCTAAGAAAAACCCCAAAATTCCCAAAAATATGGTTCTAAGGATTTTTACCTTGATTTGGAAGATGGAATGGATTAGATGTTGTTAAATCCTTGTTCTCCAACCAAAGATGTTTATATCTGAATAAAGATCGCTTCCAAACTCCCCGAATCGCCCAAACTCGCTGCTCCCGATCGGAAATGTGAGAAGAATGAGGAAAATGACGAAATGGAAGTCAACTGTCCATTATATACTCACCCAGTCTAGCACACGCTACGCCTATAATATTAGCGTGCGCTAGCGGGGTCACCGGGTAGTCCAGTGGCTTCTGTCGGTCCCGTTAGCGTGCGCTAATCGCCTTCCTTTAGCGTGCGCTAGCCGAAAATGGTGTTCAGGACTTGGAGTCCAGAACCTACTGTCCTCTGCCCTGCTCGAGTCTTAGCGTGCACTACCACTATGGCTTAGCGTGCGCTACGTAGCCCTTATAGCGTGCACTAGCCGAAGCCTAGCATACATTACCTGATCGTCTAGAAAACCTGACCACTTCACTGCCTCTGCCGACCCAGCCCATTAGCGTGCACTACGGATGGATGTTAGCGCGCGCTACTGACCACAAATAGCGTGCGCTAACGAACTCCTAGCGTGCGTTAGCGCCCGATCGAGCGGGATGAGTTCGGTTCCGACTTTGGTCCCTTAGCGCGCGCTACGGCTCAAAGCTAGCGTGCGCTACTCAAGGAGAATTAGCGTGCGTTAGCCTAGGCCTAGCGTGCGTTATTTCTCTGACCCAGAACACTTTCGCAAGGTCTAAACAACATAATCGTGATCCAAACAAGGTACGAAACTCTATAACAATATCGACAACATCACAAATTGTTTACAGAGCGACAAAATAGGAAGAACGGCAAAGTCAAACAGTCAATAAAAAGTACGGGTATTACAAGGAATTGGGTTTCCCAGAATGTACTGCTTCTTTTCAGCTTTGAGAACAATTCTCAAGTTCCTTTACCAATCAAGGTAATTAGTACCAAAAAGTTTTCCTTTGTCAAGAATTGATTGCAATGAGTTTGTATCGATTGACGCCATTGATTCTACAATATTTAATATGCAAAGTTATTCGTGAGATATATTGATTTTAAAATCTAAAGATCAAGTAAATGCAAGCACAGCTATGGCATGTCCCTCGCAAATAAAAGAAGTTTAGTTTTTATCAATAGAGATGACATCTTATGTCGACATGTTAGTCTCAAATATTATGTATCACATACATATATGAATTATAATATAACGATCAAATAACCACAGACACAGCTTTGGCATGTCCCATGTAATTAAGAAATGCTTTAGATTAACATTTGGGATGACATCTTATGTCGTTTTAATCATATTAATCCCAAATAAGCCATAGGTGCAAAACGTTTTGTGTAATCTATATAAGTCTTAACTATTTAAAACATATGTATAAGCTTGTTTATTCATCCCGCCTCCTTAAGATAAAATCCATACACCCTGCTTTGGCAGACCCATATTAGAAATGATCGAAAGTTTGACGAGTGTTTTGAAATGGTTGGCTCTTGAGACATATGTTTCATATCAATTGATTTTAATAAAACCATTTTATCAAAATTGATTATCTCAAAATTATTACCATGTATCTCATACATGTAAAAGATTTAAAGAGTTTGATTTATTAGGAAATAACGATTATTAAGCAAATAAAAAAATATATGATGCATCTCATACAATCATATGCTAATTTAAATATGATGCATCTCATACAATCATATGCAATATAAATATGATGCATCTTATACATTCATATGAACAATTTGGTGTGGTGTGGTATAGCCATAAATCCTATTATGATATTCGTTAATATCAATAGGTCGTTCGGTGTAATATTTGATAATGCCTTTCTTTTTTAATCTCTTGTAAGTAGCTCGTGTCCTTCGTCTTCCTCTTATAGCTAGAACTATTCTAAACTATATCTTTACATTTACTAATAGAATCCTCGAGTTACATTCAAGGGGAGTAAGATGAGAAGAAAAATTACAACAAGATAATAAGAAAGCACGACCTACAAGTCGTATTATGAATATTACAACAATGATCGAATCATCAATCTAATTGATCTAGTACGGCTATACCAACCACGATGCATTAACCATTTAAGAATTCATAAGCACATATAATATATAAAATGTACTAAATATCGACCATCGATAAATTATATAATATATAAAATATGCCAAATATCGACAATCGATAAGTTATAAAGTTCTGAGGGCCAAAACATCAAATCGGGTAAAACGGGAAATAAATTTCCAGGAATACACGAAGAAATCGAGGCCAAAACGACCCCGGAAGTGGCCTGGATCTCGATCTAAGGGCCAACTCCGAGGGCCAGATCGCGATCTGCTCCTCTTGGACCGCATGGCAGCTCACATTCTACACCATGAGTTATTTTTTTTAAGTTTTTGAGTATACATCTTATGTACTTCATGTATACATCATATGTATATAACAACTAATAACTTTTGAGCAATATAAATGTATAAATTAAATATGTCAAATCTATATTTATACAACTTTGGAATCGAAATATAATTATGTTCATATGAAAATTTTAAAGAAGCATAATCTTTACATAAACAAATTTATGCTCATATGCACCTCTTAAAATTCATAATCCTAACATAAAATTATATGTAAATCAAATCATATGTTCTTTGATTCTTGGATTATTAGTAGAACTAAATCATCACATGAATCTCCATATATCAAATATATATATATATGTATATATATATATATATCACCATATACATATTAAGATAGGCATCACACACACACACACATATATATATATATATATACACACACACACACACACATATATATATATATATATATATATAGAACGAAACAGAAATATATTAAAATGATATATATCACCATATATATAAATATACATAGATGATATTTATATATCATATATATAAACATCATACATCACATATATAAAAATCGAAATATTGAAAATATATTAGTCGCTCTAATACCACTATTGGATTTTTATCGAACTAATAAGATTTATGATCTTCTCATATATCGAAATAGTGCAGCAGAAGTATAAATATAATATGTAAAAAACCTCCGAGGATCCAAGTATATTTACAAAGTACGAAGAACAATATTGTTACCTCTTGTAGTGTGTTTTCGATTGAGCCTTCTAGAGACGTTTCAAGAAGCGAGCGTCCTCTACGGTATCCACACAACGAACAAGTCCCGAGCGTCTAATGGATTGCTAGCTCCAATTCAATAAAGATTTCACTTAAATCAATTTGAATATAGATATGTTCTTGATTATGGTAAGAACAAGAACACCAAGAATATTATTCAAATGTTCTTGAACTTTGATCTAAAATAACATCTATGAATCATATTGAATATGTTATTAAAGATCAAACTCATAAGATTAGATGAATATAAGATGAGTATTCTAAATACTTTTCTTGATCAAAGAATCAATCTTCAAAGATATGAAGATATGTTATTGATCCTTTTGATTATTCAACTCTTGAATATTATCTTCAAGACTATTGAGAGAGAAATGTCAAAATCAGATTTTTGATTCTCGCTACACAAATATGTCTTCTCTTGCGTTTAGTCATGTATGAGGTCTCTCACAAGACACAATTATATAGCCCTCTCCATGGCTAAGGGTACACCAACCCTTTCACCAACCATAATCAACCGGAACAAAATAGCTGCTCTGGTCGTTTAAGTGTGTGACCCTATAGGTTCTAATTACTACGGCAATGAGTATAAAAACAATTTTACGACTCATAAATCATAAGCGGCCTCTAGCTAGATATTATGACTACCCGCATTAAAAGAATTAATTCGACGGTGCAACACCCCCAATCCGTTCAGGGATATTACACGCCGTAGAACCTTTCCTCAAGGATCTACCAGGCTAGTAACAACATAAAACATCTCGACAATCTCTTTAAGGCTAAAATGACTCAGTAGACCGATTTGGCCTTTCAATAAAAACATACAACTCGATTACAACTCATGCTCACGTAGGGGTCAAAATATAACCGCACCCGTACAACGGGAAAAATATAGCAGCGGAAAATAAAGTACAACTGAACCAATACACGATGTACGGTTCCTCATGTGATTAGTATCGATCATCTTTCATCATCCTTCGTACCGACCCTGTGTTATGCTCCAAAACCTGAATGCAAAAACAGACTTCCACCCCCCGAATACTCGAGGGTTAGCAAAACTCCACTGTTTTGCTAGTGCAAGAACAAAGTGCAAAATACGAGTCATACAATTCACATTCCATGAATGATAATAATCCGGAATCCTCAAAGATCCATACGAAACGAAAAGTACTTCCCGAGGCAAGAGTTTGAGAAAACATTTCAAAATCGAAAGATCACAAATCAATGGAAATAATTTATAAAACGGTTTAGAATGCCATCCAGAGTTTTAATAGAAAACAATTTAGGATTATCAAATCCTACTTTCCAAAACCCAAAAGACGAAAGGGGTCACCGCCCCAAAGGTTTACTTTCCGTAAAATGACCTTTACAAAACCGTTGGGATTTTAGCCCCAAATCCGTAAAATGACCTTTACCAAACCGTTGGGATTTTAGCCCCAATCTCATCAACTCACAATACACGAGAGCGACAACAAGGTTCGTAGTCCAACATCAAATCCATAATTAAAGGATTTAACACAAACAACAAAATACTCTAGTGCCATCCTAGCCAAGTAAGCCAAACGAACAACTTACCTCTTACACACTTAGTCGATGCATGCAATCATGAAAGCCGTTCAAAAACGCTCATTTCCAGAAACGCCAATCTCAAAACACATTTGCAAAATGCACCACAATTAACCGCGGATCCACCCCTCCATGGACCCCTACCGAGACCCCGTCGGATCTAACCCGTAGTGGTTAAAAGCAAGCTCGTGGATCCACCCCTCCGTGGACCCCTCCCGTCGGATCTAACCCATAGTGAGCATAGACACACACACGTTACTCATGCAATATTAATATGCTAAGAATGTAAGTTCATCAAGAATACTTACTAGAGATGGCCACTTACTCGACGCCGTTATCAAACTCTTCAAAACACAATAACAAGATTAAACACGGAATACACGATTCCATACTTTAAACAACAGGGGTATTATCAAAGCCTTCAACGTTAAAAATAATCAAATCATAATCAATTCCCAAAACACACCGTTCACAAAATACACGCGTTTTGAAAGAAAGCCTTTAACGAGGCCAAACCGAAATCTTTTGAAACTTCATTTCAAACAACCAAACAAACACACCAAGACGATCATCGATCATCATATCCACAAAATAAGAAATGTATGAGCAAGGTACTTGCCTCGAATAAGAACAACGCGGAGAATCGATCGAAGTAGGTTGGCACGAACCGACTATGAACCCGCCGACTCCACCGAACGCCAACTCGCGATAATAAACTACGAAGGACAATAACAACAATGAAAATGAATTCCATATCACGACTTAAAGCCGTTGAATTTAAAGAACGAATGACGAAAGTTCAAGTGTTTCCCCCAAAACGGCCAAGAACACGATTCATCCCGACAAAACATGAAAACGGAATTCCAAGTAGAAATATTGATATACAATCCATGGAATATGTTTAACAACATCATTTAACCACAATCGATCCATCAAAAATGGATGGAAAACGAGATTGAGAACAAATCCCCCAAAAAGTCGATTCGAAGGAAATCAAGAAATATACATCGATTCGACGAAGAACAATGTATTAAATGATGTTAAACACAAGAATACTATCAAGATTAATCATACCCATCATGAATTAATCAACAATACGGAACGAATCGAACAAAAATGCAAAAACCCCAAAATTCAAGAAACTAGGGTTCTAAGAAAGATTACCTTGATTCGCTGGATCAAAGGACGATAACGGATGATTGATTGATGTTATGAGCTCAAGAACTTCGTGGATTTGTTGTTAAACAACATGGCTTCGTCACCTCCGAATCTCCAGCCGCGGACAGAGAAGGAAGGAAGTGAAAAATGAATGAAAATGCGACTGCTCTGTCACATTTATACTGGGCCGGACTAGCGTGCGCTAGGCTGCCAAGCTAGCGTACGCTATCGGCCCAGGCCGCAGTCCAGAGACACTGCTCGGCCAGGTAGTGCGCGCAGCCTTCCGGACATAGCGTGCGCTACCTGCCGGTCGTAGCGTACGCAGTGTTCGGCAGTAGCATGCGCTACCTGCCAATCCACCCGAGTCCAGTACCCCACTGCCCTACTACCTCGGCCCGCTAGCACGCGCAGCCAACCGGCCGTAGCGTGCGCTACCTCCCGGCCGTAGCGTGCGCTACCTTCCGGCCATAGCGTGCGCTACGCCGGTTCCTGCCGCACCCGTCCGGCTAGAACCCTCAATCGTCCGGCCAGTCCCGCAACCGTCCGGTCAGTGCTGTAATATCCGCAATTTCGAATTTCGGTAATTTTTTTTTCGGAGGAAGTTCGTTTTGACAACTCTATCATGACTGCTTCGTCATTTCGAGAATGATTAATTCTGCACTTTTTGTCATCCGAGTTCGTTTCGGTGTCGTTTTGTTGAGTTCCGTGTCCTTAATCGACTTTTTCACGTGGGAGTTCGACTTTGTAAAGTCACCATTAATTCTTGGAAACTCCAAAAATTCTGAATCTTTGCAATATTATAGAGCATCGAATTAGCTTTCCAATGGTTCAAACGGTGAGTCAATCGGAGTCCGGACGAGAAAGTTATGGTCGTTTTAGCTCACCCGCTCATTTTTTTCAGTTATTGGCCGATCACTGCCGACCGAACTCGGCCATGTCGTCCGACACGGCCCGTGCCGTACTCGTACGGAAATGCCAAAGTCTCTGCCTCAGGACCCGACCGTGTCGTCTGGCACGGCCGAGTCGAACTCTTCCGGATAGGCCAGAACGCTTCGCCGGGCGACCGTGTTCCAGGACACGGTCGAGTCATGCCGAGTCGCTGTCGGACGGGTCACTATCGGAAGACCCCTCCGCGCCGCGACCGTGTCTAGCAGGACACGGTCGAGTCCCTGCCGGCCAGCTGCGCGCCACGACCGTGTCAGGCGGACACGGTCGAGTCTGTCAGGCGAGTCAACCCCTATAAATTCGTTTTTTGAGCATTTCAGCTCATTTCTTTCCCTTTTTTCACCTACAACCGAGAGAGAGAGCTTGAGGGAGGGTTTTTCCTTCACAAATCATTTGAGTGTTTTATTTTCTTCATCCTCCTTCGATCGTGTAGCTCGGATTGTGGATCTAGCACGTGTTCTTCGGATTATAGGGCTTGAATCTTCAAGAGGTAAGAACTTCTTCAACCCTAGTATGATTTTGGGGAGGATTTGGTGGTGATCTTGTGTTTTAATTCGAATTAACCGATGTTGTTATTAGATTTTGATAGTATTCACGCGACCCATGGTTTTCTTGTTTTTGATTGGGATGAAATCCCGTTGTTATACCATTGACCGATTTCATTTCCTTATGCACTCTTGGTGTCCGATGAATTGTTCCAACGGGTAGAATTAGGATTAATTCTTACCTTTCCGCATTATTGAGACTTGTTGTATACCGTTGTTGTGTTAGGAGCGGATTTGGGAGGATTGTTCGGACCAAAATCTATTCCTTCGTTGTTTCCCTTGTTTCATCGTGTTCGAGGCAAGTACCTTGTCCATACTTTTCTTGTTTTGTGGATATGATGATTGGTGATCGTCTTGGTGTGTTGGTTTGTTTGTGTGAAACGAGTTTTCAAAAGATTTGGTTAGCCTTGTTAAAGGCCCTCTTTCAAAACCGTGTGTGTTTTGTGATTGGTGTGATTCGTGAACGAGTATGTGAATCTTATGAATATGTTTAGTGTTGATGTTGCGCTTGATAACACGTGTGTGCATATATTATCTCACTTTTTTGTGCGTTGTGATTTGACGATTATGTCGTGCTTTGTGTTTGTTGCCTTTGGTGGATTGTATGAATATCCTTGTTGTGACGTGTTAATTGTGTGAATGTATTTCGCTCACCTCGGGAGGGTCCGACGGGATCACGGAGGGAGTCCAATGGTATAGCCCTGGATTCACGAGTGTGGTTGTTTGTTTTGTGAATGTATTTACTCACCTCGGGAGGGTTCGACGGGGCCACGGAGGGAATTCCAATGGTATAGCCCTGGATTCACGAGTAAAACTTCATGAGTGCGTGTGTATGTTTGGTGAATGTATTTGCTCACCTCGGGAGGGTTCGACGGGGCCACGGAGGGAATTCCAATGGTATAGCCCTGGATTCACGAGTAAAACTTCACGCATTGGTGTATATGATTTCGAAAACGCATTCTACTCACCTTGGGAGGGTCCGACGGGGCCACGAAGGGAATCGATGGTATAGCCACGGATTCACGAGTTGGTGTTGTATTTTTGGTGACCAAGGTTTACGTATCTTGGCGATTATATTGTTTTGATTTTATGTCCAACGAGGACACGTGACGTAGGTTTTAACCCTGTGAATTGTTGTCGGTTTTCTATTTGCGAAAACAAAACCTTTGGGCTGTGACCCTGTTGATTTTTGGAAAGATAAGGATTCGGTAATCCTAAATTGTTTTCTATTAAAACTCTCGATGGCATTTTAAACTGTTTTACAAATTGTTCCCCTTAATTGTGGTCTTTCGATTTCGGAATGTTTTACCCAAACTCTTGCCTCGGGAAGTACTTTTCATTACGTTTGGATCTTTGATGATTCCTGGTTATTGTTATTCGTGGAATGTGAATTGTATGGCTCGTATTTTTGCACTTGTACTTGCACTAGCGAAACAGTGGAGTTTTGCTAATCCCCGAGTATTCGGGGGGTGGATGTCTATTTTTGCATTCAGGTTTTGGGAGCATAGCACAGGGTCGGCACGAAGGATGATGAAAGATGAACGATACTAATCACACGAGGATCCATTGCTGTCGTATTGGTCTAGTTGTATTTTCTTTTCCGCTGCAGTATATTTTCCCGTTGTACGGGTGTGGTTGTATTTTCACCCCTGCATGGGCATGAGTTGTATTTGAGTTGTATGTATTTGTTGAAAGACCAAATCGGTCTACTGAGTCATTTTAGCCTTAAAGGCATGGTTGAATTGTTATATGTCGTTACCAGCCTGGTAGATCCTTGAGGAAAGGTTCTACGGCGTGTAATATCCCTGAGCGGATTGGGGGTGTTACAGAATGGTATCAGAGCTTAGGTTGTGGAAACCTAGGCAGTCGGGTCAGTGGTGTCTATTAAGTTTTTGTCTCGTCGGATTTTATCTGACTGAGTCGTGTCGCGACGCGTCGTCTGAGTTTGTTGGTCGTGATTAGTATCGTGGGCGATCATCATCTTCGTGCGACCTGTGCATGTAAGTCTCCCTTCTTTGTGTTGTGCCTCGTGTGACATGAGCTATTTTATGATTATTTGTTAATTGATGGAATCCTCTTATGGATTTTTACTTCTTGATATGTGGTTATTTGACCCTCATATTTCGTTCATATGAGGAGTAGTGTTGCTCGATTGTGTATGTTGAACCGTATTTCTTTTATCCGCTGCGTGAGTTCTTTTGCAATGACTTTCGGTATTTTACCGACCGAGTTTTATTTCGAAAACCGATTCCCTTAACCGAGTTTTTGGCGTTATGGCCTTGATCGCTTTGGCGAAATTCTTATGACGGTATTTAGTATTTTGTAAATGGCTTTCGTGAGTTTTTGAAATATTACCGTCATCGGCCTTTTTGGCGTTTTTGTAAATGGTTTTTAGCCTGGTGAGTTCCGGTGCGGGACCCACGGCGCTATAATGTTTTGTGAAATTACCCGAAATTTTTGGGCATTCTAGCCCATTGAATCATCTTTGAAAACTTGAGTATCTTAGAAAATAAATTTCGAGACGTACTTTTAAAATGAATTATTTTCTCGCAGTACTTTCAAGGTGCCTTCTAGTGCCGCAATATGTTTCAAAATTATTCCAATTGAGGACCAAAATATTTTGAGATATTTTCAATTATTTTTAGAAATGCAGTTGCTTAGACCCAAGTGTCGAATATTCTGAAAGTTTTCACTAAAAGAAAGGTGTCCTCATTTTTGTTCAGACGCAAGATGATTTTCAAAGTCTCGATAATGGTGTTTGTACTACTTTTTGTAAAATGATACTCAAGATCAACTGTTGTTTCCAAACTGTTTTCAAAAGGTGGTTTTCGTTTTTAAAACCTATCATTCCTGTTTGCGGACCGGAAATGCGTGTATGGTTTTTCGAACTTTAGTTACGGTGTTAACCCTGAATTGTGATTGAATTGGTGGTGTGAACGTTGAGTCGTTCGCCACGCATATGTTTTGTTAGCCCTCTGTGAGAGGTGTGAACTGGTGTTTACTGTTTATCGCCTCGTGGTGATTTGCGTGTTGTCGCACTAGTGTGAGTTGTTAAAGCTTGAATTTTTGTGCGTTATACACATGGGTGATTATTTCATGATGTTTGTGACTGTGTGCTGGCTATCGTTCGGGATGTTGTAATCGTCGAACGATGCCGTTGTTGTTGTGATTTTTGTATGCGTTGATATGTTATGCTGAGTTGGCATCTCCGGTATGTTGTTTTGCGGTGTTTTGTACCATTGTATCGAGCATTTGTATTTTCGGTATGCCGAGCCGAGACGTTTCAACCGTGATGTGCCGGGGCATGCACGTGTAGATTGTCCTTCTCGTCAGTAACACATTTCGAGTGTGGACTCGAGGGTCACCGAATTCAGTTTTGCGAATTGGCTACCGAGACTTTCAGAGTTTGCGCTTCAGCACAGTTATCAGGATCGGCTCTGAGAGGCCCATAGGAGATTTTCTGTCGGTTGCTTTTTGTGTTGTTACCTTGTTTCCGTTATTGTGAGTTGCGGGGACGACTCTCTTTTAGAAGAGGTCGAATATAATACCCGTATTATTTTTGGCTTCTATATTTTCTCTTTCTCCAGTCTATCGATTCGCCCGTGTTCGTTGATATTGTCTGAGCTTGTTCTGTATTTCGGTTTCATCGTTCGAACGAGCCGTGACCTTGTTTTGGGTCGATCTGGTTATTGCTGTGACTTTTCCGAGTTCGGTTCGATTCTTGTGAACCTTGTTCGAAAGTAGCATCTTTTGGTTCTACTAGTTCTTTTATTCGAAGTGGACTGGATCTTGAACTTTTGTATTTTCGACTCTGTCGACCCGTTTATGTTCGTTGACATTTTCTAAGCTTGGCCTGCCCCTTGCTTTTGTTGATCGAACGAGGGTGGTATTATTTCGGAATTACTCGTTCGTCGTTGTGACTTTTCAATTGTTATTCCCTTTCCTGTGGATCTTATGTGAGGGTGCATCTTGTTGTTTTCACCGGATCATGTTTTGTCTCGAGTCGAGATGTGAACCTCGGAGTTGTCGGTTGAACCTTCTTGTCCTTCGTGATCCGAACATGATCGTTCAATTTTTGTTGTCTCGATCTTTGTGGTTCGATTGTTTGATTGTTCGATTTTTGTTGATCTCGTTTCGTGATTGTTGAACATTCAGACTCCTTTGTAATTCCCTTAAGTTTGGGAAATCAGTCTCGTTTCGATCTTCCAACCCTTGGGCGGTGGAATTCCGTGTTTGTTCAGCGTTTGACTCGCGTTTGGATTGATGAACCGTTAGGTTGGTCAATCGTATTGATTTTCGTTCGTTGTGTTTTGTGATTGTTCGGATAATCAATCTGATTGTACTATCTATTTGATGACGTTTGTCACTTATTGATTTTATTATGTCTCTACGGTGGCATTGTGTTGGTCGTCGTGGAGCGCGTTTTCACGCCGTATGCCTCTTTGCGTTTCTTGCAGCGTTTCTCCGTTGGGCGCGAGTTTTCTATTCTTGTGTATCTCGTCGAGTTTTACTGGCGGGTATATTGCTCCCCCCTACTTGTTTTAAGTTTCGGGACGAAACTTCTTTTAAGGAGGGTAGAATGTAATATCCGCAATTTCGAATTTCGGTAATTTTTTTTTTCGGAGGAAGTTCGTTTTGGCAACTCTATCATGACCGTTTCGTCATTTCGAGAATGATTAATTCTGTACTTTTTGTCATCCGAGTTCGTTTCGGTGTCGTTTTGTTGAGTTCCGTGTCCTTAATCGACTTTTTCACGTGGGAGTTCGACTTTGTAAAGTCACAATTAATTCTTGGAAACTCCAAAAATTCTGAATCTTTGCAATATTATAGAGAATCGAATTAGCTTTCCAATGGTTCAAACGGTGAGTCAATCGGAGTCCGGACGAGAAAGTTATGGTCGTTTTAGCTCACCCGCTCATTTTTTTTCAGTTATTGGCCGATCACTGCCGACCGAACTCGGCCGTGTCGTCCGACACGGCCCGTACCGTACTCGTCCGGAAATGCCGAAGTCTCTGCCTCAGGACCCGACCGTGTCGTCTGGCACGGCCGAGTCGAACTCTTCCGGATAGGCGAGCAGGCGCCGACGGCCGGCCGTGTTCCGGGACACGGTCGAGTCATGCCGAGTCGGCCGTCGGACGGGTCACTATCGAAGACCCCTCCGCCGCGCGACCGTGTCTAGCGGGACACGGTCGAGTCCTGCCGGCAGTGCGCGCCACGACCGTGTCGGGCGGACACGGTCGAGTCTGTCAAAGTAGTCAACCCTATAAATTCGTTTTTGAGCATTTCACTCATTTCTTTCCCTTTTTCACCTACAACCGAGAGAGAGAGCTTGAGGGAGGTTTTTCCTTCACAAATCATTTGAGTGTTTTATTTTCTTCATCCTCCTTCGATCGTGTAGCTCGGATTGTGGATCTAGCACGTGTTCTTCGGATTATAGGGCTTGAATCTTCAAGAGGTAAGAACTTCTTCAACCTAGTATGATTTTGGGGAGGGTTTGGTGGTGATCTTGTGTTTTAATTCGAATTAACCGATGTTGTTATTAGATTTTGATAGTATTCACGCGACCCATGGTTTTCTTGTTTTTGATTGGGATGAAATCCCGTTGTTATACCATTGACCGATTTCATTTCCTTATGCACTCTTGGTGTCCGATGAATTGTTCCAACGGGTAGAATTAGGATTAATTCTTACCTTTCCGCATTATTGAGACTTGTTGTATACCGTTGTTGTGTTAGGAGCGGATTTGGGAGGATTGTTCGGACCAAAATCTATTCCTTCGTTGTTTCCCTTGTTTCATCGTGTTCGAGGCAAGTACCTTGTCCATACTTTTCTTGTTTTGTGGATATGATGATTGGTGATCGTCTTGGTGTGTTGGTTTGTTTGTGTGAAACGAGTTTTCAAAAGATTTGGTTAGCCTTGTTAAAGGCCCTCTTTCAAAACCGTGTGTGTTTTGTGATTGGTGTGATTCGTGAACGAGTATGTGAATCTTATGAATATGTTTAGTGTTGATGTTGCGCTTGATAACACGTGTGTGCATATATTATCTCACTTTTTTTGTGCGTTGTGATTTGACGATTATGTCGTGCTTTGTGTTTGTTGCCTTTGGTGGATTGTATGAATATCCTTGTTGTGACGTGTTAATTGTGTGAATGTATTTCGCTCACCTCGGGAGGGTCCGACGGGATCACGGAGGGAGTCCAATGGTATAGCCCTGGATTCACGAGTGTGGTTGTTTGTTTTGTGAATGTATTTACTCACCTCGGGAGGGTTCGACGGGGCCACGGAGGGAATTCCAATGGTATAGCCCTGGATTCACGAGTAAAACTTCATGAGTGCGTGTGTATGTTTGGTGAATGTATTTGCTCACCTCGGGAGGGTTCGACGGGGCCACGGAGGGAATTCCAATGGTATAGCCCTGGATTCACGAGTAAAACTTCACGCATTGGTGTATATGATTTCGAAAACGCATTCTACTCACCTTGGGAGGGTCCGACGGGGCCACGAAGGGAATCCAATGGTATAGCCCTGGATTCACGAGTTGGTGTTGTATTTTTGGTGACCAAGGTTTACGTATCTTGGGCGATTATATTGTTTTGATTTTATGTCCAACGAGGACACGTGACGTAGGTTTTAACCCTGTGAATTGTTGTCGGTTTTCTATTTGCGAAAACAAAACCTTTGGGCTGTGACCCTGTTGATTTTTGGAAAGATAAGGATTCGGTAATCCTAAATTGTTTTCTATTAAAACTCTCGATGGCATTTTAAACTGTTTTACAAATTGTTCCCCTTAATTGTGGTCTTTCGATTTCGGAATGTTTTACCCAAACTCTTGCCTCGGGAAGTACTTTTCATTACGTTTGGATCTTTGATGATTCCTGGTTATTGTTATTCGTGGAATGTGAATTGTATGGCTCGTATTTTTGCACTTGTACTTGCACTAGCGAAACAGTGGAGTTTTGCTAACCCCCGAGTATTCGGGGGGTGGATGTCTATTTTTGCATTCAGGTTTTGGGAGCATAGCACAGGGTCGGCACGAAGGATGATGAAAGATGAACGATACTAATCACATGAGGATCCGTTGTTGTCGTATTGGTCTAGTTGTATTTTCTTTTCCGCTGCAGTATATTTTCCCGTTGTACGGGTGTGGTTGTATTTTCACCCCTGCGTGGGCATGAGTTGTATTTGAGTTGTATGTATTTGTTGAAAGACCAAATCGGTCTACTGAGTCATTTTAGCCTTAAAGGCATGGTTGAATTGTTATATGTCGTTACCAGCCTGTTAGATCCTTGAGGAAAGGTTCTACGGCGTGTAATATCCCTGAGCGGATTGGGGGTGTTACAAGTGCCCGACCAACAGGGCTCGACGACTCGATTTCCAAAAACGTACGGAACGAACACGACGAAAAGTTCGCGGACAACATAAACGACCCGAAATGAAAACGTAATACCATAATTGATCATACACGACCAAGAAACGGGTCGAGACAACAATTACAGATACGGATACCCGTAACCTTAAGGAAATTACAAAATTGGCCAAAACGCCTGAAATTCACGATACGTGATCGAATAACCAAACCGAAGTTCAAAACACGTCTAACAAAGTTTAACGGACTTACGGGAAGCTCGAAACAGCAGTTTCGAACGAGATTCGCAAGAATCGAACTCAAGTGCGGAAAAATCGCCAAAAAACACGGAACTCAACAAAACGACACCGAAACGAACTCGGATGACAAAAAGTGTAGAATTAATCATTCTCAGAATGACGAAATGGTCATGAGAGAGTCGTCAAAACAGACTTCCGCCGGAAAAAAGAAATTATCAGAAATCGAAATCACGAGTATTACATTCTACCCTCCTTAAAAGAAGTTTCGTCCCGAAACTTAAAACAAGTAGGGAGAAGCAATATCCCCGCCAGGAAAACTCAATGAGATACACAAGAAACGCGTAACTTACGCCCATCGGCGAAATGTTACAAGCAACGCAAAGGAATATACGGCGTGAAAACACGCTCCACGGCGACTAACACAACGTCGCCATTAGGGATATAATAAAACCAACAAATGACAAGCGTCATCAAATAGATAATATAGTCAAGTCAATTATCCGAACAATCACAAAACACAACGAACGAAATCAATATGATTGACCGACCTAATGGTACATCAATCAAAATGCGAGCCAATCGCTGAACAAATACGGAATTCCACCGCCCAAGGGTTGGAAGATCGAAAACGAGACTAATTTCCCGAACTTAAGGGAATTACGAAGGAGCCTGAACGCTCAACAATCACGAAACGAGAACAAAAACCGAACAAACAAACGATCGAGACAACAAAAATCGAACAATCATGTCCGAAACACGAATGATAATAAAATTCAAACAACAACTCCCAGGATGATCTGGTGAGAACAACAAGACATGCATTCCCATAAGATCCACAAGAAAGGGAATAGCGATTGAAAAGTCACAACGAAAAATGAGTTATTCCGAAACAATACCACCCTCGTTCGATCAACAAAAGCAAGGGATAGGGAAAGTTCAGAGAATGTTAACAAGCATAAACGAGTCGACAAAGTCGAAAACACAGGAGTTCCAAATCTGATCCACTTCAAATAAAAGAACTAATAGAACCAAATGATGTCACTTCCGAACAAGGTTCACAAGAATCAAACCGAACTCGAAAAAGTCACAGCGATAACCAGATCAACCCACAACAAGATCACAGTTCGTTCGGATGATGAAACCAAAATACAGAACAAGTTCATAAAGTATCAACGAACATGAGCGAATCGATAGACTGGAGAAAGAGAAAATACCGAAGTCAAAATAGTACGGGTATTACCTTCGACCTCGTCCAAGAAATTCACAAAAACGGAAGCAAGGTAACATGTCATTAAACAACCGACACATAACGGAACAATCACCGATGCACACGGTCATACCAAACCAACCTCTAACAGCTCGCACATGCGCAACCACGCAAAAATCACTACGAGGCGACAACATTCAACACCAACATCCCGCCTCTCACAGGGGGCTAACACAACAAATGTGTGGAAAACGACTCAACGCTCACACTGCCAATTCGATCATACTTGGGAGCAAACATCATAATGACAACGCGAACATCATACATACATACCCAGCCCTCAAACGGGAATGGATAGGTTTTAAAAACGAAAACCTCATTTTGAAAATAATTTTAGAAGAACACCGGTTGATCTTCAGTATCACCTTTCAAAAAAAGGTACAAACGCGAAACATCGTTATCGAGACTTTGGAGAACCATTTCGCATTTGATAAAAATGAGGACACTTTCTCTTAGTGAAACTTCCAGAGTATTCGACCCTCGAGTCTAAATAAAAGTGTTTCTAAAACATTGAAAATATCTCAAAACATTTTGGTCCTCGAGGTAGAAGAATTTGGAAACATATTGTGGCACCTCGAATGTACCACGAGAAAATAATTCATTTTAAAAGTACGTCTCGAAATTTATTTTCTAAGATACTCAAGGTTTTCAAAGATAATTCAATGGGCTAGAATGCCCAAAAATTTCAGTTAATTACACGAAACATTATAGCGCCGTGGGTCCCGCGCCGGAACTCACCAGGCTAAAAATCATTTACAACGTCAAAAAGGTTGATGACGGTAATATTTCAAAAACTTTCAAAGGCCATTTACAAAATACTAAATACCGTCATAAGAATTTCGCCAAAACGATCAAGGTCATAATGCCAAAAACTCGGTTAAGGGAATCGGTTTTCGAAATAAAACTCAGTTGGTAAAATACCGAAAGCCATTACAAAAGAACTCACGCAGCGGATAAAAGAAATAAAGTCAAACATGCACAATCCAGCAACACTACTCCTCATATGAACGAAATATGAGGGTCAAATAACCACATATAAAGAAATCAGAATCCATAAGAGGATTCCGTCGCTTAACAAATAAATCATAAAAATAGCTCGTGTCACACGAGACACAACACAAAGAAGGGAGACTTACATCGATGATGATCGCCCCACAATACTAATCACGACCAACAAACTCAGACGACGCATCGCGACACGACTCAGTCGGATAAAATCCGACAAAACAAGACTCAAACAACACGACTTGACCCGTCAGCCTAGGTTTCCACAACCTAAGCTCTAATACCATTTATGTAACACCCCCAATCCGTTTAGGGATATTACACGCCGTAGAACCTTTCCTCAAGGATCTACCAGGCTAGTAACAACATGAAACATCTCGACAATGCCTTTAAGGCTAAAATGACTCAGTAGACCGATTTGGCCTTTCAATAAAAACATACAACTCGATTACAACTCATGCCCACGTAGGGGTCAAAACATAACCACACCCGTACAACGGGAAAAATATAGCAGCGGAAAATAAAGTACAATTGAACCAATACACGACGTACGGTTCCCCATGTGATTAGTATCGATCATCTTTCATCATCCTTCATGCCGACCCTGTGTTATGCTCCAAAACGTGAATGTAAAAACAGACATCCACCCCCCGAATACTCGGGGGTTAGCAAAACTCCACTGTTTTGCTAGTGCAAGAACAAAGTGCAAAATACGAGTCATACAATTCACATTCCACGAACAATAATAATCCGGAATCCTCAAAGATCCATACGAAACGAAAAGTACTTCCCGAGGCAAGAGTTTGAGAAAACATTTCAAAATCGAAAGATCACAAATCAATGGAAATAATTTATAAAATGGTTTAGAATGCCATCGAGAGTTTTAATAGAAAACAATTTAGGATTATCAAATCCTACTTTCCAAAACCCAAAAGACGAAAGGGGTCACCGCCCCAAAGGTTTACTTTCCGTAAAATGACCTTTACAAAACTATTGGGATTCTAGCCCCAATCTCATCAACTCACAATACACGAGAGCGACAACAAGGTTCGTCTTCCAACATCAAATCCACAATTAAAGGATTTAACACAAACAACAAAATACTCTAGTGCCATCCTAGCCAAGTAAGCCAAACGAACAACTTACCTCTTACACACTTAGTCGATGCATGCAATCATGAAAGCCGTTCAAAAATGCTCATTTCCGGAAACGCCAATCTCAAAACACATTTGCAAAATGCACCAAAATTAACCGCGGATCCACCCCTCCGTGGACCCCTACCGAGACCCCGTCGGATCTAACCCATAGTGGTTAAAAGCAATCTCGCGGATCCACCCCTCCGTGGACCCCTACCGAGACCCCGTCGGATCTAACCCATAGTGAGCATACACACACACACACGTTACTCATGCAATACTAATATGCTAAGAATGTAAGTTCATCAAGAATACTTCCTAGAGATGGCCACTTACTCGACGCCGTTATCAAACTCTTCAAAACACAATAACAAGATTAAACACGGAATACACGATTTCATACTTTAAACAACAGGGGTATCATCAAAGCCTTCAACATTCAAAATAATCAAATCATAATCAATTCACAAAACACACCGTTCACAAAATACACGCGTTTTGAAAGAAAGCCTTTAACGAGGCCAAACCGAAATCTTTTGAAACATCATTTCAAACAACCAAACAAACACACCAAGACGATCACCGATCATCATATCCACAAAATAAGAAATATATGAGCAAGGTACTTGCCTCGAACAAGAACAACGCGGAGAATCGATCGAAGTAGGTTGGCACGAATCGACTACGAACCCGCCGACTCCACCGAATGCCAACTCGCGATAATAAACTACGAAGGACAATAACAACAATGAAAATGAATTCCATAGCACGACTTAAAGCCGTTGAATTCAAAGAACGAATGACGAAAGTTCAAGTGTTTCCCCCAAAACGGCCAAGAACACGATTCGTCCCGACAAAACCCGAAAACGGAATTCCAAGTCGAAATATGGATATACAATCCATGGAATATGTTTAACAACATCATTTAACCACAATCGATCCATCAAAAACGGATGGAAAACGAGATCGAGAACAAATCCCCCAAAAAGTCAATTCGAAGGAAATCAAGAAATATATTTCGATTCGACGAAGAACAATGGATTAAATGATGTTAAACACAAGAATACTACCAAGATTAATCATACCCATCATGAATTAATAAACAATACGGAACGAATCGGACAAAAACGCAAAAACCCCAAAATTCAAGAAACTAGGGTTCTAAGAAAGATTACCTTGATTCGCTGGATCAAAGGACGATAACGGATGATTGATTGATGTTATGAACTCAAGAACTTCGTGGATTTTTTGTTAAACAACATGGCTTCGTCACCTCCGAATCTACAGCCGCGGACAGAGAAGGAAGGAAGTGAAAATTGAATGAAAATGCGACTGCTCTGTCACATTTATACTGGGTCGGACTAGCGTGCGCTAGGCTGCCAAGCTAGCGTACGCTATCGGCCCAGGCCGCAGTCCAGAGACACTGCTCGGCCAGGTAGCACGCGCAGCCTTCCGGACGTAGCGTGCGCTACCTGCCGGTCGTAGCGTATGCAGTGTCCGGCAGTAGCGTGCGCTACCTGCCGATCCATCCGAGTCCAGTACCCCACTGCCCTTGTGCCTCGGCCCGCTAGCGCGCGCAGCCAACCGGCCGTAGCGTGCGCTACCTCCCGACCGTAGCGTGCGCTACCTTCCGGACGTAGCATGCGCTACGCCGGTTCCTGCCGCACCCATATGGCTAGAACCCGAAATCGTCCGGCCAGTCCCGCAACCGTCCGATCAGTGCCCGACCACCAGGGCTCGACGACTCGATTTCCGAAAACGTACGGAACCAACACGACGAAAAGTTCGCGGACAACATCAACGACCCGAAATGAAAACATAATACCATAATTAATCATACGCGACCAAGAAACGGGTCGAGACAACAATTACAGATACGGATACCCGTAACTTTAAGGAAAATACAAAATGGCCCAAAACGCCCGAAAATCATGATACGTGATCGAATAACCAAACCGAAGTTCACAACCCGTCTAAAAAAGTTAAACGGACTTACGGGAAACTCGAAACAGCAGTTTCGAACGAGATTCGCAAGAATCGAACTCAAGTGCGGAAAAATCGCCAAAAAGCACGAAACTCAACAAAACGACACCGAAACGAACTCGGATGACAAAAAGTGCAGAATTAATCATCCTCAGAATGACGAAACGGTCATGAGCGAGTCGTCAAAATGGACTTCCGCGGAAAAAAAAGAAATTACCGGAAATCGAAATCCCGGGTATTACAGACGGCACGAATGAAATCCTGTTACTGTATAATATTTAATCCTCTCGTCGCGTGATATCCTAATTAAGCATAAGGCATGGATAAGTCGACCTTATATAGCTTAATTAATATTCTTGATTCCATGTTACAATTGTCCTATTCAAATATTTATTAATAACTCTTTATTGATCAATTTTAGCATGGCAATGCATTTAAACAATTTAACTTATCAAGGGCTCATGGATATCTTCTCCATTTTATATGAGGGACAAGTCCCCTCTGGACAAACTACTTCCCTCTGCATAAATCGTACTGTATCCAATCACAAACTGTATAGTCCCTTGTTACAGAAGATGTTGGTATTGTGTTAAAATACGATACTCATTATATAGGAAACTGTAGTGTCTTTAGGTAATAAGGACTTAAATAATATATAACAATCAGAGGAATGATAATGACTTGATCCATATATAATTCTCATTGTTAGGTCACATCCAATACGATGTCTCTACATGTATCTATGACGTGATACAACATCTCATGTTCATGACCAGTAAAACATAGCAATCGTATCATTATCATACTAGTAAACATATTACTAGGGATATCTAGAATAAATATTCTTTAATGCTTTTAACGAGCTTTACTATCAAGTCACATACTTGGTGATCATAAGCAGAATATTAATTCAATAATATAATCAATATTATATAATAATAAATGTCTCCACATTATTTTTAAACAGTGGACTTAGAGCATTATACTAACAGTATGTTAGCGTGCTAACTGTGTTGATTTTCTGACCAACTCTTTCATCTTCGATGCTTGTTATCTTGATTTTTGTTTTGACTTAGTTATAAACACATTAACAGAATCCTTTAATATTTTTGACTAGGTCACAAGTCGTCACGAATAAGTCTAGAGGGAGGTGAATAGACTTGTTAAAACTTTTACTAAATTCAACTATTTTAGAAAACACAGCTGTAGTCAGATCAGATAAGGTTATTCGTCTGATCAGGTAACCTTTTTCAACTATAAAATATTATGCGGAAGAACAGCTGACTATAAAATAGAACAGTAACTATGTATGCAACAAATAAGTATGATGATAAATTAGTAAATCACACAATCACTTATAATGGTTTCAGAGGTGGGGTAATCCTCTACTAGTCCACTTCTCTCCAAACCAGTTGGAGATAAGTTCACTATAACTTTCAACGAGTGATATTAATGTTACAATGAATTCTGTTACAACAGATTCCAACCAGTGGAATCTGCCGTTGCACTTCCTTTTGGCAGCCTAGCACCTTTTGATCGAAAACCCACGGATGCCTCAACAACTCGCAAGCTATCTATCACCTTCCAATCAAGAAGCCGTGGATGCGTTTACAACCTTTGAACTTCTAATAACCTCGTTCAAAGAAGTACCCCGTACTCAAACTTTAAGACAAGAGTGTTGTCTTCTCCAACTTAAGAGCTTCTCAGTGTTTAAACTTTAGAACTCGCTCTTCACGATGCTATATATTTCTTTGATAGTTTTGATTGCTTTTTGCTTTGTTCGCTTGAAAATATTGCTCGCATCGTACTTTGCTCAATATTTCTTCAAATATTTATAGTACGATGCTTGAGCTTCTTCATAACCGTTGCATCTCTTGTAAAAAATTCTATCCGTTGGAGAGTGGACTTCATTGTTTATCTTTTCATCTCTATGAAAGGATTTGTCTCTTTCTTCAAAATGTGAACGCTTGAAGATGTACTTCCCGTTACGCCGCATTTCTGGATTACTATATTTAAAAAGTCTTCTGGGCACTAATCTTTAGGAATAAAATATTCCTTATCTTTCGGGAATCAATCACTTTGTCCCTTGTTTTTACGTCCGCATGTGTTTGCCGTTATTGTTGACTTTTCAACATTTGCTGACGTGGACTGAGCTGCTATTCAGATAGACATACTTGACTGTAGTACTAGTTTGGTCAACCTCCTCTGATATTTAGTTTGACCGAAAACCTCGACTGATAATAACTCACCTGTGGTCAACTCTCAGTTGATATTACTATTTGACCGAAAACTCGTTTGCTTCCAGTTGGAGTAAGAACGCGCCTGATATTTTCTATGTCTGAAAGCAGGCTGATAATAAACTCGCATGTGGTCAATCTTCTCTGATATGTCGGAACTCCTCTGAAAATATATCGCCTGATACTTTGGTCAAACCTATCTGATATTTTGTGTTTTAACAGAAGACGCCTGATAGCATCTCGCCTGATACATTGGTCAAACCTCTCTGATATTTCGTGTTGACCAAAACTCGCCTGATACTTATGTTGGGCAACCATCTCTGATATTTATGTTGACCAAAAACTCGCCTGATAGTATCTAGCCTGATACTTATGTTGGGCAAGCCTTTCCGATATTTCTGTTGACCAAAAACTCGCCTGATAGTATATCGCCTGATACTTATGTTGGGCAAGCCTCTTTGATATTTCTGTTGACCTAAAACTCGCCTGATAGAAACTCGCCTAATATCTTGTCAGTTCTATACTTACCCATATTTCTATATGATCGATATGATCAACACTTAGCTTAATCTATTTAAGGCCTATAGAAGATACTCATTATGTTCTTCTTTACAATGCGCTAGGCTGCCAAGCTAGCGTACGCTATCGGCCCAGGCCGCAGTCCAGAGACACTGCTCGGCCAGGTAGCGCGCGCAGCCTTCCGGCCGTAGCGTGCGCTACCTGCCGGTCGTAGCATATGCATTGTCCGGCAGTAGCGTGCGCTACCTGCCGATCCACCCGAGTCCAGTACCCCACTGCCCTACTGCCTCGGCCCGCTAGCGCGCGCAGCCAACCGGCCGTAGCTGTAACACCCCCAATCCACTCAGGGATATTACATGCCGTAGACCCTCTCCTCGAGGATCTACCAGGCTGGTAACAACATTTAACATCTCGACAATGCCTTCAAGGCAAAAATGACTCAGTAGACCGATTTGGTATTTCAATAAATACATACAACTCGAATACAACTCATGCCCACGCAGGGGTCAAAAATACAACCACACCCGTACAACGGGAAAGATATAGCAGCGGAAAATAAAGTACAACTATACCAATACGACATCAACGGGTCCTCGTGTGATTAGTATCGTTCATCTTTCATCATCCTTCATGCCGACCCTGTGCTCTGCTCCAAAACATGAATTCAATACATACAACAACCAACCGAAAACTAGGGGGTTAGCAAAACTCCACTGTTTTGCTAGTGCAAGTATAAAATACGAAAACGAGCCATACATATCATACTCCACGGAACATGTTAATCATAAACATACTTCCCGAGGTAAATCACTTAATCAAAACGGTTAAATCGAAAGATAGGGGTAAACCCGATATACATCTTGTGAAAACATTTTACGATCTCGGGAGTTTTGAAAACACTTGGGATTTTAAGAATTCTCAAACCTTTCAAATCATTTAGGGACACACCCAAAAGTCATTCTCCAAAATTCAAGTTCCTAGAATAACACGCAGGTCCATAACCCATTTCACAAAACACGGGGTCCGTGACCCAAATCACAAATCACATGTTCCTAAGGATTATTCGTGTCCCGTGCTAACAAGCCACGAACCTCAGATGCTCCCGAAGAACAAACCCGAGTGAATAACCCAATAGGAAAAACATATCAAATCACATGTCACCGTAACCATGATCACGTGACTACAAGCACATATACGTACATAATCAAACCACAACCATAAGTTATCCCAAGCATCGCGCTAACAAGCCACGAACCTCGGAGTCCCGCAAGACATACCCGATGATAACCCTACAAGTTATCCCGGCATCGGGCTAGCAAGCCCCGAACCTCGGAGTCCCCGCAAGACATACCCGTATTGGATAACCTTACGGTTTCGCCCGACCCATACTAGCAAGTATGGATCCCGGAGATTCAACAATCCTACCCGGAGGCACATCACATACATCAAGCACACAACAATAATCACTTATCAATCCAAACAACATTAAGCATCACAAACTCCTTTCAAGGAGTAACAACTAATATCACACACATTACGTTCTTACCGAACAAGTACATAATAACAATACGTAATCCCCGACAAAGGATTACGGTCTATCAAACTCACTCGAATTGATCATATTATCTTTCAACATACAAAACCAACACACATATTCCGAGAATACATATTCACGAAGTATACGAATTATCGTTGAAAGACAACATTTATCGAGAACATACCAATCCCTTTTTACGTTCATTAAATATTGGATTTCGCATAAAATCAATTATCAATAATTATGCCGATGAAATATGAAATGTATGGGCAAGATACTTGCCTCAAAATCGGTACGCAAGTATTCCGACGAACACGGCTCAACCGGAAAGCTTCGAAACGTCCAATGCTATCGAAACGGAAGACGACGACGAACGAAAGGGTTCAACACGGTTTCTTCGCAAGAAACACGACCCTAACATCATACAATCAATAAATCATCGACCATACGAGGAAGAATAATCGTAGAACGCCCGAAAACCCCTCTAAGACATTTTACCGGACACCTTCAAGGCGTCGGTCAAGAACTCGACTCAAACAACGAATCGATACGATCCAACCATGGAATAACAAGGGAAATGATATAATACATCTAAATAATCATCAATCCATCAAAATCCTAAGTTAAATCGGATTAAACGGACGAAATCGAACAAAATACCCAAAATCCCCAAAATTAGATTTTAGGAAAACTTGCCTTGATTCGGTCGATCGGAGCAAGTTATGGAAGGATTAATCGATGTTATGAACTTCAAAACTTCATGGATTTAACCCCTAACAACATCCCTCCATGATCATCAAAGCTCCAGCCGCGGAAGAGGAAGAAACGAGTGAGAAAAATGAAGAAAAACCCGACTGCTGGGCCTTAAATAGGCTGACAGACTCGACCGTGTCCGCCTGACACGGTCGTGGCGCGCAGTGGCCGGCAGGGACTCGACCGTGTCCTGCTAGACACGGTCGCGGCGCGGAGGGGCCTTCCGACAGTGACCCGTCCGACAACGACTCGGCACGACTCGACCGTGTCCTGGAACACGGTCGGGCGTGTCGGCAGTCGTCTCAGGCTTATCCGGAAGAGTTCGGCACGGGCCGTGTCGGACGACACGGTCGGGCCCTGAGACAGAAACTTCCGGCTTATCCGGACGAGTACGGCACGGGCCGTGTCGGACGACACGGCCGAGTTCGGCCGGCAGTGATCGGCCAATAACGAGCGGGTGAGCTAAAACGACCATAACTCTCTCGTCCGGACTCCGATTGACTCACCGTTCGAACCATTGGAAAGCTAACTCGATGCTCTATAATATTGCAAAGATTCAGAATTTTTGGAGTTACCAAAAATTAATGGTGATCTAACAAAGTCGAACTCATACTTAGAAAAGTCGTTAAAAAGCACGGAACTCAACAAAACGACACCGAAACGAACTCGGATGACAAAAAGTGCAGAATTAATCATTCTCGGAATGACGAAACGGTCAGGAGCGAGTCGTCAAGACGAACTTCCGCCGAAAAAATAAAATTACCGAAATTCGAAATTGCGGATATTACATTCTACCCTCCTTAAAATAAGTTTCGTCCCGAAACTTAAAACAAGTAGGGGGAAGCAATATACCCGCCAGGAAAACTCGACGAGATACACAAAAATAGAAAACTCGCGCCCAACGGCGAAACGCTGCAAGAAACACAAAGAGACATACGGCGTGACAACACGCTCCACGACGACCAACACAATGTCGCCGTTAGGGATACAATAAAACCAACAAATGACAAGCGTCATCAAACGGATAATATAGCCAAGTCAATTATCCGACAATCACAAAACACAATGAACGAAAGTCAGTATGATTGATCAACCCAACGGTACATCAATCGAAACGCGAGCCAATCGCTGAACTAATACTGAATTCCACCGCCCAAGGGTTGGAAGATCGAAAACGAGACTAATTTCCCAAACTTAAGGGAATTAGGAAGGAGCCTGAATGCTCAACGATCACGAAACGAGGACAAAAACCGAACAAACAAACGACCGAACCACAACGGTCGAGACAACAAAAGCGAACAATCATGTTCGAATCACGAAGAACAATAAAATTCAAACAACAACTCCAAGGTTCACATCTCGACTCGAGACAATATATGATCCGGTGAAAACAACAACGTATGCATTCGCATAGGATCCACATGAAAGGGAATAGAAATTGAAAAGTCACAACGACAAACGAGTTATTCCGAAATGATGCCACACTCGTTCGATAAAGAAAAACAAGGGGCAGGACAAGCTCAGAAATGTCAACGAACATAAATGAGTCGACAAAGTAGAATATACAGAAGTTCAAAATCTGATCCACTTCGAATAAAAGAACTAGTAGAACCAAAAGATGTTACATCCGAACAAGGTTCACAAGTATCGAACCGGACTCGGAAAAGTCACAGCGATAAACAGAAAAACAAGATCACAGCTCGTTCGAACGATGAAACCGAAATACAGAACAAGTTCAGAAAGTGTCAACGAACACGAGCGAGTCGATAGACCTAAGAAAGAGGAAATGCAGTAGTCCAAAAATAATACGGGTATTATATTCGACCCCTTCTAAAAGAAGTGTCGTTTCCGAAACTCACAACACGACATCAAGGTGACAACACAACAAGCAACTGACAGAAACATCTTTCAAAGGCCTCTCAAGGCCGATTCCGATGACTGTGCTGAAGCGCGAACTCCAAAAGTCTCGGTAGACAATTCGCAAAACTCACACTTGAAATGTGTTACTGACGAGAAGGACAATTTACACGTGTATGCCCCGGAACATCACGGTTGAAATGCCCCGGCTCGGCATACCGAAAATACAAATGCTAGATACAATGGGGCATAACGTCGCAAAACAACATAGCGGAGATGCCAACTCAGCACAACAAGGAATCATAATACATATCATATACAACGATTATCATCGTAAAATAATACACACAAACACTTCAGCAACGACGGTATCGTTCGGCGACCTCAACGGCCCGAACGAGAACCAGCACATAATTACAACCATCATGAAACAATCATACATGTACACAAACGTACAACTCAAGCTTCAACAGCTCACACCCGTGCGACAACACGCAAATCACCACGAGGCGACAAACAGTAAATACCAGTTCACACCTCTCACAGAGGGCTAGTACAACAAATGCGTGGCAATGCCTCGACGTTCATGCCACCAATTCGATCACAATTCGGGGTTAACACCGTAACGAAAGTTCGAAAACCATACACGCATTTCCGGTCCGCAAACAGGAATGATAGGTTTTAAAAACAAAAACCACCTTTTGAAAACAGTTTGGAAACAACAGTTGATCTTGAGTATCATTTTACAAAAAGTAGTACAAACACCATTATCGAGACTTTGAAAGTCATCTTGCGTTTGAACAAAAATGAGGACACCTTTCTTTTAGTGAAAAACTTTCAAAAATATTCGACCCTTGGGTCTAAGCAACTGCATTTGAAAATATCTCAAAATATTTTTGGTCCTCAACCGGAAAATTTTTGAAATGTATTGCGGCATTAGAAAACACCTTGAAAACACCGCAAGAAAATAATTCGTTTTAAAAGTACGTCTCGAATTTTAATTTTCTAAGATACTCAAGGTTTTCAAAAATAATTCAATGGGCTAGAATGCCCAAAAATTTCACGTAATTACAAGGAACAATATAGCGCCGTGGGTCCCGCGCCGGAACTCACTGTGCTAAAAACCATTTACAAAAACGCCAAAAAGGCCGATGACGGTAATATTTCAAAAACTCACGAAAGCCATTACAAAAGAACTCACGCAGCGGATAAAAGAAATAAAGTCAAACATGCACAAGACAGCAACACTACTCCTCATATGAACGAAAAATGGGAGTCAAATAATCACATATCACGAAATCAAAATCCATAAGAGGATTTCGTCAATTAACTCATAATAATAAAAATAGCTCGTGTCACACGAGGCACAACACAAAGAAGGGAGACTTACATCCACAGGTCGCACGAAGATGATGATCGCCCACGATACTAATCACGACCAACAAACTCAGACGACGCGTCGCGACACGACTTAGTCAGACAAAATCCGACGAGACAAAAACTCAATAGACACCACTAACCCGACAGCCTAGGTTTCCACAACCTAATCTCCGATACCATTCTGTAACACCCCCAATCCACTCAGGGATATTACATGCCGTAGACCCTCTCCTCGAGGATCTACCAGGCTGGTAACAACATTTAACATCTCGACAATGCCTTCAAGGCAAAAATGACTCAGTAGACCGATTGGTCTTTCAATAAATACATACAACTCGAATACAACTCATGCCCACGCAGGGGTCAAAAATACAACCACACCCGTACAACGGGAAAGATATAGCAAATGGAAAATAAAGTACAACTATACCAATACGACATCAACGGGTCCTCGTGTGATTAGTATCGTTCATCTTTCATCATCCTTCATGCCGACCACGTGCTCTGCTCCAAAACTCGAATGCACACAGACATCCACCCCCGAATACTGGGGTTAGCAAACTCCACCGTTTTGCTAGTGCAAGTATAAAATACGAAACGAGCCATACATATCATACTCCACGGAACATGTTAATCATAAACATACTTCCCGAGGTAAATCACTTAATCAAAACGGTTAAATCGAAAGATAGGGGTAAACCCGATATACATCTTGTGAAAACATTTTACGATCTCGGAGTTTTGAAAACACTTGGGATTTTAAGAATTCTCAAACCTTTCAAAACATTTAGGGACACGGCCAAAAGTCATTCTCCAAAATTCAAGTTCCTAGAACAATACGCAGGTCCATAACCCATTTCACAAAACACGGGTCCGTGACCCAAATCACAAATCACATGTTCTAAGGATTATTCGTGTCCCGTGCTAACAAGCCACGAACCTCGGATGCTCCCAAGAACAAACCCGAGTGAATAACCCAATAGGAAAAACATATCAAATCACATGTCACCGTAACCGCAATCACGTGACTACAAGCACATATACGTACATAATCAAACCACAACCATAAGTTATCCCAGATCGCGCTAACAAGCCACGAACCTCGGAGTCCCCGCAAGACATACCCGATGATAACCCTACAAGTTATCCCGGCATCGGGCTAGCAAGCCCCGAACCTCGGAGTCCCCGCAAGACATACCCAGATTGGATAACCTTACGGTTTCGCCCGACCCATACTAGCAAGTATGGATCCTGAGATTCAACAATCCTACCCGGAGGCACATCACATACATCAAGCACACAACAATAATCACTTATCAATCCAAACAACATTAAGCATCACAAACTCCTTTCAAGGAGTAACAACTAATATCACACACATTACGTTCTTACCGAACAAGTACATAATAACAATACGTAATCCCCGACAAAGGATTACGGTCTATAAAACTCACTCGAATTGATCATATTATCTTTCAACATACAAAACCAACACACATATTCCGAGAATACATATTCACGAAGTATACGAATTATCGTTGAAAGACAACATTTATCGAGAACATACCAATCCCTTTTTACGTTCATTAAATATTGGATTTCGCATAAAATCAATTATCAATAATTATGCCGATGAAATATGAAATGTATGGGCAAGATACTTGCCTCAAAATCGGTACGCAAGTATTCCGACGAACACGGCTCAACCGGAAAGCTTCGAAACGTCCAATGCTATCGAAACGGAAGACGATTTACGAGCGAAAGGGTTCAACATGGTTTCTTCGCAAGAAACACGACGCTAACATCATTCATTCAATTAATCATCGACCATACGAGGAAGAATAATCGTAGAACGCCCGAAAACCCCTCTAAGACATTTTAGGACACCTTCAAGGCGTCGGTCAAGAACTCGACTCAAACAACGAATCGATACGATCCAACCATGGAATAACAAGGGAAATGATATAATACATCTAAATAATCATCAATCCATCAAAATCCTAAGTTAAATCGGATTAAACGGACGAAATCGAACAAAATACCCAAAATCCCCAAAATTAGATTTTAGGAAAACTTGCCTTGATTCGGTCGATCGGAGCAAGTTATGGAAGGATTAATCGATGTTATGAACTTCAAAACTTCATGGATTTAACCCCTAACAACATCCCTCCATGATCATCAAAGCTCCACCGCGAAGAGGAAGAAACGAGTGAGAAAATGAAGAAAACCCGATTCTTTGGGCCTTAAATAGCCGACAGACTCGGCCGTGTCCGCCGACACGGTCGTGGCGCGCAGCGGCGGCGAGGACTCGACCGTGTCCTGCTAGACACGGTCGCGCGCGAGGGGCCTTCCGACGGACCCGTCCGACAACGACTCAAGATTTACTCGACCGTGTCACCGAACACGGTCGGGCGTGTCGCGATCGTCTCGAGCTTATCCGAAGAGTTCGGCACGGCCGTGTCGGACGACACGGTCGGGCCCTGAGACAGAAACTTCCGGCTTATCCGGACGAGTACGGCACGGGCCGTGTCGGACGACACGGCCGAGTTCGGCCGGCAGTGATCGGCCAATAACGAGCGGGTGAGCTAAAACGACCATAACTCTCTCGTCCGGACTCCGATTGACTCACCGTTAGAACCATTGGAAAGCTAACTCGATGCTCTATAATATTGCAAAGATTCAGAATTTTTGGAGTTACCAAAAATTAATGGTGATCTAACAAAGTCGAACTCATACTTAGAAAAGTCGTTAAAAAGCACGGAACTCAACAAAACGACACCGAAACGAACTCGGATGACAAAAAGTGCAGAATTAATCATTCTCGGAATGACGAAACGGTCAGGAGCGAGTCGTCAAGACGAACTTCCGCCGAAAAAATAAAATTACCGAAATTCGAAATTGCGGATATTACAGTAGCGTGCGCTACCTCCCGGCCGTAGCATGCTCTACCTTCTGGCCATAGCGTGCGCTACGCCGGTTCCTGCCGCACCCGTCCGGCTAGAACCCGCAATCGTCCGGCCAGTCCCGCAACCATCCGGTCAGTGCCCGACCACCATGGCTCGATGACTCGATTTCCAAAAACATACGGAACGAACACGATGAAAAGTTCGCGGACAACATCAATGACCCGAAATGAAAATATAATACCATAATTAATCATACGCGGCCAAGAAACGGGTCGAGACAACAATTACAGATACGGATACCCGTAACTTTAAGGAAATTACAAAATAGCCCAAAATGCCCGAAAATCACGATACGTGATCGAATAACAAAACCGAAGTTCACAACACGTCTAACAAAGTTAAACGGACTTACGGGAAACTCGAAATAGCAGTTTCGAACGAGATTCGCAAGAATCGAACTCAAGTGCAGAAAAATCGCCAAAAAGCACGGAACTCAAGAAAACGACACTGAAACGAACTCGGATGACAAAAAGTGCAGAATTAATCATTCTCAGAATGACGAAACGGTCATGAGCGAGTCGTCGAAACGGACTTCTGCCGAAAAAAAAGAAATTACCGGAAATCGAAATCACGGGTATTACAGACGGCACGAATGAAATCCCGTTACTGTATAATATTTAATCCTCTCGTCGTGCGATATCCAAATTAAGCATAAGGCATGGATAAGTCGACCTTATATCGCTTAATTAATATTCTTGATTCCATGTTACAATTGTCCTATTCAAATATTTATTAATAACTCTTTATTGATCAATTTTAGCATGGCCATGCATTTAAACAATTTAACTTATCAAGGGTCCATGGATATCTTCTCCATTTTACATGAGGGACAAGTCCCCTATGGACAAACTACTTCCCTCTGCATAAATCGTACTGTATCCAATCACAAACTGTATAGTCCCTTGTTACAGAAGATGTTGGTATTGTGTTAAAATACGATACTCATTATATAGGAAACTGTAGTGTCTTTAGGTAATAAGGACTTAAATAATATATAACAATCAGAGGAATGATAATGACTTGATCCATATATAATTCTCATTGTTAGGTCACATCCAATACGATGTCTCTACATGTATCTATGACGTGATACAACATCTCATGTTCATGACGAGTAAAACATAGCAATCGTATCATTATCATAGTAGTAAACATATTACTAGGGATATGTAGAATAAATATTCTTTAATGCTTTTAACGAGCTTTACTATCAAGTCACATACTTGGTGATCATAAGCAGAATATTAATTCAATAATATAATCAATATTATATAATAACAAATGTCTCCACATTATTTTTAAACAGTGGACTTAGAGCATTATACTAACAGTATGTTAGCGTGCTAACTGTGTTGATTTTCTGACCAACTCTTTCATCTTCGACGCTTGTTATCTTGATTTTTGTTTTGACTTAGTTATAAACACATCAACAGAATCCTTTAATATTTTTGTCTAGGTCACAAGTTGTCAGGAATAAGTCTAGAGGGAGGTGAATAGACTTGTTAAAACTTTTACTGAATTCAACTATTTTAGAAAACACAGCTGTAGTCAGATCAGATAAGGTTATTCGTCTGATCAGGTAACCTTTGTCAACTATAAAATATTATGCGGAAGAACAGCTGACTATAAAATAGAACAGTAACTATGTATGCAACAAATAAGTATGATGATAAATTAGTAAATCACACAATCACTTATAGTGGTTTCAGAGGTGGGGTAATCCTCTACTAGTCTACTTCTCTCCAAACCAGTTGGAGATAAGTTCACTATAACTTTCAACGAGTGATATTAATGTTACAATGAATTCTGTTACAACAGATTCCAACCAGTGGAATCTTGTGGCCGTTGCAACTCCTTTTGGCAGCCTAGCACCTTTTGATCGAAAACCCACGGATGCCTGAACAACTCGCAAGCTGTCTATCACCTTCCAATCAAGAAGCCGTGGATGCGTTTAAAACCTTTGAACTTCTAATAACCTCGTTCAAAGAAGTACCCCGTACTCAAATTTTAAGACAAGAGTGTTGTCTTCTCCAACTTAAGAGCTTCTCAGTGTTTAAACTTTAGAACTCACTCTTCACGATGCTATAGATTTCTTTGATAGCTTTGATTGCTTTTTGCTTTGTTCTCTTGAAAATATTTCTCGCATCGTACTTTGCTCAATATTTCTTCAAATATTTATAGTACGATGCTTGAGCTTCTTCATAACCGTTGCATCTCTTGTAACAAATTCTGTCCGTTGGAGAGTGGACTTCATTGTTTATCTTTTCATCTCTATGAAAGGATTTGTCTCTTTCTTCAAAATGTGACCGCTTGAAGATGTACTTCCTATTGCGCCGCATTTCTTGATTACTATATTTAAAAAGTCTTCTGGGCACTAATATTTAGGAATAAAATATTCCTTATCTTTCGGGAATCAATCACTTTGTCCCTTGTTTTTACGTCCGCATGTGTTTGCCGTTATTGTTGACTTTTCAACATTTGCTGACGTGGACTGAGCTGCTATTCATATACACATACTTGACTGTAGTACTGGTTTGGTCAACCTCCTCTGATATTTAGTTTGACCGAAAACCTCGACTGATAAAAACTCACCTGTGGTCACCTCTCAGTTGATATTACTGTTTGACCAAAAACTCGTTTGCTTCCAGTTGGAGTAAGAACGCGCCTGATATTTTCTATGTCTGAAAGCACGGCTGATAATAAACTCGCATGTGGTCAAACTTCTCTAATATTTCGGAACTCCTCTGAAAATATCTCGCCTGATACTTTGGTCAAACCTATCTGATATTTTGTGTTTTAACAGAAGACGCCTGATAGCATCTCGCCTGATACATTGGTCAAACCTCTCTGATATTTCGTGTTAACCAAAACTCGCCTGATAGTATCTCGCCTGATACTTATATTGGGCAACCCTCTCTGATATTTCTGTTGACCAAAAACTCGCCTGATATTATCTAGCCTGATACTTATGTTGGGCAAGCCTTTCCGATATTTCTGTTGTCCAAAAACTCGCCTGATAGTATATCGCCTGATACTTATGTTGGGCAAGCCTCTCTGATATTTCTGTTGACCTAAAACTCGCCTGATAGAAACTCACCTAATATCTTGTCAATTATATACTTACCCATATTTCTATATGATCGATATGATCAACACTTAGCTTAATCTATTTATGGCCTATAGAAGATACTCATTATGTTCTTCTTTACAATGCTAAGTACATACATTTGAATTAATCATGAATACATGGATGACATCATCAAAATCTAAAATAATATTCCTAACAAATTCTCCCTATTTTGATGATGGAAAAACTTAATGTTCAAATGTAAACAAGTCTGCACAAAATAAAAGTAAAGTGCAAAACACAATCAAACTTAATTTTTTTGAGACAACCAGTGTTTGTCATTCATGTTGACTGTTGTAAGCTTTTAGTAGTACAGATTATAATACAGTCTTGAATGGAAATTACAAGTAAATTGAAAATTACAAGTAAATTTACAAAATTTTATCTCCCTCTTCCTCTTCCTCTTCCTCCAGTTCTGGCTGGAGGAAATGACTTCAATAGTTTTGCTCCTATGGGTTTCTTCACAACTGGAACTAACCCATATTTCTTCTTGACAATTAGGGAAGCAAACTCTTGATCTTCAGGGAAAGTATATTGGTTTTTTATGCACAGATTCTTTATCTCCCTCTGAAGTGCTTCATCATCCATCTTCCTATTTATGTCAATTGGAGGATCATGTGGTTTGAATTCCGGAATTCTAGGATAGGCATTGAAATCCTCTTCAGCAACCTTTTTCAGAATTTCCCACAGGTTTGGATAATTGATCTCCATGAAGTAAACGAAGATTTCTTGAGGAGTGCAGTCAGGATCTTGGAGGATTTCCCAGATATAGTATTTTTCAATGAACTGTTTATTGGCAATCCCCCATTTATTCGTGGCTTCAACTGGAAGGAACTGTAGATCACAAGTCGTCTAGGAATAAGTCTAAAGGGGGGGTGAATAGACTTATTGAAACTCTTTTCCACAAAGGGTGAGTTTCTCAGCCGATAGGTACAGATGACTTGAAGTCGTCTGTAGACAGGTATGCAGAAGTCAGCTGATGACAAAAGCAAATAACTAAACAATAGAACATTTAAGTATGTATGTAGCAAGTAAGTATGATGCTAAAGCAGTAAAACACGCAGGCAGTTTATAGTGGTCTCAGAGATGGGGTAATCCTCTACTAATCCACTTTTCTCCAATCCAGTTCGAGACGAATTCACTACAATTTTCAACCAGTGATAAATATTACAGTGATTCTACTTAACTACAACAACTTCCAACCAGTGGAAATCCTGTCATTGCAATTCCTTCCGACTGCCTAGAACCTCTTGATCTTTAAATCCTTGGATGCCTATCGGTCACGCACACTTCAACCAGTGAAGTACCCCGAACTCAGGTTTTAAGACACGAGTGGTTGTCTTCTCCAACTAAGAGCTTTCTTAGTATATGAACTTTGATCTCTTGCTCTTTACGATGCTATAGTTCGCTTGATTGCTTTGATTGCTTTAATTGTTTGAAAGTGTTATTCGCATCGTACTGCTAAATTCAAATCATCAGGTATTTATAGATGTAGATCCTTGAGCTTCCTTCATAGCCGTTGCAATTCCTGTAACAAATCCGTCCGTTGGAGAAATAGACTTCTTTGTTTTTCTTTCCGAATGTTGCAAGGCTGGATTCCCTTATTTTAATCTATTTCCGACCATCGTGAAGACTCTCACGTTGAGGCGCCGAAACTTTAGATTATAATATGACTAAAGTCTTCAGTGGTGGGTCTGGATGAATATTTAATTCATTTGCTTTCGGAGAATCTCTCCAGTTTGTCCCTTATCGCCCGCATGTGACTTTCCGTGATTATTGACTTTTCAACGCATGCTGACGTGGACTGGATTACTTGGCTGATTACTTTGACAGAACTTATCTGATCTCTTTTTGGTCAATCTCTCTGACGTGCAGTCAACCTTCTATGATGTCGGAATTCTCTGATGACTTCTTTGAGGTGACTTCTCTGATGAAGTTCTCTATCCTGACTGATCTTCTCTGATCTGAAGTCTTCTGACCTGATAAACTTATCTGATCTGATGGTCAAACTTCAGATGACTTGGACTCCGTCTGATCACTTGACTGCAATCTGGTCAAACTTCTCTGATAAATATTTTGACCAGGACTTCTCTGAAAAATCTCTTTCCTCAGAACGTTGTGGTCAACCTTCTCATATCAGTTGAGTTGACCAAGACTTCTCTGATATGAACTTATCTAAGATTTATACTTAGCCGATTTTTAAGCCTAACTTACATGGCCTACAGAAGATACTCATTCGGTTCTTCTTTACATTTTTCCAAGTATTCAACTATACTCAATTTGGCATATAGAACATACTCATTTGGTTCTTTTGTACATTTTGCCAAGTACATAAAAACATACATTTGAATAAACGAACAAATACAGGGATGCCATCATCAAAATCTAATAAGTATTCCTAACAAATTCCCCCTATTTTAATGATGGCAAAAATTAAAGAAGATATTCAAATGTAGAACAGGTCTGCACATGATCAAGTGCAAGACACGAATTAAAATTCAGTCTTGTTTTGAGACAAATGGTGGTTGTCAATCAAATTACTGTTATAAAATCTTTCAGAGATGTTTTACAAGTACAGTGCTTGAATGGTCAAACAAGTGTAGAAAATTACAAGTACTTCTAACACAAAAGTTACAAGAAAAAAACACAAGTACAATACAATATCCTATCTGCCTCTCCCTCTTCCTCTCCGGACAGTTTGCTTAGGAGGTTTGAGCAACTTTGCTCCAATGGGTCTCTGACAGACAGGACATAGTCCATACTTCTTTTTTATTACCATATATACAAACTCTTGCTCCTCTGCAGATGATAAGTTGTTTTTCACACAGAATTTCTTGATCTCACTCTGCAGAGCTAGCTCATCCAGCTCATTGTCCATCCGAGTAGGAGGCTCTTCATCTCTGAACGGGGGAATCATGGGGTAGGCATCCCATTGCATATTTTATTAGAATAGTCCAGAGAGTTGGCCATGTTGAGTCCATGAAGTTGATAAACGTATGCTGTGGGGGGCAATCTTTATCCTGGAGTAACTCCCAGAGATAATACTTGTCAATGAACTGCTTCCTTGCGTCTCCCCACATTGGCCCAGCTTCAGCAGGTAAGAATTCTTCAACATGCTAAAGCTCTTTGCCTTCCCATTCAAATCTTGGCTCATCCCCCATCCTGGTTCTCTTCTTCTTGGCTATAGGTTAGTTATCAACAGGAGCAGGAGCAGCCAATTCTTTCCTCTTCATGTTAAACGACCCAGCTTCAACGTGAGGGAGGTCACTTCTCTGCTTGGTCCTCAACTCCTTTCTAACTACCTCAGCAGCATCTTCTTGATACGAATTACGTATATAAGTGTACGTAAAATGTATAAAATACAACGGAAGATTAACACGGTTTTTACAAGTATCAAAGTAACAATGAAAATAAAAAGGAGATGGCCGAATTTATGTGGTTTCGGCCGTGAGGTAGGGTAGTGTATGGTATTGAATGTGTTTTATCGAATTAGACCTATAACTCGATAAAGATAATCTCTGCTCAAGACCTATTGAGAATTGATCAAGTTATAATTCGAGACGCATCGAAATAATAACCAAAGTTTTGTTGAACTCGTTCAACGTATATTTCAAGAGAGATACAAGGTTTATTACTTTCAAGATTATTTCAAAGGTTGAGGGTGAGACTTATAAATAGCCTTAACAACTACAAATAAGTTCAAACAAGATCAAACAAGATCTCACAAGAAAACAAGCAAATAATAAACTAATCTAACAATTTTGACAAAGATTGAAAACAAAGTCATGCTTGGTCTCTTCCTCTCCTTTTTGGCCGTGGGGTAGCATCATGATATCTTCAACATAAATCTTCATTATCTTGGACCAAATATAATGCTGTCGGTTTTGTCATTTCTGGGATCCAATGGGTCCGAAATTGGTCCTATGGTCTCATAATATTTGTAGCTCTCTTTCTTAGCTTTCCATGGCCACTTGAATCACCTGAATCGGATTTCGGACGAGAAAGTTATGGGCAAAATACTAAAACTGCTACGAAGTCGTCGTGCGCGCGAGAATTGGTAATTTGTCCATGTATTTTGCATGAGGATTTTATGTATGCCTGCGACTCAATCAAGCTTGGTCGGATAATCTTATTTTTGTATTTTATGATGTTGACCGATTCGTATCACTTCTTCCCCCTGACCTCTTGCTTCATTTCTTCTCTCTTTCCCTTTTTGCCAGCATCAACCAATATGGCTAACTGCTGTTCAACTCGAGACATCCAATCAGACATGCCAAGTGGCATTCTGGAATTTGTAGGAGGAGAAGGAGGAACATTCCTCTGCAGTAGAGTGTCTATTTTATCATTGATGATTTTGAGGTCAGGTTTGATCTCTGTTGATACGAGCTAGCCAACAGTCTCTTTGACTAGTTGTTTGATCAGGCCAGCCATCTCAGATGAGATAGGTGTCGCCTGTGGGGAATGGTCTCCAGCGCTTTCAAGGCCTGCAGGTCGCTTGGCGATCGACCTGCCTGTCTGCAGACTCCTGTCTGCAGGAGGCTGATCAGATGGGGTTTTATCAGGGGTCCCCGATCTGTCATCATCATTTTCCGAATGATCTGAGCTGGGGGCTTGATCAGGTGCCCCGGGCTCATCTGCATCTCCGACACCATCTGCATCTTGAGCATCCTCCTTCTTCTCTTCTCCTTTTCCTTCATCATCATGATCATCTTTTTTTTCTCAGGTTCCTTTTCATCTTCCTTCTCATCTTCTTTTTCTTTTTCTTCTTCATTCTCATCTTCCTTTTCTTTTTCTTCCTCTTCAACTTCTTCTCCTTCTTCATCTTCTTCCAACTTATCTGTTATTTTAACTTCATCTTCCTCAGATTCTTTTTCGACTAATATTTTTTCTTCTTCTCCTTCTACCTTCTCTTCGTCCACAATTTCTTCAATTCTTATTTCTATAACTTTTTCACCTTCTTCTTCATCCTCATCAACAATCCCAGCCAAAACACCCTCCATAACACTAAGGATGAACTGGTCCATGTTGGTTTTGAAATTAGACATGAACCAGTTCTCCTGGAGCATTAAAATCACATCTGTCTCATGGCAAAAATGCATGAGCGCTTTCTCCATAGCCTGGGGAAAGTCCCAGCTACTCATCTCAATAAAGGATTGTATTGAGTGAATGGAAAAGATTTTAAGGTCTTCCATTCTTCAAAAACATTTACAAAGGAAACCTTGAGTGAGTGGTGTTTTACCATATGTAATTGATCAATGGATAGCTCCAGGGGATTGTTTTCCAGCAGATTCAATGTGTAATCAGCTTCAGGAATGTTGATGGTTAAGTCTGCTTCTTCCTCTTCTGTCATGCTGGGAAGAGTTAGCAGAGGAACGATTTCCGCTTTCAGGCATGGGTGAACAGGCTGTTACTCTTCATCTGGGATAGGGGTAGGTGCAGGTGAGTAAGGTGTCTGCTCTGTCTCTTCAAAGTACAAGCATCTAGGCCTCTTGGGGGAAGGCTCAGATGATGATGTGACGTGCACTACCTCCTCTGTGATTGCTTTCCTTTAGAATCTCAGAGCTATAGGAGTGTTGTCTGAGTCTGAGTCGGTATGATCAGCAGGGGACTCCTTGTTTGCAGGTGACTCATGAGCTGCAGCTTGGTCTCTGGTATCAGACTCGTCTGTATCCGAGGGGTGTCTGTAGGGAGGAGGCCCACTAGACATTTCCCTTAGCATCTGGACTGCCTTCCTTTCTCCACCTAATCTCTTCAATGTCTCTTGGTCCAGGTGACCAATTCTCTTGTTAACGTGGAAGAGATCAGCATTCCCCTTCGCCTATCCAAGGTGTTCAGAAATTCAACTTATCTAAGTTCTGAAGGCCAACTTGGTCTTAAACCTTTTCTCCTCCTCTAGCCATTGAACTTTGTTGACCTTGCGGACTAGTTGCCTGTAGATATAATCAGCCCAGTCAATACTGTCACCCTGGATAAGGGCTCCCAGCACCATGAATTTGGCGGATGACAGCTGGTCATAGCTGCCTACCATCCCCATCACAATCTTGTTCGTGATGTCCAACACATAGCGGTATTCCTTCTTCAAATCACCTCTCTTTGCCGTCAATTTCAGCAGCTGTTCCGGTGATTTGATTGTATACCAGGTCTCTATGGCGCTTTGCTTGAGGGTTTTAATAGCCACACATCGAGATCGCATCCCGAAGGCTTCTCCGACAGTCTGAGGGGTGATTGTTACCTCTTCTCCAAACACCACGCACTTGATGCCTGATTCCATGACCTCGGCTTCTTTGAAAAATGCAATTACGGATTCCTTGTAGAGGAATTTGGGGTTAATATCCAAGAATGGGTAGATCCCATTTTTCTTCATCGCTCGAATGATACAGCGCATATCGTTCTGCATATTCGCCTCGACCAACCCTTCAACATCGACTACCAGACTGAAGATGATCGGGTCCTTGACGAGCTTTAGGTTGACGCCTTCGAATTATTAGGTGGCCTCCATTTCTGCAAAAGATTAAGCTTTTCGGTGAGTGTATTGAAGGTTCAAATGGATTTCTTCTTTTTAAAACTAGGGGTTTGAAAGCTTGAAGGCGGTAAAGTTGTGAAATAATTTCCACCGTCTTAAATAAAGAGATGAAAAGACGTTTTGAATTTAATATTAATTTAAATTGGTGTCGGTCCAATTTTAAAAATATGACGGTTGAGTTTTTTAATTGGACATAGTGGAGGTCGTGTGAACGTGTAGTTGCCACATGTAAATAGATAATAATATAATATTCAAGAGTCGGTCAGGGATAGAAAAACTTAGCTGGTTGACTATTTGACTTCTTGACTGCTCTGCATCAGGTAGCTTGAGTCACCTGAGGGTCAGCTAGGTTCCTTCGTCTTCTTGTCTAGTCTGATCAGGTGGAATGATTGTCTGCTCTGATCAGGTAGATTCTTCTTGGCTGCATCAGGTAACCCTTTATCGTCTGATCTGATCATCAGGCAGCTTTCTAGTCTATACTAGATTCCCAATCTAGTAGGCCAAGTTCCCTGCTCAACTCCAAAAACCTTTCTTCTGGCAAAGGTTTGGTGAATATGTCAGCAATCTGGTATTCAGTGCTGACTCTTTCCACTCTAACTCTTTTTTTGAGCACATGGTCTCTGATGAAATGATGTTTGACATCAATATGCTTCGTCCTTGAGTGCAATAATAGATTGTTGGTTATAGCAATTGCACTGTTGTTATCACACCATATTGGGACTTCATTTGCAATAATGTTGTAGTCCCTTAGCTGTTATCTGATCCATAGAATCTGGGCACAACAGTGACCTGCAGCTAGGTATTCTGACTCTGTTGTTGATATTGAGTTAGATACCTGCTTCTTGATAAACCAGGATATCAGTCTAGTTCCTAGGAATTGGCACGTTCCATTGTTGCTTTTCCTATTAATTTTGCATCCTGCGAAGTCTGCATCTGAGTATCCTGATAGCTCAAAGTTATCATCTTTATAATACCATAGCCCAACATTGACTGTAGACTTAAGGTATTTGATTATCCTTTTAGCTGCATCCTGATGAGACTGCTTTGGCTTGGATTGAATCTAGCACATACTCCTACAGCATATGAAATGTCTGGTCTGCTTGTAGTGAGAAAAAGGAGTGATCCAATAAGTCTTCTGTAGTGGGTTGGATCTACTGATGTGCCGCCTTCATCTGCATCTAGGTGTGTGCTTGTGCTCATAGGTATTCTTGCTGGTTTGGCTGATTCCATTCCAAATCTCTTGATTAAGTCTCTTGTGTATTTGGCTTGATTGATGAAAATTCTATTATTCATCTGCTTGACTTTCAATCCTAGAAAGAAATTAAGTTTTCCCATTATTCTCATCTCAAATTCTCCTTGCATGAGATTTGAGAATTTCTCACACAGTTCTGGATTGGTTGAGCCAAATATGATGTCATCCACATATATTTGAACTAATAATATGTGGTCTTCATGCTCTACTCTGAATAGAGTCTTGTCCACCTTGACTTTGCTGAATCCATTCTTCTCCAGAAACACAGAGAGTGTCTCATACCATGCTCTTGGTGCCTGCTTGAGTCCATATAGAGCTTTTAAAAGCTTGTAGACTTTGTCTCTTTGACAAATCTAGGGGTTGCTCCACGTAGACTTCTTCTTCTAGAACTCCATTGAAAAAGGCACTCTTCATGTCCATTTGGTAGAATTCAAAATCCTTGAATGTTGCATATGCAAAGAATAGTCTGATTCATAAGTTTCATCAAAATCTATTCATTCACATTGTGCATAGCCTTTAGCAACAAGTCTGGCTTTATTCCTAACAACGGCTCCATCTTCATCACACTTGTTTTTGTATACCCATTTGGTACCAATAACTTTCTTGTGATCTGGTCTATCTATTAGTTCCCAGACATTGTTTCTTTCCATCTGATTGAGCTCTTCTTGCATTGCATTTATCCATGAGTAATCCTCTAGTGCTTGCTCTGTTGTCTTGGGTTCCATCTGAGACATGAAGCATGAGATGTAATACCCGGTTGTAATTCATTCATTATCATTCAGTAATTATCAGTCAGTCATTGTCACTCAGTAATTTTCACTCATTAATAATCACTCATCATTCATGATTCATTAATTTGCTTTCATCGTTGGCATATTTTAACCGTGTATCAGTTACCGATCGTCATTCATCTCCATTTGAGGATCGATACGAGAGTATTATCATATCATCGTGAATGGTAGTCTTGTGTTGGAAGCATCATCTATCGCGTGTTATTGTACTTAATTACATTCATACAAGTATTGTATGTCGGATCATTCACCTTTCGTAATGAGAAGACGGAGTTGTCGAACTGTGTTAGTTTCAGCAGTGAGTTACGGTCGTAACTGGTCATGCATTACATCCGTAACATGCATTCGTTGGCTTAAGGATGTTTTGGCCAAAGGTGAGTTACGGCCATAAGGATAGGCAGGCTACGGCCGTAACATGCGTTCATGGTTTTCAAGACATGTCGGACAAAGAGGGCTTACGGCCGTAAGGTTGCGGCATACGGCCGTAACATGAGGCAAGTACGTCTGTAAGGCTTGGCCGGTTATGGCCGTACGTTTCGAGCAGGGTGCGCGGTCAGTTTCGACGAAGGTTTCATACACCCGTAAGGCATGTGCGGATACATCCATATGTCTTTCGGCAGATGTTTCGACGAGGGCGAGTTACGCCCGTATGAGATGGCTGGTTACGGCCGTAAGGCCGTTGACTTGGGGATGTTAAGGCCGTAAGTAGGTTGAGTTACAGCCGTAACCATGGCAGTACTTAAGGACTTGGACAGGACTTTGAGCTCATTTTTATCATTTCTTCACCTTGTTTCCGAGAGAGAGAGCTTGAGGGAGAGATTTTTCATCATCAATCACTTGGGTGTTTGGTTTTCATCATCTTCATTCATTTGTGAAGCTTGGATAGTCGATTTAACACGTGTCATCGGATCAAAGTATTTGGATCTTCAAGAGGTAAATTCTTAAACACTTTGGATTTCGATTTTGTGTTGGGTTATGATGTTTGGACGTGATGATCATGATATATGAAGTGATATACTTGTGATTATGTATTGTTAAGGATTATCATCGGATTATTTGGGTTTAATCAAGAACACCTTGAATATTGATTTGGATTTGGGGATTTTCGGTTAGATGTTGTTTGAAATCTCGATTTGGGTATTCATTTTGGATTATGGATTGTGTTGAAGATGTTTTGTTGGATTGAAACACTCCTTAGAAGTTTGGTATCGATTAATTGAGAATTGGTGGTAAACAATCGAAGATTGTTTACAACGTGTTTGTCAGAATGCCCCAATGAAATTGGTTTTATCGTATCGACGTTTTGAATTACTATTAATCGTGTTTGATGCATATATTGAGCGGATTGTTGGTAATTGTGTTATTCAAGATTGTTCGAGCGACCGACATCTCATTGTAGGACGTTTGTTCGAGGAAAGACATTCTTCACCGGTATTAAGTTAATTCTTACTCAGTTAAAAGGATATTCATTCCTTTCGTTGTTGTTCAGTCATAATCATAATTCATTCATAATGTATTAACTGTATTGAGACTTTTAATTGTCGAATAATCACTTCATTCACGAGGAACGACGGTTCCAATCATTTCATTGAGCTATCATTCACTTCAATATTATTTCATCTCGGTGAGCAATTGTTGACTTTGTCGGATTGTTTTATTAATATTCATCATGGTCATTCTCGTTCATATGACCTTTTGGGTTTGTATTGTGTGGCCAGGTGGTGATGTGTGGTATTTTTAGTCGGGCACATGATGGTCACGTGTTCGGTTTCATCGACGCAATGGACTGTGCACACGGTAACGTACCTTTGTGAGACTAATTAGGTACAAGGACGGGTGTGTCCGGTCACTAGTCTTGTGCGCATGGACATACCATTATGGGCGTACTACGATGCCCCTCTTAGCTTGATTTCATAATTAAGATATATCATGATTGTGTATATTCAACTCTTGAGGATTGTTGTTCTGTGTAACTGACCCCGTTGGGGGACATTGTTTTTAGGTCATGGCAAGGTAAAGGCACGGGAAGAGAACGTTGATGGCGAGGAGTCCTAGTGATACTAGTAGGGGGGCCCAGTCCTTTTCAGTCATTCATGTTTTTCATTTTATTTTCGCTGCAGACTTCCGGTTAAATACGCATTTTTATTCAGTGTTGTATATTTTATGTCCATATAAAATACACCTGTATTATGTATTATCTTGGGTGTATTGTAATGAAACTCCTAATCGGAGTAATAGATGATATAATGTGGTTCAGTACTACGATTATATTATTTCAGTCATAAATTTTCATTCGCCTGGGGGGTCCCAGTCGGGGGTCCACGGCACTGTAATAGTCGCCTAGTTTGGGGTGTTACAGAGTTGGTATCGGAGAGTGGTTTTGAATACTACCTTCCGAGTCATGTCTCATTTGAAATCATCGTCATCAGACTAGTATCATTGGACTTTCGCGTCACGTGTGACCTGTGAAAATGCCGAGCCCCTCAGACCGAAAGAACTGTAAGATTTCTAACGCCATCGTATAATTTATGGCAATAAGAATCACTCATTCATCATTCAACAGTCAACAATCCTCATCATCATTCATTTAGATCATGTCGATCATGTTAACTCATTAATCACTCAGTTCATTTCACTGTTCAGTTGTTGATCTTGAGGATCATATCATTAATCTTGTTAACTTGTTCAAGATAATCATTTCAACAATTTCATCAGATAATCATGTCACCTCATCTAAGCATTCATTTAATCACTGTGTTAGAGCGCGTATGCTCATTTTTATCATTTCATAACGTAATCATAACAAGTTACTCATGCGATATCTATAATTATCATTTGGCCTTCCTACTCCAGTATGGAGAGAGCTGTCAAAGGAGGCAGGGGGAGAGGCCGTTGTGCGGGCCGAAACCCGGGAAATAATCATTCACAGTCAGGAAGTCGTACCCGGGACACAGCTCAATCAGAAGGTGTTCGGGTTGATCCACTCGCTTTTATGCAAGGCATGATGGCCAATATGAAATTGCTTAATCACCAATGCGCTACTCTGACCGAATTAATCGAGAAAGCTCTTACTGATGAGCTTACTGCTAAGGAAATTGCTGAGCAACAACCTTCACCTGCTAGCAAGAAATCAACAAAGCGTAATCAGTCCAAAGGTGGTGATTCAACCTTCAAGAAGTCTCGTGTGGGCTCTACTTTTTCTGAGTTACCTCCTACGGCACATAAGCCAGCAGAGTCTCAGTTTCGAGCGGCCAATTCGGCCATCACCTCTTTCAACTGTGGAGCGCTGGGTCATTTCAGCACTAGGTGTTCGAGGCAGACTATCACCTGTTTCAACTGTGGGATTGCCGGGCATAAGGTCTGTTTCTGCCGAAGAGACTCTAAGCATACTCCAGTGGCATCTCAGGCCCCGAAGCAATCAGCGTTTCAGAATCGGTCCACTCAGTCTGTGTTGTTTAAGACGACGGGAGCAACTAAAGGCGGAGCTCATACTTATCAGATATGAGCATCCGGTTCGGGGGCCGGCAAGCCCCGAATTCATGAGGTGAATAGCACTGACGATCCGGAGGCCCGAATGATCTCAGGTATACTCGAAATTCTATCCCAAAGTGCGTGTACCCTTTGTGATACTGGTGCATCGCATTCATTCATTTTCGAGTCATGTTTGAGTAGACTACTTCTGGATAGTTCCACTAGTTGTGAGCCTTATGTCATTGGTCTACCAGATGGTAGAAGAATTTTCGGAAATCATGAGGTTAAGAATTGTCCGAATTAAGCTTAATGACCGCGATTGGTTGGCGAACCTAATCGTGGTGGATTTACCTAAGGATTGTAACACCCCGAGATATTCGGAATAATTACAGCGCCGTAAACCCTTTAAATAAGGATTTACAAGGCTAATTAAAAAGAAAAGTAAATACAAGACATCAATACTGCGAAAATTCAAGTTTATGAAAACGTATAACTGGTTCAACGGGTAATTAATACAACCATATCGAATTAATATCAAAAGGACACGCGTACTCGAGTACAGAAACCAAACCAAGACCACAAATCTCCAATAACAATAAACATCACTGAACCCCTTCGTCGTCACGTCGGTCTTGTGTTGTTTCCCTGCTCCTAGCTACCAACATCAAAACAAATGTCCACCCCCGAAGGGGTTAGCAAAACGATGCTAGTACAAGTATCATATTTAAACAATTCGAATATGCATCAACAATACACAACAAGATACATCACACGGACTTCCGCTACCGGAATCCGACAATGCGAATCTACAAGATTCCATTACACAGCCTGGGTATTCCAATGATCCAGCGCCCTCAGCATAGATCCCAAGATGATCCCGTCGGACCAACACGAGGTGGAAATAACCCGTCCAATGATCCAGCGCCCTCAGCCTAGATCCCAAGATGATCCCGTCGGACCAACACGAGGTGGACATCCGATCCAGCGCCCTCAGCATAGATCGTACACATATACAAACACAACTCATGCATACACATATGCCGAATCATTACGTTCATCAACATGAACATATAAACGAATATCACGACAAATCAACGAAGTAAATACCATGTTCAACAACATGCATAATCATACGCATACTCCAAAAATACCGATATTAACATATCACGATACTTGCCTCGAAGATGGCAAGAACGATATACTTCAATGCTCTCGACGCACTCGAAGGCCGCCCCCTCCGATCAACGTAACAAGCTCGAACCTTAACAAAAGGAACGATATACAAATCATCTCGAGTCGAACAATGGCCTAACAATTCGGCCTACGGCCGAAAAGCTCAAACTAAACAATGCTGGATTGCTTAGCGCGCGCACGTACTCTACGTAACGCGGCGCTTAAGTGGACTGATAGCGACGCTATCGTATAAGACTAGCGTCGCTAGCCACGAATCGCGCCTGACTCATTGTCTCATAACGACGCTACGACGTTTTGTGCGAAAACCGAACCTCGATAGCGCACGTTAACTCACACATGTTAGCGTGCGCTAATCTTGCATGGCGAATCGCAAACCGAAAATCGGGTTGAATGATGAAGAACTCATGAATCCTATGGTGATATTACAAGTTATCCTCGGGCATATCATGATAATAAGGTTTCTGGAAGATTTATGATTATGAAATACCAATATACGGATAGTTATCTCGATATCACAATTCCTCTACGATCTTCAAGAAATAATCTAAGTTCCATCGTCTAACGTTCCAAAACACATGATTCCAATGTATACAACGTATCAACTGGGTAATATCCGATTACTTGATCATAAATCGATTTAAACATGCTTAGGTGTCCTTATAATAAGATGGTTCAAAGGTTCATTCGACATCTAGTACCGATACGTCAAAAGTATCCTTCTAACATGTGATGAACGAAATACTTGCTATCCAAACATGATTCAAATCTTCCTTATAAACATACTAATCATTGGTGAAGAATCACCTACCTCGAAGTAGTGAAGAACACGGATGAAATGAAGCAATCCAACACCGAAGGCTTGAACACCAATCTCCAATGATGTATGATCTTCAATCTCGAACTAGGAGGTTGAGGAGGTTGATACGGAGTGTTTAGGACGAAAGTAGTTATGTTCTATGAGTCAAAGTTCGGGTTGTGGGAGGAGAAGGAACTGAAATCACGAATAGGATGTTGTCCTATTTATAATAAATGGCTATTAGCGCGCGCTAGACCCTGTTCGTAGCGTGCGCTAACGGCTCACAGTCTAAACTGTACTCGGCACTTAGCGTGCGCTACGCATCGACCTGTAGCGTGCGCTAAGGCGTTGACTCGGCTTTTCCCAGCCGTCAGTACATCCGACATGATCCGGCAGGGTCCCCGCCGATCTCACCTACCGCACGTCTCAATCAATCGACCATGCATAGCGTGCGCTAATCACACTCGGTAGCGTGCGCTATGAAACCACGTTAGCGTCGCTACCTCACCTGTAGCGTGCGCTACATGCCTGAAATTTCAATCTTTATATCACATATACGAAATTATATGCTCGACAACATCGGATAATGAAATACAGAGAATAGTACTCATACAAAAGTACAATCATTACAATATCACAAGTTCCAATTACATAACAGAAATCTCGGGTATTACAGCATTCATTTCAACTGTGGGATTGCCGGGCATAAGGTCTGTTCGAGGCAGACTATCACCTGTTTCAACTGTGGGATTGCCGGGCATAAGGTCTGTTTCTGCCGAAGAGACTCTAAGCATACTCCAGTGGCATCTCAGGCCCCGAAGCAATCAGCGCTTCAGAATCGGTCCACTCAGTCCGTGTTGTTTAAGACGACGGGAGCAACTAAAGGCGGAGCTCATACTTATCAGATAGGAGCATCCGGTTCGGGGGCCGGCAAGCCCCGAATTCATGAGGTGAATAGCACCGACGATCCGGAGGCCCGAATGATCTCAGGTATACTCGAAATTCTATCCCAAAGTGCGTGTACCCTTTGTGATACTGGTGCATCGCATTCATTCATTTTCGAGTCATGTTTGAGTAGACTACTTCTGGATAGTTCCACTAGTTGTGAGCCTTATGTCATTGGTCTACCAGATGGTAGAAGAATTTTCGGAAATCATGAGGTTAAGAATTGTCCGAATTAAGCTTAATGACCGAGATTGGTTGGCGAACCTAATCGTGGTGGATTTACCTAAGGATGATGTAATATTGGGTATTAATTGGATGGATCGTCATGATGCCATCCTCTGTGCTCGTAAGCGTATGGTCACTATCATTTCAGACGATGGAGTCGAGTGTGTATTTCAAGGAAGTAATCTCAGTTGTTCCGGAAGAATCACTAAGATGATGAAAGCAATGAAATTACTCAATCAGGGTTGTTCAATCATTCATTGTATCATTGTCATCGATTGGCCATTCTAAGCCAATCGAGGTGTTCAATCATTCATGGTATCATTGTCATCGATTGGCCGTTCTAAGGCAATCGAGTTGTTCAATCATTCATTGTATCATTGTCATCGATTGGCCATTCTAAGGCAATCGAGGTGTTCAATCATTCATGGTATCATTGTCATCGATTGGCCTTTCTAAGGCAATCGAGTTGTTCAATCATTCATTGTATCATTGTCGTCGATTGGCCATTCTAAGGCAATCGAGGTGTTCAATCATTCGTGGTATCATTGTCATCGATTGGCCGTTCTAAGGCAATCGAGTTGTTCAATCATTCATTGTATCATTATCATCGATTGGCCATTCTAAGGCAATCGAGGTGTTCAATCATTCATGGTATCATTGTTATCGATTGACGGTGTATTCCCAGACGAGCTACCTGGTTTACCTCCACCGAGGGATGTGGAATTCACGATTGAGTTGGAGCCCGATACGTCTCCAATATCGAAGGCATCGTATCGGATGGCCGCAACCGAAATGCAGGAGTTGAAGAATCAACTTGAGGAATTGTTCGAGAAACGTTATATCCGACCGAGTGCGTCCCCGTGGGGAGCACCATTGTTATTTGTCAAGAATAAGGACAATTCTTTTCGTTTGTGTATAGGGTGACGATCAAGAATAAGTATCCTCTACCCCGTATTGATGATCTCTTAGATCAACTTCAAGGAGCTTCAGTATTTTCCAAGATCGACTTAAGATCTGGATATCATCAGTTGCGAATTCGAGAGTCGGATATCGCAAGGACGGCGTTTCGAACACGCTATGGTCATTATGAGTTTGTGCCGTTTGGGTTAACTAATGCACCTGCGGTGTTCATGGAGTTAATGAATCGGGTTTTCATCGATTATTTGGATCAGTTCATGGTTGTCTTCATTGATGACATTTTGATTTATTCTCGTGACCGAGGGGAGCACGAGGTTCACCTTTATCAGGTTCTCGACGTGTTGAGACGAGAGAAACTCTATGGAAAGTTTTCCAAATGTGAGTTCTGGATGTCCGAAGTGACGTTTCTCGGACATGTAATTTCATCAGACGGTGTGCATGTTGATTATCAGAATACGTACGCTATCCGAGATTGGCTATCTCCGAAGAATGTTAAAGAAATCCGAATCTTTCTCGGATTAGCCGGTTATTATCGGCGGTTTGTGGAAGGATTTTCTAAAATTGCTCAACCTATGACAAACCTTCTGCGGAAGGATTAGAAATACACGTGGTCCGACGCGTGTCAATGGAGTTTTGAGGAACTCAAGAGTCGGTTAATTTCAGCACCTGTCCTTTCCTTGCCACAAGGGACGGAGGGATTCGTGGTTTATAGTGACCCGTCCGGACACGGTCTTGGATGTGTATTAATGCAGAATGGGAAAGTTATTGCTTATGCTTCACGGCAATTGAGACCTTACGAGGTTAACTATCTGACCTATGACCTGGAGCTAGCAGTCGTGGTGTTTGCATCGAAGATTTGGCACCATTACCTTTATGGCGTTACCTGTCAAATATTCACCGATCATAAGAGTTTGAAGTATATATTTACTCAGAAGGAGTTGAATATGCGACAGAGGCGGTGGTTGGAACTAATCAAAGATTATGATATTGAGATCCTGTACCACCCGGGCAAGGCGAACGTGGTCGCCGATACCTTGAGTCGCAAGTCCATTCATGAGCAAATGCTTGCTCGTTTAACAGTTCAGAAGGATCTTCAGCAGGAATTCCTTCGACCCGAGATTGAGGTCTGGTTACAGCGAGTGCAAGGGCAACTTTGCATGTTGGAGATTTCATTGCCACTTGAGGAGGCAATCAGGGAGAATCAGGGTTTAAACCCGTTTTTATCGCGCATCCGAGAGGATGTGGATCAGGGGAAAGCCCCTGGATTTGTGGTACACGAGGATAGACTTTTGCGATTTAAGAATCGGTTATGCGTACCGGCGAATGACGAGTTGAAAAACTCGATTTTGAGAGAAGCTCATGCTACCCCTGATTCCATTCATCCGGGGTCTAGAAAGATGTACAAGGACTTGAAACAAAATTACTAGTGGAGTAATATGAAGCGAGAAGTCGCATAATTTGTTTCGATATGTTTAACCTATCACCAAGTCAAGATAGAACATCAACGACCGAGGGGTATGCTGAAACCTCTTCCTGTTCCGGAGTGGAAGTGGGAAGATATTTCCATGGACTTCATCACGAGTTTACCGACGAGTCGTCGTGGTATGAATATAATTTGGGCAGTTGTGGACCGTTTAACTAAATCAACTCATTTCCTTGAGATTAAGGAAACGTGGGGTCTCGAGAGACTTGCCTAGTTATTCATCAAAGAGATAGTGAGATTGCATGGTACTCCTAAGAGTATCGTTTCTGATCGTGACGGGCGATTCGTGTCACATTTTTGGAAATCAGTTCATCGTGCCATGGGAACTCATCTTAATTTCAGCACAACTTTTCATCCTCAGTCCGACGGACAATCAGAGAGAACTATTCAGACATTGGAGGACATGTTGAGGGCATGCGTCCTCGATTGGAAAGATGATTGGGAAGCCCAACTACCGTTGATTGAGTTTACGTACAATAATAGTTGGCATGCTTCGATTAAGATGGCACCTTACGAGGCCTTGAACAGTTGTCGTTGTCGATCTCCTTTGTGTTGGGATGACTTATCAGAATCAATTGGCACCGAGCACGATATGCTTATATCCATCGTGAGAAGGTATCTTTGATCAAGAGTCGTTTGTTGACCGCTCAGAGTCGACAGAAATCATATGCAGATAATCGTCATCGACTACTAGAGTTCGAGGCAGGTGACCACGTTTTGGTCAAGGTATCCCCGAGTCGAGGTATCTTTCGTTTCGGGAAGCGGGGAAAGTTGACTCCGAGATTCATCGGACCGTTTGAGATTTTGGATCGAGTAGGTAGTCTGGCTTATCGATTGGCCTTACCTCCGGCGTTGAGCCGAATTCATAATGTGTTTCACGTCTCTCAGTTGCAGAAGTATGTTGCTGACTCGAGTCACGTACTTCAGTTCGACGAAATTGAGATCGCGGATGATTATTCGTATGAGGAGCGTCCTATACGAGTTTTAGAGTGGAGAATCAAGCAGTTGAGGAACAAGACGATTCCTTTGGTCAAGATTCAGTGGTCTAGACATGGAGTCGAAGAGGCTACTTGGGAAACCGAAGATAGCATGCGGAAGAGTTATCCCGAGTTGTTTGACCCTTGGTTTCGGGGACGAAACTCTTTTTTTTTTGGGGGGGGGGGGAGTGTATGTAATACCCGGTTGTAATTCATTCATTATCATTCAGTAATTATTAGTCAGTCATTGTCACTCAGTAATTTTCACTCATTAATAATCACTCATCATTCTTGACTCATTCATTTGCTTTCATCATTGGCATATTTTAACAGTGTATCAGTTACCGATCGTCATTCATCTCCATTTGAGGATCGAGATGAGAGTATTATCATATCATCGTGAATGGTAGTATTGTGTTGGAAGTATCATCTACACTAGTAGAAATGACCCTTTCCATGACACATAAAAAATGTCATGGAATGCCTTCAATGACAATTACTGTGTGTCGTCCGAAACATCATTAAATCCTGTGTCATTGTAGGGGCGGCCTTCAATGACGTTTGATAAATGTCATAATATAGTTTATGATGACACTCTATTTCTGTCATAGAAGTGTCATGGTAAGACCAACCTTCATCGACGTTTGTTAAACGTCATAATATGGTTTATGATGACAAACTTTTTTCATCATACAAGTGTCATTATAGGGCGGGACTTCAACGACGTCTGTTAAACGTCATAATATAGTTTATGATGACAAACTTTCTTCGTCATAGAAGTGTCATTGTAGGGGAAAACTTCAACGACGTTTGTTAAACGTCATAATATAGTTTATGATGACACACTTATTTCGTCAAAGAAGTTATCTATTGACATTTTGCAACTGTTATTAAATATTTTCAACGACGTCTCTCAATTGTTATAAAATATTTTCAACAACAATTTTACCCTATCATTGTAACTCTCAATATGTCATTATATTTGTTTATATGATAGTTACTTTCCATCATTGAAACATTTTAATGACAGTTTTTACATGTCATTAAAAATACACTTTGTACAAAAAGAATAATTCAATTTACAGGGGTCAAAATAGCATTAATATTTCTAGTTACAGATCCAAATGTTCAATTACATCATAGATTCAAGCATTTATATTTGCATCAACATTGTGATGCCAGCTATACACGAACATCCTAATCAAATTGTCATGGACTATAGTGTGCCAACATCAAAATAATGCACAAGCTCAACGAAAATTCGCTATATGCATATAGCAAAAAACTAGAAAAGAACACAACTACAAATTATTCAAGTGTGTGGGATAATATACTTAATTGGCCACGCAATCGTACTCCCAACTGCATCTTCCATGACTGAAAACTCTGGCTGGAATCGGTAGAATTCTGCTCTAGGATTGACAGCTTCCTCGACCTCAACTCTATAACAATCTGGTCCCAACACATAGCCATGCACTTTGCTTGAAGGATCAATGGCAGATACTCTCCCTTTTGCCACCACTTCATTTGTACCCATCCAGCTAAGTATGTTGCATGATTGATTAAGAAGACAAAGGTTGCTTTCTTGTACAGACTACACAATCCAAACTAACTTCAAAACCAACAAGATTTTACAATATACAACAAGTTGCTCTCACAATCAACAAATTGAACATTCTAAATCACAACACAGCAAAATGCTTTGAGCAAACTTGAAAATGCAGGCAACAAACTTAAAACACAAGTATCAAGACTTGAAAATATGCAGGCAGCAAACTTGACCGATAATATGCACATATGCATGAAAATGCTTTGAGCATAGCTACGCTTTCCAGTAGTTATGTACATTAATCAATTTGATAACATAAATTTCAGCTACGAATGATAGCTTGGAATGACAGTTACTGGAATGCCTTTTCAATGATAGTTATTGGAATGACAATTACTGGAATGATAGCTTGGAATGACAGTTACTGGAATGCCTTTTCAAATCATGCATTACACGAGATCAGAACCAATCTAAACCATCTTAAGTTTCCATCTATTATGCCAGAGAGAAGAAACTGAGAACAAAGTAAAATGTCTTTTTTTTTCGAATAACAAAGAGGTGAGTTGATGAAAAAATTTGAACATTTTCTAACATAATCTTAAGAATTCCTAACATTACATTAGCAATTACACTTTCCTGACTATTTTGTGTATAACACCACCTTTAACTATTTTTTAAGTCCTAAAAATTTGTGGTTTGTTTAGAAGTATATTAACACATAACTCCAAGTTAATGTGCAGTTTACATACATAAAAAACCAACATGCTCATCCAAATGGATTTGATATATTTCCATGCCTATCGAAACACTGATAATCTCCTCTAAACAGCTTTAATACTTGAATAAAACATGAATAAAGATTTAGGAAATGGTTGCATCATATGAATAACAGTATTATGCATAAACCAATCCCTCACTCTAACCATTACAAGTTGCCTATAAGTTTTCATTTAACATGATTATCATTCTCAAAGCGAAACTTTGACATAGAAGAGTAGGCATTTTCCCCTATAAATTTCATCGGTCAAAGCATAGGCATTTGATCTGTCTTCTTCTCCAAGTCCCTTACAAATATGAACTAAATGTCTTAAGACGTGAATCTTCTTTTTTTTCTAGTCCTGTGGCTCTGCTTCAGGGCCAACAAAGCCTATAAGGTCCATTTATCTATAACAAAACAAATCTCAAATCGATATAGTTCAAAAGGCAAGAGGTGATATAGTTTAAATTACTTCAAGGTTCATTTGTCTATTAAAAAACACACCTATATTCTGCAAACTTATCTCAAGATGCTTCGTTTGAAAGTTCATTTCATGCTCTTTCATTACACTTTCCTGACTATAAAATAATGACATTTTAAAATGTAAAATATTACAACTCGTACACAAAAAAGAGACCTCAAATGTAGAAAATTAAACTTACTTTAGAATTTCCCGTAATAGGGCCTGCTGTACTCCTTTCGCCATTGACATGACCATCCTACTTACAAAATATAGGCAAGTCATTAGGCGATTAACAATATAACAAACTACTATATGATTTTAAAGCTAATTGTAAAGTAACTTGCCTCTGCATTATCATGACTGCTTCTATGCTTACTTCCAGCATCGCTAGGACTTCGTATTTGCTTATTTCCAGTCTTTCAAAATATGAAAATGATAACTATTTCAGCGAGAAATATATATATATATATATATATATATATATATATATATATATATATATGAAGACAGTGAATAACTACCAGTTGTAGAAACATTTCTTCAAGCCTCTTTGTCCTTTCACAAGTTGCATCAAGTTTGTCCTGAAATGCTTGTAAGGTAGTAGCATTTTGTAGTATTACATCTACCCTTGAAGGTGTGACGCCGGCTCCCATGCCTCGAACACGACCATTTTTCTCCTTACCAAGTACTTGACTCAGCACATCGTGCTTTATAGGAATAAGTCCTTCAGAAGGAGGTTGCTCAGCAAGTTTCACTTTTAACTCAGCCTAAACAGCACAGTAGAAAATCGAAATCATGCATATCATAATAGAAATTGAACTTTGTACCTAAACTTGAAGAAACAAACATGTTGGGAAGAGTACTTACACAAATGTCTTGAACATACTTTTTTTTGGACTTCTCATGGCCTTTAAGAAATGAGTGTGTTCTACAAAGTGTTTCTCCTGTTTTTTTTTTTCTTTAAACAACAGAACATTTAACATATTGATGTTTTATAGATTAAATATAAATACTTTAGTATTTTAGGATGAATTCTTTTTACTTACATGATCATATTCCTCCCTTGCATATCCTTTTCTACTTAAAGTGTGCGGAAGAAGTTGTTTAGCCCTTATTTCCTGCATTTTTTCCCTCTTTACCTATAAATGATAACAAACAAATTTCACATTACGCACAAGGTTATTAAGTCGGAAAGTCGAGCTCAGTCTCCTGAGTACCTTCGTAAAGACTAGTCGACAAGTCGAGTCGACTAGTCGTAACTAGTCGCCAAGTGTATTTTATACATGTATTTTTTAAATTTAATTTCTGAGCATATGACATAATTTAATATAATAATAAGATGATAGATATAAGTTCAAATTAAACATAATAATAAGTTCAAATTCAACAAATATCCATGAAAAATATCCATAATAGATGATAGATCAGATCTGGAAGTGCATTTCTAAATAAAGACCTAGCCGAAGAAAACAACCAGATCTGGAAGAAAACGACTGATTCTTTGATTTGGGAGGCAGCAGTCGCGATTGCGACTTGGACCAGTCGTGTTTTTAGGGTTTTTTAGGCTCAATACTCTTTAAATAGGACTGGACGGGTATGTTTCAGCAGCTGGTAATGGTTCAGGTCATTAATAAGAAACTCTAGTCGACTTACTTTACAAGTCATGGACGACTGCTTCAATTTGGGCGACTGGTCGACTAGCCGATGACTAGTTGTCGATGTGATAATAGTGATTATGTACCATATATTTTTTCATTTCACTGCTACTTTAACACACAAACATAATATAAATTGACTTACTCTCCATTCAGGGGAGCTTCTTTCTGTAACACCCCCAAATCCCATTAGGTTATTACAGTGCCGTGGACCCCACCTCAGGTGATCCACCAGGCGAACACGACTAAAATACAACAAACTGACCAAAATAGAAAATCACAGACCCTACCATGACGTCCGACATACTATCCCGATATGGAATTTCAACGACAAGAATGGGCCTACATGGCCAAAATAAAAATACAACAACGTTCACGAGCCTTGCTCGGATAATACAAAATGACAACGACTGAACAAAAATGGAGTACTCCAACTGTCTGACCAACATGAACACCAAAATATCTCGGACTAGTATCGCTCGAATGCCTCGTCGCCATCGTCATGCCCCTGTGTCTCAACTCTCTCCTCGCAAGTACCTAAAACATGAAAACATGTTCCGCCACTGGTCACCATCCAGTATAATGAATATCAAGTACATGCACAACATGATATGCATCCAAAGGCAGAATAAACAGTACAACAATGGTAGTACGAGATGCTCACAAACCAAAGTAAGAATCGAGCATTCGTGGAATATTATGCCCATGGCATACGATCAATACCTGCTCAATAGGTTAGAACATAAGTGCCCAACGGCGAATCATCAATATAGAACACAACAATACATTACCCGAAGGTAAATCAATCCAACGCTGAAATAAATAAGGATCACAATGCCCGAAGGCTCAAACGGAAATACCGTTACATCACAATGGCCTGAAAGCCCTCAGCCGAAGCTGCCAAAATATCACGATGGCCTGAAAGCCGAACAGCCCGAAGCTGTAAAAATATCATGATGGCCTGAAAGCCGAACAGCCCGAAGCTGTAAATCATCACAATACAAATCTCAAAGAAACAAACCTGACTGTCGAACATACCCCTCGGGCGTATGAAACAATCAGTCACAAAATATCGAACACATCCAATCATACATGGTCTGTGAACGATTAACATTATGGCTCAAGATGGACATCACAGTACGCCCGATCCGGAAATGTGTCCGTGCACATGTCCACCCCGTATACGGAATCCAGAAATATACGTGGGACAATGTACCTAATTAGCCTCACGAAGTAACGTCTCGTGTGCACGGTCCAATGCGGAAACATCCACGCATGACCATCGTGTGTCTGGCTAAAAATCCTACACAATAACCAATCGGCACGCATATATGATTCCGGATATGTCACGATACAACATGACAACGAAACTCAAAGGATAACACATCCAAAACAAATCATACGACTCACCAAGTGAACGATGACACGAATAATGAAAGATCGACACGACCAACAATATTCAAAACAACCATCCTGGGATCAAAATCCCTAAGGACCGATTAACACGAGCAACGATCACAACACAACAGTTCGGGAAAATCCTCAACCTTCAACGATCACAAAATTACCGAGTTCACAAGAATAATAGTGTGCTGCCTTGAATCGGTCAACACGACAATAATAATTCAACGGATGGGAATTATCGTTGATAATCCCAATTCAATACTTCGATTACCGTAGAATGGCCAATCGATAACAATTATACAATGGATGGGAATTATCTTTTTGACAACGGGTGGAAATTATATTTGATAATCCCAATTCAATATATCGATTGCCGTTAGAGCGGACAATCGATAATAATTATACAACGGATGAGAATTATCTTTGATAATCCCAATTCAATATATCGATTACCTTCAGAACGGTTAACCGATAAAAATTATACAACGGATGTCTCGGCACCTTTAATCGGTTACCGATAACGAAGATGAAAATCGAATACGTCGATGCCTTCAATCGGCCAAAACGACATCAATAGAAAAACACTGATATCAATAACGACGATTCACAAAAAAAATATCTTGATGGAATGTCAATCAATAATAACAATCGATATGTCGATGCCGCGAACCGGCTATCGACAACAATATCTCGAAGAAACATCAATCAACAATAACAATCGATATGTCGATACCGCGAACCGGCTATCGACAACAATATTACCAACAAGTATCGTAATGCCTTAAATCGACCATTTACGAACAACAATAATATTTGGCATAATTTGCCGAAGGGTATCGTATCAAACAATCCCCTGATATCAACAAAATCATAAAGAGACCAAGTCTCGAAATGATACACACATTCATACACATACATGATAACATTAATCTCATTGACCAGTACAAGTATAAAACTTGCCTTAAACCGAAGGCGAGAAAGTCCTTCCACGGTCAACGTCCTACCACGAATCGATCAACGCGTCCTCCGACAGTCACAAGCACTCGAACAACCTGAATGAAATACAATTCATTCGATAACACGATATCGGCCGAAAACAATACAATAGATAATTCCGATTCCAACACGAACACATACTATACTCGTATTTATCCGTATACATACGTATATATATAATATATATATTACATATATATATAACATATATACAATACAACTCACAATATATATATATATATATATATATATATACTAACACCACACACACACACTTTACTTCACCTAACACATACAACTCACACACAACTCACGCACACACAACTGCACATCACAACACACACACACATCACTCATTACATATATATATAATATATATAACACATCTAAACACATATATATATATAACAGATTTATATATATATATATATTCTATATATATATATATACACAAAACACATAACACACACACACACATATAATCACTTAGCAGCAGCACACACAACACACACACATATATATATATATATATATATATATATATAAAACTGAAAAACACATAAAACTAACCGGAAGAGTCGATCGGCCAGGTCCGAAAAACTCCCATGCCGGAAATCGGCCGCCGGAAAAATGACCCGACGGACTTCGGCCCAACTCCGTCCGTTCCGTCTATGGCCGGAAACCATGAAGACGCCGGACGCCCGAGCTCGCCGGAAGAAGAAGAAAAATGCCGAACACGTCGACCGGGTTTGCGGCCTTCCGGTTCGGAAATTCGACCAGGCCGCCGAGCCTCGATCGCGAGCCGCCGTCGCCGAACTCTATCTCGCCGGAAAAAATGGAGAAGCCGGCCCGTCCTCAAGCTTCCATCTCGCCGGAAAAAATGGAGAAACCGGCCCGTCCTCAAGCTCCACCTTGCCGGAAAAATAAGACGGAGAAGGATGGAGAGAAGAGAGGGAGCGAGAGGGAGAGACGACGAGAGCCGAGAGAAAGAGAGATGATGATGATGATTTGAGGGAGAGCTGGCGAGAAAGCTGGAAGAAGAAGAAAAAGAAAAAAAATAGTGAGAGAGGGAGAGATGATGTGAGGATGATGATATGTATAGTATATATATATATAATATAGTATGAGGGGGAATGAGGGGGATAGGTGAGTAACGTGGGGAGAGAAATGAGTGATAAGGTGATGATGATGATGATTAATATAGGGAGGTGCTAAATCAACACCCTTTGTAAACACCCTGACCCCACCACAGTGCATGGGCCGCCCAAAAAAACTCATCAGCCACACTTAAGACAATCAATTGTATTAAAGTATTATGCTGTCCCATCAAAATTAAAAATTAGAACCAAGACTGCTTTTTGGGTAGTTAATGCAGACCACCTTTTGAATATCAAGAAACTGAAAAAAAATTAATTACATTGATTGTTTTCTTCCTAACACACACGATCCAACCAGTAACCACCTGATTAAAGAGACTAATTTACATATAAAAGTGACTAATTTACATCAGGAATAATCACCAATCTACCTCCGGCAACCTAAGTCCAGCAAGAAACAAAGATTAACTCAAAAAAAAAAGCGAAAACCCACCATCTAAATCATGAAACAGAAGGGAGAGAGATATAAAGTGAAAATCATCCTCAAGTTGCTCACCGTCGGACCACCAGCCTCAAGCAGCCACCGCCGACCAAACCACCGGATCGAGCCCCGTCGGCCTCAAACCTCCAGCCACCGCCGACCAAACCGCCGGATCGAGCCCCACCGCCGGAGCGAGCCCCACCAGCCTCAAGCCTCCAGCCACCGTCGGCCATTAAAGAGAGAGGAGAGATAGAGAGAGACAGAGAAGCTCCTCCATCTCCTTCCACATATCAGCCATAAAAAAATATTCTCCAGCTAAAACAAGCCATGTAAGCTAGATTTAGTATCAAAAGCTCAAAGCCAAAGAGAGAGAGAGAGAGAGAGAGAGAAAGAGAGAGAGAGAGAGAGAGAGAGAGAGAGCATCAGAGTTGGGGTTTGCAGGAAGAGGGAAAGATGAAAGTGTATAAGTAGGACTAGCGGTCAAAAGGAGAGAGAGAGAGAGAGAGAGAGAGAGAGAGAGAGAGAGAGAGAGAGAGAGAGGTGGATGGAGTGAGGTTAGCCGTTGGTTTACTTAGAGAGAGAGAAGAGAGTTCTTTTTCGTTTTTTTACTCCCTTTATAATTTAACCATGGTAAGTTAAAGCGAATCGACCAAAGGCCCCAATCGAGCCAATTCTTCTCGATTCGCGGCCTTGGAATATGTGTATTATTTGTGCCACACCTTTAACTCCTCGGCCAAAAGGAGAGAGAGAGAGAGAGCCACACCTTTAACTCCTACCGTGAATTACCGGCAAATGCTACATAGAGGTTGAGAGATATTGAGTTAGGTGGGGTAGGTTGGGTGAAATGAGAAGATGAAGTAGGGCTAGGGGTTGGGTTTTGATTTTAAACTCATAATATGGGCTTGAATATTGGGTTTTTAATTACTTTTTTTTATAAAAATGGGTTTGAACAAATACTTATTTTTCAAAATCGGTTTTTCTATAATTGTGTTTTTAATAAAAAAATCAATTCTTTTTTAAAAACACATTTATTTTTAATATGTTTTTATAATTTGTAGTGTTTATCGAAAAGATGTCGAGTTTATACGGAAAAGACTCAGATGAAGGCAATGAGTTCTCTACGGGGGATATCACCATTTTTTACCGATCGGTATAAATATTTATCGTGATATTAATTTTTTTGGTCATCGTAATGTTTACTAATATTTTTTATTTGAATTTTAGGTGTTCGATTCTCTTAATGAGTTGATGGAATGGGTGCAAAACACGGCATTCTCTCTTGGTTATGTCATCGTGACGAGAAGATCAAAGGCAAAGGAAAATGGTGTGGTGTCTTATGTGACACTTATTTGTGATCGTGGTGGTGAATACAAAATTAAAGCAACAAGTAAAAATTCTGGCACCAAAAAATCAATTGTAAATTTCAATTGGTAGGTTCGTATATTAAACAATATGACGGTTGGACGTTAAGGGTGATATGTGATCAACATAATCATCCACCTGCACAACATTTGGAGGGACATGCTTATGCTAGGCGGTTGAAAGAACACGAAAATCAGTTGGTGGCTAACTTAACAAGTCAGAATGTTGCACCACGTGACATACTCTCGATATTGAAAGAGCATGACGAGAAAAATGTTTCTATACTGAAAACCATATACAATGCACGGAACAAGCTTCGCTCGTCCCTAATGACGAAAAACTCCGATGCAAAGTCAAGATATTCAACAAGTATATTTTAAATTTAATTTATATACTGAATTTTTATTAATTAACGGTATTTCAATGCAGGTTCTTATGACAATTTTGAGCGATAAAAATTTCTTTTTGAGTTTTCCGTAAATAGTATTTCAAATGAATTGGAAAACCTATTCTTCGTTCACCCATTGTCGTTAGATATATGGAAATCATTTCCACACGTTTTGATTGTAGATGCAACATACAAAACAAACAAATATGGTATGCCTTTTCTTCAGATTGTTGGTGTAACTTCAACCAACAAGACATTTAGATAGCTTTGCCTTTATCATTAAGGAAAGGGAGGAGAACTATAAGTGGGCATTAACATGTCTAAAGTTGACACTAGACAAGTGTACGCACCCACGCGTTATAGTGACGGACAGAGAGTTGGCATTGGTGAATGCATGCCAACAAGTTTTTCCCGATGCCACTCGGTTACTTTGCCGATGGCACATTATCAAAATATTAAAAAGCATTGTAGGCCGTCATTCAGGTCGCAAGTTGAGTGGGAATCCTTTCGTGCTATGTGGAGTATACTTGTTGAGTCTCCAACGTGGATCTCGTACACCGAAAACTATAGAAACCTCCAATCAAAATTGGGCAAACATCAAGGTACAATTCTACTTATTCTCAGAACTAATTGTTTATAATTTTAGAAGATTTTTGTGTACATAAATAACATTTATATAAATCCAGTGTTTTAAGTTATCTGGATGATGTTTGGTTAACCAAGTATAAGGAAATGTTTGTCTCTGTTTGGATTGATCAACATCTGAACTTTGACAACGAACTACCAACAGAGTTGAGAGCCAGCATGCAAAGCTAAAGAAATACTTATGTGAAAAAAATTATACTCTAGATAAGTTTGTTGGTTCTATTGATCGATTTGTGAAGTCTCAACTTACAACGATACATGAAAGTTTTGAAAAGAGCAGAATTATCCTCAAACACGAACACAACTTGTCGTGTTTCAAATTATGTGGGGTAATGTGTCACTTGAAGCTCTAGATATACTTGTAGGGAACTTAAGCGGGTGAATATCAACTTGACTCTTCAAACCGTGGTTGTAAACTACATCATAGTTGTGGCTTACCATGTGCTTGCATGCTATCACCTACTTGAACTCCTGGGTACATTTAACAAGTATTTTTAAATTTAATTATATATTGAATTTTTCTAAATTATTGGTACTTCAATGCAGGTGAGTGTATTCCATTGGATTCGATAGATATATTCTGGAGAAAGCTTGATTTTTCACCGTCAATTTCTATGGAAAATGAGGATATTTGTTGTGATGGTGAGTTTGAAATGTTTAAAGAAACCTACAATAAACAGTAAAGTTGTGAAAAAAGTATGATGAGAAAGCTACTAGATATATTCCACCAAGTAGAACACTCATTAGGAAACCGCAATTCAAAAAATACGCGCGGACGTCCAAGCTTGAAGAAACAAAAACAAAAACGAGTCGATTCTATATATCAAGCTACTAGAAGACGCAGCTTTTCAACCATGTCGAAATCTGTTGAATTGAACAAGGAACCGGTAAGAAATAGTTAAATGCGTAACTGCACTTCCAGACTTGAATGAAATTCCAGACTTGAACGAAATTCCAGACTTGAACGAAGAGCCTCAGTCATGCTACATTCATCGACTAATGGATGAAATTCCATTGATATTTCATCCTTACATCACACATATTCAAGATGTAAGAGGTGATGGAAACTGTGGATTTCGAGCAATATCTGTTTGTCTTGGGTATGGCGAAGATGAGTGGCTCTATATTCGGCGTCAACTGCTAGACGAGTTATTGAGTTCATACCATGCCTATGCTAGAGTTTTCACTGATGGATTCGATGAACTACATACTTCATTGAAGTACTTACAATCGCCTGCACCTCCAAAACACTGGATGCTTATGCCTGACACAGGTATCCTGATTGCCAACACGTTTGGTGTGGTCCTTATTTTTTTAACCAAGCAAGGCGCTATCACTTTCTTTCCTCTTTGGAAAGGTCCGGAAGAATTTTTGTACCATCGGATTATTACGATATCACTTGTATATGATAGTCCTTATGTGATGGTACAATTAGAAGGAGATTGTCCGATGCCTATCATTTCGCCATCTTGGATCCGCCACAAAGCCCCGTGTGCACCGGATGGGAAACTATGTTCATGTCACGTCGGAACTTTATAGACAATCAAATCTTGTAATCCCGAAGCACCTTTTATAACTATAGAGGATTGTTAATGGGTATTATTTTGGGTCTCTAGGTCTTGTGTTTGTGTATTCATGAAAGAATGTTAAATGATATTATTTTTGGGCTCATATTTTTATTTTTATGTATTCATTTATATTTTTATAATAACATATAAAAAATCTATATGGTATTAATATTTATTAATTTAAAATAAATAAGTAATCATTTACCTAAATATTTAATCATTAAATAATATAGAAATACATATATTAATTAATTAATATTTATTTATTAAAAATAAATTAGTAATCATTATTTTATTAATGAAATAAAGGGGTCATTTAGTAATCATTTACCCCATACCTAGATTATTGAAATAAATTAGTAATCATTTACCCCATACCTAGATTATTTATATAGGTAGGGGTGTTTTTAGTAGATGGGGGTGTTTATTTAGCCACCTTAATATATATATATATATATATATATATATATATATATATATATATATATATATGTTGAGGGAGTTAGCATGAGGGAACGTGAGGGGAGTGATGATTGATGGTGATGATTGTATTATATATATATATATATATATAATATAGGAGTAAGGTGAGAGGGATGGTGGGTAAGGGATAGGAACGTAAGGGGGAAATCTATCTCAAAAGTTGACATATATATATATATATATATATATATAAATGATACCCCAAAGATACTCTCGTCCCGAAAGTTGACCACGAGGAAGGTTCCCACCACCTATCACGCATTACGTACGTAACCTCAGAGCGTAACGTACGCAATCGCAACAAATTAGTGTACGTAATGCTACACAGGTAGCATACGCTATGGCTATAAACTTAGCCAAAATTCCAAACTCGCCAAGCAACAACCAAACCGACGACCAATAAAAATATTTCGATCCCGAAATATTCTTATACAATACACATTGTATCGATCCAAACAACAACACTTGTACAATTCCAAATGAATACGTACAACTCAACAGTAACACGAAAAAAAAAATTACCCCCGGATATTACACTTTCGGACACGAATTCATCCCACTCGTTCTGTGGCACACAAGCAGGCCTAATCGAGCCAATTAGTCGTGCAGTGTCTGTCTTACTACGACGAGAATCTAAAGCAGTCATCACGCTATTAGTGAGTTCATTCTTGTAAGCTCTCCATAGCCTTCCCATTTGTTGGAAGATATATGTCTTATGAATCTCAGCCACCTTATATTGTTGCTACACACAAACAGATAAAAAGAACCAGTTAAAATACTTGGTAAATTACATAGTTAAAATATTTGTATAATGTTATAACAGGAACAAAATTAAAAAAAAATATATGCAAGAACATTACCAACAAAATACCCCAAACTTCATTTTTGGGCTTGTCTGTAACTAAACGCCAGTCTTTTATGTTGATCGGCACTTGCTCCCTGACTATGCACCCAACAGCTGAGCTAAACTTGACTGATTGTGGTCCAACAGGTTGTCCTCTCTCATTCCACTCAATGGTTTGACACTGTGATTCTCCAGTAGGAATAACTTGCAAAGTAGTTTTACCTCTTTTTTTCCCTTTGCCATCATTTGGAGTTAGCTCACCGCTATCACCTTCTTGTTGGATATCAGCAACAATTTCTGGCCTTGGAGTATCCTCAATCTCAAGCTGCACTCCTATTCTATTTCTTTTCCTGCCTGTTGCCATAGTTCTATATATATACATGGAAAACAAATTCATTAGATAACTAAAACACGAAGGACAATATTATCATTATGTAACCTACAATACAAATTTTAAGTAAAGGATAACAATAACTAACATTTTAGTAAAATATTGATGTCATGAAATTATCATTACGTATATGAACAAATATTTCAAGCATTACTAAGATGTCAATATTATGCAATCTAGTACGAAAGATGTTAGTACAGTGGTTACCACAAAAGGATCAGCCTCAGAATCAACTTTATCTTCATTGTCAATGTCAAGTGCGGATGGTTCTTGATCAACAAAAGAACCATAAAATGTCTCATCAAATTGTTCCGCATCATAAAAACCTCTTTGTGGCGCCTTCAAAGACGACATACCAACCGGATTTTTCATTATCCCGAGAGTAAAAACTTGTTTAGCATGTGATGCTAAAATAAATGGATCTTTTTACTTAGACCTTCATTGAGGTTAACTAAGGTGAATCCATCTACTTTCTTCACACTGAAGTAATGTTTGCCCAATCACAAAGGAATACAGCCAAACGGAACTTATAAAAGTCTAAGATCAAAATTTGTTTGATTATCCCATAATAATTTGATAAAGTATCTGCTTGTACGTGTACACCATAGTCTTGCGTAGAGACATTAGCATCCACAGTATGAAAGCGGTTTCCATTAATAATAAAACCAGAGTGGGACATTGCACAATGTCTTGGCCCTTTAACAAGGTACTTTAGCATTTCAGATGACTCGACACCAGTACTATCAGCGTCAAGTTTAATCTGAAGAACCCAAAGCAACAAGTTTTGTGTCAAGTATACATTTAAGTTTAATCATTAGTCCCAAAAAAAAATACATCAATGGATCAAACCTTAGCTTGCAACCATTGCACAAAATTCTGTAAATGTATTTTCTCTAGTATGTTTGAATTAGATATCAACCGTTGGTCAGAGCACCTTAACTCTTCCTTATGAACCCTAATGAGAAAACAAACCGAGATGTGCAGATATGTATATGTAAGGTATCTATAAAATATCCATTAATTAAAGGAAATAAATATAAGTCACTGGAAATTTACTAACTCAATATAAGGTTCAGTTTCTTGACTATTGATAAGGACACATAAATGTGCAGCTTTATGCAACTCATCAGTCAATTGTAAAGGTCGGCCTTTACGCAAAGGCGCATCCTTCGATTATTGTTTCATTTTCAATGACATCATTACGTTTTCGTTTGTTACCAAACAAGGAAGAGTTTTTCATGTATCTGCCACAAAACCTAACACACTCATCAGCCAAGTAGTTTTCAGCAATACTTCCTTCCGGAGCAGCACGATTCTTAACATAACCTTTGAGGACTTTAATGTATCTAAAAGTTCATTAAGTTAAAATAATAGTAAGCTAAACATATATAACAACCATTATATAGTTTATGATGAAAGTTATAAGCACTAAATAATACCTCTCAAAAGGGTACATCCACCTGTAATGGACATGACCACATAATTTCGCTTCTCTTCCTATATGAATTGTAAGGTGAATCATTATGGAGAAAAATTATGGAGGGAAGTACCTCTCGAACAAGCACAAGGTCTCAATAATTTCATCTTCCAACTCCTCTAATCTTTTCTTATCAATTACTCTTTGACACAACTCGTGAAAAAATGCAGATAAACGAAATAATGATTTTCGTAACCCTTCAGGTAAAAGCCCTTAATAGCAAATGCACAATAGTTGTTGCATTAGGACATGGTAATCATGAGACTTCATCCCTAGAATTTTTTCAGATGTAATCTTGATGCAGTTTCCAATATTAGAGCAATATCCATCAGGAAACCTTTGCATCCATAGCCTCCAAAGAAATTTTTCCTTCTCAAGCTTTGTAAAGGTGTAAGCACCAGAAGGATCTAACTTTTCTGCTCTTGCTTCTACTACAACATCTTCCATTAATTCTTGTAATTCTAGATCTCTACGTGAATCTGCCCCAATTTTAGATTTTCCCTTCACATATAAGGGTGTATCTAAAACACTTTCACAGACATTTTTTTCAATGTGCATAACATCCAAATTATGTCGCACAAGTAGTTCCTATAGTTAGCAAACAAAATACGTATCAAACTTAATTATAATGTTTCATCATAATCTTATTGAATTAGAGTAGTAAATAATAGTAAGAATATAACTCTGACCTCCCAATACGGCAAGTCGAAAAATAAGGACTTCTTTTTTAATAACTTTGTTGGGTCTCCCTTTTTAAGCTTCTTCTGTTTTTTTCTTTTTTTTCCCCACTTATTTGTGAACCCAACTAAAGCATGAATCATATCTCTCCCTGTAAAGATCTTTGGCTGCACCCTTCTCTCATTTTTTCCATTGAACCACTTAGGTTTTCTCCGAAACATATGGTTTGATGGCAAAAATCTTCTATGATCCACATAGATAGTCTTCTGAGCAAGTGGCGGCAAGAAGAACACGTTCGTGCCCACAAACAGGACAAGCAAATTCCCCTTTATTAGTCAACCCAGATAAATTCCCATAAGCCGGGAAATCATTAATGGTCCATAATAGGATACCTCTAAGGTTAAACATGGCTTTAGTATATGCATCATACATATTAATACCATCCCACAACAATTTTAGATCATCTATAAGGGGCTGCAAGTATACATCAATGTCATTTCCTGGTTGTTTAGGGCCTGGAATAAGTAAGCTTAGCATCAGGTTTTCGGAAGACATGTGTAACACCCCCAGAATCAAACCGGGAATATTACACGCCGTAGACCCTCTCCGTGAGGATCCACCAGGCTAGACATCAAAACCACACAATAAATTACATACCGACATGATAAAATACCAAATCCGTAGACCATCTTGGTCTTTCGTCACAACGTACAAGTCAAAAATACACATTTCTATCTCGACTCATACCCATGCAAGGGTAAAATATACTCACAAACCAAAAATACGACAGAAGAAAGACCATACACAAACTCGGATCGATCAGTATCCAACACCGGCCTTCGTGTGATTAGTATCATTCGCCTTCCATCATCCTTCGCGCCGATCCTGTGTTTTGCTCCCAAACCTGCATGTACTGGATGCAAACAGACATCCACCCCCGAATACTCGGGGGTTAGCAAAACTCCACTATTTTGCTAGTACAAGTATAAAGTGCAAATACGAGCCATACAAAACACATTCCGAGAATACAACAAAAGACTTCCCGAGCTATTTGATAATTAAAGTAGTTCAAGTCTTGAAAGTAGAAACCAAAACAAGAAAGCACTTTGAAAACATTTTCAAATCTCGGGAGTTCTCGAAAACATTTGCGATAGTAAAGTTCTTAATTCTTCAAAAGCCACTTAGGGTCACCGCCCCAATATTCATTTTCCAAAAATGCAAATTCGATTAACAAAACACGGGGTTCACAACCCAACTCATTCTAGTCACAAAACACAGGGTCCACGACCCAACCATTTCGATCATCAATACAGGGTCCACGACCCATTCATTCACTTCAATTCACTTCAAACGACACGTTACACACAACACATTATTTTTATGCCATTTTAGCCAAACACCAAGACTCGATATATAATGTCTCTCGACTCCGAGCAACAAACATTGTGATACTCCGGACATATCACAATTAATCAACAGTACAAACACTCTGGCAATTCTCGCGACCCGGTCCAGCCCTCCGGTCCCGCCGTAAGGCCACCAAGTCCCTGTGTGCCCCGTCGAGCAATCCCCAGGTGAGAATGCCCACTCGAAGTAACTCTCGCGACCCGGTCGGCCGCTAAGCCACCAGTCCCCGTGTGACCCCGTCGAGTCAATCCCCGAGTGAGAGTACCCGAGAAAAATCTTACAACTCTCATCAATTCACATTTCCAAAACCGCAATCCTCAAGAGTCAATCACAATATATATAGTCGAGGTATTTTGCTAAAATGGCCATATTATCCAACACATACTCACGACCCAAAATTTATACTATCCACAAAGAAACACACCATCTAAACAGCACCAATCGACACAACCAATATCACACGAGTTCACACATTCACACACATCCGCATGACTCCACACAAATTCTTAACAAAATGATTGAACTTTAACTTACCAACAACAAAATCACACATAATGGCATCACTCGAAAATAATGTGATCCTATACTCGACACCAATATGCATAGTCAATTAACCACATTAATTCCCGAACACAAGAATCCTCTTTAAATAAAACCATGATTATAGTTATAACGATTCTTTAGAAAAATGGTTGTGAACAATTGTTTAACACATATCGTCAATTTTCAATCATCATATTCACCAAATACGTAATGTATGGGCAAGATACTTGCCTCGATAGTCGATGCCGGACACTCCGACGAACATGGCTCAACCGGAAAACCTCGAACGTCCCCAACTCTCCGGCGAAAACGACGGTAACACTACCAATCAGAAAACCGCGAACGGAAGGGTTCCGACTCAAGTTCTTCGCAAGGAACCTGACCCTAACATAATACCGTCAATAATCAACGATCGTACGAGGAAGAATAATCGTAGAACGCCCAAAACCCCCCTCTAAGGATTTTCACCGGACACCTTCAAGGCACCGATTAGGAACTCAACAAAACGAAGAATCTTTAACAATCGAACCATGGATCAACAAGGAAATTGGTATAAAACAACTTAATAATCATCAATCCCTCACTATTCTAAGATATAACGAATCAAACGGACGAAATCAACAAAATCCCCAATTTTTCCCAAAACTAGGATTTTAAGAAAACTAACCTTGACTCGTTGGATTGAAGGATGTTATGGAGTGATTAATCGATGATATAAGCTCCAAAACTTCGTGGATTAGTTGTATAATAACATGCCTTCATGATCTCCAATGACCCAAAGCGGAAGAGAAAGGGAGAAAATGAAAAATGAGTGCAAACAGGATCGCCGTAATATTTATATCGGTGCGGTCTAGCGTGCGCTAGATCGCCGAGCTAGCGTGCGCTAGCGGCGGTCATGGTCGAGAATGTTCGGCCGGGCCCGCCATCATGCGCCGAACACGTGCGCCTGCCGGCCCAGCCACATTCCGAGACTTCTGGCTCGGCCAGTAGCGTCTGCAGCCTTTCAAAGCCGAAGCGTGCGCTACCGGCCGGCAGAAGGCGTCTTGATGTCCGGCAGATGGCGTGCGCTACTGCCGATCTCCCACCCGTAACCTTTCTGCCCTTACTGCCTCGGTCGACTAGCGCGCGCAGCCAACCGGCCATAGCGTGCGCTGCCTCCTGGCCGTAGCGTGCGCTACTTTCCGGCCGTAGCGTGCGCTATGCCGGTTCCTGTCGCAACCGCCCGGCCAGTGCCTGCACTCGTCCGGCCAGTGCCTGCAGCCGTCCGGACACCGTACCCAACCGTCCGGCCAGTGTCCGACCACCATGATTCGACAACTCGATTTTCCGAAATCGCACGGAACGAACACGACAAAATACTCGGGGACAACATCATCGATTCGAAATGAAAACAACGGATAACAAATCATCACCTACGGTCTTAGACGCCAAAATCAGTTGTCGAGAAAATAATACCGGAACTCGACAACCGGGAAATATCCGAAAAAAAAATCCAAAATAACCGGAACGAAAATCGTGGGTATTACATTCTACCCCCCTAAAAATAAGTTTCGTCCCGAAACTTAAAACAAAAGAAAGGCGACTCTCGACAACACACCAGAACTCCATGCAGTATAAAGCCACTACGATCCGATTCAATACGCAAGAATGCTTACGAAAAGCAACGAGCATGAATCGTTGCGGTTGATAAAACCGAGCAATACAAAAATCAAGTCACGATTCCAACGCTGAAAGGTATGAAATTCCAATAACTCACAGATTTGGAAGATCAAATACGAAGACAATTTCCCAACACTTATGAAAATCGCAAAATGGACCAGATGTACAATAATCACGATTTCGAGGTCAAACGATAATGATTGAACAACGACGAACGAATAGCAATGATCGAACAACAATGATAACCTTTGAAGTACATACCTCAATTCAAGACATCAATAACTTGTAGGAAGCACGAGGTGTTAGTTTCGAACACGGTTCACAAGAAATCGATCCGAACATGGAAAGATCACAACGATATGCACATCAATTTGAATCAATATCAGAACTCGCTCGAATGACAAATGAGAGAAACAACACAAGATCAGAAGCATTAACGAGCACAATCGCCTCAATACGGTCGAACAAAACGGAAACGAGAAGAAGAAGAAAAATGCGGGCATTACATCATATCACCTTTAAAAGAGGTTTCATCCCCGAAACCTAAACAACGAAATGAAGTGTTTGAATATCAACCTTCCCGGCCATACCCTCTTGGTCCCGCATCTAGTCTCCATAACCAATCAGCATGGTCACGGTCGCGTCCGCTGTCCCTCGGCATACTAAGCGGATTCTCACTCAATACGATTGCACCACTTCGCAAAAACAAATATGCTAAAGTACCAACTTAGCATGACATATCACATAAGGTAACCAATAACAACTCGCAAAGAAAATCCACGAGGTATCCCTTTAAAGAAAATCTTTTGAAAATCATTGGATTTGTATGTTATTCAAAATAAACTTTAAAAGTACTTTTGGTACCTCGGGTTATTTCATCAAAACTTGTAATCAACATACTCTAACCGCCTCATTTGAAATCATTTGCCAAAATAATAATTCCTTGTAACCGGCGTTATCAAAATCGTCATGCCTTTACTCATCATCATCACCGTTAACAACCAACAAGTTAACCATGCAAGATCATCAAACCATTCCTACATACTCTAACATTTCCAAATCCGAGTTTGAACTTTACATCGAGTGAGATTTTTCATCTTTCACTATATATTTTGAAAAGAAATCGTATTGGTTTTTGAAAAAAAATATTTTATGATGTGAAAGATTTTTGAAAATCATGTACTCGAATTATTCGAAAATACAATAGTACGTTAAAGTCATTTCTGAAAATTCTCCCAACACTACACAAGAATCAACGACGGTAACATTTTACAAAATGTTCAAGGTATTTTAAAACAACTTTTTCAATACCGTCGAGGTTTTATTTGAGAATCCTAGGCCGGCTCGCAATTTCAAACAATTTCCAAAGTTCATACAAAGCCGCCGGCTTAATCGCAACGTCAAATTAATTTCAAAAATTGATTCCCGCAACTTGCACAAACTTATGAAAGTTTTAGGAAAACATTTTGAACACACACACACAACAGACATAATTTATCGACTCACCGAACAAAATCAATTATCACTGAGTGCGAATGAAAGGTCACAACACACGTTCACACAAAACGGTTGTCATCATTAGACAACGCACATAGGATACAGTCACAGACGACTGACTGCAGAAAGTTAGGCCTAACGGCAAAAATGCGATTCCACATCCTCTGTCCCAGCTAACTAACGTACGTTACAACAATTATTTAGCGTGCGCTATCCATGCTGCATTAGCGCGCGTTACAACAACATTAGCGTGCGCTACTCATGCCACATTGGCGCGCGCTAGCCTTGTACTTAGCGTGCGCTAACAGCTCAAATTCATCACGTGATTGCGAATATATATACGACATTATTAGAACCGATAGTTACAAATGAACAACGACGGCATACGAATCTAAATGCCATCGATTCACAAGCTTACAACACTTCGCGAGCAACCATCAAAGGACAACTGTCATCCAGGATCGAAATCCCGTCTATTAATAAAGAGAGCTATCTTAACTCATACCAAACGACTTAGCATTCACATCACTGTTTTAATCTAAAACTGGCATCACTGCCCGAACAACAAGAACATCATCACGTATTTCTCGACTAACAGCCATAAAACCGATAAGTTGAAAACGAGAGTCACGTCTTGTCTACGTTTTGTAAACTTCACTTGGATTCAAAAAATCGTGTTTTGAAAACTTATAATACAAGATGAAAATAAAATATCGGTAGTTGGAATTCTCCAAAAATTTTGACCTTGAGCTCATCATACGAAAATCAAACAACATAGGCCACATACTCACAAATCACCTTTAACTCCACATCATAACACAAAATCATACGGCTCGTATATCAAAAGGCACAATATAGTAGGGAGACTTACATCCACAGGTCGCACGAAAATGATGGCTGCACCTCGATACTAATCACGACCGACATCACCGACGACGCGTCGTGACACGACTTAGACAAACACAATCTCACAGGACAAGACACGACAATACCCGACTGGACCCGACAGCCTAGGTTTCCGCAACCTGGCTCTGATACCATAAATGTAACACCCCCAGAATCAAACCGGGAATATTACACGCCGTAGACCCTCTCCGTGAGGATCCACCAGGCTAGACATCGAAACCACACAATAAATTACATACCGACATGATAAAATACCAAATCCGTAGACCATCTTGGTCTTTCGTCACAACGTACAAGTCAAAAATACACATTTCTATCTCGACTCATACCCATGCAAGGGTAAAATATACTCACAAACCAAAAATACGACAGAAGAAAGACCATACACAAACTCGGACTGACTGTATCCAACACTGGCCTTCGTGTGATTAGTATCATTCGCCTTCCATCATCCTTCGCGCCGATCCTGTGTTTTGCTCCCAAACCTGCATGTACCTGGATGCAAAAACAGACATCCACCCCCGAATACTCGGGGGTTAGCAAAACTCCACTGTTTTGCTAGTACAAGTATAAAGTGCAAATACGAGCCATACAAAACACATTCCGAGAATACAACAAAAGACTTCCCGAGCTATTTGATAATTAAAGTAGTTCAAGTCTTGAAAGTAGAAACCAAAACAAGAAAGCACTTTGAAAACATTTTCAAATCTCGGGAGTTTTCGAAAACATTTGCGATAGTAAAGTTCTTAATTCTTCAAAAGCCACTTAGGGTCACCGCCCCAATATTCATTTTCCAAAAAAGCAAATTCGATTAACAAAACACGGGGTTCACAACCCAACTCATTCCAGTCACAAAACACAGGGTCCACGACCCAACCATTTCGATCATCAATACAGGGTCCACGACCCGTTCATTCACTTCAATTCACTTCAAACGACACGTTACACACAACACATTATTTTTATGCCATTTTAGCCAAACACCAAGACTCAATATATAATGTCTCTCGACTCCGAGCAACAAACATTGTGATACTCCGGACATATCACAATTAATCAACAAGATAAACACTGCAATTCGCGACCCGGTCCAGCCCTCCGGTCCCGCCGTAAGGCCACCAAGTCCTGTGTGCCCCGTCGAGCAATCCCAGTGAGAATGCCCACTCGAAGTAACTCTCGCGACCCGGTCCAGCCGCTAAGCCACCAGGTCCCCGTGTGACCCCGTCGAGTCAATCCCCGAGTGAGAGTACCCGAGAAAAATCTTACAACTCTCATCAATTCACATTTCCAAAACCGCAATCCTCAAGAGTCAATCACAATATATATAGTCGAGGTATTTTGCTAAAATGGCCATATTATCCAACACATACTCACGACCCAAAATTTATACTATCCACAAAGAAACACACCATCTAAACAGCACCAATCGACACAACCAATATCACACGAGTTCACACATTCACACACATCCGCATGACTCCACACAAATTCTTAACAAAATGATTGAACTTTAACTTACCAACAACAAAATCACACATAATGGCATCACTCGAAAATAATGTGATCCTATACTCGACACCAATACGCATAGTCAATTAACCACATTAATTCCCGAACACAAGAATCCTCTTTAAATAAAACCATGATTATAGTTATAACGATTCTTTAGAAAAATGGTTGTGAACAATTGTTTAACACATATCGTCAATTTTCAATCATCATATTCACCAAATACGTAATGTATGGGCAAGATACTTGCCTCGATAGTCGATGCCGGACACTCCGACGAACATGGCTCAACCGGAAAACCTCGAACGTCCCCAACTCTCCGGCGAAAACGACGGTAACACTACCAATCAGAAAACCGCGAACGGAAGGGTTCCGACTCAAGTTCTTCGCAAGGAACCTGACCCTAACATAATACCGTCAATAATCAACGATCGTACGAGGAAGAATAATCGTAGAACGCCCAAAACCCCCCTCTAAGGATTTTCACCGGACACCTTCAAGGCACCGATTAGGAACTCAACAAAACGAAGAATCTTTAACAATCGAACCATGGATCAACAAGGAAATTGGTATAAAACAACTTAATAATCATCAATCCCTCACTATTCTAAGATATAACGAATCAAACGGACGAAATCAACAAAATCCCCAATTTTTCCCAAAACTAGGATTTTAAGAAAACTAACCTTGATTCGCTGGATTGAAGGATGTTATGGAGTGATTAATCGATGATATAAGCTCCAAAACTTCGTGGATTAGTTGTATAATAACATGCCTTCATGATCTCCAATGACCCACCATGAAGAGAAAGGGAGAAAATGAAAAATGAGTGCAAACAGGATCGCTTAATATTTATATCGGGTGCGTGCGCTAGATCGCCGAGCTAGCGTGCGCTAGCGGCGGTCATGGTCGAGAATGTTCGGCCGGGCCCGCCATCATGCGCCGAACACGTGCGCTGTCGGCCCACCACATTCCAGAGACTTCGGCTCGCCAGATAGCGTGCGCAGCTTTCAAAGTCAGAAGGCGTGCGCTCTGCGGCCAGAAGGCGTCTTGATGTCCGGCAAGAGCGTGCGCTACCCGCCGATCTCCCATCCGTAACCTTCGCCGTTCGCCTCGGTCGACTAGCGCGCAGCCTAACCGCCATAGCGTGCGCCGCCTCGGCCGAAGGCGTGCGCTACTTTCCGGCCGTAGCGTGCGCTATGCCGGTTCCTGTCGCAACCGCCCGGCCAGTGCCTGCACTCGTCCGGCCAGTGCCTGCAGCCGTCCGGCCACCGTACCCAACCGTCCGGCCAGTGTCCGACCACCATGATTCGACGACTCGATTTTCCAAAATCGCACGGAACGAACACGACAAAATACTCGGGGACAACATCATCGATCCGAAATGAAAACAACGGATAACAAATCATCACCTACGGTCTTAGACGCCAAAATCAGTTGTCGAGAAAATAATACCGGAACTCGACAACCGGGAAATATCCGAAAAAAAATCCAAAATAACCGGAACGAAAATCGTGGGTATTACAACATGCACACATTTGGTGGAAGATTATAGATGACTAAGATAACTGGCCAAAGACTGTGTGTGGAGCTAAGATTGCTGAAAGGGTTGAACCCATCAGTTGCAAGTCCAAATCTTAAATTCCTCGGATCTGATGCAAAATCGGGGTATTTTTTATCTATGGAACTCCAAGAAACTGAGTCCACAGGATGACGCATCTTACCATCTTGACTATGATGACTAGAATGCCATGTTAACTGCTCACTAACGGAGGCAGAAAGAAACATCCGCTGAAGTCTTGGAATTATAGGAAAGTAACGTAATACTTTTGCAGCAACACCTTCTTTTATCTTTCCAGTACGTAGGTTTACTTTATATCTAGAAGCATTACATTCAGGACATTTATGTAAGTCTCTATATTCATCTCCCCTATACAAAATACAATCATTGAGACATGCGTCTATCTTCTCATACCCTAAATCAAAATCTTTAAGTGTTTTCTTGACTATGGATAGTGACTCCGGAAAAGTATTTTCCTCCGGTAGCATATCTTTAAACACACTCATGATCTTATCAAAACCAGAATTAGATAGACCTGATTCACTTTCAAAGTATACATGATTAAGGTTCTTTGAAAGTTTTGTGTACTTAGTACAACTAGGTACAGAGGAACTTCAGATCTCAAATCTTTTTGATACATATCATCTACATTCAAGAAACTCGGGATTCACCCCGAAATGGTAACTTAAAACACGCATCTTCATACATCCGATGAACTTCTAACATTTCGAATCCTCACGAACATCATATGATGTTACAAACTCATCAACTTGTGCACTTCTTCCTATAAGATTTGGCTCACCATGAGCGACCCAGACCTTATATGTAGGATCAAATCCATACTTAGTTAGGTGAAACAATAATGTTTCATCATTTTGTGAAGAGAGGTTTCTACAGATTACGCAAGGACAGATGATCATCTCAGGATTCCTTGCAAACTTCTTAGAATTAATAATAAATTCTTTAGCCTTTTCTTGAAACTGAGGATTATTTGGGTCCCAAGATATCCAGCTCTTATCCATGCTAACTTATACTTGCTTTACACCTACCAATATTTAAAAACTCAAACAGATTAAATTCATGACTTTAAGACTTAAGAGTGCTACCATGTTATGATATATACCAAACACAAATTAATATGAAACAACAACATGTAACCTTATTAACATCCTTATAAAAAGCATTTTTCTGCAGAAAAATCATGTTTTCTCTTCCAGGTGTTTTCTGCGTCTCAATTTATTATCTTAATCATTAGTTTGATCGGATTTTTTCTTCAAAAATCTGATTATAATTACAAAGGATAAATTATGTTCTTTGTTAACTAGGTCTGAAGGAGGATGAAAAATGGATATTGTAGGTTATTTTTATTATGTTGTGTATACATATTTATATTTACATATTAATAAATTCCATTACTGTTTAGGTTATTTTGTTTTAATGCTTAATACTTAATTCTTTTTTAATCTTTGTGATTGGTAGGGTAAGGTTGATATTCATTTTAGATTTAGTGTTTCATTATATAGAGAAATCTATTACTATTAGGTTGTAATATTGAATTATTGATGACGACCAACTCAATAATATGTTTTTTTTTCTTTTTTTTTTTTTTTCATATTACTATGTCTAGCTCGAATTCATGTGATGATAATCAAACCATGCAAGTTCCATCTGAGGACGAAGAAGTCCAACAACAGAAGGGTGCTACTATGGTAAAAGGGAAGAGAAAGATGACTGCCTTGAAGAAGAAACCACGGCTTACCTATAACGTATGGCCTCGTTTTGACAGATATGTTGCGCATCTTTATGATGAAGTAGATGGGGAAGAGAAGGTTGTTGGATTAGAGAAACGCTGTCGTGGCATTCATTGTAACACTGAATTCAAGTGTGATTTCAGAGTAGGTACAAGTACTCTTAGGAGTCATCTTAAGTCTGTTTGTAAAAATTTTGGGGATAGATTGAATCTAGAGCAGGGAGGACAACAAGCCTTAACTAGTGACTGTATTATGGTGGGTGGTGTGAGAACATTGAAAACAGCTGCTTGGTCGAAGGAGAGTTGCTGCAACCAGGATGATTGTTATCGATGAGTTGTCGTTTAGCTTTATTAAAAATAGTGGATTCAGGCATTTTGTGGAAGTTTCAGTTCCGAGATGGTTGCCTACTTGTAGGAAGACTATTTTTCAGAATTTTTTGAGGATGTATGATGCTAAGAAGGCGGAATTAACGGTTGAGTTACAATTCCGCCCACTCTGTTTGACAACGGGCACCTGGACCAGTTGTAAAACTCTAAACTATATGGTCATCACAGCTCATTTTATCGATCATGGTTTTACACTTCATAGAAAAACCTTGAACTTTAAATTGATTCCTGATCATAATGGAAAGACTATAGGAAAAATCTTAGAGGATTGTTTGATAAATGGGGGATTGAGATTGTGTTCACGATCAGTGTGGGTTGACAATCAGTGTGGACAATGCAGCAGCAAAAAAAGTTGCTATTAACTATCTAAAGACATAAATGGATGATTGGGAGAAGAGGCCACCAAGGGGGGTGATGCATGTGAGATGCCTCGCACATATTGTTAACCTGATTGCGAGGTCTGGGTTGCATATTATGGATAAATCAGTTGCATAAATTAGGAAAGCCTGCAAGTATGTGAAAAGTTCTCCAGAAAGAGCAGACACATTCAAGTCAATCAATTAGGAATCGAGAAACCGCGAAAACCAGACTAGTTTGCAGCGTTCCGGTTCCACTGCAGTTTCTAGTTTTCAAAGTGACAAAACTGAAGTGCAAAATATGCTTTTGCAAATAGCAGGCCAGGAAATATAATGTTATGAAGGTAATCAAAGGGAAAGATACCTCATGAATTAAAATTGTTATAAGGTAATAGATATCACTTTTTGCTTCTCACATGTGTTTACAACACAAATACAGAACCATCACACCAGTAACATATTTAGGTTTCATATACAAACAAAATCATAAAAAAAAAACATTATCATAAACCTCTTATAATTATACGTTCTGCATAATAAATTGTTCTTAGAGTTATTACAGGGTGAATAGACCATGGTTGTTACATCGACCAGTCGATCCGAGTCGACGGAGGGTCCGACAAGTCGAGTCGTAGACTAGCCGTGACTTGTCGTAGACTAGTCGACACTAGTCGACAAGGTATCATAGTTATTAATAGCGAATAGCGCTCCATAGCAACAAGGTCCCTTACGGCTATAGCGATAGCTATAACGAATAGCGAGGGCTATTTGGAAGTGAAGCGCCACAAGTACATAAATATATAATATATATTATATACTAAATCCAATTCAAGAGTTCATGCATAAACTGAAAAATAACATGGATATAAGTTCAAATAACACAAAACATCAATTCCAATACTAGAAAAACATAATATAAATGTCATCTTACCTAAAAATATATTCAGATTTTGGGCTTTTATATTTTTTTCAGGTTTATGTTACCTGAAAACATATTTTTTATTGGAATTGAAAAGGGTAACCTACAAAATTGTTACAGGAAAAAAAAACACAGAATATGAAATAGCGCCGCTATTGGGTGCTATCGCGATCGGGGCTATAGCGAGAATAGCGAGGATAGCACTCGCTATCCAAAACTGCGTAGCTCATAGCGCCCTATAGCGATGAAGCCTCGCTACGCTTCGCTACTCGCTATAGCGAGCGCTACGGGCGCTATTGATAACTATGCAAGGTATAAATAATAAATAGTAATTATACATGTAGAATATTATATGTTTCTAACATACCTAATACAACAGCAGGCAACCAAATTATAGCATTCAAGATATATAACAATCAACTAGTCTGTATTGTATATGTAATTATATAATATATATATATATATATATTATAAACAGATAAACAGAGTATATATATATATAGTATATTTACAGACGATGTAGGCGACGACGATGGAGGCGACGACGATGGAGGCGACGACGATGGAGCCGACTTGGTCACGAAGCGATGAATCTGGAATTCCAAAGAAAGATCACGAACTAGAGAACATCATCTTCAGAAAATCAATCACCACATAAGCATTCAAAATAGAATTGTCATCAAACCTATAGATTTTGTCTATGACTGTTGTTGCATTCTCTTCACCAAGTAGGGGTTGTCCAGTTTTTAAGCATCTGCCTGGACAAAAACACGAGAAAATTGAGGATGGAGAAACTCAATACATGAAAAAATTCATCTCCTCCATTGAAGTCAGCGTAGAGGAAAGTTTACTACTAAGAAATATTAACATCAACCATACAAGAATCACCCAAATCCAAATATCATACAACTCTATAGACAGAATAATTAAGTAGCACAAATCGAACAAATTAAAAAATATCATACAACTCTATTGACGCAAATTAAAAAAAAATTGAACAAATCGAGCATGAGGCTTACGCTGCGTTCAGCCGGAAGAGAAGCAGGGGTCGCTGGAAGAGAAGCAGATGTGGCGTCGTGTGAGAAAGAAAGCAGATTTCTAAATCAGATTGGGAAGGTCGCGAACGCAGAGGTGAGAGAGAAGGGGCGGCGTACGTAGGGAGAAACTAGGTTTTTTTGGGCGTTTTTTTATTTTCTTAGAAAGTTTTAGCGGTGGTCAGACTTGTTTTGCCAGTCTTCAATCAATAGAAAGTTCCCAAAAAAAAAATTGGGCGGCAGAGAATTAGGCTAAGGCGCCAATACTTGTGTATTGTCATGGCCCACCTATAATTTATGACATTTAACAAATGTCATTGAAAGAATATTCAATGATACTTAGAAACTGTCGTCAATAGATATACTATGACGTCCGGAATTCATGATGAAAAACTAGTATATGACGTTTATAAAACGTCATAAATTTTATGATGGTTTTTAAATATCATTAAATTCATTATTCACGATGACTGTTACTAAACGTCATAAAACTAAACTCCAATCCAAATTTATGACGTTTGCTGCTGGAAACGTCATGAAAAGACATTACAATGACGTTTTTGGCAAAACGTCATAAAATTTCTGTCATTAAAGGTCATATTTGTAGTAGTGCTATCGCGTGTTATTAGACTTAATTATATTCATACAAGTATTGTATGTCGGATCATTCACCTTTCGTAACGACAAGACGGAGTTGTCGAACTGTGTCAGTTTCAACAGTGAGTTACGGCCGCAACTAGTCATGCATTACGACCGAAACATGCATTCGTTGGCTTAAGGATGTTTTGGCCGAAGGTGAGTTACGGCCGTAAGGATAGGCAGGCTACGGCCGTAACATGCATTCGTGGTTTTCAGGACATGTCGGACGAAGAGGGCTTACGGACGTAAGGGTTGCGGCATACGGCCGTAAGATGAGGCAAGTACGGCCGTAAGGCTTAGCCGGCTACGGCCGTACGTTTCGAGCAGGGTGCCCGGTCAGTTTCGACGAAGGTTTCATATGCCCGTAAGGCATGTGTGGATACAGCCGTATTTCTTTCCGCAGATGTTTCGACGAGGGCGAATTACGCCCGTATGAGATGGTTGGTTACGGCCGTAAGGCCGTTGACTTAGGCATGTTACGACCATAAGTAGGCTGAGTTACGGCCGTAACCATGGCAGTACTTAAGGACTTGGACGGGACTTTGAGCTCATTTTTATCATTTCTTCACATTGTTTCCGAGAGAGAGAGCTTGAGGGAGAGATTTTCATCATCAATCACTTGGGTGTTTGGTTTTCATCATCTTCATTCGTTTTTGAAGCTTGGACAGTCGATTTAACACGTGTCATCGGATCAAAGTATTTGGATCTTCAAGAGGTAAATTCTTCAACACTTTGGATTTCAATTTTGTGTTGGGTTATGATGTTTGGACGTGATGATCATGATATATGAAGTGATATACTTGTGATTATGTACTGTTAAGGATTATCATCAGATTATTTGGGTTTAATCAAGAACACCTTGAATATTGATTTGGATTTGGGGATTTTCGATTAGATGTTGTTTGGAATCTCGATTTGGGTATTCATTTTGGATTATGGATTGTGTTGAAGATGTTTTGTTGGATTGAAACACTCCTTGGATGTTTGGTATCGATTAATTGAGAATTGGTGGTAAACAATCGAAGATTGTTTACAACGTGTTTGTCATAATGCCCCAATGAACTTGGTTTTGTCGTATCGACGTTTTGAATTAGTATTAATCGTGTTTGATGCGTATATTGAGCGGATTGTTGGTAATTGTGTTATTCAAGATTGTTCGAGCGACCGACATCTCATTGTAGGACGTTTGTTCGAGGAAGGACATTCTTCACCGGTATTGAGTAAGTTAATTCTTACTCGGTTAAAAGGATATTCATTCCTTTCGTTGTTGTTCAGTCATAATCATAATTCATTCATAATGTATTAACTGTATTGAGACTTGTAATTGTCGAATAATCACTTCATTCACGAGGAATGACGGTTCCAATCATTTCATTGAGCTATCATTCACTTCACTATTATTTCATCTCGATGAGTCATTCTTGACTTTGTCGGATTGTTATTCATTAATATTCATCATGGTCATTCTCGTTCATATGACCTTCTGGGTTCGTATTGCGTGTCCAGGTGGTGATGTGTGGAATTTTTAGTCGGGCACATGATGGTCACGTGTTCGGGTTCATCGCCGCAATGGACTGTGCACACGGTAACGTACCTCCGTGAGACTAATTAGGTACAAGGGTGGGTGTGTCCGGTCACTAGTCTTGTGCACATGCACATACCATTACGGGCGTACTACGATGCCCCTCTTAGCTTGATTTCATAATTAAGATATATCATGATTGTGTATATTCAACTCTTGAGGATTGTTGTTCTGTGTAATTGACCCCGTTGGGGGACATTGTTTTCAGGTCATGGCAAGGCAAAGGCACGGGAAGAGAACGTTGACGGCGAGGATTCCCAGTGATACTAGTAGGGGGGCCCAGTCCTTTTCAGTCATTCGTGTTTTTCATTTTATTTCCGCTGCAGACTTCCGTTTGAATACTCATTTTTATTTAGTGTTGTATATTTCATATCCATATAATATATACATGTATTCTGTATTATCTTAGGTGTATTGTAATGAAACTCCTCATCGGAGTAATGAATGATATAATGTGGTTCGGTACTACGATTATATTATTTAAGTCATAAATTTTCATTCGTCTGGTGTGTCCCAGCCGGGAGTCCACGGCAGTGTAATAGTCGCCTAGTTTGGGGTGTTACATGAGACCATTGCCATTCCTGCTGGTATTGTGGACTGTGTGGTTCTGATTCCATCAGTTACGTTTCCAATGATTTGTTGGATGGGATGATCTCTAAGCCATTTGGGGATTTCTTCTTGGGTTTGTTCCCCCTATAGAGTTGCTTTGGTGGACTTCTTCTCTCTCTGCTTCAGCTTGGTTCTGATCTCCTTGGTCTGCAACTGGATCAGCTACGGTCTTATCATCTGTAGGTGGGTCTTTATTAGCTACAGATGGGTTTTCATCAGCAGCAACTGGATCAGGTAGGTTTTGAGGTCATATCTGATCTACAGTTAGGTCTCCAGGCCGATCTGCATGTGAGTCCATCATTCCTGTATCATGAACGATGACATCTTCCAGGGTGGCAGTTTTGAGCTTATTCTCAATTGATTCCACCTGTTTCTTGTACTCAACAGTAGACTCATCAAATACAATATGAGGTGTTTCTTAAACCAATCAAGTTTTGAAATGGCATCTTAGACTTGGTCATGTTGGCCAGATTAAGGCTTATAAGATGGAAAAAGATGTACTTATGGGTCCATTGGGATCGGATCCCTTTCCTACTTGTGAATCTTGCCTTAAAGGCAAATGACTAAGTCCCCCTTCACAGGGACTTTTGAAAGAGCCGCTGATAAACTGGGATTAATCCATACCGATGTATGTGGTGCTTTGGAAGCAGCACGTGACGGATATCAATATTTCATTACGTTTATACATCTAACCATACCTAGTATGATCATCTGTATACTTAATGAAACATAAATCCGAGGCCTTTGAGAAATTCCAGGAATTCAAGGCCCTAGTCGAGAAACAAACTGGTAATCATATCAAAGCACTTCGGTCGGACCGAGGTGGCGAGTATATGAGTATGGAGTTTAACGAGTTATTTAAGGAACATGGAATAGTTTAACAACTAACACCTCCAGGTACTCCTTAGTTAAATGGTGTGTCAGAAAGAAGGAACCGGACCTTGTTGAACATGGTCCGTTCCATGCTGGGCTATACTGACTTACCGATTTACCTGTGGGGGTATGCACTCCTGACTGCCGCTTATATCTTGAATAGATGTCCTTCCAAATCCGTTCCTAAAACTCTACATGAGATGTGGGAGGGCAGGAAACCAAGTCTTAATCATATTAGGATTTGGGGATGTCCCGTCTATGTCAAGAAGACTAAGGTGGGGAAGTTGGAAGCGAGGTCCGCGAAGGGACGTTTCATTGGATTCCTGTCTGGGACGATGGGGTATCTATTATACATGCCCGAAGATCGAAAGATCATTGTTGCTTTACAAGCACACTTCCTGGAAGATGAGTTCATTCAGGAAGGTGGAGCAGGTAGAAGTATTTTTTTAGAAGAATACAATGAAACTCCTCGGGAGACACCTGTGCAAGAAACTGGAACCGAACCTTCTGAAAAACAAGTACAATCACCTCGTAGGTCTAGTAGGGGTCTCATTTACCTGAGAGGTATGTGCTTGTGCACTTGGAGGAGCTAGGTCTCCATGAGGTTCCAAGTCAGAGCCAAGAGACCGACCCAACAACCTATGACCAAGCGATGGTGGGTGTAGACTCCACGATATGGCGTGAAGCTATGGAAGCTGAGATAGACTCGATGCATGTCAATCAGGTCTGGACTCTGGTAGACCACCACAAGGGCATAGTGCCTATTGGGAACAAGTGGATCTATAAGAGAAAGGCTGGTGGAGATGGCAAGGTTGACGCCTATGAGACCAGGCTTGTGGCAAAGGGTTATACCCAAAGGGAAGGGATCGATTACCATGATACCTTCTTGCCCGTAGCCATGATCAAGTCTATTCACATGATGCTTGCTATAGCTGCCTACCACGATTATGAGATATGGCAAATGGACGTAAAGACGGACTTCCTTAATGGATTCCTCGAGGAGGAAATCTATATGGAATAGCCTAAAGGCTTTGTGTCCGAGGTCGATATTCCGAAAGTGTGCAAGTTTCAGCATTCCATTTGTGGACTGAAGCAAGCATCGTGTAGTTGGAACCTTCGTTTTGACGAGGCGGTCAAAGAGTTTGACTTCGTGCAAAATGAAGAGAAACCTTGTGTATACAAGAGGGTTAGTGCGAGCAAGATCGCATTCTTAGTACTATATGTGGATGACATTCTACTAATAGGAAATGATGTGGGAATGCTCAGTTCCGTGAAATTTGGGCTTTCGAGTAATTTCTCAATGAAAGACTTGGGAGAAGCAACATATATTCTTGGTATTCGGCTCTATCGGGATAGAGCGAAGAGAACAATAGGTCTTTCCCAAGCCATCTATATAGATAAGATCTTAAAGCGATTTAAGATGGGTCCATGGAATAAAACACACCTCGATGATGTGTCCTCAAAGTGAGGAACAACGAAGGGAAATGAGTAATATACCATATGCTTCGGATGTGGGTAGCTTTATGTATGCTATGTTGTGTACGAGACCTGGCATTGCGCATCCTGTAAGCATGGTGAGTAGGTTTCAGGAAAACCCAGGTAGGGAACATTGGACTGCCGTAAAGAACGTTCTCAAGTACTTGAGAAGGACTAGAGACATGGTTCTTATGTATGGCGGTAGAGAATTAGATGTGGTGGGATTCACTGATTCGGACTTCCAGGGATAGAAGGATGACTAGATGTCTACTTCTGGCTACATCTTTACTTTTAATGGAGGAGCAGTATCTTGGCGTAGTTCCAAGCAAAGCGCGACTGCTGATTCCAAAACAGCACCAAACATATTTAGAGGAATTATCATCTCATAAGAGAATTTATTCTCAAGGGATATATTGTGTTGAACAGAGTAGACTCGGCCGACAACGTCACTGATCCACTGACCAAGCCACTTTCTCAGACTAACTTGGAGCGTCATCTGGAGAACATGGGTATTAGATACCATAGTGTGTGGCATTGAGTGCAAGTGGGAGATTGTTAGGAGTATGCCCTCGAATGCCACTCAGAGGATGTTGAGTGAGGGCACTGTACTTGTAATTCTGTAAATCATTTATATAAGGCAATGAATGTTTCTTTATTTACTAGTAGTTACTGGCATTCCTACCTCGTAGATATACATATAGAAACTAGTCCGTGTATTTGAGAGCAAAACGTTCCACTTCTTATTGGATAAGGGGGTAGGCACTGGAAAGGTTTATAGCTCAAATACTTAATCGTTCGCAAGTCCATGAAACTTGACAGTGCGTTAAGTGTTTGTGAAGACTTGTATGACGTGTTCTTTGACATAGAGAGTACCTGTCGAACACTAATGCTTAGTGGGAGCACACATTGTAGGTATGCTAATTAGATTAGTGTACTCTAACCGACTCACCCTCGATTCGTCACACGGATTTCACTCCAGAACAGTCAATGACGGAATCAAAAGGTTGTGATAGGTATTCGTGATCCTTCGACTTGAGGATTTAGTAGGGATGTGCTTGTGACGTCAAGATTTTCATTAGAGTAGTTCGACCCTGTAAACCGGAAGGTGGGGGTCAACCTCGACGTGCATCTTGACGGGCAAGTAGCAGGTCCTATTGAATACCAAGATAGAATTCTTTCTCCCGTTAGTGAGCGAGTTATATGTCCTATGCGGTTATTGGCAGATGATATCAAAAGTATTTGGCCAAAGCATTGGAGCTAGTTGTATTGGATACACGAGAGCTCGATGATCTCGATTTTCATTAACGCATGCATAGCGTCAAGTACAAATAGGGTTTGACTGACCATGACCCTAAAACTTGATCGGGACCTTTGAAAGAATGGTTTATACGTATACTGGTATTCAGGACAGAATGCTTCTTGAATGATCCCATCATTCGTTCTCAGTTGGGGTACAGTATAGGCCGCCAGGCTGGCTAGGTGGTGCTACTACTCTTTGGTTCCTCTCATTGCTGAATGAGACGGACCTACCGAGTCGCGCAATAGGATTGACGATGGAATGAATCGAGCTTATTCTCTCATTATGAATATTAGATATTGGATATCTAAATTTGGGACATTATATGTCTAAATCGATTTATTGGATAAATTGATTTACGGCCAAATGAATTACATATATATCACTGGGTGATTAATTTAATTCATGGATATAATTATTTCTTGGAGAAATTGATTATGTTATTTTGTATTTGATATGTTTAATTAATTGGATTAATTAAATGATATAAATACATCAGAACGAAATTGGAGTTTATCTGTTTGGACTCGCGGGAGTCTGAACGGACCGAATTCCTCCTACCCTTCTAGATGGCCGCCCCCCTTTTATCTTCCACCGAATGTGGTGGAAGACTTAATGATTTAATATCATGAAGTGTTTTGTCTTAGGGGACATGAAATCTCATTATATTATGTAAAGGTGATTTCATGTGATTGATTGAAGAATAAAAGGAAGACTAACTCTCACTTACCACTACCCTTGCCTTGCATTCATACGTGAGATTGGTGAGAGAGAGAGAGAGAAAAGAGTTCCTTTTCATCGTCTTCTTCTTCATGTATTCTTGATAATTCTTGGAAAAAAAATCAAGAAATCAAAGAGAGAAAATTTGATAAACATACTTAGAGTATATTCATCAAATTCAATAGCTTCATCACTTAGCTCTAGCTGTATTCTTGGAGGATAGCAAGGTGATCGTCATCCCATTCGTTTCTCCTGCGCGTGGCAAGTAGAGGCGTTGTATTTTCGACGCTGGATCATTTGAGTGCTTGGAGCGCTTTGGATCGTAGGGAATTCGTTTAAAGCTTGGGGAATAGCTCAAGATAAGGAACCCATTTAATCAACAGACTACAAGGGTGAGTTTCTAACATATCTTGTTATTTCGTTTATATATACGTATATACGTAACTCGATCGATCCTCGTATGGACTTTAATTTTCATTTTACTACTTCCGTTGGGCCTTCGATTTAGGCACCGAATCCCAACAATCTCAACATAATGGAGTGTTTGGGAGGAGGAATCGAACTTTATTAGATATGGTTTGATCCATGATGAGTCGAATGGAGCTTCCATTATTATTTTGGGGCCACGCCTTAGAAACAGTAGCATTCACCCTTAACCATGTTCCATCGAAAGAATTTGAAAAGACACCATTTTAGAAATGGACTGGTCAGAGACCAAACTTGTCTTTTCTAAAGATCTGGGATTGCGAAGCATTCGTAAGGCACCAAGTGTTTACCAAACTGGCAGCCAGATCTGAAAGATGTTTATTTAAGGGATATTCTAAGGAAAATAAAGGATACTACTTTGATAAGCCCGCAGCGAGCAAAGTGTTTGTTGCTCGAAATGTTGTCTTCTTAGAAAGGAAATTTATTTCCAAAAGAGACCGTGGGAGAAGAGTAATTCTTGAGGAAACTCGAGAATCAAAAGAAGACATTGCTTAACAGATGGAAACTGAACAGGCTCAACAATCAGTTGAAGAGCCAGTTTAAAGTACACAAGTCCCTCGCAGATCTGATAGGGTGTGACATGAAATGGAGAGATATGGGTATCTCGTAACAGAGGATGATGATGCATCACTCATAAAAAATAAGCCTAGTACCTATACAGAAGCTGCTTCAGGACCAGAGTTCGAGGAATGGCTAGAAGCCATGAAGTCATAGATGCAGTCCATGTATGACAATCAAGGTTGGAACTTGATAGGTCCACCTGAGGGTGTTAAAACCATTAGGTGCAAATGGGTCTTCAACAAGAAAAAAGACAAGGACGATAATCTGCAAGCCTATATGTAATACCTGTATTTTTCATGAATTTTGACTTTTGCATTCTTTTGCTTTTTTCGCTCTTGTAAGCGCCTATTGAGATGTTGTTGATTCTAGAGTTTTGTATCCTTCGGAACATATTCGTATTGATCGGACTTTGCAATGGTGTTATTGATTGAGGCGGATAGGGTACGCTAGGCGTGAGCTAACGTATGCTATTCATGTTGAGTAGCGCGCGCTGGCTTCGCCAGCAGTGCACGCTAATGGTCCGAGTTGGGCAGTGGCAGTAGCCGAGTTCTGCCCTCTGGACTAGCAGTTAGCGCATGTGAGGCGTGATCTAACGCATGCTACTCATTTTAAGTAGCACGCGCTAGCTTCGCCAGTAGCGCAGGCTAATGGGTTGAGTCTGGAAGAGGCAGTAGCCGAGCTCTCGCTACCAAAAAAAGGACTTTAGCCGACGACCCGAAAAAAAATGGCCGACGACTTAAAAGTGTCGTCGGCTAAACTTTGCACTTTAGCCGACGACTCGGGTTGACGTTGGCTAAACAGTTTTAGCCGACGACTTGATCTAGGTCGTCGGCTAAAGTACAACATAGTCGTCGGCTATAGTAAAGATGTTTAGCCGACGACCTCGAAAGGCTTTAGCTGACGAAAAAAAACGTTTTAGCCGACGACTTGATATGGGTCATCGGCTAAACCTTTTTCCAAAAAAAAAAGGTTTTAGACGACGACCCAGATCAAGTCGTCCGCTAAAACCCTTTTCCAAAAAAAAAAATCATATTTTTGCCGACGACAAGATCTAGGCCGTCGGCTAAAGCCTTTCGAAAAAAAATGGGGTTTAGCCGACGACCTAGATCAAGTCGTCGGCCAAACCTCCAAGTGAAAATTATATATAGTTCACGGAACACCAACTCAATCTTGCCCCTTTCCCCGCTAAAGAGCACATTTCTATTCCCGATCCTTTCAGTTATTCCCGAAAAAAGCTTGTGAGTTGCTACTTTGAGTTGTGCTAGCTGGAGACGAAGGTTTCTACCGGTTGTTATAATCACCATATCGATTAAGGTACATATTTTATTTCATTTTTATTGTGATTTCGAAACTTTGTATTATTCATGTTGTACATTCGAAAGCTTTTATGTATAACGATTAAGTTTTATGATGATAATCATTATGATCAATTGTTTGTTGTGATTTCATTTATAATTTGAACAATATTAGTTAGTTGGATTAATATTGGAAAATTTATACATTTTCAGGATGGACAAGAGTTGGATTGGGTTACGAAAATGGGATCCAAGTGTAATGGATGAGATGAAGCAGTTTATGAGATTTGTAAAAGAGCACGAGAGTGGTAATATGTTGCACTACTGTCCGTGTAATAAATGTAGATGTCGCAGTGATATGTTCCGTTTTCCATTTGATGGGGTCTGGGAACACCTAAAGAAGAATGGTTTTTAGAGTAAATATACATGTTGGATATACCACGGTGAAGCACCGAATTCTGTTATTCCGTATGATCACGGACAATTTAGTGGTAACGACGGGTTCACCGATCTGAAGAGGAGGTTTATTGATGATGTGTTTGGTTTTTCCGAGACGTTTGTACCAACTAAGACAATCCCACGACCCCGTAGACCGTTGCCTTGCAATACTACTGGGCTTGACAGGTACAACAAGCTAATTCAACTCCAACAGACCCCTCTATATCGAGGGTGTAAGATGACTGTTCTTGATTGTGTCATGGAAACGATGAGATTAAAGGTGGAAAACAGATCATCCATCAAGTCTGTAGATGATTACTTGGAGCTTACGAGTAATATGCTTCCAAAGGGTCATCATCTTCCTAATACATATACAAAAATGAGACGAATTTTGAAAGATCTTGGTCTTTCCTACATTAAGATCCATGTCTGCATGCATGATTGTGTTCTATTATGGGGGCATCCTAATGAAGACCTAACGAGATGTCATGTATGTGATACAGAGAGATATAGGATCACTCCTTATGAAAAAGAGAAATCGGTGAAGGTACTTTGGTATTTTCCACTGAAGGACAGGTTGGAATGGCTTTTTATGTCTCCTCACACGGCAAAAGCAATGAGATGGCATGCCGAGCCACACACTAATGACAGGGATACTATGATACACCCTTCGGATGGAGAGGCGTGGAAGCATATAGATAGGGAGTATCCGAATTTTTCTACAGATATCCGAAATGTGAGGCTCGGGATTGCATCTGATGGTTTCAACCCTTTTGGTAACATGAGTCTTTCATATACCATATGGCATGTTGTAGTGATTCCTTACAATCTTCCTCCGTGGATGTATATGTGGAAGGAGTATAATATGTTGACCTTGTTAGTCCTGGGGCCGGGATATCTGGGAAAGTGTATCGATGTGTATACGAGACCTTTGATAGAGGAGCTGAAATTGTTGTGGGAGCAAGGTCATCCCACGTACGACAGTTATTCGTCCGAGACGTTCTACTTGCACGCCATGTGTATCGGCACTATTAGTGATTCTCCTGCATATGGAATGCTGTCTGGATCTGTTATTAGCGGATATAGAGGTTGTACAGTGTGTTTGAATGCAGATTGTGCCAGGTACCACTGTAGGAAAGTTATCCGAATGCGTCATCGGATATGGCTTGAGAGGGAACATGAATGGCGTATGGATGCTGCAGCATTTGATGGCACTATAGAAATGGGCGAGCCACCACGACAGTGGACAGGTGATGAAATACTATCGATTCTTAATGAGTACGATTTTGGTCAGCTTAGCAACCATCCTGATGTGATTGCAGCAACCCCTGAAAGGCCCGATAGGTATAAGTATTGGTCGCATAAAAGTATATTCTGGGAATTGCCTTACTGGTCCAAGTTACTGATAAGGAACTTCTTGGATGTCATGCACATTGAAAAGAATGTTTGCGAAAGTGTGGTTGGGACAACCTTAGGTTGGGATGGAAAGACCAAAGACGAGCCAAAAGCACGCAAAGGTTTGGAAGAAATGAGCATAAGAAAACATTTGTGGTTGAAAACTGTCAAGGGAAAACAAAAAATGCCTAAGGCAGCTTACACCATCACTGCCGAGCAGAGAACTGAGATATTTTGCTGGATAAAGACTGCTAGGTATCCTACCGGGTATGCTGGAAATATAGGAAGATGTGTTAATTTCATGGAGAACAAGTTAACTGGTTTGAAGAGTCATGATTGTCATATCCTACTCCAACGCCTATTTCCGGTATTTATTCGACCGTACTTACCAAAGCAGGTGGTTGATCCGTGTGTTGCATTGTCAAGATTTTTCCAGAAATTATGTACGAGAGAAGTGAAGAGATCTGATTTGCGTAAAATGCAAGATGAGATCATCTATATCTTGTGCAAGTTTGAGCGAATATTTCCTCCAAACTTTTTTGACCTCATGCCTCACCTCATGATCCACCTTCCCCGGCAGTTATTGGTCACTGGTCCAGTGCACTACACGTGGATGTACCCAGTTGAAAGGTAACATAATTTTGTATGATATATATATATATATATATATCTATATATATATATTGTCAAATTAAGTATGATTTCTTACACAATGACAATATTACAAGCAACTTGGTGATTACAAAGACTCCGTGGCCAATAAGTCTGCACCGGAAGGATGCATTGTAGAATCTTACCTTGTGCCGGAGTGTATTACGCATATCAAGTTGTATTTGGGCACCTTCGAGCCCCCTTCCCACTCTATTCCAGCAGATAAAATACAATTCAATCTTTCTATCGTATCCACTGAGGTTGACGTCTATGGGAGGTTGCTAGGAAGACAATTAGACTCGTACGAGTCACGAATTGCACATTGGTGGATATTGCTCAATTGTCCAGAATTTCAGTACTGGAAAGACATCCACTTGTCATTCGATATGGTGCGAGGTGACACTAGATTCCACAATGACACTTTTGCCGACTATTTTGGAGAATGGGTACGTATACATTTAGTTGCTATTGATTTTCGACTTAAGAAATTTTTTTTACCTAAAAAGTTTATTTACGACAGATGACACACATACAAGATGACGGACACCCTAACTGGTCGCGTGAACGTATGCTTCTTTCTATGAAGCAGGTTATGTCAAGAATTTATTCGATGGACAAAGTCAACGGTGTCACATTCGTATGCCTTGAGAGAGACCAAAAAACAATATGTCAAAATTCTGGGGTTATGATAGATGGTGGATATTACGGTGTTCTTTTGGAAGTGGTAGAACTAATTTACGGGGAAGGCATGACAATTTACTTGTTTAAGTGTCGATGGTACGACACCAGTCTTGGAACCAATTTGCAAGACGACTACGGGTTGTTATCTGTTGACACTTCCACTTCATGGTATGAAAGTGATCCTTTTGTATTTGCTACATCAGCAAAGTCGGTGTATTATTTGGAATATTTTTAGTGATGCTACACTGGGAGAAACAACAGGTACTGTTGACGATGATGCTTATCAAGCGCCAAATACAGCAAATATTCCACCATCAACGACAATTACAATGAATAATGTTCCTGAAGGACGAGTCGTCCGACTCCGTGGTGATGCTTGCGGGTACGATGACGTTGATACAAACGAATTACTTGAAAATTCTGATGACGATAATGTGGACGACTTGAGGCATATGTTGCCGGATATCAACTCAGATAATGAGACAGACTGTAGTGATGACTCAAACTATGAGCCATAAATTTAGTAGATGTATATTTTCATATGTTAAATATAATCAAAAAAAATAGTAATAATAATAATCATAACATTAATATAATATCAATAACATTATTAAAAAAAAATCGGGGTGTTTATCCGACGACAAGATCTACGTCGTCGGCTAAAGTTTTTTTAAAAAAATTATTATACTTTAGCCGACGATATTAAAGAGTCATCGGCTAAACCCCAACAATGGCCCGGCCGTGTAGTTTAACACGGTCGGGTCAGGCATACAGTGTGTTTTAACTTTCTGGGCAGGTGCGACACGGCCCGTGTCTCCTGACGCGGTCTACTAAAGTTTTTTAAAAAAAAATGTTATACTTTAGCCGACGACTCTATCTATGTCGTCGGCTAAACCGCCGACCATGTCGAACGACAAGGCCCGTGTCGCACCTGCCCAGAAAGTGAAAACACGATGTATGCCTGACCCGACCGTGTTAAACTACACGGTCGGGTCATACTTGGGCTTTAGCCAACGACTATTGTAATGTCGTCGGCTAAAGTAAAATATTTTTAAAAACTTTAGCCGACGACGTAGATCTACGTCGTCGGCTAAACCCCCTACCTTTTATACGTTTTATCCTTCCCAACTTATTATTTTCCCCTTCCCTCACCCGCCCCGATCGCCCGTCACCTAGCCGTCGCCCGCCGATCATCACCCAGCCCCCAACCGCCCGTCACCTAGCCCCCGTCCCGCCGATCGTCACCCAGCCCCCAACCCCCATCGCCCGCCCGGCCGCCGTCCCGCCGCTTGTACGAGCCCCAGCCCCGCCGCCCGCCCGGCCGCGGTCCCGTCACCCGCCCCGCCAGCGCCCTCGCCGTCGCCCGCCACCTGGTAACCCTTTTTCTTATTTTTTTTATTTTGTTTGTCGAATTTATTGTATTTGTTTGATGAATTTGTTTAGATTATGTGATGAATTAGATAAATTGTTTAATGAGTTGTGATGCAATATTTGATGAATTTAGTATTTTTAATATTTTGTGTTTAATGAGTTGTGAATTTGATGAATTTGTTTGAGGACGAAGGGATTGTATAGCCGGCGTTAATCGAAAGATTAACGTGGTATGGCATTGATAATTACTGTTGTGTTGAGTTGTGAATTTGATGAATTTGTTTAGATTATTTGATAAATTAGGTAAATTGTGTAATGAGTTTTGATGAAATATTTGATGAATTTGTTTGAGGAGGAAGGAATTTTATAGCCGGCGTTAATCGAAAGATTAACGTGGTATGACATTGATAATTACTGTTGTGTTGAGTTGTGAATTTGATTTATTTGTTTAGATTATGGATAGAATAAAGAAAGCGTTAGGGAAGAAGTCGACAAACTCGACCACTCCCGATTCGGGAGGAGTTCGGCAGCCTCTAGTAAGGCGGATGCCGCTAAACTATACATATCTCAGAGCAGCGTTCGTGCCCGCCAGATACTAGAAGCTATCGGCATGAATGCTGACAATTTTTTTAAGGCGACAGATGAGCCTACTGCACTAGCGCGGCGTTTATCCTTTCAGACACCACGGCCGACCCCCTCGCAACCGGAGACTCGTATGCCTCCCATCCACCGACCCACGTCTACCCCTCACACATCAGGAGATGTACGGAGTTCCTCGTCCGCGGTGCCCCACGATCCTCCGCCGACTCTATTCATTCCTCCGATGGTTCCGACTATTCCAGAGGTCGATGAGATGGGAGTCCGAGTTCCCGTTCGATTGATTAACCCTGACGAGGCATACGTTTACGAGTCTTGGCCAGACAACATGTGTTGGCGGAGTTGTCGGGTTTCGAAGACGAAACTGTACGAAGAGATAGAGAGGGAGAAGGAGAAGGGGAAAAATGTAGTCGAGGAGGAGAAGAAAAAGAAGAAGGCTCGTGGCCCAGCAAAGGGTCTGGCGCTCGACTCATACGTAAGTAAACATGGCCATTATGATATTCCTCTAGACAGACACGGCCGGCCGGTGATGTCTTCTGACGCTGCGGCGTCATATAGCCGTAATGTTAGCTTTGTCATTCGGGACAGAGTCCCCGTTTTGTGGCCCGATTGGGGGAACGTGCCGCAGTGCGTGAAGGATGCTTTGAACAATGCTATGTCGGTAAGTTAATAAATATTTAATAAGTGTTTTTCAATCAACACGTAGTTCTTCAAAATGCAATATGTGATGTTTTTAAATTATTGCGTATTTATGTTGTTCATAGGTGTGGTTTGTCATTCCCGACTCTCTACTACGTACATGGTGTGACGAGGTGCTGTCTATCAAGTAAGTCATTTTAATTTATTTTGTATCTACATTGTTTGCGTAATTTTTTTTCTTACGAATAATATATGTTGTGCAACGTGTGTTGTAGGTACTAATCTTGGAAAAATGAGATGCACATGTTCTGGACAGCCTGGGGTGATACCTGTAACACCCCCGATATATTCAGGAATATTACAGCACCGTAAATCCTTTACACAAGGATTTACAAGGCTGAAGAATTGAACAGACATTAAAAGGTACTAACGAATGGAAATAACGGAATTACGGTACAACAGTTTTGACCCAATAAAGAAATAGTACAATTGTTCAACAGAACTCAATAATACATCACCAAATTCAAATCATCACAAATGACTTCGTACTCGAGTACTTATTGAAATAACAAGTAAACAACAGATAAATAAACCCGGTCGGGACATCACTCTGCACCCTCGTCGTCATACAGTTCCAGTGGTTGTTTCCCCGCTCTCCTGGATCCTGAACACAAACAAAATGTTCACCCCCGAAGGGGTTACCACAACGATGCTAGTACAAGTACCACAACATATTATTCATATCTCACGAAGAATAATAATAACGTAAACGACAAAATACCAACGAGTCTTCTCCTACGAGAAACTCAAACATAACATACACAACTAATAATCACAACATGATATCAATACATACACATGGTAATTCCATCGATCCAGCGTTCACTGCCTAGAACCCACGATGATCCCGTCAGACCAACCCGTGGTGGAAAAACCCGTCCGATGATCCAGCGCACGCTAGCATAGATCCCCCGATGATCCCGTCGGACCAACACGAGGTGGACATACAATAATGACATACATGCACGACAATATGTATAACGACAATACATAAAACAATTAAGGTACTTGCCTCGATTTGAAGACAATAACAATACTTCCACGAAAATGAACACTCGAAGATCGTCCTCCTCAATCAATCACGTAACGAGACCAAACCTTAACAAAAGAAATGATATAGGATTTATCTCACGTCGTACGAATGTTTAACAATTCGATTCACGGCCAAAAGTTCATAAAATGCATTATGCCCGAACTGCTTAGCGCACGCTAAGTACTTTGTGTAGCGTGCGTTAAGTCTGCCCGATAGCGCACGCAAACAACAAAGACTTGCGTACGCTAACTATGCATGGTCGAGATTTCACCGACCACCAATCGACTTCGTCGATGGTCTAGCGTGCGTTACGCATCGAACGTAGCGCACGCGCTAACTAGTGATCGATAGCGACGTTAAAGCGCATAGCATAGCGTGCGCTATCTCGCATGGCGCCATCGCTAAGCGATAAAAGTTTCTTGCCATGATCGAAACAATGAAATCTTTCGTGATAATTCATGTTACTTCCATGAATACCAAGTTCATACCCTTATGAATGATTTTACGGATAAAGACAACTTCGGATTCAAGGATATGCATACCAATATAAAACCATATTCCATTCCGACTTCAAATCTTCATACGACAATTCGAAAAGCTTAACGATTGATATCAACACCTTATATCCATCAATATTATCATGATGAAGTTGTTAAACATTCTATCTATACTAGATAAATCCTTCCATGATCAAACCTTTAGATTTATCTAACAATAAGGATGTTAACGTCTAGTCCAAGATTACTATGAAATCATCTATTAGATTCGGTTTACCAATGATAGAAGCTTCTCTTCACATATTCAGTGTACTAAGATTCGAACCATGATGATTATAATCAAGGTATTTAAGGCTTATTCATCTCACTATTCCAAACATGATATACTTGGATAATTCATCTATGAAAAGCCATATCTTGTTAACATGATCATCCAAATCGTTAGAATCCGACTCTAAGTCTGGAGATAGATTGAACATACCTCAAAATGATGAAAATCACTGAACCGTTAGGTAGAATCCAACTCCGGTTGGTTGTATGCCACTCCAAGGTGCTATTCCACTTCCATGAACATTCCCAAGTGATAACCAATGTATAAACACTAACAATATGTGTTCTAAGTGTATAGGAGTATTATTACAGCTCTCTGAACTCTCAAGGATGAAGAATGGGCGAAAGAAATGAAAGCCAAAACGGTTGATGTCCCATTTATAATATTCTGCATTATTAACAAGTTAGCGCACGCTACTAAGCATTCCTTAGCGTGCGCTAATAATGGTTGACTTCAGAATTTGTCCGGGTGCGTCCGCGGGAATCTTATCCGGACCTATGTCCCGGCTGGCGCATGTGCTAGCCGTCCTGCTCAATAATTGAGTTCTTAGCGCACGCAACTCCTATCTTCATAGCGTGCGCTAATAATGGCCCGATAGCGCGCGTTAAGATACATTCTTAGCGTGCGCTATCACGAGGTTGCATGAGCAATTTTACATGTTTCTATACTTATGTACAATGATGTCAATGCACGAAATATCATACTCCAATAATCAAAACCACCAATCCGAATAATACATGGTTTGAATACAGATGAAATACACTGTAATAAATCCGGATATTACATACTCTCCTACTAAAAAGGAGTTTCGTCCCGAAACTCAAGACGAAAATAACTCGGGATATCTAGACTTCATATCAGCTTCCGTTTCCCAGGTGGCTTCTTCCATTCCATGACGTGACCACTGAACTTTGACCAAAACGATTGACTTGTTCCTCAGTTGCTTAACTCGACTCTCGAGTATCTTGACTGGTCTTTCTTCAAACGTCCCATCCTGCGCGACTTCGATCTTGCCGAAATCAATGATATGACTGGGATCTGGTATATGCCTCCGTAACTGGGATACGTGAAACACGTTATGAACATGGCACAATGACGGCGGCAATGCCAATCTGTATGCCAACTCCCCAACTCTCTCGAGGATCTCAAATGGTCCGATATATCTCGGACTCAGCTTTCCTTTCCTTCCGAAACAAAAGATTCCCCGAGTAGGAGAAACCTTCAAAAGTACATGGTCTCCAGTATTGAACTCCAATGGGCGACGACGTACGTCCGCATAGGATTTCTGGCGACTCTGGGCGGTCAACAGCCTTTCACGAATCAAGGCTATCTTCTCTCGAGTCTGCACGATCAACTCTGGTTCTGTTCCGATCAAGTCTGACGAATCGTCACAGCATAGGGGCGACCTGCACCTCCTCCCGTATAATGCCTCAAACGGTGCCATCTTAATGGAAGCATGCCAACTATTGTTGTAGGTAAATTCAATCAATGGTAGATGAACTTCCCAATCGTTTGACCAATCTAAGGCACAGGCCCTTAGCATGTCTTCCACCGTCTGTATAGTTCTCTCAGATTGTCCATCACCGGGTGATAAGTCAGATCAAGTTCAATTCGGTCCCCAAGGCCTTATGAACTGCTTTCCAAAAGTGAGACACAAAACGACCGTCTCGATCAGAAACAATGGTCTTCGGCGTACCATGCAATCGAATTATCTCCGAAATAAATACTCGTGCCAACCTCTCTGGTCCCCACATATCCTTAATGCCTAGAAAATGAGCCGATTTGGTTAAACGATCAACTATCACCCAAATCATGTTCATTCCTGTCCTGGTTTTCGGCATATTAGTGATAAAGTCCATCGATATGTCCTCCCACTTCCATTCAGGAATCGGGAGCGGCTTCAACATTCCAAAGCAGCCGTTGATGCTCGATCTTAACTCACGACAAGTCAAGCATTTCGAAACATAGTCCGCTACGTCTTTCTTCATGTTGCCCCACCAGAAATTCTGCTTCAAGTCCTTATACATTTTACTGGTGCCCGGGTGGATAGAATAGGGCGAACTATGAGCTTCCTTCATAATCTTCTGTTTCAGAACATCAACATCGGGAACGCAGAGTTGGTTCTGAAATCTCAAGACTCCATCGTCATGAATTATGAATCTGGGGGCCTTTCCTTTAATCACTTCATCATGTAACCGGATCATCAGAGGATCATCTGCCTGTCTAGACTTGATTTCTTCGGTTAAAGATGAAGTTATCTCCATCAAGCATAGTTGTCCTTGGACTCTTTGTAACCATACCTCAATTCCTTCACGAATCATCTCTCATTGAAGGCTAAGTTGGGATGTCAGCGTCTCCAGCATCTGAATAGAGACAGGATTGCGGCTAAGTGCATCGGCCACTACATTCGCTTTGCCTGGATGATATAAAATCTCCAAGTCATAGTCCTTAATCAGTTCTAACCATCTTCTTTGCCGCATGTTCAACTCTTTCTGACTAAATATGTACTTGAGACTCTTATGATCCGTAAAGATCCGATGTGAGTCCGTCTGAGATAATGCCTCCAGATCTTCAAGGCAAAAACCACTGCTGCTAGCTCCAAATCATGTGTCGGGTAATTCGCTTCATAAGGTTTCAGTTGTCGCGACGCATAAGCGATCACCTTATCGGTCTGCATCAACACGCACCCAAGTCCTTGGTTCGAAGCATCACTGTAAACTATGAATCCTCCAGTTCCCTGCGGAAGTGATAGAATCGGTGCTGTCGTCAATCTCTTCTTTAACTCATCAAAACTAATCTGACACGACTCGTTCCACTCAAACTTTTGAGTTTTCTGCAGAAGTCGAGTAAGTGGGCGGGAAATTTTATAAAACCCTTCCACGAATCGACGATAGTATCCAGCAAGTCCCAAGAAGCTTCGGACCTCTTCCACGTTCTTTGGAGGCTCCCAATCCATAATTGCTTCGATATTCTGAGGATCTACTCGGACTCCTTCAGCTGACACTACATGGCCGAGGAACATTACTTCCTTTAGCCAGAATTCACATTTGGAAAGTTTGGCGTACAATTGTTCGTTTCTCAAAAGTTCCAATACAATCCGCAAATGCTGCGCATGTTCTTCCGGACTCTTAGAATACACCAGGATGTCGTCAATAAATACGACCACAAATTTATCCAAAAATTCAATGAACACACGGTTCATCAATTGCATAAATACAGCAGGTGCGTTAGTGAGACCAAACGGCATCACTACAAACTCATAATGCCCGTAGCGAGTTCTGAACGCTGATTTCGGAACATCAGATTCCTTAATCCTCAGCTGATGGTATCCTGATCTCAGATCAATTTTAGAAAATACCGTTGCCCCTTGAAGCTGGTCAAACAGATCATCAATCCGTGGTAACAGATATTTGTTCTTAATCGTCATCTTGTTCAGCTCTCGATAGTCAATACACAGTCGGAGCGATCCATCCTTCTTTCGGACAAAAAGAACTGGCGCTCCCCAGGGTGAAACACTTGGATGAATATAGCCCTTGTCCAGTTACTCCTCCAGCTGCTTCTTCAGTTCGTACATCTCAGTAGGTGCCATACGATACGGCGCCTTAGAAATTGGTGTCGCTCCAGGTTCCAGCTCAATAGTAAATTCTACATCCCTTCGTGGAGGTAGCCCAGGTAACTCGTCAGGAAATACATCTGGAAATTCGTTCACAACAGGAATAGATGAAAGTTCCACAATTTCGTCTTCTTTCTTCATTGCGTAACACCAGTACCCGGTACAGCCTTGTTTCAACAATTTGACAGCTTTCATCGCCTTGATCAATTTTCCTGAGTTTCCCGATTTCCATCCCTCAAACAGAATCTCGGAACCATCGTCAACGATCAGCGAGATATTCCTCCTTCGGTAGTTCACAATTGCTCCATACCGATTAAGCCAATCGTCTCCGAGTATCAGGTCATATCCTTGCATTTCTATCACGATCAGATTTGAGAGCCACTCTCTGCCTCCAAATGATACAGGGAAATTTCTAGTTTCTAAATTTCCGACAATCCTCTCTCCACTCGGTAAACCAACAACATAAGGTTCACAAGTATGAAAACCGGAAATATTCAAACGATTTACACAAGACAAAGATATGAAAGAATGTGTAGCTCCTGTATCGAATAAAAGGCTAACTGGCTGGGAAAGGATCTGGACAGTACCTGATGCGACAGCAGCATCTTGATCGTCTGTCCTCCTCATTTCGTACAGACGTGGGGGAGCAGATCCGGCACTCGATGTCCCCTTTTGGTCCCATTGTCCTCTGCCTCGCCCGCGGCCAAAATTCTGAGGCATCTGAACACTTTGCTGCGTCTGTGGAACACTGGCCTCCTTCTGGACTGGCTGTGGTGTACGGGCTCTAAAAGACTTTGCAGCCTCTTCACAAAACACCGCCCGATGTCCCTCTCGTCCACAATCAAAACAAATCACGGCAGGAAGGGGGCAATTCCGTCGATAGTGCCCCGTCTGGGCGCAGTTAAGGCATTTCCTGGTAACATCAGTAATAGTTGATGTCGCTCCAAAGTTCTTTCCGCTCCTAGCTGGGTGCGGAGGTTTCTTGAAAGAATTCAAGGATGAATGGGCCTTACGGGCCCCACTGTTCTTGTGCTCTGTAAAAGTACCAGAGACTTTCTGTTTCTTGGTTTCCGCAAATTTCTCCATGGCTGCTTCCTTGATCTCATATGCCAACGCCTTATCCTGGTATTGGCGGAGTGTGGTACATTCGAATCCGGACATGTACCTCTGAACTTCTAGTTTCATTCTCATATCGAAATGGATCATCATTTCTGCATCTGTTCTGACCAGATGTCGAACAAATGCCAGCTGTTGGTTAAACGTCTTGATCGCCTGGGATACTGGCACATCAGAAGGCTGGGCGGAGAAAAATTCCCGAATTTTGGCTTCTCTCACAGGACGAGGACAATACTGAGCTTCCATCATCAATCTAAACTCTGTCCAATCGGCATCATGGTCTACAGGCCGGATGGCTTCCCACCATTCGGACGCTTCCCCTATCAGAAAATATTGAGCGATAGAGGCCCTCCTGTCGTCTGGGCAGTTAATTCCAGCAAATATTTTCTCCAGCTCCTTCAACCAATGATCCCAGGTGTGAGTCTCAGAAATACCGTCGAATTTGGGTGGTTGCATCTTCGCCACCTCTTGCAGCCACCGGTCACCTCGATTTCCCATGTCTGGGATCCCTTGCTGTCTCTCTCCCTGCTGTAGTCCCACCGCCACTTGCATTCGGTCCACGACCTGGGCAAACTGAGTCATCTGGTTCACCACTTGACGAAGGATCTCTGGTATAGCAGGATCTGGTTCATTATTAATAGATTGTTGCGGCTCGCCTGAGCTATGACTGGCCTGGTTAGAAGGCGACACTTCCCTTTCGGCATTTCTCCGTCCGCGTCCATGGCCGCGACCACGTCCACGTCCGCCTCTCAACATACTGTAAGCATAAATACTCAATATACAGGAAACAACATCGTTCTAATATTCGAGTATAAAGAGACACAACATGTAAAGAACAAGATAGAGTTTAGGAACTTACAACCACTGTTCGCATGAAGACGTAGGCAGTGCAGTGAAGTCATTCACGGCCGGTTACCCCAAAAGACATAAATGACCCCTATTTTAACCCAACGACCAAGATATCCATAATCTTTGCTCCGATACCATATTCTGTAACACCCCCGATATATTCAAGAATATTACAGCGCCGTAAATCCTTTACACAAGGATTTACAAGGCTGAAGAATTGAACAGACATTAAAAGGTACTAACGAATGGAAATAAAGGAATTACGGTACAACATTTTTGACCCAATACAGAAATAGTACAATTGTTCAACAGAACTCAATAATACATCACCAAATTCAAATCATCACAAATGACTTCGTACTCGAGTACTTATTGAAATAACAAGTAAACAACAGATAAATAAACTCGGTCGGGACATCACTCTGCACCCTCGTCGTCATACAGTTCCAGTGGTTGTTTCCCCGCTCTCCTGGATCCTGAACACAAACAAAATGTTCACCCCCGAAGTGGTTAGCACAACGATGCTAGTACAAGTACCACAACATATTATTCATATCTCACGAAGAATAATAATAACGTAAACGACAAAATACCAACGAGCCTTCTCCTACGAGAAACTCAAACATAACATACACAACTGATAATCACAAGATGATATCAATACATACACATGGTAATTCCATCGATCCAGCGTTCATTGCCTAGAACCCACGATGATCCCGTCAGACCAACCTGTGGTGGAAAAACCCGTCCGATGATCCAGCGCATGCTAGCATAGATCCCCCGATGATCCCGTCGGACCAACACGAGGTGGACATACAATAACGACATACATGCACGACAATATGCATAACGACAATACATAAAACAATTAAGGTACTTGCCTCAATTTGAAGACAATAACAATACTTCCACGAAAATGAACACTCGAAGATCGTCCTACTCAATCAATCACGTAACGAGACCAAACCTTAACAAAAGAGATGATATAGGATTTATCTCACGTCGTACGAATGTTTAACAATTCGATTCACGGCCAAAAGTTCATAAAATGCATTCTGCCCGAACTGCTTAGCGCACGCTAAGTACTTTGTGTAGCGTGCGTTAAGTCTGCCCGATAGCGCACGCAAACAACAAAGACTAGCGTACGCTAACTATGCATGGTCAGTACTTCACTGACCAGCCAACTGACTCATCTGATGGTCTAGCGTACGTTACGTACCGAACGTAGCGCACGCTAACTAGTGATCGATAGCGCACGTTAAACTGCATAGCATAGCGTGCGCTATCTCTGCATGGCAGTTTACTGCTGAGCAGTAAACTGTTCTTGCCATGATCGAAACAATGAAATCTTTCGTGATAATTCATGTTACATCCATGAATACCAAGTTCATACCCTTATGAATGATTTTACGGATAAAGACAACTTCGGATTCAAGGATATGCATACCAATATAAAACCATATTCCATTCCAACTTCAAATCTTCATACGACAATTCGAAAAGCTTAAGGGTTGATATCAACACCTTATATCCATCAATATTATCATGCTGAAGTTGTTAAACGTTCTATCTATACTAGATAAATCCTTCCATGATCAAACCTTTAGATTTATCTAACAATAAGGATGTTAACGTCTAGTCCAAGATTACTATGAAATCATCTATTAGATTCGGTTTACCAATGATAGAAGCTTCTCTTCACATATTCAGTGTACTAAGATTCGAACCATGATGATTATAATCAAGGTATTTAAGGCTTATTCATCTCACTATTCCAAACATGATATACTTGGATAATTCATCTATGAAAAGCCATATCTTGTTAACATGATCATCCAAATCGTTAGAATCCAACTCTAAGTCTGGAGATAGATTGAACATACCTTAAAATGATGAAAATCACTGAACCGTTAGGTAGAATCCAACTCCGGTTGGTTGTATGCCACTCCAAGGTGCTATTCCACTTCCATGAACATTCCCAAGTGATAACCAATTTATAAACACTAACGAAGATGTGTTCTAAGTGTATAGGAGTATTATTGACTCTCGAACTCTCAAGGATGAAGAATGGGCGAAAGAAATGAAAGCCAAAAGCGGTTGATGTCCCATTTATAATATTACGCATTATTAACAAGTTAGCGCACGCTACTAAGCATTCCTTAGCGTGCGCTAATAATGGTTGACTTAGAATTTGTCCGGGTGCGTCATGGAATCTTATCCGGACCCATGTCCCGACTGGCGCATGTGCTAGCCGTCCCGCTCAATAATTGAGTTCTTAGCGCACGCAACTCCTATCTTCATAGCGTGCGCTAATAATGGCCCGATAGCGCGCGTTAAGATACATTCTTAGCGTGCGCTATCACGAGGTTGCATGAGCAATTTTGCATGTTTCTATACTTATGTACAATGATGTCAATGCACGAAATATCATACTCCAATAATCAAAACCACCAATCCGAATAATACATGGTTTGAATACATATGAAATACACTGTAATAAATCCGGATATTACAATACTCGAGAGGCTACCCCCGAAGAATTCAAGTTCCGGGAGTACGAGTGGAAGTGGCTACGCGCCCATTTTCGCGACCCAGAGTTCATGGTATGACTAAAATACCCTCATTTCATTCCTTCTCTTTCAGTTTTTTTTTTGAATTCTAAATATAAACTCGATTTTTTTAGATTAATGTTTCATAATTTAAAAAATACTTGAAGTTCCGATTTTTTTAAATTAGAAAAAATTGGAACTTCAGGTATTTTTTTTAAATTCTGGAATATTATTAATATTAAAAAATCGGAATTTTTAATTAAAAAATGGAAATAAATTGTTTTAATAAAAATAAAAACTAGAATATTATTTTCCATAAAAAAAATAAAAATCTGAATATTATATTTTATTTATTAAAAAAACTGCTAGTATTTAATAAAAAATAATAATATTTCAGTTTTTATTTTTTTTTGAATTCTAAATATAAACTCGATTCTAAATAATATTTTTTTGAAGGCGACTAGCTTGACCAACACGACCAATCGTGCTCGTCTGACTGACCATCACAGTCTGGGTTCCTGGTCGTTAGCCAGAGTTGCGCACGAGGCCATTTCTTCTGATTCGTTGGACGCATTTGCCTACGTGACTCAGAAAGCATATCTGAACCGTCCCGAGGAGCATGTAAGTTCTTTTTTTATTTTATTTTGGTAATAAAATAAATACCTTTGTATCATACTTTTATTGATATTGAAATATTTATTTTCATAGTAACTTAGGAGCGTGTGCGGGAGGAGTCTCAGAGGATGCTTGTTGAGATTGCTCGGGAGCAGTATCCGGACTTAGCAGAGACCGACCTCGATTTTGCCATTGGACAGATCGATCAGGCCGATCCTTATGTTCACGCTACGGTGTGGGGTACCGTCTACCCTCCTAGAGGTAGTCGGTACCGCACTAAGATGATGGGAGCCGAGGGTCCCCGGCTCCAAGCGCCCTCGCGGACGGGATGCACGGACTGCCTATCTCGAGGAGCAGTTGAGGGCAGAGAGGGAGCTCCGAGCTGAGAATGGAAGGAGAACTCAGACACAGTTACATGAGAGCGAGCAGAGGACTGAGTCGCAGTTAGAGAGTTTCCAGAGACAGCAGCAGGCCATGATGGACTATATGATGACGCTGACTCAGACCATTACTCAGGCTGGACTGCAGGCACCTGCTCCACCGCCTTCTCTCTTCGGACAGACCCCATCTTCACAGCCTCGTGACGAGGATCTAGGGGATGGTGGTAATCCTTCTACTACTACATTTCGACATTTAGATGATTTTGGCAGTGGATTGTAGTTGTGTTGTTGTAGTACTCTTGTATATTTATATTTGTGTTACAATTGTGTAAGTGATTTTGTTGACGCTACTAGTATGTTGATGAAATTAATGTTCTTGAATGTGTTGTGCGTTGTGTTGCATATAATGTTGGGGATATTATTGATGGTATTAGTTGAATGTGTTGCGCGTTGATTGTTGTTGATAATGGGAGCTGGTGTATAAAAATTGCAGGTGCAAAAAATATGTAACACCCCAAACTAGGCGGATATTACAGTGCCGTGGACCCCCGACTGGGACTCACCAGGCGAGTGAAAATGAATGAAATACACAGGGTAAATGTAGTACCGAACCACATTACATCATTAATTACTCCGATGAGGAGTTTTATTACAACACACCCAAGGAAATGACCGGATACAAGTATATTTTATATGGAGATAAAATATACAACACTGAATGAACTCAAAATCCAAACGGAAATCTGCAGCGGAAATGAAATAAGGAAACACGGTGAATGAAAGGACTGGCCCCCCTACTAGTATCACTGGGACTCCTCGCCGTCAACATGCTATTCCCGTGCTTTTGCCTTGCCATGACCTGAAAACAAAATCCCCAAACGGGGTCAGTTACACAGAACAACAATCCTCAAGAGTTGAATAAACACAATCATATATATATGCTGTATAAACCAAAAGTTCGATAAAAAATGAATCGGTTAGATTATAACCCAATGTTGTTGAAAACATACGCAATCAAACATGCTGTATGAATCAACTAACAATACGGCTCAAAGGGTGGCGCCACACTACGCCCGGGATGGAAATGTGTCCGTGCACAAGCCACCAACGAGTATCGATCGAATACACGTGTGGTCTTGTACCTAATCAGTCTCACGAAGCAATCGACTCGTGTGCACAGTCCAATGTGAGGCCAACAACCAACACACGACTTAAATGTGCCCGACATGAAAATCCTACACATACCAACCGGCACACCAGTATGACCCGGAATGCCACAAGATAACAAAGTGACATCGAAATCAATAATGACTCACCGAGATGAAATGATAGTGAAATGAATGACAACTCAATGAAATGATTAGAACCGTCGTTCCTTGTGACTGAAGTGATTAATTGACAATGACAAGTATTGATACGGTTAATACAATGATGAATGAGTTATGATTATGAATGAACAACAACAAAAGGAATGAATATCCTTTTAACCGAGTAAGAATTAACTTACCTTAACACCGGTGATGATACGATTTCTCTCGAACAACATCCTAAATGAGATGTCGGTCGCTCGAACAACCTTGAATAACACAATTACCAATAATCCAGTTCAACACACGAATCAAACACGAGTATAACGAACTCAAAACATCGATACGATTAAACCAAGTTCATTGGGGCATTATATCGAACACTTTGTGGCCAAACTTCGATTGTTTACAATCAAACTTCAATAATACCAACATCAAATCCCCAAGAAGTGTTTCAAACCAACAAACCATCTTCAATACGATCAATAATCCAATATGAATATTCAAATTCGTGATTACAACAACGATTAATCGAAAACCCCCAAATCCAACTCAATATTCAAAGTGTTCTTGAATAATCCTTCAATAATCCAATGAATAATCAAACATATCCATAATCATGCGTATCTCACTTCATAGAACATGATCTTAACATCCAAAACATCATATCTCAATACAAAATCGAAATCCAAGATGTTGAAAAAATTACCTCTTGAAGATCTAAGCACTTTGATCCGAAGAATACGCGTTAGATCGACTATCCGGACTTCACGATCGAAAGGAGATGAAGAAAATCAAACACTCAAGTGATAGATGATGGAAAGTCTCCCCCCTCCAGCCCTCTCTCTCGTATAGGTTGAAGAAATGGAAAAAATGAGCTCGCTCAAAAAAACGCAATTATAGTGCTGACTGCACTATGTGCCGCGGCCCGGCCGAAGTGTGCCGCGGCACAGGGCCAAAACTGCCCCCAGTGATCGGCAGCGTGCCGCGGCCCGGATGAATGTGCCGCGGCAGTGTGCCGCGGCCCCGTCGGCATGAGCCGCGGCCCCCGGTACAGACGTGTTGGCCGATAAGTTTCAACATGAGTGTGCCGCGGCCCGGACGAGTGTGACGCGGTAGTGACTCGGCAGTGTGCCGCGTCCCTACCGGCATGAGCCACGACCCACGGTACAGGCTGCTCGGCCAAAACTAGAAAATGTGTGTGCCACGGTGCACACTCCTTGTGCCGCGGCCCACACCCCCCTTGGGTCCTAAAATGATGAAAAATGATCCGGGAAGAGAATAAAAGCAATAGGAATCAATATTTGGGAAACAATAACACGAAATGGAAGTGCGGAAACCCCAAAACGGTGGTTCCAAGCAATGATTGCAAGGGTTCGTCCAACAAAAACACGATTTGAACAATGAAGAGATTTGAAATGACATGAATTCCAACATCAACATCGACTAATGAATCAATTACGACAATCAAGATAATACTCTTGTCTCGATTCCCGAATAAGGTAGATACACTGAACAATATCGATACACAACTCGAATTTATTCCGAACGGTGAACACGGATGAATGATTATTAACAAGTGAAAAAATTACATAATGACAATTACCGAATGAAATTACTGAATGATAATGACTGAATTACAACCGGGTATTACACACACCCCACCTTAAAAGAGTTTCGTCCTCGAAACTAAGGGTCAAACACCTCGGGATAACTCTCCCGCATACTATCCTCGGTTTCCCAAGTAGCCTCTTCGACTCCGTGTCTAGACCACTGAATTTTAATCAAAGGAATCGCCTTATTCCTCAACTGTTTGATTCGCCGCTCTAAGACTCGTATGGGACGTTCTTCATGCGAATGATCATCTGCGATCTCGATTTCGTCGAACTGAAGTATGAGACTCGGGTCGGTAATATATTTCCGCAACTGAGAGACGTGAAACACATTATGAATTCGGCTTAATGCCGGAGGTAAGGCCAAACGATAAGCTAGCTCGCCTACTCGTTCCAAAATCTCAAACGGTCCAATAAATCTTGGACTCAACTTTCCCCGCTTCCCGAAACGGAAGAAACCTCGACTCGGGGATACCTTGACCAACACGTGGTCACCTGTCTCGAACCCTAATGGTCGACGATGATTGTCTGCATAAGATTTCTGTCGACTCTGAGCGGTCAACAAATGACTCTTGATCAAAGCTACCTTCTCACGGGCGGCTATAAGCATATCGGGCTCGGTGCCGATTGATTCTGATAAGCCATCCCAACACAAAGGATATCGACAATGACGACCGTACAAGGCTTCGTAAGGTGCCATCTTAATCGAAGTATGCCAACTATTATTATACCTGAACTCGATCAATGGTAGTTGGACTTCCCAATCATCTTTCTAATCCAGGACACGTTCCCTCAACATGTCCTCTAATATCTGAATAGTCCTCTCTGATTGCCGGTCGGACTGAGGATGAAAGGCGGTACTGAGATTAAGCTGAGTTCCCATAGCACGATGAACTGATTACTAAAAATGAGACACAAACCGTCCGTCACGATCGGAAACGATACTTTTAGGAGTACCGTGCAGTCTCACTATTGCTTTGATGAACATCTGGGCAAGTCTCTTGGGACCCCATGTATCCTTAATCTCAACGAAATGAGCTGATTTAGTTAAGCGGTCCACAATTACCCAGATCGTATTCATGCCACGATGACTCGTCAGCAAACTCGTGATGAAATCCATAGAAATGTCTTCCCACTTCCATTCTGGAATAGGGAGAGGTTTCAGCATACCCGTCGGTCGCTGATGTTCAATCTTGACTTGTTGACAGGTTAAGCATCTCGAAACAAATTCTGCGACTTCTCGCTTCATATTACTCCACCAGTAATTTTGTTTCAAGTCCTTGTACATCTTGCTAGACCCCGGATGAACAGAATAAGGGGTAGCATGAGCTTCTCTCAAAATCGAGTTTTTCAACTCGTCATTTGCCGGTACGCACAACCGATTCTTAAATCTCAAAAGTCTATCCTTGTGAACCACGAATCCAGGGGCTTTCCCCTGAGCCACATCCTCACGAATGCGCAATAATGATGGGTCTGAACCCTAATTCTCTCTGATTGCCTCCTCAAGCGGCGATGAAATCTCTAACATGCAAAGTTGTCCTTGAACTCGCTGAAGCTAGACATCGATCTCGGGTCTCAAAAATTCCTGTTGAAGTTCCTTATGAACTGTTAATCGAGCAAGTATCTGCTCCTGAACGGACTTACGACTCAAGGCGTTGGCGACAACGTTCACCTTGCCCGAGTGGTAAAGGATCTCGATATCATAATATTTGATTAGTTCCAACCACCGCCTCTGTCGCATATTTAACTCCTTTTGAGTAAATATATACTTTAAACTCTTATGATCGGTGAAAATCTGACAGGTGACGCCATAAAGGTAATGACGCCAAATCTTCCACGCGAAAACCACAGCTGCTAGCTCCAGGTCGTGGATCGGATAATTAACCTCGTAAGGTCTCAATTGCCGTGATGCATAGGCAATAACCTTCCCATTCTGCATGAGTACACATCCGAGACCCTGCCCGGACGCATCACTATAAATCACAAATCCTTCCGTCCCTTGCGGCAAGGAAAGTACAGGTGCTGAAATTAACCGGCTCTTGAGTTCCTCAAAACTCCACTGACACGCGTCGGACCACGTGTATTTATTATCCTTTCGCAAAAGGTTCGTCATTGGTTGAGCGATTTTAGAAAATCCTTCCACAAACCGCCGATAATAACTGGCTAATCCGAGAAAGCTTCGGATTTCCTTAACATTCTTCGGAGGTAACCAATCTTGGATAGCCTCCGTCTTCTGAGGATCAACACCCACTCCATCTGATAAAATTACATGCCAGAGAAAAGTCACTTCGGACATCCAGAACTCGCATTTGGAAAACTTTCCATAAAGTTGCTCTCGTCTTAACACGTCGAGAACCTGATGAAGATGAACCTCATGTTCCTATCGGTCACGAGAATAAATCAAAATGTCATCGATGAAGACAACAACAAACTGATCCAAAAAGTCGATGAAAACCCGATTCATTAACTCCATGAATACCGTAGGAGCATTAGATAGCCCGAACGGTATTACTACGAACTCATAATGACCATAGCGTGTACGAAACGCTGTCCTCCCGATATCCGACTCTCGAATTCGCAACTGATGATATCCAGATCTTAGGTCGATCTTGGAAAGTACTGACGCTCCCTGAAGTTGAACTAAGAGATCATCAATACGGGGTAGAGGATACTTATTATTGATTGTCACCATGTTCAACTCCCGATAATCAATACACAAACGAAATGAACCATCCTTCTTCTTGGCAAACAATACTTGTGCTCCCCACGGGGACGCACTCGATTGGATATAACCTTCTCGGTCAAATCCTCTAATTGATTCTTTAATTCCTGCATTTCGGTTGGGGCCATCCGGTACGGTGCCTTCGATAATGGGGACATACCAGGCTCCAACTCTATCGTGAATTCCATATCCCTCGGTGGAGGTAAAATAGGTAGCTCGTCTGGGAGTACATCGTCAAACGATAATAATGATACCAAAATGGTTGAACACCTCAATTGCCTGAGAATGGCCAATCGACGATAACGATACGATGAATGGATGAACACCCCGATTGCCTTAGAACGGCCAATCGATGACAATGATATAAGGAATGATTGAATACCTCGATTGCCTAAGAACGGCTAATCGGTGAAAATGATACAATGAATGATTGAACACTTCGATTGCCTTAGAACGGCCAATCGATGAAAATGATACGGTGAATGATTGAACACTTCGATTGCCTTAGAACGGACAATCGAAGAAAATAATACGATGAATTATTGAACACGTCGATTGAGTAATTACACTACTTCCATCATATTAATGATTCTTCCGGAACAACGGGAATCACCTCCTTGAAGCACACATTTGACCCTAACGATGGAAATGATAATGACCAAACGTTTACGAATATTGAGGGGGTATCATGACGATCCATCCCACTAATACCCGATATACATCGTCCTTAAGTAAATCCACCACGATTTGGTCCATCAACCAATCGCGGTCATTTAAACTTAATTCAGTCAGTTCTTAACCTCATGATTTCCGGAAATTCTTCCATCATCAGGTAGACCGATGGTATGAGGTCCACAAGTAATAGGACTATCTAAATTAAGTCTATTCAAACATGATTCGAAAATGAATGAATGCGGTGCACCAGTATCAAAAGGTACACACAGGTTGAGATAAAATTACGAGTATACCTGAGATCATTCGGGCCACCGGATCGTCGATCCTCTCCATCACATGAATCCGGGACTTGCCGGCCCCCGAACCGGACGCTCCCGTCTGATAAATATGAGCTCCGCCTTTATTTTCTTCAATTGCCTTAAACGACGCTGACAGAGCAGTCTGATTCTGAATCACTGATTGCTTTGGGGCCTGGGATGCCGTCGGAGCCGACTTGACGTGATAGACGGTTTCAGACACTTAGTGCTGTAATGACCCGGCGCTCCACAGTTGAAACAGGTGATGGCCGAACTGGCAGCTCGGGACTCAGATCTCGCACGATTATGCGCCGTAGGAGGTCGCTCAGAAACGATAGGGCCCGCACGAGGCTTCTTGAAGGTTGACTGACCGCCTTCGGATTGATTACGCTTCGTTGATTTCTTACTGACAGATGAAGGTTGTTTCTCAGCAATTTCCTTAGCAGCAGGCTCATACGCGAGAGTTCTCTCGATTAATTCGGCCAGAGTGGCGCAATGATGATTGAGCAATTGCATATGGGTCATCATGACTTGCATAAAAGTGAGTGGATCAACCCGAACATCTTCTGATCGAGCTGAGTCCTGGGTACGATTTCCCGACAGTGAGTGATTATTTCACAGGTTTCGGCCCGCACCGCGGCCTCTCCCCGTGCATCCCCTGACAGCTCTCTCCATACTAAAGTAGGAAGGTCGCATGATAATCATAGATCTCGTATGAGTACCACATTATGATTTACATCATGAAATGATGAAAATGAGCATATGCGCTCTAACACATTGATTACATGAATGATTAACTGAGATGACATGATTATCGGATGAAATTCTTGAAATGGGTATCTTAAACAAGTTAACAAGATTAATGATATGATCTTCCAGATCAACAATTGAGTAATGAAATGAATTGAGTGATTAATGAGTTAACATGATCGTCCTGATCATCAATTGAGTAATGAAATGAATTGAGTGATTAATGAGTTAATATGATCAACATGATTAAAATGAAAATGATGTTTGAGGATTGCTAATTAGTGAATTATGAATGAATGATTATTGCAAGAAATTATACCATGGCGTTAGAAGTCTTACAGTTCTTTCGGTCTGATTGGCTCGGCATCTGCGCAGGTCACACGTGACGCGAAAGTCCAATGATACTAGTCCGATGACGATGATTTCAAATGAGACATGACTCGGAAGGTAGTATCCAAAACCACGCTCCGATACCAACTCTGTAACACCCCAAACTAGGCGGATATTACGGTCTTGTGGACCCCATCGACCCACCAGGCGAGTGAAAATGAATGAAATACACAGGGTAAATGTAGTACCGAACCACATTACATCATTAATTACTCCGATGAGGAGTTTTATTACAACACACCCAAGGAAATGACCGAATACAAGTATATTTTATATGGAGATAAAATATACAACACTGAATGAACTCAAAATCCAAACGAAAATCTGCAGCGGAAATGAAATAAGGAAACACGGTGAATGAAAGGACTGGGGGCCCCCTACTAGTATCACTGGGACTCCTCGCCGTCAACATGCTATTCCCGTGCTTTGGCCTTGCCTTGACCTGAAAACAAAATCCCCAAACGGGGTCAGTTACACAGAACAATAATCATCAAGAGTTGAATAAACACAATCATATATATGTGCTGTATAAACCACAAGTTCGATCAAAAATGAATCGGTTAGAATATAACCCAATCTTGTTGAAAACATACGCAATCAAACATGCTACATGAATCAACTAACAGTACGGCTCAAAGGGTGGCGCCACACTACGCCCGGGATGGAAATGTGTCCGTGCACAAGCCACCAACGAGTATCGATCGAATACACGTGTGGTCTTGTACCTAATCAGTCTCACGAAGCAATCGACTCGTGTGCACAGTCCAATGTGAGGCCAACAACCAACACACGACTTAAATGTGCCCGACATGAAAATCCTACACATACCAACCGGCACACCAGTATGACCCGGAATGCCACAAGATAACAAAGTGACATCGAAATCAATAATGACTCACCGAGATGAAATGATAGTGAAATGAATGACAACTCAATGAAATGATTAGAACCGTCGTTCCTTGTGACTGAAGTGATTAATTGACAATGACAAGTATTGATACGGTTAATACAATGATGAATGAGTTATGATTATGAATGAACAACAACAAAAGGAATGAATATCCTTTTAACCGAGTAAGAATTAACTTACCTTAACACTGGTGATGATACGATTTCTCTCGAACAACGTCCTAAATGAGATGTCGGTCGCTCGAACAACCTTGAATAACACAATTACCAATAATCCGGTTCAACACATGAATCAAACACGAGTATAACGAACTCAAAACGTCGATACGATTAAACCAAGTTCATTGGGGCATTATATCGAACACTTTGTGGCCAAACTTCGATTGTTTACAATCAAACTTCAATAATACCAACATCAAATCCCCAAGAAGTGTTTCAAACCAACAAAACATCTTCAATACGATCAATAATCCAATATGAATATTCAAGTTCGTGATTACAACAACGATTAATCGAAAACCCCCAAATCCAACTCAATATTCAAAGTGTTCTTGAATAATCCTTCAATAATCCAATGAATAATCAAACATATCCATAATCATGCGTATCTCACTTCATACAACATGATCTTAACATCCAAAACATCATATCTCAATATAAATTGAAATCCAAGATGTTGAAAAAAATTACCTCTTGAAGATCCAATCACTTTGATCCGAAGAATACGCGTTAGATCGACTATCCGGGCTTCACGAAAGGAGATGAAGAAAATCAAACATTCAAGTGATAGATGATGGAAAGTCTCCCCCCTCCAGCCCTCTCTCTCGTATAGGTTGAAGAAATGGAAGAAATGAGTTGATCTCGCTCAAAAAAACGCAATTATAGTGCTGACTGCACTGTGTGCCGCGGCCCGGCCGAAGTGTGCCGCGGCACAGGGCCAAAACTGCCCCCAGTGATCGGCAGTGTGCCACGGCCCGGACGAATGTGCCGCGGCAGTGACTCGGTAGTGTCCCGCGGCCCCGTCGGCATGAGCCGTGGCCCCCGGTACAGACGGGTTGGCCGATAAGTTCCAACATGAGTGTGCCGCGGCCCGGACGAGTGTGCCGCGGCAGTGACTCGGCAGTGTGCCGCGGCCCACGGTACAGGCTGCTCGGCCAAAACTGGAAAATGTGTGTGCCGCGGCGCACACTCCTTGTGCCGTGACCCACACCCCCCTTGGCTCCTAAAATGATGAAAAATGATCCGGGAAGAGAATAAAAGCAATAGGAATCAATATTTGGGAAACAATAACACGAAATGGAAGTGCGAAAAACCCAAAACGTTGGTTCCAAGCAATGATTACAAGGGTTCGTCCAACAAAAACACGATTTGAACAATGAAGAGATTTGAAATGACATGAATTCCAACGTCAACATCGACTAATGAATCAATTACGACAATCAAGATAATACTCTTGTCTCGATTCCCGAATAAGGTAGATACACTGAACAATATCGATACACAACTCGAAGTTATTCCGAATGGTGAACACGGATGAATGATTATTAACAAGTGAAAAAATTACAAAGTGACAATTACCGAATGAAATTACTGAATGATAATGACTGAATTACAACCGGGTATTACAAAATACAGGTTTTGGAATCCCAAAACTTGAATTAATTTTTTTTTTAAAAAAAGGTTTTAGCCGACGACATGTAAAAAGGCCGTCGGCTAAAGTGTATTTTTTTTTTAAACATGTTTTAGCCGACGACATATGTAAAGGTCGTCGGCTAAAGTTTTTTTTTATTTTTTTAAATAATCAGGTTTTAGCCGACCGACTTGTAAAGGTCGGTCGGCTAAAGTGCTTTTTTTTCAACAAGTTTTAGCCGACGACCTTGCTGTAGTGGTCGGCTAAAGTTTTATTTTTTTTTATTTTTTAATAATCAGGTTTTAGCCGACCGAATTGTAAAGGCCGGTGAGCTAAAGTGTTTTTTTTTTCAACAGGTTTTAGCCGACGATCTTACTGTAGTGGTCGGCTAAATTTTTTTTATTTTTTAACAATTAGGTTTTAGCCAACCGACTTTTAAAGGTCGTCGGCTAAAGTTTTTTTTTTCAACAGGTTTTAGCCGACGACCTTACTGTAGTGGTCGGCTAAACTTTCAACTTTAGCCGACGACTACCAAAAAAGTCGTCGGCTAAACCTTGGCCGACGAATATCGGCCGACGGTTTTTTAGCCGACGGCTGGCGTGATTAGCCGACGATTTTGGGGTTTAGCCGACCACTTAAAGTCGTCGGCTAAAGTGTGAATTTTGGTAGTGTCTGCTCTCTGGACTATCAGTTAGCGCATGCTAGGTGTGAGCTAACACACGCTATCGGCGTTGCGCAGCGCGCGCTAGTGCCGGATGTAGCGCATGCTAATGGATTGGGCAGTGAGTTCGAATTTTCCGCATGGTAGCAGTTAGCGCGCGCAATGCTATTGGTAGCGCACGCTAACGACGCAGGTCAGAAGCTAGTGGACTACCGGGTGACCCCGTTAGAGCGCACTGTCCTTGGAAATTAGCGCACGCTAATGTGCAAGAGTGATGTTGTGTCTTGTTTCTGTCTGTGTTTGTACTTTGTCACATTCGTTATAGTTGTACTTGGAATGGTTTGAATACTCGAGTAATGTTTCAGACGTTCATGATATTGTGGCCTGTGTTGCCCTGAGTCTTAATTTCCGATGTATTATATTCTGTCGGACAGATTATTTCATTGGCGTCATTCCTAATGCCTTCTATTGGGATTATATTTAGACCTCATCGGTCGAAATTTATGGTTCCGCATATTATTAGCCTTGTGGGTCCCACAGAGGGTTTTACACTATACCCTGAATAACTCGGGGATGTTACACTATAAAGCTAGATTAGTGGTAAAAGGTTTTTGACAGATTCATGGTGTTGACTAGGATGAGACTTTTTCTCCAGTAGTCATGCTAAAATCAATTAGAATTTTCTTTGCCATTGCCGCATACTATGATTATGAAATATGGCAAATGGATTTCAAAACAGCGTTTATTAATGGAAACTTTCTCGAGGGTGTGTAAATGAAACAACCTGAGGGTTTTGTTCATCTATAAAATTCTAAAATGCTTTGCAAGCTTCAAAGATCCATTTATGGGTTGAAGCAGGCTTCTTGGAGCTGGAATCTTCATTTTGATGAAACTGTCAAAGAGCTTGGGTTTATTCAAAGTGAAGATGAACCATGTGTGTAAAAGAAGGTTGGTGGGAGCATAGTTGTTTTCTTAGTCTTATATGTAGATGACATATTACTCATTGGAAATGACATACCCACCTTGCAGATAGTCAAGACTTGGTTGGGAAGTTGTTTCTCAATGAAAGACTTATGAGAAGCTGCTTACATTCTTCGGATAAAGATCTATAGAGATAGGTCAAAGAGAATGAATGGTTTGAGTCAATGTACTTACATTAACAAAATATTGAAAAGGTTCAATTGCATGACTCCAAGAGAGGACTCTTGCCAATGTCACATGGCATTCATCTGAGTACGACTCAGAGTCCTTCGACTTCTGATGAGCGAGCCCGCATGAGAAATATTCCATATGCTTCGGCCATTGGATCGATCATGTATGCCATGATTTGTACTTGACCAGATGTATCGTTTGCCCTTAGCATGACAAGTCGATACCAATAAAATCCAGGTGAGAGTCATTAGACAGCAGTGAAAACCATCCTAAAGTACTTAAAAAGAACTAAGGATGCATTCCCAATTTATGGAGGTGTAGGAAACGAGCTGGATGTAAATGGTTACACTGATGCAAGTTTCAAAACCGATAGAGATGATTTTAAATCGCAAACTGATTTTGTGTTTGTATTGAATGGAGGTGCTATGAGTTGGAAGAGTTCCAAGCAAAGCACAGTTGCTGATTCTGTAACAGAAGCTGAGTACCTGGTAGCATCAGATGCAGCTAACGAAGCCGTATGGACCAAGAAATTCGTTACCAAACTAGGAGTGGTACTGACCATCCAGGGTCCCATAAGCCTTTATTATGACAATAATGGTGCTATTGCACAAGCTAAAGAGCCTAGGTCCCATCATAATTCCAAACATATACTCAGAAAATATCACCTAGCTAGAGAGATCGTCAGACGAGGAGATATTACAATATGTAAAGTAGCAATAGAAGAGAATGTTGCTGATCCACTTACCAAGCCTCTCTCTCAAGGAAAGCATGTTGAGCATACTAGATCGATAGGACTAAAAGTCATGAATGAATGGTCCTAGTGTAAGTGGGAGATTATTGGGAATAGTGCCCTAGGAGATTCGATGTGCCTAGATTTGTAATTGTCACATTCAAATAAAGTTATTTGACATCATTTATTTCTTGTTGATTATTATAATGTGTGCATGTTTTAATATTATAATAATTGAATAATAGTTATTCACGAATAACAGATTATTCAAATGTTCCTGGTCCAATCGCGTTGAGTGGGGACTGCAAGTGATTAATATACTAGTATAAGTTTGATTGATAATCATCAAATGGTAATGGCTATGGTACGGATCAAAATTATGGGTATTGGTTAGAGAACTAATACTGGACAGACCCGCATTGAGATCACTGCATAGAAATGTCATAAGTGAATCTCAATATAACAGTATGTCAATAAATCTTTAAACCTGAGATTATCATAGAGTCCAGCATGATAACTACTATGTCTTGACGTAATCCAACGTCATCTGAAACATGGTGATCATAAAAGTTAGCGAACAAGATTAGTGGGAGTTATGTAGAGGGCAATGAATAATCAAAATGGGGATTTGTCCCTCTATTTAGTGAGAGAGATATCTGCTGGCCCCTTGATAAGTAAGACTGAAGGAAATACATGGCCATGCTCAAATGAAGAGTCATCTGATTAAGTCAGTCTACTTAAGATCGAGAAAGTATTTGAACATAATAAGTATGACAATTTCCATGACTTAGTTCAAATATGATATCGCGCGACAAAGGGATTTGGCACATTAAATGGTTTAATGGACTATAAACTTATATTATTTGGGTAGTCATAATGTCTTGCTAGAGACCGCTTATTTAATAAAGGTATTAAATAATTGCCAACATAATATAAGCCTTTTGGGTCACACATACGACTGTTAGGAATACTTGTTAGATTTTGATGATGTCATTAATATAATTCAAATACTTATTACTTGGCAAAAATGTAAGGAAGAACCAAATGAGTATCTTCCATAGGCCAAATTATGTTGAGTGTAAAACTTGGCAAAATGTAAAGAAGAACTGAATGAGTATCTTCTATAGGCTAAAATAAGTTAGGCTAAAAATTGGCTAAGTACTAAAGACCAGCCGAGTTCATCAGAGAGGTACAGCCGAGTTAAGTCAGACAAGTTCTGGTCAACAAAAATCATCAGGGATGTTTGACCAGACTGCAGTCAAGTAACCTGAGACAGGTCATCTGATCAGGCGAGTTCCAAACAGTGAACACCAGAAAGGTCCAGACTGCAGAGAAGTTAACTTCACATCAGCCTACTTGAGATCAGCCAAGTACTCCAAGTCCACGTCAGCTTGCATTGAAAAGTCATGTATTACGAAAAGTCACATGCAACGTGAAGAGACAAATTGGAGAGATTCCCGCAAAGGATATGAATTAAATAATTCATCCAGGCCTACCTTGAAGACATTTAAACGTATTATATTCAAAATATTCGGCGCCTCACATGCAGAGTCTTCACAACGGTCGGAAGATAGATTAAAATATGGGAATCCAGCCTTGCAACGTTCAGAAAGGAATAAACAAAGAAGTCTCTCTCCAACGGACTGATTTGTTACAGATTTGCAACGGCTATGAAGAAATGCTAAAGGATCAACACCTATATATATCCGAAGATTTGAAGTTGAGCAATTACCGGTGCGAACATACTTTCAAGCGATCAAAGCATTTAAGCAATCTACAAACGAAATACAACATCGTGAAAAGAGCGGTTCTTAAAAATTTCATACTTGAAGAAGCTCTTAGTTGGAGAAGACAAAAACTCGTGTCTTTAATCCTGAGTTCGGGGTACTTCACTGGTTGAAGTTCGAGACTGTAAATGCATCCAAGGATCGAGGATCAAGAGGTGCAAGGCAGTCAAGTGTGTTACAACGGCAAGGATTTCCACTGGTTGGAAGCTGTTGTAATTTGGTTGAATCACTGTAATATTTATCACTGGTTGAAAATTATAGTGAATTCATCTCGAACTGGTTTGGAGAAAAGTGGATTAGTAGAGGATTACCCCATCTCTGAGACCACTATAATTGCCTGCGTATTTTACTGTTTTATAGCATCATACTTTAACTGCTGCATTCATTGTTAAGTGTTTCATTAGTTGTTTTGTATTCGTCATCATCTGACTTCCGCACGTATTAAGAACAAACGACTCCAAGTCATTTGTTTATCTATCAGCTGAAGAAACTTACTCTTTGAGAAAAAGAGTTTAAGAGTTTCAATAAGTCTATTCACCCCCCCTCTAGACTTATTCCTGGACGACTTGTGACCTACAAGTGGTATCAGAGAGGTTGGTTCATTTATTTCACGAACCAGATCTATATCAGAGATATATCTTTACTCTCATTTTATAATGGAACACATGCATTCTAGACTACCTGTGTTTTCAGTTGACGAGTATGATCTTTGGAAGATAAGGATGCATGCACACTTATCTTCAATCCATGATGACATGTGGTGCATCATAGAGGACGGTCCATTCATCTTCGAGAAGGACAACATACCAGAGGAGATCGCAGCCGAGAAGCCATAGAAGATCCCAAAGAAGAGGACAGAGATGACTCCCGAAGAAAGAAAGCTGGCCAATCTTGACAACCGGGCCAGAGTCGTGCTGTATCAAACTCTTGACAAATCCACCACGGTCAAGATCAAGAATTGCAAAAATGCAAAAGAAATCTGGGACACATTAGCCCTAATGCGTGAAGGAACGGAGCTGATCAAAGAAAACAAGTTGTCAATTGCTATTCAAAAATTTGACAACTTCAAAATGAATAATGGCGAATCTATAGACCAAGTGGACACAAGGTTCACTGAGATTATCATTGAGATCAACTCAGTCGGCAAATCTTATGGCAACAGGGAAATGGCACTGAAGGTTCTAAGATCTCTCAATCCTGAATGGAGCATGAAGGCAGTGGCCATGAGAGAATCCAAGGACCTCAATAAGATAAAGATCCAAGAGCTGTTCTCTGATATGAAGGCTTATGAGTTCGAGCTTCCAAGTTCATCCTCAACTGAGCCTGCAGAGAAGGGAATAGCCTTTGCAGCCGAGTCCCCCGCCAAGAGCTTATCTGATATAAAGCCTCCAAATCCATTAGATTTTGAGGAAGAAATGGCCTTTATAATGCAAAGATTTAGCAACTTCCGGAAAAACTACTCCAAATACAAGAAAAATTATAAGGAGAATCCCAGAAGGAACCAGAAAGCCGGAAGCTGGAAGGTGGAGTGCTACAACTGTCATAAGACAGGACACATTCAGATCGACTGTCGTGATCTTAAGAAGGACGAGAGCAAGAAGGAAGTGGGCAGAAAAGAAGACAGAAGGAAGGCCCTCATCGGAGAAGATCAGGAGCATGTAGAATCAAGCAGCGGATTCTTTTCTGATGATGATGAAGAGTATGATTGCTTGATGGCCAATCTAGCTGATGAAGAGGTAACATCAAAACCCTGTAGTTCAAATAATAGTTCAGCCATGTCATAAGATATGGATCTGCACGAATCTATAATTCAGCTTTTTAAAGATCTTGAAACACTAAAATCTGCACACCTATCTGTATCAGCAGAGAAGACTCAGCTGCAAGATGAGAATAGGCAGCTGAAAAATGATTTTAAAAAACTCAGCCTAGAACTGAATACAGTTGAGATAACTGCAGCTAACTTGCAAAACCAGGCTGATGTCAATACAACTAAGATAAATCGACTAACTGTTTTACTTAAAGAAAAAATCAGCTGCAATTGCTCATGTCAAAGCCGAATTTACTAAGCTGACTCAGGCAAATAAGACTCAGGTGCGGGAAATAACCTCCCTGAAGGCGTCTTCAACTCTGGACGAATTGTGTACTAATAAAAGGCCACTATATTCCAGATCAGGCCTTGGATATGATCCTCACACTCCCTCTAGTTCCAAAACCACTTTCATCAAGGGAGAAACAATTGTCTCGACTGCTGAGCCTATATACAAACCAATATTTAAAAATAGGCAACAACCAAGTCAGAAGCAGCAGCCCAGACAACATGCCCACTATTATCAACAACTCCCTAAAAACAGATTTCAAAATGGGAGGGGCAGATGGAAACCTCAAGGTTATCCTAATTTCCAAAATGAACAAGTGTGGAGACCTCAAAGATTTAATAAATGGTCTCAGTCAAGGTTTAGAAATGGCCCACACTATCAATATTTTGAGGAATATCCGGTATACAATCCCAACAGGAGATACAGACCTCGACCTTACACACCTTATAAGGGTAATAATAATAACAATTTTCACAATCCAAGGAGAAATCAATTCTCCAGGAAACCAGCTAACCCTAGAGGACCCACACAGATTTGGGTACCTAAATCTCTGCTTGTTTGATTGCAGAAAAGGTGGAAGGACTACAACCACATCTCCACAAATTCAAACTTTGGAGGTGAAGAATGGTTTGTAGATTCTGGATGCTTAAGGCACATGACCGGGAACAAAAAGATGCTGTCCAAATACACCAAAGAAAGAGGTCCCGATGTAACCTTTGGAGATAGCTCTAGAGGACAAACAAGGGCTTTGGAGAGCTGCACCGAGGAAATATTGTGATATCCAAAGTTCACTATGTCAAAGGGCTCAAGTATAATCTCCTGAGCATAAGAAAGTTTTGCGATGAGAATAATCTAGTAGTCTTCACCATTTGGAAATGTATGGTGATATATATCCTATCTGGAGAACTGTAGCTACAAGGATTCAGAAGGAGAGATGTCTACATGATAGATTGGAACACAGGAACACCTAACTCATGTTTTCTATCTAAGACAGTAGCTGAGAACGGATGGCTGTGGCACAAAAGATTATGTCACCTGAACTTCAAAGCCATCAACAAGATTAGTTCTCAGAAGCTGGTCAGAGGACTCCCAGAGGAAGCATTCAAGAAGGAAGCGCTTTGTGATGCATGTCAGAAAGGAAAGCAGACCAGAGCATCATTCAAGCCAGTACAGCCTATAACTCTCACAACAAGGATCTTAGATCTACTCCACATGGATCTATTTGGTCCTATCAAGCCAAGGACTCTAAGCGGCCGAAAGCATGCACTCGTTGTAGTAGATGATTATTCAAGGTACACTTGGATTATCTTCCTGTATAAGAAGAGTGAAACCTTGACCAAGATACCTGAGCTGCTGACAAGGATCCAGAATGAGAAATCCCTCTCCATCATCAAAATCAGATCAGATAGAGGAGGAGAGTTTCTCAACAAGGCGATCACTGATTACAGCGATCAGAATGGGATCCAGCATGAGCTCTCTGTAGCCAGGACCCCCCCAGCAGAATGGCATTGCTGAAAGAAGAAACAGAACCCTGAAGGAAGCAGCAAGGTCCATGATTGCAGAAGTGGACCTGCCCAAGAGGTTCTGGGCTGAAGCTGTCAACATAGCTTGCCATACTCAGAACAGGAGTATGATAGTAGGGAGACATGGCAAAACTCCCTATGAGGTTTGGAATAATAGAACTCCTACTGTTGCTTACTTTCACGTTTTTGGTTGTAAGTGTTTCATCCACAACAACGGTAAAACACAACTAAATGCCTTTGATGCTAAAACTGATGATGGTCTCTTTATGGGATACTCACAAAGAAGCAAGGCATATAGAGTATTTAACAAAAGAACCTTAGTTGTGAAGGAAACACCCCATGTTGTATTTGATGAATCCACTGTTGAGTACAGGAAGCAAGTTGAGCTAATTGAGAATAAGCTCAAATCAGCAACCCTTGAAGAAGTCATTGTACATGACACTGGAATGGTGGACTCACCTGCAGGCCATCCTGAAGACGCAACTGTAGCTGCTGAAGACCCAACTGCAGATCAGACAGGATCACCAAACCTATCTGATCCAGTTGCCGCTGATGAAGACCCAGCTGTAGCTGATAAAGACTCATCTGCAGACCAGACCCAACCTGCAGATGACAAGACGGTAGCTGATCCAGCTGCAGACCAAGGAGACCCGATCCCAGCTGATGCAGAAATCCACCAGCGCAATTCAACAGGGGGAACAGACCTAGAAGAAGACGATATCTCCAAGTGGCTCAAAGACCATCCAATCCAGCAAATCATCGGGAAGCTGACTGATGGAGTTAAGACAAGACAGTCAACTCTACCCACAGGAATGGCTATGTTCTCATGCTTCATGTCACAGATAGAACCCAAGACAACAGAACAAGCTTTAGAAGATTATTCACGGATCAATGCCATGCAAGAGGAACTGGAGCAGATGGAAAGGAACAAAGTTTGGGAACTAACAGACAGACCAGATCATAAGAAGGTTATTGGCACCAAATGGGTGTACAAAAACAAGAGTGATGAAGATGGAGCTGTAGTTAGGAATAAAGCCAGACTTATTGCTAAAGGATATGCACAGTGTGAAGGAATAGATTTTGATAAAACCTATGCACCTGTTACAAGATTAGAGGCCATCAGACTATTCCTCGCATATGCTGCATTCAAAGATTTTGAAGTCTATCAGATAGATGTAAAGAATGCATTTCTAAATGGCATCCTAGAAGAAGAAGTCTATGTAGAGCAACCCCCAGGTTTTGTGAAAGGAGACAAAGTCTACAAGCTGTTGAAGGCTCTCAATGGACTTAAGCAAGCGCCAAGAGCATAGTATGAAACACTGTCTGTGTTTCTTGAGAAGAATGGTTTTTTCAAAGGAAAGGTGGACAAGACCCTACTCAGAGTGGAGCACGAAAGCCACATATTGATAGTTCAGATATATGTGGATGACATCATATTTGGCTCAACCAACCCAGAGCTGTGTGAGAAATTCTCAAACCTCATGCAAGGAGAATTTGAGATGAGTATGATGGAAAAGCTTAGCTTCTTTTTCGGATTACAGGTTAAGCAGATGGAAAATGGAATTTTCATCAACCAAGCTAAGTATACCAGAGATCTAATCAAGAGATTTGGAATGGAATCAACCAAGCCAGCAAGAATTCCTATGAGCACAAGTACTCACCTAGATGCAGACGAGGGAGGCATATCAGTGGATTCAACCCACTACAGAGGACTCATTGGATCATTGCTATACCTCACTGCAAGCAGGCCAAACATATCCTATGCCGTAGGAGTTTGTGCGCGATTTCAATCTAAGCCTAAGTAGTCACACCTAGATGCAGCAAAGACGATAATTAAATACCTTAAGTCTACAGTCAATGTTGGACTATGGTATCCTAAGGACGATAACTTCGAGTTGTCAGGATATTCAGATGCAGATTTCGCAGGATGCAAAATTAATAGGAAAAGCACTAGTGGAACGTGCCAATTCCTAGGAACCAGACTGATATCCTGGTTTAGCAAGAAGCAGGTTTCTAACTCTATCTCTACCACAGAGTCAGAATACCTAGATGCAGGTAGTTGTTGTGCCCATATCTTGTGGATCAGACAGCAGCTAAGGGACTACAATATCATTGCCAATAAAGTCCCTATCTGGTGTGACAACAATAGTGCTATTGCAATAACCAACAACCTAGTTTTGCATTCGAGGACCAAGCACATTGATGTTAAGAACCACTTCATCAGAGATCACGTGCTTAACAAGAGAGTTAGAGTTGAAAGAGTCAGCACAGACTACCAAATAGCTGACATCTTTACCAAGCCTTTGCCATAAGAAAGATTTTTAGAGCTGAGCAGAGAACTTGGTCTACTAGATTAGGAATCTAGTACTGAAGAAAAAGCAAGTTGAAGCATATCAGAGGAAGGACGGACCCAGCTGATTAAAGGAATCAGATCCTAGCTGATGCAGACAAAAAAGACGAAGGACGGACAAAGGAACCTAGCTGATCAAAATCTTAGGCGAGAAGTCCAAGGAGTCAACTCACCTGATGCAGAGCAGTCAACAGTCAACAGTCAACCAGCTAAGTTTTCAAAACTTAACCGACTTCTGAATATTTTATTATTATCTGCTATATATATAATAATATTATATTAATTTTTGGTTCGCAAGTGGCATTTAAATACACGTGGCAATCACTTGATAAATCAACCTCCACGGTGACCAATTAAAATCCAACCGTCCAATTTTTAAAATCAAAACCTGGACCACCGATTAGAAATAAATAATAATTTAATCCCAACGTCTTTTCATCTTCTTTATAAGGACGGAAAACCCTTCACTTTACCTTTACGCTTACCAGTCTTTCAAACCCTAGATTTACAGAGCAAAAATCCTTTGAACTCCAAATACACTGAAAATCTCTTATTTGCAGAAATGGAATCGTATTTTGAAGGCGTTAACATGAAGGCGGTCAAAGACCAGATCATCTTTTCTCTGGTCGTTGTTTTCGAAGGTCTTTTGGAAGCAAATCTGGATAACAATGACGTGCTCTTCCTTATCCACTCGATGATGAAGAATGGGATCTACCCATTTCTGGATATCAGTCCCTAGCACCTATACAAGGAAGACGTCATCGCTTTCTATCGCGAAGCTCATGTGGTTGAAGAAGGAATTAGGAGCACTGTCAACGAAATTCAAGTAGACATCTCGCTAGAGTCGATTCGTAAAGTTTTTGGTATGAAACACCGTGGCATAGCCGTCGAAGCTCTCAAGCAGACAGCAGCCGACGTTTGGCTAAAGATTAAGGCAATTGACCAGCCGACGAAGCTAAAACTCACTGCCAAAAGGAGCGAGATCAAAAAGGAATATCGGTATATGTTGGATATTACCAACAAAATTATTATGGGTATGGCCGGTAGTTACGACCAACTGTCGTCGGCGAAATTCACAGTGCTGGGAGCACTTATTCAAGACGAGGCGATTGATTGGGCTGACTACATCTTCAGACAGTTTGTTCGCGAGGTCAACAAAGCCGAATAGCTTGCTGATGAGAAGAGATTCAGATCCATGCTGGCATTTGGAACGCAGCTGAGTTGGATCCTTGAAAAGATGGGTGTGGCGAAGGGAAGTACTGACCCCTTCCACATAACAAGAGACTTGGCCATCTGGACGAAGAGACCTTAAGGAAGTTGGGAGCCAACAGAAGAGCAGCCCGGATGCTAAAAGAATTGTCTGATTCATCGCCCTACAAATATCCTTCATCAGACGAGTCGGACCGACCTGCAGACGTCAACCCAACTGCAGCCGAGTCAGACTCGGAGTCAGACAACACACCGATTGTTGTCCGGTTCAAAAGAAGGGGACCAGCCCCTGGTGAGCCATCATTCATACACTCCTCACCAGAACCCTCTCCCAAGAGGCCCAGCGGCTGCGATTCGGCGGAGGAGCGGCGAGAACATTATACCGATCCTGCGGCCGGTGTCACCTACCCACTGAAGACCCGGCTGCTCAGGCGGCACTGAAACTCAGATCGTCCCTGTCCTCACTCCAGCATACATTCCAGAGGAGGAAGAAGCAGGTTTAATTATCTCAATCCCTGAAGCAAACTACACCTTTAACCTGCTGGACAACAATATTTTCAACCTGTCCATAGAGCAATTACAGCTTGTTAAACCACAGGCTCTAAAACACTCTTTTGTTAATATTTTTGAAGAGTGGAAATTTTTTAAATCACTGTCATTTGCTAAACTTCAAACCTATATTGAAATCAGTGGTTGGGAATATCCCCAAGCCACAGAGGATGTACTGATAGACTTTTGCAAAGTATCAGACATAGTTTTAATCCTCCAGGAGAATTAGTTCATGTCAAATTTCAAAACCAACATGGACCAATTCATCATTTCTATAATGTACAGTATTTTTGATGGATCATTTGGGAAAGAAGATGATGAGGAAGAAGAAAAAGAAATAAGGATTGAAGAAGTGAATGGAGAAGAATATGAGGAGGTTACTGTTATAGATGACGAAGAAGAGGAGCAGGAAGAAAGAGAAGGAGGAGAAAATATTTTAGTTGAAAAACAAACAGAGGAAGGAGTTGAAAAAACAGAGGAATTAGTGGATGAAGGAGAAGAAGAAGGGGAAGAGGTAGATCAGGAGGATGATGAAGGAAAGGAGGATGGTGAGAATGATGGAAAAGATGATGAGAATGATGGAGAAGATAAAAAGGATGATGATGATGATGATGATGATGATGATGATGATGATAAAGATGAAGGAGGAGAACAAGTGGCTGAAAAGGAAAAAGATAATGTTGATAAAGAAGAAAAGGAGGAAGAACAAAAGAAGGAAGTAGAAAAGGAAGAAGAAGAGAAAGAAAAGGAGCCGGAGAAAGAACCAGAGTTACAGGATGCAGACAAGGCTGGGGCACCTGCCCGGTATACCAGGCTGGACGCAGAGTTGGCTGAGGACTCCAGATCAGGGACACCTGAAAAGACCTCATTTGGAGTGCCAGCTGCAGATAGGAGCCTGCAGTCTAGTGGATCATTTGCAGAAGGCTCAGGCGAGCACTCTCCACCATCGCAGATCTCACCTGCGATGATCGAGCTCATAAGGAAAATAGTAAAGGATACTATTGGAGAGTTTATTGCATCTCAGGTCACCCCTGATCTCCAATCCATCAATGCAAAGATTGATACTTTGCTGCAGCGGGAAGTCCCTCAACCTCCTCCCCCTACAAACAACAGAATGCCATTTGGCATGTCTGACTGGATGCACAGGATGGAGCAGCAGCGACCATTTTGGTTGATGCTGGCAAAAAGGGGGAAGATAGGATACAAGTGGAAGGCAGCATTCAAGGAGAGATAAGGGAGGAGCTTAGAATGAAGAAGAGGCAGGATGTCCAATTAATCACTGCTGGAACATCCTCAGCCAAAAGAAAGGGAGAAGAGGCTGATGATCAGCCTGCAGGCAAGAAAAGGAGGACCAGAGGAGGATTTGAGCCTACTCTAGAGTGGGAAGACAAGGAGTTGTGGTACGTTGAAGAATTTATACCAGAGGAAGCTCTACCCATGTGGGGATCTGCAAAGAAAAAATTCATCAGAGACTACTACATCTGGGAAATACTCCAGGATGATAATCTCTCCCCACAGCAGATCTTCATCAACTTCATTGAAGAAGCTCATCCACAACTCTAGACTATTCTGAAGAAATATGCTGAGGCACACAATGCATATCCCATGATCCCTATGTTCTGTGCCAAAGAACCTCCCACCTTGGTGAAAATAAATGCTTTGGATGAACTTGCACTCCAGAGAAAAATCAAGAAGCTGTGTCTTGAGAATAAGTTTTCATCTCAAGAAGAGCAATACTTTGCAGCTCTTGTTGTAAGGAGGAAGTATGGTCTTGCCCCTATCAAGACAAGACCAATCGGAGCTAAACCTTTCAAGCCTGCCAAATAGCCTATCCGAAGAGGCAGAGGCAGAGGCAGATGACTTCTATTTATTTCTGTACTTGTAAAATTTTCTTGTAAATTTCAGACATGTATGTGTATTCAATTCAGAAAATTTTATAACAGTCTTTTGAATGACAATTTCCAGTTGTCTCAATACTAAACTGATTTAGTTTGTGTCTAGCACTCAAGCACAGACTTGTTTATTTGAATATTTGCTTAAAGTTTTGCCATCATCAAAATAGGGGGAATTTGTTAGGAATACTTGTTAGATTTTGATGATGTCATTAATATAATTCAAATACTTATTACTTGGCAAAAATGTAAGGAAGAACCAAATGAGTATATTCCATAGGCCAAATTATGTTGAATGTAAAACTTGGCAAAATGTAAAGAAGAATCGAATGAGTATCTTCTATAGGCCAAAATAAGTTAGGCTAAAAATCGGCTAAGTACTAAATATCAGCCGAGTTCATCAGAGAGGTACAGCCGAGTTAAGTCAGAGAAGTTCTGGTCAACAAAAATCATCAGGGATGTTTGACCAGACTGCAGTCAAGTAACCTGAGATAGGTCATCTGATCAGGCGAGTTCCAAATAGTGAACATCAGAAAGGTCCAGACTGCAGAGAAGTTAACTTCACATCAGCCTACTTGAGATCAGCCAAGTACTCCAAGTCCACGTCAGCATGCGTTGAAAAGTCAAGTGTTACGGAAAGTCACATGCAACGTGAAGAGAAAAATTGGAGAGATTCCCGCAAAGGATATGAATTAAATAATTCATCCAGGCCTACCTTGAAGACATTTAAACGTATTATATTCGAAATATTCGACGCCTCACATGCAGAGTCTTCACAACGGTCGGAAGATAGATTAAAATATGGGAATCCAGCCTTGCAACGTTCAGAAAGGAATAAACAAAGAAGTCTCTCTCTAACTGACTGATTTGTTACAGATTTGCAACGGCTATGAAGAAGTGCTCAAGGATCAACACCTATATATATCCGAAGATTTGAAGTTGAGCAATTACCGGTGCGAACATACTTTCAAGCGATCAAAGCATTCAAGCAATCTACAAATGAAATACAGCATCGTGAAAAGAGCGGTTCTTAAAAAATTCATACTTGAAGAAGCTCTTAGTTGGAGAAGACAAAAACTCGTGTCTTTAATCCTGAGTTCGGGGTACTTCACTGGTTGAAGTTCGAGACTATAAAGGCATCCAAGGATCGAGGATCAAGAGGTGCAAGGCAGTCAAGTGTGTTACAACGGCAATGATTTCCAACGGTTGGAAGTTGTTGTAATTTGGTTGAATCACTGTAATATTTATCACTGGTTGAAAATTATAGTGAACTCATCTCCAACTGGTTTGGAGAAAAGTGGATTAGTAGAGAATTACCCCACCTCTGAGACCACTATAATTGCCTGCGTATTTTACTATTTTATAGCATCATACTTTAACTGCTGCATTCATTGTTAAGTGTTTCATTAGTTGTTTTGTATTCGTCATCAGCTGACTTCCGCACGTATTAAGAACAAACGACTCCAAGTCATTTGTTTATCTATCAGCTGAAGAAACTTACTCTTTGAGAAAAAGAGTTTAAGAGTTTCAATAAGTATATTCACCCCCCCTCTAGACTTATTCCTGGACGATTTGTGACCTACAACGACAACTAAAGACAAGCAATAATAATTAATAGATATAATATTGGATATTATATTCATTAAAAAAAATAATGAGTAATATATAATATAGGATATTATATATTATATTATTTAATTATATATCAACTGGAAATATAAAGATAATATTAGATATTATATTTATTAGAGGATTAAATAATAAGTAATATATAATATAAGATATTATATGTATTGTATTATTTAATAAGTCGAGGGGCAACTAAGCAAATACTAGAGTTTGACTCTAGGGTTTACTTAGTATAAATAAAGGGTCTTGGGCAAGGAGTTGTTATAAGAAAAATTACACAACCCTAATTGTGTGAGACCAAAAATCCCCCCCCCCCACCCCGCCCCCTACTGTTCATCCGAACTGTTTCAGTCCGGGAAGTCCGTTTCGGCCATCTCCGTCTTCTTCCTTTAGTTGATTTTGATCAACAGTATAAATCCTTCTAGCAAAAAATTATTTGTTGTACTGTTTATCAACATTATTCGTAAGAATATAGCAATTCGGCTTGTACTAGTTGTTCGTGTATGGATCACCGAAAGAGGAAGAGGATTTGATCAGCTTCTTGTCCGGGTTCAGATTTGTTCTTCGAATTAAGATAATTCGACGAACTCTTAATAAATCAATTAAATTACTGCATTTAGATCATTGTATGGGTTATTTTGTTAATTTATCCCGCTGCGTCTTGCTTATATCTATTGTATTAAATACATGTAAAATCCAACAATTTAGGTATATTGTAACCAACGCGAGTGATCCACTTTGTTGCCATCGATCGTAGTTGTCGACTATCATGGAACTCGGTTTGTTTCCAATCTATACTCAGCTTTGTGATATTCAGTAAAACCTCTCTAAAGTCACATCCTTGGGAACATAAAAAAATATTACTAAATGGAGGTTATTCCTAAATAGAGTTTTAAGAAGAATTTTTTTTTTAAATTTTAAAGTGCATGTATAATATATAAATATAATAATTAGTAGATACATGTATGTAATATGTTGTAAATTTAGGAGTTAGGCAAGAAAATTGTTTATGCTTTAACCGATGAAGAAATCACTGAAGGAATTAGGCAAGAAAATGAGAAAAATGATCCGGAGGATGATAGCATAGAAGTACAAAAAATTTCATGTGAAGAAGCTTTAAGCTTACTCGACAAGTTGGAAATGTTTTGGGTTCAACAAGAAAGTGGTCATTTGGACGAGCTAATGGACACACGCAAGTTGAAGGATATGGTTACAAACACAAAAGATTAAATCTTTGTCACAATCAACCTTGAACAAGTATTTTAGATCAACTTAAATCTATTGTAAAATTATATATATTTGTGTGTGTGTGTGTGTATTTTATTATGATTTATTCCTAAATAGAGGTGTATATCGTTATGTTGAGATTTGAAAATATATGAATTATGACAATATGGAGTTTATTCCAAATTATAACTAGTCCCGAGTTGGGACCATAAATTTTTATTCCTAAATAGAGTTTATTCCTTAATAGAGTATTCTTTTTTAGAGGTTTTACTGTTTTGCTAACTTATAAATGTTATGGCTTATAGAATATACATATTTGGTTCTTCTTTACAATACCAAGTAATTTTGAACTTACATTTGAATCTAGCTTATCACATGGATGACATCATCAAAAATCTGAAATGTAATTCTAACAGTATATTTTGAGATTTTGGGGTAGACTGCATGCTCCGAAGGATGTTGAGTTGAGATATATGATTTTGAGGGAGGCCCATATTGCACATACTCAATCCACCTAGGTATGAATAAGATGTATAAGAATTTGAAATGAAACTTTTGGTGAAGTAACATGAATAAGGTGATCTCATAGTTATGCCGAATCGCTATGACCCCAAGGGCGATTCTACTCCAACACACATGCTGTCATGTCCTTCTTCAACTGCACCACCCGCCGGCCATATTCTCCGGCAACCACCACCACCATCATACTCGCCTCTCCCCCCGACCTCTTCCATATATTATCAACCCTAACCGACATCGGATATGCTGCCAGACTTGCCCGTCGTTTTCACACACTAAAGGTGAAAATCGCCTCTGCTGTCACCTCTATACATTGCGGCAATATTCGACGTCCGACCACCATAATTCATACAAATCCTTAACCTCCTAAACAACCCGCCCACATTCATACGAGCCGCTTATGCACATCATCGACTTTTACCGTCCGGTGATTGAAAGTACTCTGACATGACGCATCGGCAAAATGGGTTTTCTCCACCGCAAAAACCTGTTGCTGACTCCACTCACCTACAGTAAGCAACCTCTCTCCCTCAGAAACATGTAGCAACGTCATGTCAACCTCCAGCATCCCTCGCGGTTCACAAGTCAAGGTCTCCTGCCGTTCGCCATGCATGGGAAAAACTAACCTATCACCAGCTAATGCCATCGGTCATATTCCGATGATATCTCATGCTGCCAATAACCTGCCGCAGACATCATCTCTGCCGACTGTCGAGGAGCTCATCGCTCAGAAGTCTCGTGCCCTAGCTGCGCGTTCAATGACGGGGAAAACGTCAATTATTGGGCCGGCCCCTGTTGTGGTTTTATTTACGGGTCAGCCTACTTCTAACTTGGGTGGATTTGTTTCTACTGGGTCGGTCCATTGGGATAAGTCAAGAAATAATTAAGGGCCCAGTCGCCATTTCCCATCACAGGGTGTATTTATTGGGCAATCTCACCCAGCTTAGGCCACTTCTCCATTTAATCTGCAAATGGGCTCAGTTAACAAGCAAGGTAGGCTTTTCATTACGGGCCCAGAACTGAAGATTGGACTTGCAGCTCCTAATAGGTCCAGCGAGGACTCCAAGCAAATACAACCTATGGGTCGTCTACTTCAGAGACGGTTGGGTCCATGGTACACTCCCATATAGTGCATCCCCTGCCGGATGCAATACACGTGGCGTGCATGGACGGTGCAGATCGATGCTCCATCTAGTGCATCAATCTGCACCGTCCATGCACGCTACGTGTAGTGCATCCGATAGGGGATGCACTACATAGGGGTATACCATGGACGGTACCTTCAGGGACCAAACAAAATATTTTGCTGACTAACTCCTTGGCCAGCCCAACTCTATGTCGGCCCACCATGATATTCAACCCAAATTGCAACCCAGTTTTTACCCCGCCACCCAACCCATAACCCAAACGCCACCCGAGCCCTCGGCCCAGATCCCAACCCAACCTGCAAACCACCCTGCACCTGAACCCTCAGCCCAATCCTCAACCCAACCTGACCAACCCATAACCCAACTTGCACCTGAACCGCACCCCAACCCTCAAACTGACCCGTCCCCCAACCCAATATGCAACCTGATACCCGCAATACCCGATCTCCAACCGAACCACATGGTAGTACTAAACCCTTCTTACGCCCGGATCGTGAAAAAACCACCTGGTTCGACCCAACATCTAGTTTGGCTAAGAAAACGTTCAATTTCCCTAAGTTCCATCAATTATAAAACGCGTGTTTATTTTTATACTTCTGATGTGAACACTATTGTTGGATCATGGGAACGTACTTTGATATTTAAATTTTCACATGTTATCCCCTCCCCTCGCGATGTTACTGTTGGTTTAAATAATATGAAGTTAGGGGATGAACCTAGCTGGAATTAGATTAATTACTTACTGCCATATTTCCGTTAAGTTTGAGATTGGTGATGATTATAGGTGCATTTGGTTAGGGTCTAGTTGGTCGATTGCACGATGTCCTTTACGTGTTTTTAAGTGGATCCCATAATTTTCGGTGAAATCTGAAACATCTTTATTGCGTGTTTGGATTCCTTTTTCGTGTCTAGCGATTCATTCTTTCACCCTGGTTCTTTATACATGATTGAAAGATCGATCGGCACCCCTATTTTAGTTGATGCTCCCACTGCCACGCATTCCCGCCCCTCAGTGGCGCGGGTTTGTGTTAAGATCGGCCTCCTTGCTCCAAGGCTTTTGGAGATCTAGATTGTGGTCAATGGTTGTATTCTTACGCAGCACGTTATCTAAGTGAGTTTTCCTTTTTTGCTCTCTATACACTCATGTGGGACATGACCCCTCTAGTTGCTACATTACTGGCAACAAGGAGCGACCCTCCCCCCCACCACCACAGCGTAAGAAGCCTTCTGCCCCTCCTCAACAGAAAAATCAGTCGGCACCTCCCAAGGCCCATAAGGCCACCACTCTTCCCACATTTCCGAAGACTCTTAAGTCTAAGGATACTACTATATGGCAAGTGGTTTCTGTTGTGCGGCGATTTTACGCCTCGATGGCAATTGGTATAATGGTCAAGAGCCAGCCAAAGAAGACAGATGCTGGGCAAGCGCCTAGTGATCGACATCTAAGTCGATCGTCTATCGGCACCTGGCGATCGCGATCGACGTCTAAGTCGATCATCTATCGGCACCTGGCGATCGCCTATAATGTCCGACTGTAGACGATCGTCCCGTGCCACGTATGAATCCGACACCCGTCAGAGTCTTCGAAGACCGAATCTCGGATGAAGACCCACGGGCAGATACGCAAAAGGCGCCACAAGATAAGGCCTGTTGACCCCAGCCTGTCAATACCTTCACACCTACCGACAGGCCTGCCGAAAGGTACAAAGTGGGTCCTCCCCTGACAGCGGCTCAGGACGCTTGTGGACTTCTCATTGGCTCGCACATCTGGCTGCCAGCAGCAGCCTCGGACTTTAAGGAAATAGTCCCACGTGATGGGACGATCGCCCACCTTATTCTAATATAGAAAACGGCGGTCGTCCGCGATCGCCGGGGAGGACCTAGCAACCTCTTCTCCTATAAATAGAAGGCCTCCAACAGTGGCCAAAGGACGGTGGAATTACTTGACGAATACATTCTCACAAAGTAAAATCGATTCACGAAGACATACATTCACATAGTGAAAGACATTCACAAAAACAGCAAATTAAACAGAGAACTTTCTATCTTTGTAACAAGAACTCACAGAGCATCATATCTGGTTCTTCCGGCAATCTTCACGCTCAGTAGCTAAGATAACTAGAGTCTTTACACTCATTGTAATTGTACTCTAACATTAATATCTGTACTCACTACTATTCATATTAATAACATCTCGCGAGAGCATTCAAGCCCGGGACTAACAACCCCGACAAATCTTGTGTTATTTACTTTCCCACGGAAGTGCTCTTGCATTTGTTTGTTACTCGACCATTCCAGCAATATTCATCTCCGGATAATATTTTGGGTAACAACAATTGGCACTAGAAGGAGGGCATCTTAACCTTCATTTTTCATTCCGACCATCTCGAAGAACACTCACTGTTCTCCAAGGCATATACTTGAAGAAACACTCAATGTTCTTCAAAGAAAAACCTTCAGAATTATGACGTCTGGCACGACCTCAAAAAGAGCCACCCTGCGATCTGTCGGACATCTTATTCCGGCCCAGACCGAATCCCAACCTACGGCGGAAGGCGACCGCGGAGACGCTAGGCTCTCACTCCCGCCCCCAAGGGACGGCCCCAGCCTCTCACTCGACCAGTTCCAAACCACGGAACAGATCGAGGAGGCTATGGCTATCCTCAGGGAGAGACGAAGGGCATGCGACTCGCCCACCATTACTCCATCAGCCATCCGATGTGCACGCAAATGGAAGCTCAAGCGGCCACATGTCGAGAAATCATCAAAAAGCCCCGAGCCGCAGGAAAAGGCTCTCGTAAGGCGGGATGATTCCGTCTTCAGCCGCCTAGGGAGTGATCCCTCATGGCGACCCGGGCATTCAGGCCCCAGCCGGGAGACATCGGAGTCCGAATCCATCACCAGGAGTTCGGCATATCCGACTCCCAGAAGACAAGCTGGCCAACAGGCCCCCACTCGCCCAAGAATTGAGCCCGGTGGCGGAGAACTCGTCACCTACCATGGGGCCAGGAGATCAGTACATTATTGCCTTGGCTCGCGCTCCGAGAGCCACTCAGCGAGCAGTCATGCTACGGCGATGGCCGCCTTGCAGCACCAGCTCGACGAAATGAAGGCGCTCCTAGAAACTGGAGCAGGCGCCAAGAGATCGATCGCTGAACCGAGTGAGCCACTCGTGGCCCAGATCGAGCTCGCCCCAGTTCAACCGAAGATCGCTCCCCCTCAAACACCTCTATGTGAGGGGAGATCGGATCCTGAGACCCATTTGAGCAAGTTCCGGATTTACATGACCGGATGTGGAGCATTGGACGCGACGAAGTGCTGAATGTTCCCATTGACATTGGGCGATCTTGCCCATAGGTGGTACATCTCATTGCCACCGCTCTCAATCAATTGTTTTGAGAGGCTGGCGAATGACTTCACGTCGTATTTCGCCGCCAAAGTTGCTCGGCCAAAAGGCCCCCACCGCATGATGAAAATCACGCAGGGGAAGAACGAGCCCGATGAAGATTACATCGACCGTGTGGATGAAATAGTCCTCACCGGCGAGCCCATTAGCGACGAGCTTGCTCTCTACTCGGTCCTAGGGGGATTCTATGGCCATTTGCCCATGTTCAGGTACCTTACGAAGGACATCCCCCCGACCTACGCGATCTTCCGCGTCAGGGCCGATGATTTTCTGGCTAGGCATAGGATGCTCACCCTCCGCTTAGGTGAGGGATCTACCGGGGAAGGGAATCCCGAGAAAGGCGGTCACCAAGCCCAAAAAGGCGATCGTGAAGCCGCCTGGCGAATTCAAAGCTTTCGAGGATGTGGAGGTTCACCTCCTCCGCAACCTCAACCTATCTCCGGCCCACATTTTCAACGCCATCAAGGGGCGCGAATGGCTTAGCAAACCAAAGCCGATGGGGGACCACAGTCATCTAGACCGCAGCAAATTTTGTGCCTACCACAAGAGTCCCGGCCACAACACCAGCCAGTGCCGCGACCTCCTCAGACAACTCTGGAGACTGTTTGAGGAAGGCAAGTTGGATAACTTGGTTACCAATCCAGAACCCCGAGCAGAAAGGATCGGGAGGCACGAGCGCCGACAGAACGATGGAATCCCTCCTAATCCGGTCGCCAGGATCGATCAGAACGAACCGGAGTACTCTGAAGAATCAATCCCTGCGATCAACCCTGGCGGCCGGATCAATATGCTTCAGGCGGGAGGTGGAAACCTCGGGGGCGTTTCCCTAGTTTCCACCATGTCGAATAGAAAGCGAAAGGCCGAATTGAGGGCGTTCGCCGGTGTCCATGTCGTGGTACCCCCAGAGCCGACCATCTCCAAAGACGCGCTCATCACTTTCTCCAACAAGGATAGGGAGGGAGTGCAGTGCCCCAAAGAGGATGCATTGGTAATCTCTGCATGTATCCTTGGGAAAATAGTCGATCGCGTGCTGGTTGATAATGGGAGCTTTTGCAATATCATATTCAAATCTGCTCTTGACCAGCTCGGCAATCTGAGCAAGTTCATCAATCCATTTGATACCGTGCTTCAAGGGTTTGGCGACAGCACAGTCCAAGCCTATGGAAGGATCAAGCTCTCTGTCGAGCTAATATGCTATTACGATCCCAAGGTTAGGATTACTAGGAACCTAAATTTTGTAATCATAGATAGGCCCAGCATCTATAATGGGTTCCTAGGTCGCCCATTTCTAGAAACCTTCAAGGCAGTCGTCTCTTCTTTCTTTTACTATATCAAATTCTCAACTGCTGGTGGGACGGTCGGTACTGTAAAAGGAGACAAACTAATGGCTAAGAAATGTTTGAATTACTCCTGTGTCATAACTTCTTTCAATACTTCCCATACTATTTATAACATTGAGACGATCGACAATCAACCGATGGAGATCGACGAGCCAAGCACCTCGAACCAGCCCGACTCAGAGGACGGCATCTCACATCGATTGACGGATGACATCGAGCCAAGGATCGGCTTCAAGCTAAGCCTCGACATCGATCCGAGGATCGAGTCCGGCAATCGTTCCAAATGAGAAGCGACCGTCCCCATTGAAGAGTTGGAAAGTATAACGATAGATCTGGCTCGCCCGGAGCGGGAAGTGTAGATCGGCACAAGTGTCGGCCTCGGGTTAAAGGATGATCTGATCAGTTTACTACGTAAGAACATCGGAGTTTTTGCCTGGTCACATCAAGATATGGTCGGCATAAGACCTGAACACACTTGCCACTATCTAAAGATCGACCCGGCAAGGAAACCTGTTCACCAGAAACGTAGGAAATTCGGTCCTGAGAAGTACGCTGCGCTCAACATAGAAGTCAAAAAGCTACTCGACAATAAACTAATCGGAGTAGCTACGGACGAGCCACAATGGGTAGCCAATGCGGTGCTCGTCAAAAAGCCGAGTAACTCCTGGAGGTTATGCATCGACTTCACCGACCTCAATGCGGCATGTCCAAAAGACCACTTTCCGATGCCTCACATTGACCACTTGGTCGATAGCACGGCAGGTTGCGAAATGATGTCGTTCATGGATGCCTTCGCCGGGTACCATCAGATCCCAATGGCGGAGAAAGACATAAAACACACATCGTTCCACATGGAAAAAGACGTGTACTTTTGGGTCTGAATGCCATTCGGTCTGAAGAATGCGGGGGCGACCTAGCAACGGCTAGTCAACGGGATGTTCGCCAACCAGATCGGCAAGACCATATAGGTCTACATCGACGACATCGTAGTCAAGAGCCTCAAAAAGGAAGATCACCTCAATGACCTTGCCGAGACTTTTGCCATCCCCAAGAAGTTCAACATGAAGCTGAACCCCAAGAAATGCAACTTCGGGGTAAGCTCCAGAAAGTTCCTGGGGCACATTGTGAGCCAAAGAGGGATCGAGGCGATCCCCACCAAGATCCAGGCGATCCTCGACATGCAGGAGCCACGAAATGTCAAACAAGTGCAACGCTTCATAGGTTGTATAGCTGCCCTTAACCGTTTCAATTCTCGGCTTGGAGATAAAAGCAAGCCATTCTTCGCGACCATAAAGAACAGGAAGTTTGCATGGACAAAGGAGAGTCAAATAGCATTCACCAAAATCAAGGAGTATCTGTCAAACTCCCAGATCTTGGCGAAGCCGATCCTTGGCGAGAAGCTATTCCTTTACCTGGCGGCGTCCGAGGTCGCGCTGAGTGCTGTTTTAGTGCGAGCAGAGGTGCAAGCCCACCTACCGATCTACTTCGTTAGTCATGCGCTCCATGACGCAGAAACGCGTTACACGCCTCTGGAGAAGATCGCCTACGCCTTAGTCATGAGTGTTCACAAGCTGAGGGCCTACTTTTTCGAACACCAAGTGGAGGTTCTGACGACTCTCCCCTTAAGGCAAGTTCTGCATCGGCCAGACACCAACGGGCGACTCCTCAAGTGGTCACTGGAGATTGCCCAATATAGTGTCACGTACGCTCCTCACACGGCGATCAAAGGCCAAGCTCTGGCGGACTTCGTGGTGGAATTAACATTCCCTCCCAGTCCAACCCAGATCGGCCGTCCTGCTTGGAAGTTGTACGTGGATGGCTCGGAAACCAACTCGCGAGCAGTGGCAGGGATTGTCCTCATCAGCCCCGACGGCCAAAGTTTCACAAATACTGGGTTCCGTGCGACCAACAATGAATCCGAGTACGAAGCCTTGGTAGGCGGGCTCGATCTAGCACTCACCCTGGACGTTCGTCGCCTCCACATCTTCATGGACTCCCTCTTGGTCGTGAACCAAGTCAAGGGAGAATATGAGGCGCGCGGCGAACAAATGATCAAATACCAAGAACTGGTCGCTGAAATGTGCACGAAGTTTGAAGAAGTGCTTATCGAACAAGTCCCGAGAGAGCACAACTCCCAGGCCGACGCCTTATCCAAACTAGCGTCGTCAGATGGGGCGGCCGATTTCTCTAACATCCAAATCACGAAATAAAAAAACCGGCGATCAACAGAAGCTTGATTACCACAGTTTCCATCTCCGAAGAGAGCTGGATGACTCCGTTCATTAAATACTTGAAGGATGGAACGGTCCCCGCCGACCGTATCAAAGCTCGCCAGCTACAGCTCCGTGCAACCAGATACACCCTTTTGGACGATCGGCTTTACAAGTGAGCTTTCAGCCTTCCTCTCCTCAGATGCATCACGCCGGAGGAAGGCCAACTCGTTTTAGCCGAGATCCACGATGGGATCTATGGAAATCATGCTGGAGGGCGAGCTCTCATCCACAAAACGACCAGGCAAGTTTTTTTATGGCCTACACTACAAAAAGATGCGATTGCCTATGCCATATTGTGTCACAAGTGTCAAGTGATGAGCCCGAACATCAAGCTTTCCCCCGAGCAGCTCACCTCTTTGTACAATCCATGGCTTTTCGCCCAATGGGGCATCGACCTCATCGGTCCTCTGCCGATGGTGCCAGGAGGATGTAAATTTGCCATCGTGGGAGTCGATTATTTCACGAAATGGGACGAGGCCGAGCCACTCAACAAGATCGGCCAAGAACAAGTAATCAAGTTCATTTGGAAGAACATCATATGCCGGTTCAGTCTACCCCAGGCTATCATCTCCGATAACGGAAAGCAGTTCGACGGCTTAGAAGTCATGCAATTCTGCGAGAAGTGGATAATCAAAAAGTTGTTCTCGGCCCCCTACCACCCTCAGACGAATGGGCAGGTAGAGGCTGTAAACAAGATCTTCAAACACACGATCAAAGCACGACTCGAATCCAAACAAGGACGATGGGCGAGCGAGCTCCCGGATGTTTTGTGGTCCTACCGAACGATGACTAGAAACTCAACCGGCGAGACCCCGTTCGCCCTCGCCTTCGGAACAGAAGCAGTGATCCCTTTGGAGATCGCCGTCCTCAGCCACCGAACCGAACAAGAGATGACGACGGACAATGATGTGGCCCGACGGATCGACTTGGACATGCTCAAAGAACGACGATTGACCTCGGAAAAGAAGAACACAATCCACTAAAGGAGATCCGAGAAATTATTCAACTCGAAGTTCAAGGAAAGACGGTTCCAAGTGGGCGACCTATTCCTCAAAAAGGTCCAGACTCACACAGGAGTCTTTGGCCCGAATTGGGAAGGCCCCTTCAGGATATCTAAGTGGCTAACTAGGGGAGCCTACGAACTCGAACACCCAGACGGCACTCCAGATCAATACCCCTAGAACGCCGTGCATTTGAAGAAATACTACCAGTAAAAACTTTGTATTCAGTTACCCAATGTACACAGATTTTAATGAGATTCTTCGATCCCCTATATATGATTCGCCTCGACGAAAACAATCAAATAAGAAGAGGATGACTCACTCTCCCTACAAGAGGTCGTCATCTTACCTGACAGACCTATGCAAGCGATCGCCCCTCCAAGCACAACGTATACCGTCAAGGGTCGCCATCTAACATGGCGATCTGAGGTAGAAAAGTGCAGCCATGGTCCTGGAGATCGATGGAACTGACAGCTTCATCCATGCCAGGTTCCTTTGGGCTGCGATCGCTCGCCCTTCGTTTAACTATGAGGAGAGCGTAGCCGAAGGACCCTCCAAATAAATCTGTGGACACGCTCGCTCGCCCTCAAAGGTACATCATTTAACATGATGGACCCGGACAAGGCGACGCATCCCTATCCCGTCACAACCTATACCGTCGAGGGTCACCATATAACATGGCGATCCGAGGTAGAAAAGTGCTAACAAGCCGCGGACGTGGAGTCGAATAAACCGACGACGCCCCGTGCAAGGTCTCCTACAGACCAAGACCGCTCGCCTTTCGTTTAAATACAAGACGGGCGCAGCCTAACCGAGGACCCTAACAATAAAGTTAGTCGCGAGACAAACCTACAGATGGAATGTCCCTCGCACACAAAGACACGGTTATGGAGGTCGATACATCGAACTCCGTGACCGTGCATGGTTCCTCAAAGTCGAAACAGTCGTCCTCCCTCGAAGAATCGAAAAAACTAAAGATAACTCACCAAACATACTATTTTCGTTCCCTTACTTACACTAAGTAAACAAAAACAAGGGGCAAAGTGGAGCTATTCCTACATACGATCGGGAGGAAGGAACCATACACGATCGGCTTTGTTCAAACACACACATGACGAACGGTTTTGTTCAAGAAAGAATTTTCAAGTATACCAATACATTCGGATCTATTCAGACAAGTGTGCAAAGTCGAAATGATGCGGAACATTCAGACAGTCGATCGTACAAACAAGGCATCAGGAGCAATTGTGTGAACACTTGTATAAATTCATATGCAAACATTCAGAAGAGGTGATCGTACATATAAAGAACCATATGCAAAAAGAAGTATTTTATTCCATTCAAAATGATTATACATACAAGCCCGAAGGCAATACAAGGAAAAACTGGAAATTACAAGCAAAGGAAAACAAAACAACTCCAGTATCACTCAGGCCACCCCTGACTGGCCTTCACCTCCAGCAGGTGGATCGGCGTGCGCTTCCTCACCGGATTCAGGATAAACAAGTTTATCTGGAAACGGATACCAACTCAGATCGATCCCCAAGTCGGTGAGGTCGAGGATCGGTAGGGAGAAGTCCGGCTGCAGAGGATGCTCGAGTACATAGGCTTTGAAGGTTTCCATCATAGGGCCGACCTCGAGCCCTACCTTCTTGGTAGCACAGATAGCGTCGGCATAAGCCATATAATATGCGAACTCGCCGACGTACTCCACATTAAGGTAGGGATCGGTCTCGATCGCCTTTAACTGCTCCTTCATCCCCGCGGCCATCTTGTCCGCATCCGCGAGCTCGGCTACCTTGGCAGCCAGTTCCCCCTTCGTTTTCTCCAGCTCGCCGTTGAGCCGGTCCACTGTCGCCTTCAGCCCAGTCACCTCCTCCCGTGAGGCCGCGTGCAACCGGCGAGCATCCATCATCTTGTCTCGGAACCGATCTGCCACCCCCCGAGATCGGTCAAGCTCCTGCTTCATCAGGTCAAGGTCTTGTTTGGCTCGCTTGGACGTCTCCGTATACTCCTTCTCCATGTCCACTATTCTATTAGCGAACTCGGCATTATGGTTCCGAGCAGCCTCAAGATCTTGGTGGAGGCGAGCAGTAGAGGGTTGCCCCTCATAATCTTTGACAGCTTGGGCGGCCATCATCGCCGCCTGGAGAGTCAGGGTGAGTGTTGCCTGCATGGTCAGGTCGCCCCGCGTCTTACTCGGCACCCCGAGGACCTCCACGCTCCGCCGACCCAAAACCATTTCGTCAGGTCACCCCGGGTCTTATTCGGCACCCCGAGGACCACTCTGCCCATGCGACCCTGAATGTGGTAGCTGCCAACTGAGCCCTTCTGCGTCGTCAGCTTGAAGAGGTAGTTCATTTCCAACGCAGAAGGTAGACGGAACATCCGATGACCTCCAAAAAGTGTCAAGGTACTAATAATCTGCAGCCAGGTGTTCAGCGTCAATTGTAGCGGCGCCACATTCCAGGCGGTCAGCAGGTACGACACGGCGAACGGCAATGGGAACCGTAGACCGGCCTCCAGAATCAGTTCGTTAACGGCGACCATACCCTAGGGGGGTTGGTCGGTGCGTTCGTTCCCCGAAGGCACATACAACGAGACATCAGAAGGGATATGGAATTTCGCACTCCAATGACTCAAGTCTTTCCTGGTCGCCGAACTCCGAATCTGACCGAGGGTCCACGGGGAGCGGTCCGCGGCCCAAAATGCCGTCCGTTTCACGGGCTCATAGGGGTGGGCGACAGAGTATGCTCCGAAGTCAAACTGAGGACATGGTCCGGCAATCCTCTCCATGAGCTTGGCAAAATCCAAAAAGGCGGGGCCGAACACGCTGTTCTACTCCCAGTACAGCCTCACCGCTTCATCTACATCCACCGGCGAGCCCCTCTGCCCCGCCGCCGCCGCCGATCTCGCCGCATAGGCCTCATTGAAGAGCTCTTCAACCTCCGCGGGTGTGATTCCTGCACGGATGGCCTCGACGGTCGTCTCCATGTGAAGAACCGCGGAGGTCTCTTCCCGGGCAGGCGAAGTCGCGGCGGCAGAAGAGCTACCAGCCTCATATGCTTTGAATCCTCCTCCAGACATGTTTCGAAGAGAAAAGGGGGGAGAGAAATTTTGTTCTTACCTAGAAAGAAAGTCGGTCGGCACAAGAATCTTCAAAGAAATTCGGCAGAGTCTTCGTCTAAAGGAAAGGGCGCATAAAGAGTTGAACTGAAGTGGCCCTAGCCCTTTTATAGGCGATAGCAGGGACCTCTGTGCAAATAGGCGGAATCCCGGGGGCTGAAGTGCAACCGTCGGGGGTGGGGGGACACATTAAATGCAGCCCTCGAAACCCGCGTACGTGACATTTCGAGGGCACGCCAGGCGACAAGTCTGACAAAACCATCGGACTCCCCCAACGGGAGCGCGACGTGTGTCCCTGCAACGTTTCGAGAGCCTGCCTCCACTTCCCGTTATTTACAGCGCATAAGGAGATCGTCCAGATTCGAAATCAGTTTGTCCAGGCGACGATCGTCCTTATCATAAACAGATGAGTCAATCGTCTAAAACAAGCGATCGCCAATAGTGCCACCTCACCCCACGTTTTCAACATCAGAGCGAGCTGGGGGGCAATTGTTGTGCGGAGATTTTACGCCTCGATGGCGATCGACATAATGGTCAAGATGCTGGGCAAGCGCCTAGCGATCGATGTCAAAGTCGATCGTCTATCGGCACCTGGCGATCGCCTATAATGTCCGACTGTAGACGATCGTCCCATGCCACGTATTAATCCGACACCCATCAGATTCTTCGAAGACCGAATCTCGGATGAAGACCCACATGCAGAACCGCAAAAGGCGCCACAAGATAAGGCCTTTTGACCCCAGTCTGTCACCACCTTCACACCTACCAACAGACCATCCGAAAGATACAAAGTGGGTCCTCCCCTGACAGCGGCTCAGGACGTGTGTGGACTTCTCATTGGCTCGCACATCTGGCTGCCAGCAGCAGCCTCGGACTTTAAGGAAATAGTCCCACGTGATGGGACGATCGGCCACCTTATTCTAATATAGAAAACGGCGGTCGCCCTCGATCGCCGGGGAGGACCTAGCAACCTCTTCTCCTATAAATAGAAGGCCTCCAACAGTGGCCAAAGGATGGTGGAATTACTTGATGAATACATTCTCACAGAGTAAAATCGATTCACGAAGACATACATTCACATAGTGAAAGACATTCACAAAAACAGCAAACGAAACAGAGAACTTTCCATCTTTGTAACAAGAACTCACAGAGCATCATATCTGGTTCTTCCGGAAATCTTCACGCTCAGTAGCTAAGATAACTAGAGTCTTTACACTCATTGTAATTGTACTCTAACATTAATATCTGTACTCACCAGTATTCATATTAATAACATCTCGCGAGAGCATTCAAGCCCGGGACTAGCAACCCCAGCAAACTTGTGTTATTTACTTTCCCACAGAAGTGCTCTTGCATTTGTTTGTTACTCGACCATTCCAGCAATATTCATCTCCGGATAATATTTTGGGTAACAACAGTTTCTAAAAAAGGGCCAAAAGAGAATGTGATTATTCCAAAAGGCATTGAAATTGATGGTCGGCGTTCATACTTTGCATCTTTAGCGTCATCTAGCAAACATGATGAGGATATAGTGGGATTAGAGGATGTTATTAGTTTAGGTGATAAGGAGAGTTATTTGGGTACTAATGAGTCTGATACCAGCGTAGATAGATTTTGATTGATTATGATACTAACCTGCAGATTACACTCACTGAGTCTGAACCCCCTCTGATTCCCAATGAGGGGCACATCATTGAGGATTCTAACATGTAACATCTGTGGTTAGTTACGTCGATAACCATGCTAACATGGAACGTCCGTGGTATGGCTAACCTCGGATCACAATGACGTAACATCTCCACCGCACCTTTAAATTTTATTTTATTGGCATTTGCAGCCTACAAGTTCCAACGCTAACTTTGATTTTTATCCTCGGTCTCTAGGTTTTTATCTAGGAACTTTTAATCAATCTTATAAGATTTGGTTCTTTTCTTCCTCTAATTTTCAGTACCAACTCCTATTAGATACTGATCTGGTCCTTCATATTTCTATTTCTTCCCCCTTCTCCCCCGGTCTATTTTCAATACTTGTGTTTATGCCAGCGTCACACACGCTGGTTCTTTTGCCCTTTGCGACACCCTCTTTGAGATTACGTCGGAAGTAGAGGAGTTACTATGGCTTGTTAGCGATGAATTCAATATATTCCTGCATTCACATGAACACGAGGGTAGTTCCACATATCGCTCGCCTAAGATCCTAGAATTCGCATAAGCCATTGTTGACTATGAGTTGATTGATGCTGGCTGGGAGGGCGACATTTTTACTTGGGAGCGTAATGGTCTGAAAGAAAGACTAGGTAGTGCTTTATTTAATGAAGCATGGTCGAACGTGTTTGCAGTTTCTACTGTTACTCACTTATCTCGGCTTTGCTCTGATCATGATCCCCTGCTTATTTAGAGTTAATTTTCTTTGACTCGACACAAGTCATCATTCTATTTCCAGAGTATGTGGATCCGTCACCACACATTTGTGGACACTGTTCGGGAGGTCTGGCTTACCCCGACTGCGCTCTCTGGCATGTGCAACCTATAGGACAAGCTCCTTAGGATCAAGCACAAATTGTAATGGTGGAACTGGTCAATTTTTGGTAATCTTCATTATAAGTTGGATGAGGCTTTGAGGACTGCATATGATGCGAAGAGGCATTATGATTTGGATCCTTCTCCGAAAAATAGAACTGCATGCATCATTTTCGTGTTGAGTACCAACTTCGTCTCTATATGGAGAAAGATTTCTGGAAACATAAAGCTGTAGTTCATTTGGCTTCTGAGGGCTAGACTAACACCCAATTTTCTCAGGGTTTTGCAAAGCAGAAGCGTGTAAATCTTATATTCACAGTATTGAGGATTAAGGGAGGATTTTGTCTCAGGAGTCTGACATTCGTTCATCCGTTGTGAATTTCTTTAAGACTCTGCTTTCATTCGATTGTGATGATCTCACCCCCTTCCCCGGATGATACTTGTTTCCCTTCTATCACCCCTTATTTTGATACTGATAATCTGTGTGTCCCCCCTTCGTGCTGTGATTTTTGATATTGACCCTTACAGCACTTCTGGGCCTGATGGGTTTTCCTTGCTATTTTTTCAGCATTGTTGGGAGATCGTCCGTAGTGACATGGAGGGGGCGGTGCTCGAATTTTTTGAAGGTCATCATATGTCTCCAGCTTTCAAAATGACTATGGTTGTCTTGATCTCAAATAAGCCTATCCATAATGGTTGGTCAGATCCCGACATATTAGTCTATGTAATGTGACCAATAATATTATCACGAAAATCCTTAACACTCGGCTTGCTTCTCTCCTTCCCATGATTATCTCTCCAAACCAGAGTTGATTTGTTCAGGGGCGATTTATTTATGGTAATATCCTTGTGGCCCAGGAACTAATCCATGACCTTCACGTTGCTGACGTGAAGGATGTCCCGTACCTTGCGTCTAAGCTTGATATGTCCAAGGCATATGATAGGGTTCACTAGCAGTTTTTTGAGTGAGGTCCTGGTGAGGATGGGTTTCCCGGATACATGGATTTTGTTTATCCGTCATTATGTCGAGAGCGTATGTTTTCCATCCTGGTGAATGGCAGTCCGACTGGCTATTTTGCCACTAGCCGGGGTTTATGTCAGGGCGACCCTATTTCTTCGTCGCTTTTCATTCTTACTGCTGATTATTTGTTCCGTTGCTTGGATTGCTTCATCCAAAATCATCCTTTGATAAGGTATAGAACTGCCAGATGGCCTTTCCATGTCTCCCGCCTCTCCTATGCTGATGACATCATAATATTCACTTTGTGCGGATGATGGTCTTATGAGTCTGATGCGTCTTATGGACCATTATTCTCTGGCCTCTGGTCAGAAGGTTAGTATACAGAAGAGCAATTCTATTCTTGCTCCCAAGGACGCACATAGGTGGCATTAGAGAGTTCATGATCTCACTTGCTTTCGCCAGGTCGATCTCCCTATCACCTATCTTGGTGCACCCGTATACAAAGGTTTTATAAAACGAGAGCTCTTTGTATAGGTTAAGCAAAGGATGTTTGATAGGATGTCTGGATGGTGCCACCGACACCTTACTCTTGGGGGTCGCCTGACACTTATTAAGAGAACTCTTTGGACGATTTTTCTTTACCTCATTTAGGTTTGGGATCCACCACAGAAAGTTACTCGGGATTTGGAGCAGATCATTGTGCAATACTTCTGGGGGGCCGTTGTAATACCCCCAGAGCCATCCAAAAATATTATAGCACTGTGGGCCCGGATACGGAACCCACAAGGCTAAAAGACATTTTCGCAAACATTTACAAACACCCAAGAGGCTAACGACGGTACTATCTTTTAAAACATTCGAAGACTTTATAAAATTCGCTAATCAAAACCGTCGTAACATCTCATTTGAAACTACAAGGCCCGAAATGCCAAAACTAAATAGTTTAAAAACATACGTTAAGCTATCAGTTACACGTACCGACAAAATAGTTTAGAAAATCATTTTCAAAATAACTCAAGTTGCCAAAAATCAAAAGGGCATTTAAGAAATACTCATGCAGCGGAAAGGACAACATATAATCAGAAGACTCGATTCACAAACACAAGCCATAGCCAGTATCCTCCGGGAAGCTCATCTCTTCACGACCGCTACAAGCTCGTTATCCCAATAACCTAAAAAGAAATCCCACGACGGGGTCAATCATAATATCCAACAATGATAACAATCACATCACGTCAATAATTACATACCAATGAAAATACTAAGTAAGAATACGACCAATGTAATCTTACCGCCGTAACTTTACTTACTCGAATAATCCTCATAAAATAACTATTATCATAATGCACATCTCGTAACCTCGATTAACCAATAAACTCAAACATAACATCTGTGTTGTTCCTTAAAGAATACTCAAGATTCTAAAAATATCATCACTAACTCATGATATGGAAAAATACCAGCTCTGACCAATTCGATCCATCGGATAGTTATCATCAAATCCCAACACGATAATCGATTGTCCATTAAAAGACAAATACCAAAGGAAATACGGAACAAACCTCAAGATATGTAATGCCACGACAATCATGTCAGTCTAATCCGAGATCAGATCAATACCACATACGGACATGGTCCTAACACAAGACCTACAAATGCATACTCACATGACGACATCAATATGCCCCTGATAACAACAATGTATACTTATGGAAATCCGATGATCCAGCGCACACAGCATAGATCCCAAGATGATCCTGAAAGACCAACTCGAGGTGGATAACCCATAATATACATATGCACAACAACAACACATGGTAATCCAACGATCCAGCGCACACATCTAAAGATTTCCATGATGATCCCGTCGGACCAACGCATGGTAGAAAGACCTATCCAGCGATCCAGCGCACACAGCATAGATACCCAAGATGATCTCGTCGGACCAACACGAGGTAGACATACGACAACAATGCACAAATGCATATTAACAACAATACACAAATGCATGACAACAACAATACAGGAATGTATCACAACATGATCGGCACAGAATGACAAAAATGATTAGAGTACTTGCCCCGAGTCCTTCGAGAGCGATCTCAATGTCAAAAACCATCACTGGCGATTATCCTCCATATTCGACGGTCCAAAATGTCATGGACTGTAGATAATTCATATATTCGTCTTTATCACAATGTATCTTCGATAACCAAGTATACCAATAACAAAAGTAAATCATATAAATTATGACTTAAATTCCCAATATCCAAAAAAAACTTACAATCCCAAATCTCCTGTGTTCACAATTATAATTGTTGCTATACGAATTATAAACAAATGAAATGGAAACCATTCATTAAATATTATAAACTGAGCAAGTAATAACTTGCCTTGATACCGACACGACGATGATGAAGCCGCTACCAATCACATTGCCTTCATATACGAGCTCCTCGGTCCTAACCAATGTAATTCACGAACATACTCGAACTCGACCGCAACATATTATTCTAGTCGACGATTATACCCAACGGTCAATGATCACAACCTATTGAAGTAATCAATTAACACACGTTCAATAATAATCAATTTCCGATACAACCAATCAATCTCAGCGGCTCAACAATTCCTCGATCATATATAAAACCAAATAGTATAACTCAAACCATCACGAACTCATATCCATAACACGAACCGAAATCTGATCATCGTTATTAACAATCCATACAACCAATCAACAAACGCAACGATTTCACAATATCTCGATTAAACACAAGTCCGAACAATCCAACTCAAACAATTATGAATTCACAACCACAATAGGATTACGGATACGAATGTAAAGGAAATCATATTTGATGATCAATCATGATCTTTCCGGATTCCAAATTGTTATCTTGATTCGTATTTCATCAAGAACATACGAATTCTACCACTACAATAAACATGACTTAACGAACATTCGATCTTCATATAAAAAATACCGATAATTCAACATACGATCGTCTTGCTATGTTCTATTTACCAAAAGTTATTCAAGAACACTAAGTGATTCGAAACCATGTTCATAGCCATCAAAACAACATAATCTGATATCCTTAAACATGTAGATAATCATCCACCTCATAATCCAAGTTAGGTATCATCATATTCTTCAATATACACTTCTCATAACATTAAGAATCGTATCAACACAACTATAATCATCATCATACGAATCAAATACGGATAACAATACCAAGAATCCGAAATCATGATGTAGAGTTCAACAATATACCTCAAGAACATGAACAGCACCATCAAACAAACCAAGGATTAACATTATCTTCATATCCAAGACTCAAATACATGTTTCCAAGCTTATATCCAAGATAGAAGAGGTTTATCTTCACTACCATACTCAGAGGGACGAAGTTTGGAGGAAGTAATGGTTTTGTTCGCGTGAAGAAATGAAAAACCGACCCTTAATTTATAATCTGCAGTGCTCACTATGTACGTTACCAATCAACATTAACGTACGTAATGCTTTCTTACATACGCTACAGGTCCTACATAGCATACATAACACCATTCCAGAACTCACTGCCTTGTTTCGTTCGATCGCTTATGTACGTAATGCATAGGACATAACGTACGTAATACATACGTTGACTTGCTACAGTAAATATCGATTTAGCATACGTAATTTATAGTCCATAACGTACATAATACACGACATTGACTCGTCTGTCCACGTTCTGCACCGAAAGCTGCCGACCATGGGACCTACATGTCGGTCATATCCTGATCATGTCCGATTCTCTTTACAACGTACGTTATGTACACTACGTAACGTATGTTACGTCTGTGTCTTAGCGTACGTAAGCTCCTATGCTTAACGTACGCTATGCTTGACAAAGTCCTCTCTGATCAGCCAACTATATCTCACCTGATACCTTAACATACATAAAGACCTCACATTAACGTACGTAACTGTTGGTGATTAACGTACGTAAGCTCATATGCTTAACGTACTGGCTTCTATACTTAGCCATTTACACTGATCTTGTTCGTCATCTCAATATACCGAATATATATACACAACACACTATATCGTCAAATATAATTGTCGAGCAAGTACGACAATTATACCAATACAGATGTCTCAGACCTTCATTTATTTTATCCATACTGTACAGATTCCACGCTGTACAACATAACTCGGATAAAATAACATTAAACAATAGTAGTATAAATTCCGAATATTACATACTACACCACTTAAAATAAGTTTCGTCCTCGAAACTTGCAATCCGTCATAGAAAAACAAACAAACTGTTCAACCAAAATATTTCGAAACCATCACGACAACGATCAATTATCATCAATAATGAATAACCAAAATAGGATACTTACAAATGCGCAAAGTCGATGGTCTCCTGTGATACTAGCAAGTGGCCCCACTTCAAAGCCTCAATACGCGTACAGTCACAATTACACGAATTCAACAAAATGCATCATCTCCGGAGGAAATAATCTATCCGTGTCAAATCCTATCTGCCTGATTACACAATCAAGTCCCAATTCTGATACAATCAATAATGTACGATACATATGAGAGACAACTTCCCAAAACAATGGCAACAAATCCCGAAATGTCGACACAAAATTCGAACGCTCATACGATCATTAACAATGATCAACCAGCAAATTAACCGAGAATACCATTGACATGATAAACTCCAATACGACTAACCCACGGTCAAAACGCAACCGAGAATATCATTAACATGATAAACTCCAGTATCACCAACGAACGATCAACAATAATCGAGAATACCCTAACACGGTAAGTTCCAACACGATCAACACAGAACCATATGGATAGATATACGAGAGAATAAAATTCTCAAAACAATACACAAATCACATACAGTGGATCCCAAAGACACATACCCAACTGTTGAACATACCCCTCGGCATATGAACAACCAATCACAAACTGACGAACATACCCAATCAGACATGTTGTGGGAACAACCAATCATTATCCAAAACAACCATCCTAGGGTCACCATCCCCAAATTCACACCTACAAAGAAATCATTCAAAAATCACTATGGTAAAATCGTGCTACTACCATACCAATGGAATCACATAGCACATATGTATCGGTTTCACAAAATCCAAAGTTTCCAAAATCATATTCTGTTCATGAATCTACAACATGCAGCAAATTTCTCTTATCCGATCAATCAACCGATCATCCCTAGATAACCAAACTACCATACTAAAGTTCGAATCTCTTTTCATCATACCATACTGATGTATTATCCAGTTCGTGAGTCACACTCATAACTTCACCATGATATGCACTATGCACCAAATGCGTATGTATATCAATCACATTTTCAAAACCAGATTGAAATCATATAGTCTTGTCTAGAAGACAAATTTTCGAAAGTTCTTTCAAGAATTTCAAAACTCAAAACATAAATTTTCGTAAGACCACAAAATCAATTTTCGAAAAAATTAAATCGGCTTACTTACGTCAAGTTCTCGATGACAATTCTTTTCGAATACACATGATTAAATAAAATGAAATTATGCAAATGCTTAACTACATCCATACTCCTGTATACTAGTTCGGCTCGTCACCAAAACCAGTGACATTCTATCAGAAAACCACACGATAGAGTTCCAAAATATTAGTGTATAGACTCCGATAACAACTCCTTTTCCAAATGACTCGCAACATCAACCATTAACCCATCCTGGATCACCTCAACTACGATATGACAACACGTTGGATAATCGACAAATCAAACACAGCGAAAGACTACCCAAGAAGTTTCATTTAGACAAATAAACCAAAACCCCGAAAGGTAGTAATAAAATAGATAAACGATTGGTAAAGTGTTTTACAAATCTCGGGAGTTTTTAGAAAATAGATAAACCTTTTTGAAACATTAGGGTCTCAGCCCATATCCCGTTCCATATTACAAGAAGTTTATAAAGTAGAAAACCCTTTTGGACCCCAAGTCCTGAGTTATAAAACTATTTCAAAATCAATTGGGTCTCGGCCCCAAAATCGTTTTCGGTAAAACATCCGTAAAACATTCATTTTGAAAAGTATCATATTCAAATGATCAAAAATAGTTTCGTTTACCTCAAAATGAACTAGCATGACTACATGTTATTCTCAAAAATTCACAATATTTCTCCCAAATACACAACTCCGTTTCCCAAGTTTAATCGACATAATGATTTTCCATAATCACAGTTTTCTCAAGATCATCAATTCTGCCCAACTCCGTTACCTCATAATGTAACGCATAATATTCTTCCGAATCTCAAAACATATCAACTTAGAACCGCAATAAATCTCAATGTAATTCAAGAATCCAAATACTTAAAGATCGTGAAGCCGACGATTCCCCATGATACTGGCACATGTCTCAACTCTAGAAAATACTCGATATAGATATTTTCAAAACATATATTTTGCAAACCCAGCTCAACTCGAGAACACAAAACATCTCTATCTGAAGAAACACGTTAATACCATTTGGAAAAGTTTACAGCAACCCCAGTACCACACTGGTAAATCACATAACGCACAAGCCCGAGTGAACAACAAAAACCCAGGGCTCTAATATTCGCCAATCGACAACTCGAATGACGTGATAAAAACACGACTCGACTCGACCCAACTGCCTAGGTTTTCTCAGCGCCGTGGGCCCCGAGATGGAACCCACAAGGCTAAAAGACATTTTTGCAAACATTTACAAACGCCCAAGAGGCTAATGACAGTACTATCTTTTAAAACATTCGAAGACTTTATAAAATCCACTAATCAAAACCATCATAACATCTCATTTGAAACTACAAGGCCCAACATGCCAAAACACAACAGTTTAAAAACATACGTTAAGCTATCGTGTAATATCCTAGAATTTCACTATGATTTTTTTCGCATTATTTTATCTGGGATGTACTGTACAGAGTGGGACCGACACGATATGAGTGGATAATTTTGGAAACCGTGACAGCCGTGCCAGTATGTCTATCGAGGTTATTTTGATTCTAGGATATTACATGCTTGGTGTGTTTTTCTATGTCGGATATACTGTATGAGTATTTTTAAAATTACCGTATTTGGTCGATAGTTGTATTCTAGGTATCGTGCATCAGAAGTATCGTATGAAAATAATATCGGAATGAGCATATGTATTCAGTATGTCGCGTGTACATATTTAGTATATTGAGATGACAGACAAGAGCAAAATGGCTAAGTATGAAAGCCATTACGTACGTTATATGTTGGAGATTACGTACGTAGCTAAGTAATCTTAATGTACGTTAAGATGCGTACATTACGTACGTTAAGAATGGAATCAGCGGGTCCGAGCTGTGGTCGGCAGGTGGGCCCGGTGTCGGCTGCTTTCGGCGCAGGATGTGGACAGGCGAGTCAACCCCGGCATTACGTACGCTATGCATGGCATATTACGTACGTAATATGGGTTGATACTGTAGAAAGTCAACCGCTACATTACGTACGCTACGGTGATGGTATTACGTACGTAACGCAAGGTGCAAAATAGTACAGATTTCCCTGGATGACGATTACGTACGTTATATAGGACATATAGCGTACGTTAAAGGCCTTATGTACGTTAACTTTGGGACTTAACGTACGTAACGAGATGCACAGTTTATAAAATAAGAACGGGACTTTCATTTCCTCACGAAAAGAAACACATTTGCTCCTCCCCAGCTCGTCCCTCTCCACTTTCAAACCCATTTCAGACCCTCATACCCTTGTTAAGACTTTGATAAGGATGATCGGAAGCTTGAAACTTGGAGTTCTTGGAGTTTTGGAAGTGTTTGATTGTGTTATTTATCTTCAAAAGGTATGTTGATGAACTCAACTCCTTGAATTCGGATTTTGATGTTAGTGTTGATGTTCTTATTCGTATGAAGATGATTATGGTATTGTTGTTACGATTCTTGAGGATATATGAACTATATGTTGAAAGGAAGATGATGATATGTTGGTTTTTGTCTTGAAAATGTTGACTATGATTATAGAATCATGTTCTTGGTGATCTTGGTAGTATTGCTTCGATTCTTGATGTTAGGAGGATCGTATGTTGGAGAATATGATGATACATGCCTTGGAGTATGGATTAGATGATGTTTAGATGTTAGAACACATTGAATTACGTCGTTTTGTTGGCTTCAAACGTGATTATAGATTAATTCATGTTCTTGAAGAATTCTTGAATGATATATGTTCGTAAATTGGAAGGATTATGATTAATTTTGGTATATGATTATTCATGATGATAGCCGTAATTGTATTCCTATGAATTTGCACGAATGAGCCGTGTAAATCCGAATTTAAGATTAAAGTCGGAACCAAGAATGTTGTAGACGTTGATAGAACTATTGATTATCGAAGTTCGGATTGTATTCGTATTGATAAGAGTTGATATGGTTTGATTTCGTACGATCGAGATACCGTTGAGTTTGATTGGTTGATTATACCAGTTGTTGATTGTTATCGAACGTATCGTTGATAGATTATTGTATTAGGTTGCATTAGATGATCGTTGATATTAACCGTTGTGCTGCAGTGAGTCGGGGCTGCGGAGCTTGTAGATGAAGACAACGGGACTCGTAACAACTTCATCGTATCAGTATCGAGGCAAGTTATGCTTGCTCAGTTCATAATGTTAATAAATGATTTCGTTTTCATTTCATTTATGATTCATATAGCAATGGTATTATGGAATATATGAATTGTCGGAATGGTGGTATGTAAGATAAATCATAATGTATATGATTTTAAGGATGTCTAGTGGAAATGGGAACGTGAATTATAATTTGGTCTATTGCATGAGAAGTTGGATGTCAAGGTTAGTTATCGTGTCGATGTTGAACTCGGGATGGTGGTTTGGTATTAGTTATGGACTGTACTTCATTTTGGATTGTCGGATAAACCATGTATTCATTCAGGGCGGTTGGTCGTGGAAAGGTTGGCGTCTCCAGCTTGAGGTAAATTAATATTGTTAGATTATGATAATCATGATGTTGCATTATTGCATGTGTGTGTTGATATTCCATGCGGTGAATGTGCACCATTGTTTGTTACGTTTTGTGAAGTGTTCTTTCTTTGAGCCGTAATCTGTGGGGCCGATGTGTTGGGGATAAAACCTGTATGGTACCCGAATGGAAATGTGTTAGGGGATAAGACCTAAGTGGCACCTATGTCCGGAGTATTCCTGAGTAGATGCTTTCGTGAGCCTCAGCTGCTGCCTTGGGAGTTTATATGATATTGTCCGGAGTATTCCTGAGTAGATGCTTCCGTGACCCTTGGCTGCTGCCTTGGGAGTTTATGTGTTATTATTATATGCATTGTTGAGCATGCTGTGAACTGATATCTGACGGAATATGACATTGTGGCCGTGTCGGTCTTTCATGATCGAGTTATTGTTTCCCTCTTGGGAAATCTTCTGATCCTTGTTGGATATACGTTTCTTCGAGGTTGGTTGTCATGTTGCATTGTGGCATATCTGGGGTCAGATACGTTCTGATCGTTCATGTGTATGATTTTCGGGACGGGCACGTGTAGCATGTGTTGGTTTCGACCTCATATTGAACCGTGCACACGAGACGCACTTTGTGAGGCTGATTAGGTATGAGACCAGACGTGTATTGATCAATACCCGTGGTTGGCTTGTACACGGACACATGTCCGGATCGAGCGTATCGTGACGTCCATCTTAAGTCTTACTGATTTGTCGTTCACAGTCCATGTATAATCGTATCTGTTCGGAATTCGGGTTGACTTTGTAATTCCGTATATATAATCCGTTATGGTTGACGATTTTATTCTCTCGTGTATCTGTCGCCATTGAACCTTTATTAATCTCGTTTGGAGTTACCATATTGATGGTCAACTCATTTGATATCGATTCTTTATTAATCTCGTTGGAGTTCACCCTGTCATTGGTAATCTCGTTCGTTATTGATCCTTATTGATTCCGTTTGGGAGTTGTCCCACCGTTGGTATTCTTGGTTATTAGTCCTTGATTAATGTTATTGGAGTTTACCGTGTCGTCGGTATTCTCGGTTGTCGATTCCTTATTGCTCTTGTTAGAGTTTACCGTATCGTTGGTATTCTCGGTTGTTGGTCCTTATTGATCTTGCTAGAGTTTGCTGTGTCGTCAGTATTCTCGGTTGTTGACCATTTATTGATCTATTGGAGTTTATCGTACCGTTGGTTGTCGACTCTTATTGGTCTTGTTGGAGTTTACCGTGTCGTCGGTATTCTCGGCTATTGATTCTTCGTTGATCCTTACTGTGTCGTCGGTATTCTCGGTTGTCCCCCTTTTATTGATCTTGTTGGGGTTTACCGTATTGCCAGTATTTTCGGTTATTGATTCTTCATTGATCTTGTTGGAGTTACCACATCATGGCATTCTCGTTCGTGGTTGATCCTTTGTCGATCTTGTGTGGAAATATCATGTCATTGATATTTCTGTTGTGATGCATTAATTGTTTATCATTATTGATTGTGTAAACATTCATGTTTTGTATTGATATTCGGGACTTGCTATTGTCTTGGAAGGTTGGATTACGGTGTGCCATGTGATATCGGTTTTATCGAGTTGGGATCGATTGTGCGACCCAGTAGATAGAGTTAGTCTTGGCCGAGATCATTCTATAATTGAGATATGACAAGTTTGGGAATTTTTATCGTTTGATTCTGATGCAGTGGTTACTCTTGAATTCATTCATCACTTAAGGACACGAGGCGTGGGTTATGGTAAGAATTGATTTGTTACGGATTGTGACAGGTTGGTAATGCTACTTCGGTAAGATTACATGGGGAATGTTCTTACTCTGTAGATTACATTGATATGTAATTGTTTTTGTGATGTGATCGTTATCATTGTTGAGTATTATGGCTGACCCCGTCGTGGGCTTTATCTTTTAGGTACTCGGAGTTCGAGCTAGTAACGGTCGTGAAGGGATGAGCTTTCCGGTGATACTGGCTATGGCATGATTGTTCGGATTGTGTATTCTTTTCTGGTTTTTCTAATTCCGCTGCAAATGTATTTAATTATGTTTTTATCCGCTGTGTGTGTATATTTTAAAATAGCTTTTGGTATTCTTTGAATTGTTTTTTCATCCGCTGCGTGTGTGTACTATCAAAGGGCCTTTTGGCATTTTTAAACGTTTGTGAAAATGACTTTAGCCTTGTGGGTTCCAATGTGGGGCCTACGGCGTTGTAATATTCCCGTATGGTTTTGGGGGTGTTACATAAGATGGTATCGGAGCTTGGGTTTCGTAAAACCCGGGCGTGTGTGTTATGTGGCTCTACCGGTGCGGTAGTAGCGTGACTTTTGAAAATGATTTTCTGACTTTTGAGTCAAACCGATTTTGGAGGTTTCAAAATTTTTGAAATATTTTCAAATTGCTGTATTTGCGATGCCGGTGTGTTGTTAGTGTGTTGAGACTTTGAATGGGAGTCGTATGCTGGTATCACGGAAGATCATCGACTTCACGGACCTGTAAGTATGTTCTTTTAGTTATTTCAGTTTTGATGATGATTATTTGAGTATGGTGTCGTGAGTTTGAGATATTTCTGGATTGAGATACTGATTATGACAGGTGTTGAGTTTCGAGGACGAAACTTATTTAAGTGGGTGTATATGTAATATCCTAGAATTTCACTATGATTTTTTTCGCATTATTTTATCTGGGATGTACTGTACAGAGTGGGACCGACACGATATGAGTGGATAATTTTGGAAACCGTGACAGCCGTGCCAGTATGTCTATCGAGGTTATTTTGATTCTAGGATATTACATGCTTGGTGTGTTTTTCTATGTCGGATATACTGTATGAGTATTTGTACAATTGCCGTATTTGGTGGACAGTTGTATTCGAGGTATCGTGCATCAGAAGTATCGTATGAAAATAATATCGGAACGAGCATATGTATTTAGTATGTCGCGTGTACGTATTCAGTATATTGAGATGACAGACAGGAGCAAAATGGCTAAGTATGAAAGCCATTACGTACGTTATATGTTGGAGATTACGTACGTAGCTAAGTAATCTTAACGTACGTTAAGATGCATACATTACGTACGTTAAGAATGGAATCAGCGGGTCCGAGCTGTGGTCGGCAGGTGGGCCCGGTGTCGGCTGCTTTCGGCGCAGGATGTGGACAAGCGAGTCAACCCCGGCATTACGTACGCTATGCATGGCATATTACGTACGTAATATGGGTTGATACTATAGCAAGTCAACCGCTACATTACGTACGCTACGGTGATGGTATTACGTACGTAACGCAAGGTGCAAAATAGTACAGATTACCCTGGATGACGATTAAATGCGCTATATAGGATATATAGCGTCGTTAAAACACTACGACGTTAACTTTGGGACTTAACGTACGTAGCGAGATCTGTGATTTATAAAATAAGAACGGGACTTTCATTTCCTCACGAAAGGAAACACATTTCCTCCTCCCCAGCTCGTCCCTCTCCACTCTCAAACCCATTTCAGACCCTCATACCCTTGTTAAGACTTTGATAAGGATGATCGGAAGCTTGAAACTTGGAGTTCTTGGAGTTTTGGAAGTGTTTGATTGTGTTATTCATCTTCAAAAGGTATGTTGATGAACTCTACTCCTTGAATTTGGATTTTGATGTTAGTGTTGATGTTCTTCTTCGTATGAAGATGATTATGGTATTGTTGTTACGATTCTTGAGGATATATGAACTATATGTTGAAAGGAAGATGATGATATGTTGGTTTTTGTCTTGAAAATGTTGACTATGATTATAGAATCATGTTCTTGGTGATCTTGGTAGTATTGCTTTGATTCTTGATGTTAGGAGGATCGTATGTTGGAGAATATGATGATACATGCCTTGGAGTATGGATTAGATGATGTTTAGATGTTAGAACACATTGAATTACGTCGTTTTATTGGATTCAAACGTGATTATGGATTAATTCATGTTCTTGAAGAATTCTTGAATGATATATGTCCATAAATTGGAAGGATTACGATTAATTTTGGTATATGATTATTCATGATGATAGCCGTAATTGTATTCCTATGAATTTGCACGAATGAGCCGTGTAAATCCGAATTTAAGATTGAAGTCGAAACCAAGAATGTTGTAGACGTTGATAGAACTATTGATTATCGAAGTTCGGCTTGTATTCGTATTGATAAGAGTTGATATGGTTTGATTTCATACGATCGAGATACCGTTGAGTTTGATTGGTTGATTATACCGGTTGTTGATTGTTATCGAACGTATCGTTGATTGATTATTGTATTAGGTTGCATTAGGTGATCGTTGATATTAACCGTTGTGCTGCGGTGAGTCGGGGCTGCGGAGCTTGTAGATGAAGACGACGAGACTAGTAACAACTTCATCGTATCAGTATCGAGGCAAGTTATGCTTGCTCAGTTCATAATGTTAATAAATGATCTCGTTTTCATTTCATTTATGATTCATATAGCAATGGTATTATGGAATATATGAATTGTCGGAATGGTGGTATGTAAGATAAATCATAATGTATATGATTTTAAGGATGTCTAGTGGAAATGGGAACGTGAATTATAATTTGGTATATTGCATGAGAAGTTGGATATCAAGGTTAGTTATCGTGTCGATGTTGAACTCGGGATGGTGGTTTGGTATTAGTTATGGACTATACTTCATTTTGGATTGTCGGATAAACCGTGTATTCATTCAGGGCGGTTGGTCGTGGAAAGGTTGGCGTCTCCAGCTTGAGGTAAATTAATATTGTTAGATTATGATAATCATCATGTTGCATTATTGCATGTGTGTGTTGATATTCCATGCGGTGAATGTGCACCATTGTTTGTTACGTTTTGTGAAGTGCTCTTTCTTTGAGCCGTAATCTGTGGGGCCGATGTGTTGGGGATAAAACCTGTATGGTACCCGAATGGAAATATGTTAGGGGATAAGACCTAAATGGCACCTATGTCCGGAGTATTCCTGAGTAGATGCTTCCGTGACCCTCGGCTGCTGCCTTAGGAGTTTATATGATATTGTCCGGAGTATTCCTGAGTAGATGCTTCCGTGACCCTTGGCTGCTGCCTTGGGAGTTTATGTGTTATTATTATATGCATTGTTGAGCATGTTGTGAATTGATATCTTGCGGAATACGACATTGTGGTCGTGTCGGTCTTTCATGATCGAGTTATTGTTGCCCTCTTGGGAAATCTTCTGATCCTTGTTGGATATACGTTTCTTCGAGGTTGGTTGTCATGTTGCATTGTGGCATATCTGGGGTCAGATACGTTCTGATCATTCATGTGTAGGATTTTCGGGACGGGCACGTGTAGCTTGTGTTGGTTTCGACCTCATATTGAACCGTGCACACGAGACGTACTTCGTGAGGCTGATTAGGTACGAGACCAAACGTGTATTGATCAATACCCGTGGTTGGCTTGTACACGGACACATGTCCGGATCGAGCGTATCGTGACGTCCATCTTAAGTCTTACTGATTTGTCGTTCACAGTCCATGTATAATCGTATCTGTTCGGAATTCGGGTTGACTTTGTAATTCCGTATATATAATCCGTTATGGTTGACGATTTTATTCTCTCGTGTATCTGTCGCCATTGAACCTTTATTAATCTCGTTCGGAGTTACCATATTGATGGTCAACTCATTTGATATCGATTCTTTATTAATCTCGTTGGAGTTCACCCTGTCATTGGTAATCTCGTTCGTTATTGATCCTTATTGATTCCGTTTGGGAGTTGTCCCACCGTTGGTATTCTTGGTTATTAGTCCTTGATTAATGTTATTGGAGTTTACCGTGTCGTCGGTATTCTCGGTTGTCGATTCCTTATTGCTCTTGTTAGAGTTTACCGTATCGTTGGTATTCTCGGTTGTTGGTCCTTATTGATCTTGCTAGAGTTTACTGTGTCGTCAGTATTCTCGGTTGTTGACCCTTTATTGATCTATTGGAGTTTATCGTACCGTTGGTTGTCGACTCTTATTGGTCTTGTTGGAGTTTACCGTGTCGTCGGTATTCTCGGCTATTGATTCTTCGTTGATCCTTACTGTGTCGTCGGTATTCTCAGTTGTCCCCCTTTTATTGATCTTGTTGGGGTTTACCGTACTGCCGGTATTTTCGGTTATTGATTCTTAATTGATCTTGTTGGAGTTACCACATCATGGCATTCTCGTTCGTGGTTGATCCTTTGTCGATCTTGTGTGGAAATATCATGTCATTGATATTTCCGTTGTGATGCATTAATTGTTTATCATTATTGATTGTGTAAACATTCATGTTTTGTATTGATATTCGGGACTTGCTATTGTCTTGGAACAGTTGGATTACAGGTGTGCCATGTGATATCGGTTTTATCAGGATTGGGATCCGATTGTGCGACCCAGCCGATAGAGTTAGTCTTGGCCAAATCATTCTATAATTGAGATATGACAAGTTTGGGAATTTTTATCGTTTCGGTTACAGTACAGGTGGTTACTCTTGAATTCATTCATCACTTAAGGACACGAGGCGTGGGTTATGGTAAGAATTGATTTGTTACGGATTGTGACAGGTTGGTAATGCTACTTCGGTAAGATTACATGGGGAATGTTCTTACTCTGTAGATTACATTGATATGTAATTGTTTTTGTGATGTGATCGTTATCATTGTTGAGTATTATGGCTGACCCCGTCGTGGGCTTTATCTTTTAGGTACTCGGAGTTCGAGCTAGTAACGGTCGTGAAGGGATGAGCTTTCCGGTGATACTGGCTATGGCATGATTGTTCGGATTGTGTATTCTTTTCTGGTTTTTCTAATTCCGCTGCAAATGTATTTAATTATGTTTTTATCCGCTGTGTGTGTATATTTTAAAATAGCTTTCGGTATTCTTTGAATTGTTTTTTCATCCGCTGCGTGTGTGTACTATCAAAGGGCCTTTTGGCATTTTTAAACGTTTGTGAAAATGACTTTAGCCTTGTGGGTTCCAATGTGGGGCCCACGACGTTGTAATATTCCCGTATGGTTTTGGGGGTGTTACATAAGATGGTATCGGAGCTTGGGTTTCGTAAAACCCGGGCGTGTGTGTTATGTGGCTCTACCGGTGCGGTAGTAGCGTGACTTTTGAAAATGATTTTCTGACTTTTGAGTCAAACCGATTTTGGAGGTTTCAAAATTTTTGAAATATTTTCAAATTGCTGTATTTGCGATGCCGGTGTGTTGTTAGTGTGTTGAGACTTTGAATGGGAGTCGTATGCTGGTATCACGGAAGATCATCGACTTCACGGACCTGTAAGTATGTTCTTTTAGTTATTTCAGTTTTGATGATGATTATTTGAGTATGGTGTCGTGAGTTTGAGATATTTCTGGATTGAGATACTGATTATGACAGGTGTTGAGTTTCGAGGACGAAACTTATTTAAGTGGGTGTATATGTAATATCCTAGAATTTCACTATGATTTTTTCGCATTATTTTATCCGGGATGTACTGTATGCAGTGGGACCGATACGATATGAGTGGATAATTTTGGAAACCGTGATGTAGTGCAAGATGTCTATCGAGGTTATTTTGATTCTAGGATATTACATGCTTGGTGTGTTTTTCTATGTCGGATATACTGTATGAGTATTTGTACAATTGCCGTATTTGGTGGACAGTTGTATTCGAGGTATCGTGCATCAGAAGTATCGTATGAAAATAATATCGGAACGAGCATATGTATTCAGTATGTCGCGTGTACGTATTCAGTATATTGAGATGACAGACAGGAGCAAAATGGCTAAGTATGAAAGCCATTACGTACGTTATATGTTGGAGATTACGTACGTAGCTAAGTAATCTTAACGTACGTTAAGATGCATACATTACGTACGTTAAGAATGGAATCAGCGGGTCCGAGCTGTGGTCGGCAGGTGGGCCCGGTGTCGGCTGCTTTCGGCGCAGGATGTGGACAGGCGAGTCAACCCCGGCATTACGTACGCTATGCATGGCATATTACGTACGTAATATGGGTTGATACTGTAGCAAGTCAACCGCTACATTACGTACGCTACGGTGATGGTATTACGTACGTAACGCAAGGTGCAAAATAGTACAGATTACCCTGGATGACGATTACGTACGCTATATAGGACATATAGCGTACGTTAAAGGCCTTACGTACGTTAACTTTGGGACTTAACGTACGTAACGAGATGCACAGTTTATAAAATAAGAACGGGACTTTCATTTCCTCATGAAAGGAAACACATTTCCTCCTCCCCAGCTCGTCCCTCTCCACTCGCAAACCCATTTCAGACCCTCATAGCCTTGTTAAGACTTTGATAAGGATGATCGGAAGCTTGAAACTTGGAGTTCTTGGAGTTTTGGAAGTGTTTGATTGTGTTATTCATCTTCAAAAGGTATGTTGATGAACTCTACTCCTTGAATTCGGATTTTAATGTTAGTGTTGATGTTCTTCTTCGTATGAAGATGATTATGGTATTGTTGTTACGATTCTTGAGGATATATGAACTATATGTTGAAAGGAATATGATGATATGTTGGTTTTTGTCTTGAAAATGTTGACTATGATTATAGAATCATGTTCTTGGTGATCTTGGTAGTATTGCTTCGATTCTTGATGTTAGGAGGATCGTATGTTGGAGAATATGATGATACATGCCTTGGAGTATGGATTAGATGATGTTTATATGTTATAACACATTGAATTACGTCGTTTTGTTGGCTTCAAACGTGATTATGGATTAATTCATGTTCTTGAAGAATTCTTGAATGATATATGTCCGTAAATTGGAAGGATTACGATTAATTTTGGTATATGATTATTCATGATGATAGCCGTAATTGTATTCCTGTGAATTTGCACGAATGAGCCATGCAAATCCGAATTTAAGATTGAAGTCGGAACCAAGAATGTTGTAGACGTTGATAGAACAATAATGACCATTAAAAGACAAATACCAAAGGAAATATGGAACATACCTCAAGATATGTAATGCCACGACAATCATGTCAGTCTAATCCGAGATCAGATCAATACCACATACGGACATGGTCCTAACACAAGACCTACATATGCATACTCACATGACAACGTCAATATGCCCACGATAACAACAATAATGTATACTTATGGAAATCCGATGATCCAGCGCACACAACATAGATCCCAAGATGATCCTGAAAGACCAACACGAGGTGGATAACCCATAATATACATATGCACAACAACAACACATGGTAATCCAATGATACAGCGCACACAACTATAGATTCCCATGATGATCCCGTCAGACCAACGCATGGTAGAAATACCTATCCAGCGATCCAGCGCACACAGCATAGATACCCAAGATGATCTCGTCGGACCAACACGAGGTAGACATACGACAACAATGCACAAATGCATATGAAAAACAATACACAAATGCATGACAACAACAATACACGAATGTATCACAACATGATCGACACAAAATGACAAAAATGATTAGAGTACTTGCCCCGAGTCCTTCGAGAGCGATCTCAATGTCAAAAACCATCACTAACGATTATCCTCCATATTCGACGGTCCAAAATGTCACTGACTGTAGATAATTCATATCTTCGTCTTTATCACAATGTATCTTCGATACCCAAGTATACCAATAACAAAAGTAAATCATATAAATTATGATTTAAATTCCGAAAATCCGAAAACAACTTACAATCCCAAATCACCTGTGTTCACAATTAATCATTGCTATATGAATTATAAACGAATGAAACGGAAACCATTCATTAAATATTATAAACGGAGCAAGTAATAACTTGCCTCGATACCGACACGAAAATGATGACCAATCCCATTGCCTTCATCTACGAGCTCCTCGGTCCTAACCAATACAATTCACGAACATACTCGAACTCGAGCGCAACATATTATTCTAGTCGACGATTATAACTAACGGTCAATGATCACAACCTATTGAAATAATCAATTAACACACGTTCAATAATAATCAATTTCCGGTACAACCAATCAATCAATCTCAGCGGCTCAAAAAGTCCTCGATCATATACAAAACCAAATAGTATAACTCAAACCATCACATACTCATATCCATAACACGAACCGAAATCCGATAATCATTATTAACAATCCATATAACTGTTCAACAAAACCCAACGATTTCACAATATCTCGATTAAACACAAGTCCGAACAATCCAACTCAAACAATTACGAATTCACAACCACAATACAATTACGGATACGAATGTAAAGGAAATCATATTCGATGATCAATCATGATCTTTCCGGATTCCAAATTGTTATCATGATTCATATTTCATCAAGAACATATGAATTCTACCACTACAGTCAACATGACTTAACGAACATTCGATCTTCATATCTAAAAATACCGATAATTCAACATGGTATTATGGAATATATGAATTGTCGGAATGGTGGTATGTAAGATAAATCATAATGTATATGATTTTAAGGATGTCTAGTGGAAATGGGAACGTGAATTATAATTTGGTATATTGCATGAGAAGTTGGATATCAAGGTTAGTTATCGTGTCGATGTTGAACTCGGGATGGTGGTTTGGTATTAGTTATGGACTATACTTCATTTTGGATTGTCGGATAAACCGTGTATTCATTCAGGGCGGTTGGTCGTGGAAAGGTTGGCGTCTCCAGCTTGAGGTAAATTAATATTGTTAGATTATGATAATCATCATGTTGCATTATTGCATGTGTGTGTTGATATTCCATGCGGTGAATGTGCACCATTGTTTGTTACGTTTTGTGAAGTGCTCTTTCTTTGAGCCGTAATCTGTGGGGCCGATGTGTTGGGGATAAAACCTGTATGGTACCCGAATGGAAATATGTTAGGGGATAAGACCTAAATGGCACCTATGTCCGGAGTATTCCTGAGTAGATGCTTCCGTGACCCTCATTTCTTTGCCTTAGGAGTTTATATGATATTGTCCGGAGTATTCCTGAGTAGATGCTTCCGTGACCCTTGGCTGCTGCCTTGGGAGTTTATGTGTTATTATTATATGCATTGTTGAGCATGTTGTGAACTGATATCTGGCGGAATACGACATTGTGGTCGTGTCGGTCTTTCATGATCGAGTTATTGTTGCCCTATTGGGAAATCTTCTGATCCTTGTTGGATATACGTTTCTTCGAGGTTGGTTGTCATGTTGCATTGTGGCATATCTGGGGTCAGATACGTTCTGATCATTCATGTGTAGGATTTTCAGGACGGGCACGTGTAGCATGTGTTGGTTTCGACCTCATATTGAACCGTGCACACGAGACGTACTTCGTGAGGCTGATTAGGTACGAGACCAAACGTGTATTGATCAATACCCGTGGTTGGCTTGTACACGGACACATGTCCGGATCGAGCGTATCGTGACGTCCATCTTAAGTCTTACTGATTTGTCGTTCACAGTCCATGTATAATCGTATCTGTTCGGAATTCGGGTTGACTTTGTAATTCCGTATATATAATCCGTTATGGTTGACGATTTTATTCTCTCGTGTATCTGTCGCCATTGAACCTTTATTAATCTCGTTCGGAGTTACCATATTGATGGTCAACTCATTTGATATCGATTCTTTATTAATCTCGTTGGAGTTCACCCTGTCATTGGTAATCTCGTTCGTTATTGATCCTTATTGATTCCGTTTGGGAGTTGTCCCACCGTTGGTATTCTTGGTTATTAGTCCTTGATTAATGTTATTGGAGTTTACCGTGTCGTCGGTATTCTCGGTTGTCGATTCCTTATTCCTCTTGTTAGAGTTTACCGTATCGTTGGTATTCTCGGTTGTTGGTCCTTATTGATCTTGCTAGAGTTTACTGTGTCGTCAGTATTCTCGGTTGTTGACCCTTTATTGATCTATTGGAGTTTATCGTACCGTTGGTTGTCGACTCTTATTGGTCTTGTTGGAGTTTACCGTGTCGTCGGTATTCTCGGCTATTGATTCTTCGTTGATCCTTACTGTGTCGTCGGTATTCTCGGTTGTCCACCTTTTATTGATCTTGTTGGGGTTTACCGTATTGCCGGTATTTTCGGTTATTGATTCTTCATTGATCTTGTTGGAGTTACCACATCATGGCATTCTCGTTCGTGGTTGATCCTTTGTCGATCTTGTGTGGAAATATCATGTCATTGATATTTCCGTTGTGATGCATTAATTGTTTATCATTATTGATTGTGTAAACATTCATGTTTTGTATTGATATTCGGGACTTGCTATTGTCTTGGAACAGTTGGATTACAGGTGTGCCATGTGATATCGGTTTTATCAGGATTGGGATCCGATTGTGCGACCCAGCCGATAGAGTTAGTCTTGGCCAGATCATTCTATAATTGAGATATGACAAGTTTGGGAATTTTTATCGTTTGATTCTGATGCAATTGGTTACTCTTGAATTCATTCATCACTTAAGGACACGAGGCGTGGGTTATGGTAAGAATTGATTTGTTACGGATTGTGACAGGTTGGTAATGCTACTTCGGTAAGATTACATGGGGAATGTTCTTACTCTGTAGATTACATTGATATGTAATTGTTTTTGTGATGTGATCGTTATCATTGTTGAGTATTATGGCTGACCCCGTCGTGGGCTTTATCTTTTAGGTACTCGGAGTTCGAGCTAGTAACGGTCGTGAAGGGATGAGCTTTCCGGTGATACTGGCTATGGCATGATTGTTCGGATTGTGTATTCTTTTCTGGTTTTTCTAATTCCGCTGCAAATGTATTTAATTATGTTTTTATCCGCTGCGTGTGTATATTTTAAAATAGCTTTCGGTATTCTTTGAATTATTTTTTCATCCGCTGCGTGTGTGTACTATCAAAGGGCCTTTTGGCATTTTTAAACGTTTGTGAAAATGACTTTAGCCTTGTGGGTTCCAATGTGGGGCCCACGGCGTTGTAATATTCCCGTATGGTTTTGGGGGTGTTACATAAGATGGTATCGGAGCTTGGGTTTCGTAAAACCTGGGCGTGTGTGTTATGTGGCTCTACCGGTGCGGTAGTAGCGTGACTTTTGAAAATGATTTTCTGACTTTTGAGTCAAACCGATTTTGGAGGTTTCAAAATTTTTGAAATATTTTCAAATTGCTGTATTTGCGATGCCGGTGTGTTGTTAGTGTGTTGAGACTTTGAATGGGAGTCGTATGCTGGTATCACGGAAGATCATCGACTTCACGGACCTGTAAGTATGTTATTTTAGTTATTTCTGTTTTGATGATGATTATTTGAGTATGGTGTCGTGAGTTTGAGATATTTCTGGATTGAGATACTGATTATGACAGGTGTTGAGTTTCGAGGACGAAACTTATTTAAGTGGGTGTATATGTAATATCCTAGAATTTCACTATGATTTTTTTCGCATTATTTTATCTGGGATGTCTTTGTGCAGTGGGACCGACACGATATGAGTGGATAATTTTGGAAACCGTGACGGTAGTGCAAGTATGTCTATCGAGGTTATTTTGATTCTAGGATATTACATGCTTGGTGTGTTTTTCTATGTCGGATATACTGTATGAGTATTTGTACAATTGCCGTATTTGGTGGACAGTTGTATTCGAGGTATCGTGCATCCGAAGTATCGTATGAAAATAATATCGGAACGAGCATATGTATTTAGTATGTCGCGTGTACGTATTCAGTATATTGAGATGACAGACAGGAGCAAAATGGCTAAGTATGAAAGCCATTACGTACGTTATATGTTGGAGATTACGTACGTAGCTAAGTAATCTTAACGTACGTTAAGATGCATACATTACGTACGTTAAGAATGGAATCAGCGGGTCCGATTTGTCGGCGAGTGGGCCCGGTGTCGGCCGCTTTGGCGCGGGATGTGGACGCGAGTCAACCCCGGCATTACGACGCTATGCATGGCATATTACGTCGTAATATGGGTTGATACTATAGCAAGTCAACCGCTACATTACGACGCTACGGTGATGGTATTACGTGCGTAACGCAAGGTGCAAAATAGTCTGATTACCTGGATGACGATTACGCTATATAGGACATATAGCGTACGTTAAAGGCCTTACGTACGTTAACTTTGGGACTTAACGTACGTAACGAGATGCACAGTTTATAAAATAAGAACGGGACTTTCATTTCCTCATGAAAGGAAACACATTTCCTCCTCCCCAGCTCGTCCCTCTCCACTCTCAAACCCATTTCAGACCCTCATAGCCTTGTTAAGACTTTGATAAGGATGATCGGAAGCTTGAAACTTGGAGTTCTTGGAGTTTTGGAAGTGTTTGATTGTGTTATTCATCTTCAAAAGGTATGTTGATGAACTCTACTCCTTGAATTCGGATTTTGATGTTAGTGTTGATGTTCTTCTTCGTATGAAGATGATTATGGTATTGTTGTTACGATTCTTGAGGATATATGAACTATATGTTGAAAGGAATATGATGATATGTTGGTTTTTGTCTTGAAAATGTTGACTATGATTATAGAATCATGTTCTTGGTGATCTTGGTAGTATTGCTTCGATTCTTGATGTTAGGAGGATAGTATGTTGGAGAATATGATGATACATGCCTTGGAGTATGGATTAGATGATGTTTATATGTTATAACACATTGAATTACGTCGTTTTGTTGGCTTCAAACGTGATTATGGATTAATTCATGTTCTTGAAGAATTCTTGAATGATATATGTCCGTAAATTGGAAGGATTACGATTAATTTTGGTATATAATTATTCATGATGATAGCCGTAATTGTATTCCTGTGAATTTGCACGAATGAGCCATGCAAATCCGAATTTAAGATTGAAGTCGGAACCAAGAATGTTGTAGACGTTGATAGAACAATAATGACCATTAAAAGACAAATACCAAAGGAAATATGGAACATACCTCAAGATATGTAATGCCACGACAATCATGTCAGTCTAATCCGAGATCAGATCAATACCACATACGGACATGGTCCTAACACAAGACCTACATATGCATACTCACATGACAACGTCAATATGCCCACGATAACAACAATAATGTATACTTATGGAAATCCGATGATCCAGCGCACACAACATAGATCCCAAGATGATCCTGAAAGACCAACACGAGGTGGATAACCCATAATATACATATGCACAACAACAACACATGGTAATCCAATGATACAGCGCACACAACTATAGATTCCCATGATGATCCCGTCAGACCAACGCATGGTAGAAATACCTATCCAGCGATCCAGCGCACACAGCATAGATACCCAAGATGATCTCGTCGGACCAACACGAGGTAGACATACGACAACAATGCACAAATGCATATTAAAAACAATACACAAATGCATGACAACAACAATACACGAATGTATCACAACATGATCGACACAAAATGACAAAAATGATTAGAGTACTTGCCCCGAGTCCTTCGAGAGCGATCTCAATGTCAAAAACCATCACTGACGATTATCCTCCATATTCGACGGTCCAAAATGTCACTGACTGTAGATAATTCATATCTTCGTCTTTATCACAATGTATCTTCGATACCCAAGTATACCAATAACAAAAGTAAATCATATAAATTATGATTTAAATTCCGAAAATCCGAAAACAACTTACAATCCCAAATCACCTGTGTTCACAATTAATCATTGCTATATGAATTATAAACGAATGAAATGGAAACCATTCATTAAATATTATAAACGGAGCAAGTAATAACTTGCCTCGATACCGACACGAAAATGATGACCAATCCCATTGCCTTCATCTACGAGCTCCTCGGTCCTAACCAATACAATTCACGAACATACTCGAACTCGAGCGCAACATATTATTCTAGTCGACGATTATAACTAACGGTCAATGATCACAACCTATTGAAATAATCAATTAACACACGTTCAATAATAATCAATTTCCGGTACAACCAATCAATCAATCTCAGTGGCTCAAAAAGTCCTCGATCATATACAAAACCAAATAGTATAAATCAAACCATCACGTACTCATATCCATAACACGAACCGAAATCCGATAATCATTATTAACAATCCATATAACTGTTCAACAAAACCCAACGATTTCACAATATCTCGATTAAACACAAGTCCGAACAATCCAACTCAAACAATTACGAATTCACAACCACAATACAATTACGGATACGAATGTAAAGGAAATCATATTCGATGATCAATCACGATCTTTCCGGATTCCAAATTGTTATCATGATTCATATTTCATCAAGAACATATGAATTCTACCACTACAGTCAACATGACTTAACGAACATTCGATCTTCATATCTAAAAATACCGATAATTCAACATACGATCGTCTTGCTATTATTTATCAAAAGTTCTTCAAGAACACTAAGTGATTGGAAACCATGTTTATAGCTATCAAAACAACATAATCCGATATCCTTAAACATATGGATAATCATCCAACTCATAATCTAAGTCAGGTATCATCATGTTCTTCAATATACACTTCTCATTACATTAAGAATCGTATCAACACCACTATAACCATCATCATCATACGAATCAAATACGGAGAACAATACCAAGAATCCGAAATCATGATGTAGAGTTCAACAACATACCATAAGAACATGAACAACACCATCAAACACACCAAGGATTAACAATATCTTCATGTCCAAGCCTCAAATCCATGTCTCCAAGCTTATATCCAAGATAGAAGAGGTTTATCTTCACTACCATACTCAGAGGGACGAAGTTTGGAGGAAGGAATGGTTTTGTTCGCGTGAAGAAATGAAAAACCGACCCTTAATTTATAATCTGCAGTGCTCACTACGTACGTTACCAATCAACATTAACGTACGCAATGCTTCCTTACGTACGCTACAGGTCCTACATAGCATACGTAACATCATTCCAGAACTCACTGTCTTGTTTCGTTCGATCACTTATATACGTAATGCATAGGCCATAACGTACGTAATACATACGTTGAATTGCTACAGTAAATACCGATTTATCATGCGTAATTTATAGTCCATAACGTACATAATACACGACATTGACTCGTCTGTCCATGTTCTGCACCGAAAGATGCCGACCACGGGACCCACATGTCGGTCATAGCCTGATCCTGCCCGATTCTCTTCAGAACGTACGTTATGTACACTACGTAACGTATGTTACGTCTGTGTCTTAGCGTACGTAAGCTCCTTCCTTAACGTACGAAACGCTTGACAAAGTCCTCTCTGATAAGCCAACTATATCTCACCTGATACCTTATCATACGTAAACACCTCACGTTAACGTACGTAACTGTTGGTGATTAACGTACGTAAGCTCATATGCTTAACGTACGTTATGGCTTCTATACTTAGACATTTACACTGATCTTGTTCGTCATCTCAATATACTGAATACATATACACAACAGACAATATCCTCAAATACAATTGTCGAGCAAGTACGACAATTATACCAATACAGATGTCTCAGTCCTTCATTTATTTTATCCATATTGTACAGATTCCACACTGTACAACATAACTCGGATAAAATAACATTAAACAATAGTAGTATAAATTCCAGATATTACATACTACACCACTTAAAATAAGTTTCATCCTCGAAACTTGCAACCCGTCATAGAAAAACAAACAAACTGTTCAACCAAAATATTCCGAAACCATCACGACAACGATCAATTATCATCAATAACGAATAACCAAAATATGATACTTACAAATGCGCAAAGTCGATGGTCTCCTGTGATAATAGCAAGTGGCCCCACTTCAAAGCCTCAATACGCGTACAGTCACAATTACACGAATTCAACAAAACGCATCATCTCCGGAGGAAATAATCTATCCGTGTCAAATCCTATCTACCTGATTACACAATCAAGTCCCAATTCTGATACAATCAATAATGTACGATACATCTGAGAGACAACTTCCCAAAACAATGGCAACAAATCCCGAAACGTCGACACAAAATTCGAACGCTCATACGATCATTAACAATGATCAACCAGCAAATTAACCGAGAATACCATTGACATGATAAACTCCAATACGACTAACCCAAGGTCAAAACGCAACCGAGAATATCATCAACATGATCAACTCCAGTATCACCAACGAACGATCAACAATAATCGAGAATACCCTAACACGGTAAGTTCCAACACGATCAACACAGAACCATAGGGATAGATATACGAGAGAATAAAATTCTCAAAACAATACACAAATCACATACAGTGGATCCCAAAGACACATACCCAACTGTTGAACATACCCCTCGGCATACGAACAACCAATCACAAACTGACGAACATACCCAATCATACATGTTGTGGGAACAACCAATCATTATCCAAAACAACCATCCTAGGGTCACCATCCCCAAATTCACACCTATAAAGAAATCATTCAAAAATCACTATGGTAAAATCGCGCTACTACCATACCAATGGAATCACATAGCACATATGTCTCGGTTTCACGAAATCCAAAGTTTCCAAAATCATATTCTGTTCATGAATCTACAACACGCAGCAAATTTCTCTTATCCGATCAATCAACCGATCATCGCTAGATAACCAAACTACCATACTAAAGTTCGAATCTCTTTTCATCATACCATACTGATGTATTATCCAGTTCGTGAGTCACACTCATAAGTTCACCATGATATGCACTATGCACCAAATGCGTATGTATATCAATCACATTTTCAAAACCAGATTGAAATCATATAGTCTTGTCTAGAAGACAAATGTTCGAAAGTTCTTTCAAGAATTTCAAAACTCAAAACATAAGTTTTCGTAAGACCACAAAATCCATTTTTGAAAAAATTAAATCGGCTTACATACGTCAAGTTCTCGATGAAAATTCTTTTCGAATACACACGATTAAATAAAATGAAATTATGCAAATGCTTAACTACATCCATACTCCTGTATACTAGTTCGGCTCGTCACCAAAACCAGTGACATTCCATCATAAAACCACACGATAGAGTTCCAAAATATTAGTGTATAGACTCCGATAACAACTCCTTTTCCAAATGACTCGAAACGTCAACCATTAACCCATCCTGGATCACCTCAACTACTATATGACAACACGTTGGATAATCGACAAATCAAACACAGCGAAAGACTACCCGAGAAGTTTCATTTGGACAAATAAACCAAAACCCCGAAAGGTAGTAATAAAATAGATAAACGATAGTGTTTTACAAATCTCGGGAGTTTTTAGAAAACAGAAAAACCTTTTTGAAACATTAGGGTCTCAGCCCATATCCCGTTCCATATTACAAGAAGTTTATAAAGTAGAAAACCCTTTTAGACCGCAAGTCCTGAGTTATAAAATTATTTCAAAATCAATTGGGTCTCGGCCCCAAAATCGTTTTCGGTAAAACATCCGTAAAACATTCATTTTGAAAAGTATCATTTTCAAATGATCAAAAATAGTTTCGTTTACCTCAAAATGAACTAGCATGACTACATGTTATTCTCAAAAATTCACAATATTTCTCCCAAATACACAACTCCGTTACCCAAGTTTAACCGACATAATGATTTTCCATAATCACAGTTTTCTCAAGATCATCAATTATGTCCCAACTCCGTTACCTCATAATGTAACGCATAATATTCTTCCGAATCTCAAAGCATATCAACTTAGAACGACAATAAATATCAATGCAATTCAAGAATCCAAATACTTACAGATTGTGAAGCCGACGATTCCCCATGATACTGGCACATGTCTCAACTCTAGAAAATACTCGATACAGATATTTTCAAAACATATATTTTGCAAACTCAGTTCAACTTGAGAACACAAAACATCTCTATCTGAAGAAACACGTTAATACCATTTGGAAAAGTTTACAACAACCCCAGTACCACATTGGTAAATCACATAACACACAAGCCCGATTGAACAACAAAAACCTAGGGCTCTAATATTCGTCAATCGACAACTCGAATGACGTGATAAAAACACGACTCGACTGGACCCAACTGCCTAGGTTTTCTCAACCTAAGTTCCGATACCATAATCTGTAACACCCCCAGAGCCATCCAGGAATATTACAGCGCCGTGGGCCCCGATACGGAACCCACAAGGCTAAAAGACATTTTTGCAAACATTTACAAACGCCCAAGAGGCTAATGACGGTACTATCTTTTAAAACATTCGAAGACTTTATAAAATCCACTAATCAAAACCGTCATAACATCTCATTTGAAACTACAAGACCCAAAATGCCAAAACTGAACAATTTAAAAACATACGTTAAGCTATCGCTTACACGTACTGACAAAATAGTTTAGAAAATCATTTTCAAAATAACTCAATTTGCCAAAAATCAAAAGGGCATTTAAGAAATACTCATGCAGCGGAAAAGACAACATATAATCAGAAGACTCAATTCACAAACACAAGCCATAGCCAGTATCCTCCGGGAAGCTCATCTCTTCACGACCGCTACAATCTCGATATCCCAAGAACCTAAAAAGAAATCCCACGACGGGGTTAGTGATAATATCCAACAATGCTAACAATCACATCACGTCAATAATTACATACCAATGAAAATACTAAGTAAGAATACGACCAATGTAATCTTACCGTCGTAACTTTACTTACTCGAATAATCCTCCTCAAAATAACCATTATCATATTGCACATCTCATAAACTTGATTAACCAATAAAGTCAAACATAACATCTGTATTGTTCCTTAAAGAATACTCAAGATTATCAAAATATCATCACTAACTCATGATACGGAAAAATACCAGCTCTGACCAATTCGATCCATCGGATAACATCATCAAATCCCAACACGATAATCGATTGTCCATTAAAAGACAAATACCAAAGGAAATACGGAATATACCTCAAGATATGTAATGCCACGACAATCATGTCAGTCAAATCCGAGATCAGATCAATACCACATACGGACATGGTCCTAACATAAGACCTACATATGCATACTCACATGACGACATCAATATGTCCACGATAACAACAACAATGTATACTTATGGAAATCCGATGATCCAGCGTGTTGTGTCATGATTTATTCATCCCGACAGGCGATCGACTATAAGGCCGAGCGACCGAGTCAACTCCAGTCAAACTATGGCTAGCTCGCCAAGTCGAAGATATCAGACCACCATCAGGTACCTAGCGATCAACTCCCAAGGCGATCGCCCTTCGGCATCTGGAGATCGACTCTAGTGTCCGGCTAAGGACGGTCGACCTGCGCCCCGAGCAGAGATGATCGCCCGTCAAAGTAATCAAGGACTGGATCTCAGAACAGCACCCACGTGCAGATCCACAAAAGGCGCTGACAGACAAGATCTCCGCTGACAGGCAAGATCTTTTGCTGACAGACAAGACCTTTGACCACAGCCTGTCACCTATCTCACCTACCGGCAGGCGCGCCGAAAGTTGTCAGTGGGACCGCCCGTGACAGCAACTCAGGACGCGTGTAAGCTCCCCATTGGACCGTACAGTTGACTGCCAGCAACTCCTGCAGACTTTGAGGAGACAGGCCCATGTGCTAAAAGACGATCGCCCGATTATTATAATGCAGAAAAGGCGATCGCCCGGCGTATCCAAGCCTTATAAATAGAGAACCTCCTCCTACTGGAAAAAGGTTCCCGATTCATTGAACCTACGGTTCGGAATTCATTCCACCAACAACAGAAATACAGTAGAACACACATATCATCAAGCTCCCGGCTTTCTCACCAGAATCCATCTCAGGACTTCTCTCTCCGAATCTCTCGTCCAGAACACGTTCGGCAGAAGCAGCAAGTCTCCACCAGACAGATTCCAAGGGATTCATAAGCCCAGGAGCCCAAGCATCCAGCTAAATACTCGCCGTGAGAGACTGTCGATCTCTCACCGCCGCGACTGTTCATCTCCTTTGTTACAAGAACTCACAGAGCATCAAATATGGTTCTTCCGGCAATCTACACGCTCACTAGCTAAGATAACAAGAATCTTTATACTCATTGTAATTGTATTCTTACATTAGTACTTGTATCCCCGAATATTAGTATTAATAATATCTCGCGAGAGCATTCAAGCCCGGGACTAACAACCCCGGCAAATCTTGTGTTATTTATATTTCTCACGGAAGTGCTCTTGCATTTGTTTGCTATCCCATCCATTCCAGCAATATCTATCTCCGGATAATATTTTGGGTAGCAACAATTGGCGCTAGAAGGAGGGCATCTAACCCTCAAACTTTTATTTCTACCGTCTCGAAGAACACTCACTGTTCTCGGGGCATATACTTGAAGTGACACTCACTGCACTTCAAAGAAAACCTTCAGAATCATGACATCCGCCGGTACATCGAAGAAAGCCGCTCTCCGAACCGCCGGACACCATATCCCGGCTCAATACGAACCCCAGCCGACGACAGGGGGAAGCCGCAGCAACACGAGACTCTCGATCCCGCTCCCGAGAGATGGCCCCAACCTCTCACTCAATCAGTTCCAAACCGAGGAACAGATCGAGGAGGCTATGGCCATCCTGGAGGAGCGACGGAGAGCATGCGCGTCGCCCGCGATAACTCCCTCGATCATCCGCCGCATGGGAAAACGGAAATTCAGCGGGCTACTGAACGAGCGATCGTCAGATAGCCCCAATTCGCGAGGAAAGGCTCTCGCACGACCAGACGGATCCATATTCAATCGCTTAGGGCGCGACCCATCCTGGCGACCGGGGCATTCTGTTTCCAACCTTGAAAAGACGGAATCCGAATCCGTCACCAGAAGTTCGGCCTACCCACCTCACAACCGAACGCAGGTCAGCCATCTGACTCCCGCCCCGATCGCCAGGGGATCAGTACTCAATCGCCTCGGCTCCCGCTCCGAGCGCCGAGCCGCAAGCAGTCAGGCCGCGGCGATGGCCGCTATACAACGCCATCTCGACGAGATGAAAGCACTCTTGGACACTGGGGCAAGCGCCATCAAAAAGATCGCCGGGCCGACCGAGCCACTCGCGGTCCACATCGAGCTTGCCCCCATACAACCAACAATCGCTCCTCCCAAAACACCTCTGTATGAGGGGAGATCGGACCCCGAAACCCACCTGAGTAAATTCCGAATCTACATGACTGGGTGTGGGGCATCTGATGCAACCAAGTGCCGGATCTTCCCGTTAACATTGGGCGAGCTGGCCCATAGGTGGTACGTCTCACTACCACCACGATCAATCACCTCCTTTAAGAAACTGGCGAATGACTTCACGTCATACTTCGCCAGCAAGGTCGCCAGAGCAGAAGGCCCCCACCGCGTGATAAAAATCAAGCAGGGGAAGGACGAGTCAGACGCAGATTACATCGATCGGGTAGACGAAATCATCCTCACCGGCGAACCCGTCAGTGACGAGCTCGCTCTCTATTCGGTCATGGGGGGATTCCACGGACACTCTCCCATGTTTAGACATCTCTCCAAGGATATTCCCCCAACTCACGCGATTTTCCGCGCTAAAGCTGCCAACTATCTGGCCAGGCAAAGGCTACTCACCCTCCACCTAGGCGAGGAAATGCCACCTCCTGTCCAGAAGATAGCGATCGCCAAAGCAAAGAAGGCGATCGCCAAGCCACCCGGAGATCTCAAGGCTTTCGAGGACATGGAAGCCCATCTCCTCCTTACGTTCAACCGAACTCCGGCACATATTTTCTATGCCATCAAGGGCCACGAAGAGCTCAAAAAGCCAAAAGCGATAAGGGACCACGGTCATCTGGACAACAATCAATATTGTGCCTACCATAAGAGTCCCGGCCACAGCACCAACCAATGCCGCGATCTCCTCAAACAGCTCTGGAGATTGTTCGAGGAAGGCAAGTTGGACAGCTTATTGGCCTAGCCAAAGCCCTTACCAATCTCTATACACGATCGTCCGAGTCGAACACAAAACAGGCTGGAGAGCTCATACGAGCCGACCCCTGAATCAACCTCGGCGACCGTCTCTACATGCTTTAATCAAGAGAAGGGAACCTCAGAAGTCTCCCCGATCTCCATCCTTATTTAGGAAACTGGAGGACTCGATCGCCATCTACAGTTCACCGTCTAACATGATGGACTAAGGCACGAGATCGCCTCCCCCGCACAACGTACACCGTCGAAGGTCGGCATCTACATGACGATCCAAGGTGGAAGAGTGCAGCCATGGTCCTGGTGGTCGATGGAACCGACTGCTTAGGCCATGCAAGGTCCCTTTGGGCCAAGATCGCCCGCCCTTCGTTTAAATACGAGGCCGGCGTAGTCTGAGGGCCCTCCAAAATTAATCAGTGGACACGATCGCTCGACCTCAAAGGTTCATCATCTAACATGGTGAACCCGGACAATGCGACGTGCCACAACCCCCGTCTCAAAGTACACCGTCGAGGTTCGCCATCTTCATGGTGGGCCGAGGTGGAAGCAGAGCTAAACGAGCCGCGGGCGTGGTGTTGAATCATCCGACACTGCCCCGCACAAGGACTCCTCTAGACCGAGACCGCACGCCCTTCGTTTAAATACGAGGCGAGGCGCAGCCTAACAGAGGACCCTCATAATAAAGTGAGTCACGAGACACTCAATGTCTTCGCGCATCAAGATATGATCAAGGAGTCGGTCCATCGAACTCCGCAATCGTGCACGGTTCCTCAAAATGGACGACCGTCCCCGAGGATTCGACAAAGTTGAAGACCGCTCACTCAAAGAATTATTTTCATCCCCTTACTTCCGCTAAGTGAATAAAAACAAGGGGCAATAAGAGTGCGGACTACCTATACGACGATCGTCGCTATTCAACAACATACGGAGGTCGTCATTTTCAGCAAGTTGTGCAGCGATCGAATTTGTTGTAAAAGTTATCTTTATGAGTTTTTCAATTCATTTGGAACTACACTCGCAACGATCTCTCCTCACACATTTGTACAAAGTCAAACAAAGACTCAAAAATAACCATTCATTCAAGTGATAGTCAGAAATCCAAACGTTCATTTCGTTACTTGAAAAACCAGAGTACACGGTCGCCCGAAGGCCCAAATACTACAAAAAGAAAGCTACAAAACTACAAGGAAATAAGCTAAAACATCAAAAATGAAGTGCCTCAGGCCCCTGCCTAGCCTTCGCCATCAGCACCCGGTGCGGTCCCCTCATCTTCCGGAGCGTCGGGATGAGCAAGATTGGCCGGAGACAGATACCAGCTCAAATCCACGCCGATGTCCACAAGGTCCAAGATCGGCAAGGAGAAAGCTGAATGGAGAGGATGCTCCAACGCGTATGCCTTGAAGTTCTCGGCAAGAGGCCCGACCTCCAAACCTCCCTTCTTAGCTGCTCGGATCGAGTCGGCGAACGCCAAATAATAGGCGAACTCGCTGGCAAACTCCAAGTTTTGAAAGGGGTCAGCCTTGGTCGCCTCAACCCCTCCTTTCAGCTCCGCCATCGCCTGTTGCGACCCCTGGAGCTCAGCCTCCCCCGCATCAACTTTTTCCCTCGCCTCCGCTCATTTGATCAGCGGCGATCGTCACCTTCGGCGATCGGCCTCCTCTTCGGCAACCTTCTGCGCTGGGCGGCGTGCATCTGGTCCCGAAATCGGTCAACCTCCAGACGATATTGCTCAGTTTTCTTCTTCTCCAGCTCAAGCTCATGGCTCGCCCGCTTGGCCGCCTCCAGAGAGTCCTTCTCCATCGCCGCGATCTTATCAGCAAACTCGGCGTTCTCTTTCCGAGCCGCCTCGAGATCCCCCTGCAGGCGAATAGTGGAAGGCCGCCCCTCAAACTCTGGCGGCACAGACGGCCCATGGTCACCGTCTGGAGAGAAAGGGCGAGAACAGCCTGCATCGAACTCCCCGATCGCTGACGAGCGATCGCATCCAGATCGGTTGTCCATGCCTTCGGCAGAGCAGAAGCAGCCTTGCTAATGTATGGAGGAATGTCGCAGGAATGGCGAGAAGATCGGCTCGCTAGGAAATCCACGACCATCGGCGGGCAAGACGGATCTGCGCGACGGATCCTGCATCAAAACAACTAAGTTAATACAACTCCTACGCAGATGCAATTTTCAACACAAAAATGCAATCTACCTCTCAGCCTTCTCGGGATCCCGACCGAAATACGGTTTCCCTCGAGGGGTCTCAGCATCCGCGATCGCCATCCCCTGCATAAAAGCCGCAGAGGGCGGCTCATTCTCCGGAGCAACGATGGTGATCGGAGGCGCGGCGATCGTCACTTCATCGCCCGGGGCAGGAACCGAAGTTTTTTCCGGCCTCGGCCTCTTGCGATTCGCTCGAAGCCCCTCCTCCGGAACTCCCTCCTCAGCCACGACCGGCTCCACGCGAGGCTCCACCTCCGGAACTATTGGCAATGCAACAGGTGGGGCCCGAGACGACCTCTTTTGGCGGAGTCGACCTAGAACTCCAGGATTCGACATAGCGATCTCCGTCGGAGGCTCCAAAAAGCGAGGGAAGCGAACCTCTACAGTTAAGACAATCGACCAACAGTCACACACTTTCCTCAAGTAAGGCGATCGCCTAGAAATTGAAGGTCGCAGAAACTCATACCTGGCACCGAGAGATGTCTCGGGAAACGGAATAGTCGAGCCGACAACCAACGACTCTCCTTATTGATCCGAGTGGCGTCAAGGTCGTCGTCCGACAAGCTCCTTATCCGCTCCCAGACAACGAGAAAGTCAAAAGGTAACTCCTCGACCGCCGGAATGTGAAAACCTGCAAAACCAAAATCAAATTAGATCAGTCCAAAACGCATCCGAACGAAGGGAGAGTCTAAACCCTTACCGGGATTCCTCTCCCGAAACTCAGTAGGTATCTCCAGCTCGCACGAAGGATTGTCGCTCGCGGAAGCCCTCCACTTGTCGGCGACCCAGAACCACTTCGTCTGATCGCCCCGCATCTTATTCGGGACTCCGTGAATTACCCGACCAGATCGGCCTTGAATATGGTAACCGCCGACCAACCCTTTATGAGCCGTCAGTTTAAACAAATGGTTCATCTCCAACGGCGATGGGAGGCGGTACAGGCGGTGACCGCCGAAAAGGGTGAGTGCGATTAATTTGGGCCGGGCATTCGGCGTCGGTGAAGTGGCGCCACATTCCAAGCGGCCAACGGATGGGAGACGGACAAAGGATAGAGGAAGCGCGGCCGGCCTCCATAATCGCCTCATTCACGGCGACCATACCCATCGGAGGCTGGTCGGCTCGTTCATTCTCCGCCGGCGCGAACATGTCCACATCTGAAGGAACATGGAATCTTGTCCTCCAGACGGCCAGATCATTCCTGGTCGTCGAACTCCGTATCTGGCCAAGCGACCACAACGATCGCCGTGCAACCCGGTACTGCGACCGTTTGGGAAGCACATAGGGGTAGGCGGCCGAGTATCCCCGGAAATCGAATCTCGGAGTAGGACCAGCCAACTTCTCCATTATCTCAGCAAAAGCCTTATAGGCCCGGCCGAAAGCACTATGCTGCTCCCAGTAGGCCCTAATCGCCAGATCTCTCTCAATCTGCGATCGTCTTTCTTCAGCAGCCGTCTCCTTAGCAACATCGGCCTCATTGAATAAAGCCTCGACTTGGCGAGTCGATTCCGGCCGAATAGCTTCACCCGTCTCGGTGGAAGACGGAAGAAGATTCTCCCGGACGATCGATGTCCGGAGGCGTAAGCAGTACCCGCTCCACGTGATGATGAGGTTCCGGCCATTCTCACAGACAGATAAGGGGAAAAGGATTTTTCTTACCCGAAAGTGAAATCGAACGACGATCGGCACTAAGATCTTCAGAAAATTCGACAGCAAGTCCTTCTTTCTCCAATAAGTACGCGTGAGTATGAAACTGCAGCACCGCGCCCCTTTTATAGGAGAAGGCAGGGACTCGTTTGCAATAAGGGAAAACCTCAAGGGTCAGATCTCAAACGACGCATTAATTGACCCCCTCGAGACCCGCGTACGCGTCTTTTCAAGGACGCGTCAGCCGAGGAGTCATTAATGACCGTTGGCGTCCTCCAATAGAAGCCCGACACATGCGCGGAGACTTTTCCACACCCATTGTTTTTTCCCGCACAGTTTAGCGGCCAACCAGGTTGTCCGAACCCAGAGTATATCAGCTCAAAGACGATCGCCAGTTCAATGAAACGCAAAGTCGCTCGTCAAAAGTTCAGCGATCGCCAAGAGAGCCACCTCACCCCACGTTTCCAACGTATGAGCGAGCTGGGGGGCAATTGTTGTGTCACGATTTATTCATCCCGACAGGCGATCGACTATAAGGCCGAGCGACCGAGTCAACTCCAGTCAAACTATGGCTAGCTCGCCAAGTCAAAGATATCAGACCACCATCAGGTACCTAGCGATCGACTCCCAAGGCGATCGACCTTCGGCATCTGGCGATCGACTCTAGTGTCCGGCTAAGGACGGTCGACCTGCACCCCGAGCAGAGATGATCGCCCGTCAAAGTCATCAAGGACTGGATCTCAGAACAGCACCCACGTGCAGATCCACAAAAGGCGCTGACAGACAAGATCTCCGCTGACAGGCAAGATCTTTTGCTGACAGACAAGACCTTTGACCACAGCCTGTCACCTACCTCACCTACCGGCAGGCGCGCCGAAAGTTGTCAGTGGGACCGCCCGTGGCAAAGAACTCAGACGCGTGTAAGCTCCCCATTGGACCGTACAGTTGACTGCCAGCAACTCCTGCATACTTTGAGGAGACAGGCCCATGTGCTAAAAGACGATCGCCCGATTATTATAATGCAGAAAAGGCGATCGCCCGGCGTATCCAAGCCCTATAAATAGAGAACCTCCTCCTACTGGAAAAATGTTCCCGATTCATTGAACCTACGGTTCGGAATTCATTCCACCAACAACAGAAATACAGTAGAACACACATATCATCAAGCTCCCGGCTTTCTCACCGGAATCCATCTCAGGACTTCTCTCTCCGAATCTCTCGTCCAGAACACGTTCGGCAGAAGCAGCAAGTCTCCACCAGACAGATTCCAAGGGATTCATAAGCCCAGGAGCCCAAGCATCCAGCTAAATACTCGCCGTGAGAGACTGTCGATCTCTCACCGCCGCGACTGTTCATCTCCTTTGTTACAAGAACTCACAGAGCATCAAATCTGGTTCTTCCGGCAATCTACACGCTCACTAGCTAAGATAACAAGAATCTTTACACTCATTGTAATTGTATTCTTACATTAGTACTTGTATCCCCGAATATTAGTATTAATAATATCTCGCGAGAGCATTCAAGCCCGGGACTAACAACCCCGACAAATCTTGTGTTATTTATCTTTCTCACGGAAGTGCTCTTGCATTTGTTTGCTATCCCATCCATTCCAGCAATATCTATCTCCGGATAACATTTTGGGTAGCAACACAGCGCACACAGCATAGATCCCAAGATGACCCTGAAAGACCAACACGAGGTGGATAACCCATGGTAATCCAATGGTAATCCAATGATACAGCGCACACAACTATAGATTCCCATGATGATCCCGTCAGACCAACGCATGGTAGAAATACCTATCCAGCGATCCAGCGCACACAGCATAGATACCCAAGATGATCTCGTCGGACCAACACGAGGTAGACATACGAAAACAATGCACAAATGCATATTAACAACAATACATAAATGCATGACAACAACAATACACGAATGTATCACAACATGATCGACACAAAATGACAAAAATGATTAGAGTACTTGCGCCGAGTCCTTCGAGAGCGATCTCAATGTCAAAAACCATCACTGACGATTATCCTCCATATTCGACGGTCCAAAATGTCACTGACTGTAGATAATTCATATCTTTGTATTTATCACAATGTATCTTCGATACCCAAGTATACCAATAACAAAAGTAAATCATATAAATTATGATTTAAATTCCCAAAATCCGAAAACAACTTACAATCCCAAATCACCTGTGTTCACAATTAATCGTTGCTATATGAATTATAAACGAATGAAATGGAAACCATTCATTAAATATTATAAACTGAGCAAGTAATAACTTGCCTCGATACCGACACGAAACTGATGACCAATCCCATTGCCTTCATCTACGAGCTCCTCGGTCGTAACCAATACAATTCACGAACATACTCGAACTCGAGCGCAACATATTATTTTAGTCGATGATTATAACCAACGGTCAATGATCACAACCTATTGAAGTAATCAATTAACACACGTTCAATAATAATCAATTTCCGGTACAACCAATCAATCAATCTCAGCGGCTCAAAAAGTCCTCGATCATATACAAAACCAAATAGTATAACTCAAACCATCACGTACTCATATCCATAACACGAACCAAAATCCGATAATCATTATTAACAATCCATATAACTGTTCAACAAAACCCAACGATTTCACAATATCTCGATTAAACACAAGTCCGAACAATCCAACTCAAACAATTACGAATTCACAACCACAATACGATTACGGATACGAATGTAAAGGAAATCATATTTGATGATCAATCACGATCTTTCCGGATTCCAAATTGTTATCATGATTCGTATTTCATCAAGAACATATGAATTCTACCACTACAATCAACATGACTTAACGAACATTCGATCTTCATATCTAAAAATAGCGATAATTAAACATACGATCATCTTGCTACTATTTATTAAAAGTTCTTCAAGAACACTAAGTGATTGGAAACCATGTTTATAGCTATCAAAACAACATAATCCGATATCCTTAAACATGTGGATAATCATCCAACTCATAATCTAAGTCAGGTATCATCATGTTCTTCAATATACACTTCTCATTACATTAAGAATCGTATCAACACCACTATAACCATCATCATCATACGAATCAAATACGGATAACAATACCAAGAATCCGAAATCATGATGTAGAGTTCAACAACATACCTTAAGAACATGAACAACACCATCAAACACACCAAGGATTAACAATATCTTCATGTCCAAGCCTCAAATCCATGTCTCAAAGCTTATATCCAAGATAGAAGAGGTTTATCTTCACTACCATACTCAGAGGGACGAAGTTTGGAGGAAGGAATGGTTTTGCTCGCGTGAAGAAATGAAAAACCAACCCTTAATTTATAATCTGCAGCGCTCACTACGTACGTTACCAATCAACATTAACGTACGTAATGCTTCCTTACGTACGCTACAGTTCCTACATAGCATACGTAACATCATTCCAGAACTCACTGTCTTTTTTCGTTCGATCACTTATGTACGTAATGCATAGGCCATAACGTACGTAATACATACGTTGAATTTCTACAGTAAATATCGATTTATCATTCGTAATTTGTAGTCCATAACGTACATAATACACGACATTGACTCGTCTGTCCATGTTCTGCACCGAAAGATGCCGACCACGGGACCCACATGTCGGTCATAGCCTGATCCTGTCCGATTCTCTTCAGAACGTACGTCATGTACACTACGTAACGTATGTTACGTCTATGTCTTAGCGTACGTAAGCTCCTATGCTTAAAGTATGCTACGCTTGACAAAGTCCTCTCTGATCAGCCAACTATATCTCACCTGATACCTTAACATACGTAAAGACCTCACGTTAACGTACGTAACTGTTGGTGATTAACGTACGTAAGCTCATATGCTTAACGTACGTTATGGCTTCTATACTTAGACATTTACACTGATCTTGTTCGTCATCTCAATATACCGAATACATATACACAACACACAATATCCTCAAATAAAATTGTCGAGCAAGTACGACAATTATACCAATACATATGTCTCAGTCCTTCATTTATTTTATCCATATTGTACAGATTCCACGCTGTACAACATAACTCGGATAAAATAACATTAAATAAAAGTAGTATAAATTCCAGATATTACATACTACACCACTTAAAATAAGTTTCATCCTCGAAACTTGCAATCCGTCATAGAAAAACAAACAAACTGTTCAACCAAAATATTCCGAAACCATCACGATAACGATCAATTATCATCAATAACGAATAACCAAAATAGTATACTTACAAATGCGCAAAGTCGATGGTGTCCTGTGATACTAGCAAGTGGCCCCACTTCAAAGCCTCAATACGCGTACAGTCACAATTACACGAATTCAACAAAATGCATCATCTCCGGAGGAAATAATCTATCCATGTCAAATCCTATCTGCCTGATTACACAATCAAGTCCCAATTCTGATACAATCAATAATGTACGATACATCTGAGAGACAACTTCCCAAAACAATGGCAACAAATCCCGAAACATCGACACAAAATTCGAACGCTCATACGATCATTAACAATGATCAACCAACAAATTTACCGAGAATACCATTGACATGATAAACTCCAGTACGACTAACCCAAGGTCAAAACGCAACCTAGAATATCATCAACATGATAAACTCCAATATCACCAACGAACGATCAACAATAATCGACAATACCCTAACACGGTAAGTTCCAACATGATCAACATAGAACCATAGGGATAGATATACGAGAGAATAAAATTCTCAAAACATTACACAAATCACATTTAGTGGATCCCAAAGACACATACCCAACTGTTGAACATACCCCTCGGCATACGAACAACTAATCACAAACCGACGAACATAACCAATCATACATGTTGTGGGAACAACCAATCATTATCCAAAACAACCATCCTGGGGTCACCATCCCCAAATTCACACCTACAATGAAATCATTCAAAAATCACTATGGTAAAATCGCGCTACTACCATACCAATGGAATCACATAGCACATATGTCTCGGTTTCACAAAATCCAAAGTTTCCAAAATCATATTCTGTTCATGAACCTACAACACGCAACAAATTTCTCTTATCCGATCAATCATCCGATCATCCCAAGATAAACAAACTACCATACTAAAGTTCGAATCTCTTTTCATCATACCATACTGATGTATTATCCAGTTCGTGAGTCACACTCATAACTTCACCATGATATGCACTATGCACCAAATCCGTATTTATATCAATCACATTTTCATAACCAGTTTGAAATCATATAGTCTTGTCAAGAAGACAAATTTTCGAAAGTTCTTTCAAGAATTTCAAAACTCAAAACATAAGTTTCCGTAAGACCACAAAATCAATTTTCGAAAAAATTAAATCGGCTTACTTATGTCAAGTTCTCGATGACAATTCTTTTCGAATACACACGATTAAATAAAATGAAATTATGCAAATGCTTAACTACATCCATACTCCTGTATACTAGTTCGGCTCATCACCAAATCCAGTGACATTCCATCGGAAAACCACACGATAGAGTTCCAAAATAATAATGTATAGACTCCGATAAAAACTCCTTTTCCAAATGACTCGCAACGTCAACCATTAACCCATCCTGGATCACCTCAACTACGATATGACAACACGTTGGATAATCGACAAATCAAACACATCGAAAGACTAACCGAGAAGTTTCATTTGGACAAATAAACCAAAACCCCGAAAGGTAGTAATAAAATAGATAAACGATAGTGTTTTACAAATCTCGGGAGTTTTTAGAAAACAGAAAAACCTTTTTGAAACATTAGGGTCTCAGCCCATATCCCGTTCCATATTAAAAGAAGTTGATAAAGTAGAAAACCCTTTTAGACCCCAAGTCCTGAGTTATAAAATTATTTCAAAATCAATTGGGTCTCGGCCCCAAAATCGTTTTCGGTAAAACATCCGTAAAACATTCATTTTGAAAAGTATCATTTTCAAATGATCAAAAATAGTTTCGTTTACCTCAAAATGAACTAGCATGACTACATGTTATTCTCAAAATTTCACAATATTTCTCCCAAATACACAACTCCGTTTCCCAAGTTTAACCGACATAATGATTTTCCATAATCACAGTTTTCTCAAGATCATCAATTATGTCCCAACTCCGTTACCTCATAATGTAACGCATAATATTCTTCCGAATCTCAAAGCATATCAACTTAGAACGGCAATAAATCTCAATGCAATTCAAGAATCCAAATACTTACAGATTGTGAAGCCGACGATTCCCCATGATACTGGCACATGTCTCAACTCTAGAAAATACTCGATACAGATATTTTCAAAACATATATTTTGCAAACTCAGTTCAACTTGAGAACACAAAACATCTCTATCTGAAGAAACACGTTAATACCATTTGGAAAAGTTTACAGCAACCCCAGTACCACACTGGTAAATCACATAACACACAAGCCCGAGTGAACAACAAAAGCCCAGGGCTCTAATATTCGTCAATCGACAACTCGAATGACGTGATAAAAACACGACTCGACTCGACCCAACTGCCTAGGTTTTCTCAACCTAAGCTCCGATACCATAATCTGTAACACCCCTAGAGCCATCCAGGAATATTACAGCGCTGTGGGCCCCGAGACGGAACCCACAAGGCTAAAAGACATTTTTGCAAACATTTACAAACGCCCAAGAGGCTAATGACAGTACTATCTTTTAAAACATTCGAAGACTTTATAAAATCCACTAATCAAAACCGTCATAGCATCTCATTTGAAACTATAAGGCCCAAAATGCCAAAACTCAACTGCTTAAAAACATACGTTAAGCTATCGCTTACACGTACCGACAAAATAGTTTAGAAAATCATTTTCAAAATAACTCAAGTTGCCAAAAATCAAAAGGGCATTTAAGAAATACTCATGCAGCGGAAAAGACAACATATAATCAGAAGACTCAATTCACAAACACAAGCCACACCCAGTATCCTCCGGGAAGCTCATCTCTTCACGACCGCTACAAGCTTGATATCCCAAGAACCTAAAAAGAAATCCCACGACGGGGTTAGTGATAATATCCAACAATGATAATAATCACATCACGTCAATAATTACATAACAATGAAAATACTAAGTAAGAATACGACCAATGTAATCTTACCGCCATAACTTTACTTACTCTAATAATCCTCATCAAAATAACCATTATCATATTGCACATCTCATAACCTCGATTAACAAATAAACTCAAACATAACATCTGTATTGTTCCTTAAAGAATACTCAAGATTCTCAAAATATCATCACTAACTCATGATATGGAAAAATACCAGCTCTGACCAATTCGATCCATCGGATAACATCATCAAATCCCAACATGATAATCCATTGTCCATTAAAAGACAAATACCAAAGGAAATACGGAATATACCTCAAGACATGTAATGCCACGACAATCATGTCAGTCAAATCCGAGATCAGATCAATACCACATACGGACATGGTCCTAACATAAGACCTACATATGCATACTCACATGACGAAATCAATATGTCCACGATAACAACAACAATGTATACCTATGGAAATCCGATGATCCAGCGCACACAACATAGATCCCAAGATGATCCTGAAAGACCAACACGAGGTGGATAACCCATGGTAATCCAATGATAATCCAATGATACAGCGCACACAACTATAGATTCCCATGATGATCCCGTCAAACCAACGCATGGTAGAAATACCTATCCAGCGATCCAGCGCACACAGCATAGATACCCAAGATGATCTCGTCCGACCAACACGAAGTAGACATACGACAACAATGCACAAATGCATATTAACAACAATAGATAAATGCATGACAACAACAATACACGAATGTATCACAACATGATCGACACAAAATGACAAAAATGATTAGAGTATTTGCCCCGAGTCCTTAGAGAGCGATCTCAATGTCAAAAACCATCATGTTCTTCAATATACACTTCTCATTACATTAAGAATCGTATCAACACCACTATAACCATCATCATCATACGAATCAAATATGGATAACAATACCAAGAATCCGAAATCATGATGTAGAGTTCAACAACATACCTCAAGAACATGAACAACACCATAAAATACACCAAGGATTAACAATATCTTCATGTCCAAGCCTCAAATCCATGTTTCCAAGCCATTTACACTGATCTTGCTCGTCGTCTCAATATACCGAATACATATACACAACACACTATATCCTCAAATACAATTGTCGACTAAGTACGACAATTATACCAATACAGATGTCTGAGTCCTTCATTTATTTTATCCATAATGTACAGATTCCATGCGGTACAACATAACTTGGATAAAATAACATTAAACAATAGTGTAGAAATTCTGGATATTATAGCCGTTGGTCCAAAGAGAAGATGCTTTGGGTCCGTTGGCAATATGTTTCTCGTCCGGCCTCTGACAAGGGCCTCTGGGTCCGGAGCCTCTCGAATATAGCGAGAGCTTTTAGTTATAAGCTATGGTTGTTGGGATTCGGCAATAAAAATCGAGTTACACCACAAAAAAAAATTATCTAATCGGATAAAAACCGAACCCCTAGGAGGACTGATCAAGAATTGTATAAACGAATAAAAATTGACTAAGATAAGAACTAAGCCATTCATACCCTCGTAGTCATTTGATAACTTCTTCTTGATTCCGATCATGAACACGAATCCAATTGAACGAGCTTTTGGAAATTCTCGAGCACCGAAATCACCGTGCCTCTATGTATCACACGTCGGAAGATGACCGAAAAATATTTCTATCAACTTAATACTCTAAGTATACGGATAGAAGTTGATAGAATTAGCTTATATTATTTTTATAAATACTCTAAGTATTTTATAAAAATTGTTTTTCCTCTCAAATACACTTAAAACTCAAGCGTAAAACTTAGAAAGTTTTCTCTCCTTCTCCCTCTACACCTCACACCAAGACTCATCTTTGAATGAGGATGGTATAAAAACACATCACACCACACATCATGAGAAAAGTCTTAAACTTTTGTTATAGACCGTGTATAATTAATGTCCCCACATTTTATCAAAATGACATGAAGACAACTAAGATCAATCACCAACATATGCTGTAAAGTGAGGGGCATTAAGAATAATTATGGAGTTGGTTTGTTTCGGTCCTTGAAATGGACCTGTGTGTATCAAGTTCGATAGATAAACCTTCATACGTTTCAATATTAATACAATTAATTAATCAATAAATTAATTATATTAAAAATAAATTCTCTAAGAAATAATATGAATAAATTAATTACCCAATAATTTATTTAATTCGCGGATGATTTAATTTATCCAATAAATTAAATTAGACATCTAATGTCCAATATTAAAAAAAACAGAGAATAAGCTAAATATAATCCGTCGTCAATTCATGTATACATATAAGCTAACTGAGAACGAATGATAGGATCATTCCAAAACCATTATGTCATGAATACCGTATACGTATAAACACTTTAATCATATGCCCCGGTCAAGTATTAGGGTCACGGTAATATCAGACCATATTTCAACTTGACTCTATGCATTTGTTAATACAAACCGAGATCACCGAGCTCTCGTGTATCAAATACAACTAGCTCCAAATGATTGGGCCAAAGATTTACGAGATCATTTGCCATTAACCGCATAGGAAAGTTTACCTAGTCACTTACAAGAGAAAGAATCATATCTTGGTTTTTAGTAGACACTACTACTTGCCCACTAAGTTGCACTTCGAGGTTGACCCCACCAACTGGTGATTGGATCGAACTATTCTAATGACTAACTTAATTTCACAAGCACATCTCTTACATAAAACTCAACTCAAAGATTCACGTATACCTATCACAACCTTTCGTTTCAGTCATTGACAATCCCTTAGTGAAATCCATGTGATCAAATCACGGTAAGTCGAGCTCGAGTATACTAATCCTATTAGCATACCTATAACGTGTGCTCCCACTAACCCTTAGTGAATGCAGGCACTCTACATGTCAAAGTACACGTTATACAAGTTTTTTCTAAAGTTACTGTAAAACCCGTAATTTCGATTTCCGGTAATTTCTTTTTTTTCGGCGGAAGTCCATTTTGACGACTCGCTCATGACCGTTTCGTCATTTTGGAATGATTAATTCTACACATTTTGTCATCCGAGTTCGTTTCGGTGTTGTTTTGTTGAGTTCCATGCTATTTAGCGACTTTTCCGCACTTAAGTTCGATTCTGGCGAATCTCGTTCGAAACTGCTGTTTCGAGTTTCCTGTAAGTCCGTTTAACTTTGTTAGACGTGTTGTGAACTTCAGTTTGGTTATTCGATCACGTATCGTGATTTTCGGGCGTTTTGGGCCATTTTGTAATTTACTGAAAGTTACGGGTATCCGTATCTGTAATTGTTGTCTCGACCCGTTTCTTGGTCGCGTATGATTAATTATGGTATTATGTTTTCATTTCGGGTCGTTGATGTTGTCCGCGAACTTTTCGTCGTGTTCGTTAAAATGCGTTTTGAAATCGAGTCGTCGAGCCACAGTGGTCGCATCTTGGGCTGGACGGTTGCGGGACTGGTCGGATGATTGCGGGCACCGGCCGGATGGGTGTGGCAGGAACCGGCGTAGCGCACGCTACGGCCGGAAGGTAGCGCACGCTACGGCCGGGAGGCAGCGCACGCTACGCCCGGTTGTCTGTGCGCGCTAGCGGGCCGGCGATAGGGCGGTGGGAGTCTTGGACTCGGTGGATCGGCGGGTAGCGACGCTCTTGCCGGACACTACGTGCCTTCTGGCCGGCGGGTAGCACACTTCTGGCCGGAAGAGGCTGCGCACGCTACTGGCCGGCGATCTAGTCTAGGAGGTCATCGGATTGCGGCACTGGGCGATAGCGCGCTAGCTCGGCGACTAGCGCCGCACGCTAGTCCGGCCCGATATAAATGTGGTGGCGGCCTCATTTTCACTCATTTTTCATTTCCTTTCTTTTCGATCCGCGGCTGGAGCTTCGGAGGTGACGAAGCCATGTTGTTTAACAACAAATCCACGAAGTTCTTGAGTTCATAACATCAATCAATCATCCGTTATCATCCTTTGATCCAGCGAATCAATGTAATCTTCCTTAGAACCCAAATTTTGTGAATTTGGGGGGTTTTTGCATTGTTGTCCGATTCGTTCCGTGTTGTTGATTAATTCATGATGGGTATGATTAATCTTGGTAGTATTCTTGTGTTTAACATCATTTAATCCATTGTTCTTCGTCGAATCGAAGTATATTTCTTGATTTCCTTCGAATCGACTTTTTAGGGGATTTTTTCTCGATCTCATTTTCCATCCATTTTTGTTGGATAAATTGTGGTTAAATGATGTTGTTAAACATATTCTATGGATTGTATATCCATATTTCAACTTGGAATTCTGTTTTCGTGTTTTGTCGGGACGAATCGTGTTCTTGGCCGTTTTGGGGAAAACACTTAAACTTTCGTCATTCGTTCTTTGAATTCAACGGCTTTGAGTCGTGTTATGGAATTCATTTTCATTGTTGTATTTGTCCTTCGTAGTTTATTATTGTGAGTTGGCGATCGGTGGAGTCGGCGGGTTCGTAGTCGGTTCGTGTCAACCTACTTCGGTCGATTCTCCGTGTTGTTCTTATTCGAGGCAAGTACCTTGCTCATACATTTCTTATTCTGTGGATATGATGATCGGTGATCATCTTGGTGTGTTTTTTTGGTTGTTTGAATGAACTTTTAAAAGATTTCGGTTTGGCCTCGTTAAAGGCTCTTTTTCAAAACGCATGTGTGTTTTGTGAACGTTGTGTTTTGGGAATTGATTATGATTTGATTATTTTGAACGTTGAAGGCTTTGATGATATCCTTGTTGTTTAAAAGTTATGGAATCGTGTATTCCTTGTTTAATCTTGTTATTGTGTTTTGAAGAGTTTGATAATGTTGTCGGATAAGTGGCCATCTCTAGTAAGTATTCTTGATGAACTTACATTCTTAGCATATTAGTATTCCATGAGTAACGTGTGTGTGTGTGTATGCTCACTACGGGTTAGATCCAACGGGGTCTCGGTAGGGCTCCACGAAGCTGTGGGACTGCGAGCTTGCTTTTAACCACTACGGGTTAGATCCGACGGGGTCTCGGTAGGGATCCACGAAGCTGTGGGTCCGTGGTTAATTGTGGTGCATTTTGCAAATGTGATTTGATTATGGCATTTCCGGAAATGAGTGCTTTCGAACGGTTTTCATGATTGCATGCATTAACTAAGTGTGTAAGAGGTAAGTTGTTCGTTTGGCCTACTTGGCTAGGATGGCTCTAGAGTATTTTGTCGTTTATGTTAAATCCTTTATTTTGCGGATTTTGATGTTGGGAGACGAACCTTGTGGTCATTCTTGTGTACTGTGAGTTGATGAGATTTGGGGCTAAAATCCCAATGGTTTTGTAAAGGTCATTTTACGGATTTCGGGCTAAAATCCCAACGGTTTGGTAAAGGTCATTTTACGAAAGGTAAACCTTTGGGGCGGTGACCCCTTTCGTCTTTTGGGTTTTGAAAAGCGGGATTTGATAATCCTAAATTGTTTTCTATTAAAACTCTCGATGGCATTCTAAACCGTTTTATAAATTATTTCCATTGATATGTGATCTTTCGATTTTGAAATGTTTTCTCAAACTCTTGCCTCGAGAAGTACTTTTTGTTTCGTTTGAATCTTTGAGGATTCCGAATTATTATCGTTCGTGGAATGTGAATTGTATGACTCGTATTTTTGCACCTGTACTTGCACTAGCAAAACAGTGGAGTTTTGCTAACCCCCGAGTATTCGGGGGTGGATGTCTATTTTTGCATTCAGGTTTTGGAGCATAACACAGGGTCGGCACGAAGGATGATACTAATCACATGTGGAACCGTACATTGTTTATTGGTTCAGTTGTACTTTATTTTCCACTGCTATATTTTTCCCGTTGTACGGGTTTGGTTGTGTTTTGACCCCTGCGTGGGCATGAGTTGTATTTGAGTTGTATGTATTTATTGAAAGACCAAATCGGTCTACTGAGTCATTTTAGCCTTAAAGGCATGGTTGAGTTGTTATATGTTGTTACCAGCCTGGTAGATCCTTGAGGAAAAGTTCTACGGCGTGTAATATCCCTGAGCGGATTGGGGGTGTTACATAAATGGTATCGGAGCTTAGGTTGTGGAAACCTAGGCTGTCGGGTCAAGTCGTGTTGTTTAAGTCTTGTTTCGTCGGATTTTATCTGACTGAGTCGTGTCGCGACGCGTCGTTTGAGTTTGTTGGTCGTGATTAGTATCGTGGGGCGATCATCATCTTCGTGCGACCTGTGGAAGTAAGTCTCTCTTCTTTGTGTTGTGCCTCGTGTGACACGAGCTATTTTTATGATTATTTGTTAAGTGATGGAATCCTTATGTGGATTTTGATTTCACGATATGTATTTAGTCGACTCTCGTATTTGATTTATACGAGGAGTGTCGTCGCTTGTGATGTCTTTTTATTGTTGTTTTTGTCCGTTGCTGATGATTTTCGAATCGATTTGCACGTTTTACAAGTTCTCTTGTGGAGGCTTTGTGCTTATACGCGTTCGACTTGTTCACTAGCCAATGCGGGAGGGTCCTTAGAGGCCTCGAATGGGGTCAGTGGTTTTGTTCTGAATGTGGTATTTTATCGTTTATTTCCGTTTAAAGACATGTATTGTCTTGATTTTAAATGTTTTGATGCGTGTACTAGGAGTTGTTTTAGTTAACGTCGATATGTGTGAGTTTTGGGAATTCTGGCCTATTGGATTTTTGAAAACCTTGAGTATCTTAGAAAAATAAATTTCGAGACATACTTTTCAAATGAGTTATTTTCTTGTGGTACATCCAAGGTGCCACAATATATTTCAAAAAATTTCTACTTCGCGGACCAAAATGCTTTGAGATATTTTCAATGTTTTAGAAACACTTTTATTTAGACCCGAGGGTCGAATATTCTGAAAGATTTCACTAAGAGAAAGTGTCCTCATTTTTATGAAATGCGAAATGGTTCTCCAAAGTCTCGATAACGATGTTTCATGTTTGTACTTTTGGAAAGTTGATACTCAAGATCAACCGGTGTTCTTCTAAATTATTTTCAAAATGAGGTTTTCATTTTTAAAACCTATCCATTCGCATTTGAGGGCTGGGTATGTATGTATGATGTTCGCATTGTCATTTTGATGTTTGCTCCCGAGTATGATCGAATTGGCGATATGAGCGTTGAGTTGTTTTCCACACATTTGTTATGTTAGCCCCCTGTGAGAGGCGGGATGTTGGTGTTGAATGTTGTCACCTCGTAGTGATTTCTATGTTGTCGCGCATGTGCGAGCTGTTAGAGCTTGGTTTGGTATGACCGTGTGCATCGGTGATTGTTCCATTATGTGTCGGTTGTTTAATGGCATGTTACCTTGCTCCCGTTTTTGTCAATTTCGTGGACGAGGTCAGAGGTAATACCCGTACTATTTTGACTCCTGTATTTTCTCTTTCTCCAGTCTATCGATTCGCTCATGTTCGTTGATACTTTATGAACTTGTTCTATATTTCGGTTTCATTGTCCGAACGAACTGTGACCTTGTTGTGGGTTGATCTGGTTATCGCTGTGACTTTTTCGAGTTCGGTTCGATTCTTGTGAACCTTGTTCGGAAGTGACATCATTTGGTTCTATTAGTTATTTTATTCTAAGTGGATCGGATTTGGAACTCCTGTGTTTTCGACTCTGTCGACTCGTTTATGCTCGTTAACATTTTCTGAACTTTCCCTATCCCTTGCTTTTGTTGATCGAACGAGGGTGGTATTGTTTCGGAATAACTCGTTTGTCGTTGTGACTTTTCAATCGTTTCCCTTTCCTGTGGATCTTATGGGAATGCATTTCTTGTTGTTCTCACCAGATCATCCTGGGAATTGTTGTTTTAATTTTATTATCCTTCGTGTTTCGGACATGAGGTTCGATTTTTGTTGTCTCGATCGTTTGTTTGTTTGGTTTTTGTTCCCGTTTCGTGATTGTTGAGCGTTCAGGCTCCTTCGTAATTCCCTTAAGTTCGGGAAATTAGTCTCGTTTTCGATCTTCCAACCCTTGGGCGGTGGAATTTCGTATTTGTTCAGCGTTTGGCTCGCGTTTTGATTGATGAACCGTTGGGTTGGTCAATCATATTGATTTTCGTTCGTGTGTTTTGTGACTGTTTGGATAATCGACTTGATTGTACTATCTGTTTGATGACGCTTGTCACTTGTTGGTTTTATTATGTTTCTACCGGTGGCGTTGTGTTGGTCGTTGTGGAGCGTGTTTTCACGCCGTATGCCTCTTTGCATTTCTTGCAGCGTTTCGCCATCGGGCACGAGTTTTTGCTTTTTGTGTATCTCGTCGAGTTTTCCTGGCAGGCGATATTGCTTCTTCCTACTTATTTTAAGTTTTGGGACGAAACTACTTTTAAGGAGGGTAGAATGTAAAACCCGTAATTTCGATTTCCGGTAATTTCTTTTTTTTTCGGCAGAAGTCCGTTTTGGCGACTCGCTCATGACCGTTTCGTCATTTTGAGAATGATTAATTCTACACATTTTGTCATCCGAGTTCGTTTCGGTGTAGTTTTGTTGAGTTCCGTGCTTTTTAGCGATTTTTCCGCACTTGAGTTTGATTCTTGCGAATCTCGTTCGAAACTGCTGTTTCGAGTTTCCCGTAAGTCCGTTTAACTTTGTTAGACGTGTTGTGAACTTCGGTTTGGTTATTCGATCACGTATCGTGATTTTCGGGCATTTTGGGCCATTTTGTAATTTACTGAAAGTTACGGGTATCCGTATCTGTAATTGTTGTCTCGACCCGTTTCTTGGTCGCGTATGATTAATTATGGTATTATGTTTTCATTTCGGGTCGTTGATGTTGTCCGCGAACTTTTTGTCGTGTTCGTTCTGTACGTTTTCGGAAATCGAGTCGTCGAGCCCTGGTGGTCGGGTACTGGACGGACGGTTGCGGGACTGGCCGGATGATTGCGGGCACCGGCCGGACGGGTGCGGCAGGAACCGGCATAGAGCACGCTACGGCCGGAAGGTAGCGCACGCTACGTCCAGGAGGCAGCGCACGCTACACCCGGTTGTCTGCGCGCGCTAGCGGGCCAAGGCAGTAGGGCAGTGGGGGTACTGGACTCGGTGGATCGGCAGGTAGCGCACGCTACTGCCGGACACTACGTACGCTACGACCGGCAGGTAGCGCACACTACGGCCGGAAGGCTGCGCACGCTTCTGGCGGCGATCTAGTCCAGGAGGTCACTGGATTGCGGCCTGGGCCGATAGCGCGCGCTAGCTCGGCAGCCTAGCGCACGCTAGTCCGGCCCAGTATAAATGTGGCTGAGCAGCCTCATTTTCACTCATTTTCATTTCCTTTGTTTTCGATCCGCGACTAGAGCTTCGGATGTGATGAATCCATGTTGTTTAACAACAAATCCACGAAGTTCTTGAGTTCATAACATCAATCAATCATCCGTTATCATCCTTTGATCCAGCGAATCAAGGTAATCTTCCTTAGAACCCTAATTTCGTGAATTTGGGGTTTTTTTTGCATTTTTGTCCGATTCGTTCCGTGTTGTTGATTAATTCATGATGGGTATGATTAATCCTGGTAGTATTCTTGTGTTTAACATCATTTAATCCATTGTTCTTCGTCGAATCGAAGTATATTTCTTGATTTCCTTCGAATCGACTTTTTGGGGGATTTTTTCTCGATCTCGTTTTCCATCCATTTTTGTTGGATAAATTGTGGTTAAATGATGTTGTTAAACATATTCTATGGATTGTATATCCATATTTCGACTTGGAATTCCGTTTTCGTGTTTTGTCGGGACGAATCGTGTTCTTGGCCATTTTGGGGAAAACACTTGAACTTTCGTCATTCGTTTTTTGAATTCAACGGCTTTGAGTCGTGTTATGGAATTCATTTTCGTTGTTGTATTTGTCCTTCGTAGTTTATTATTGCGAGTTGGCGATCGGTGGAGTCGGCGGGTTGGTAGTCGGTTCGTGTCAACCTACTTCGGTCGATTCTCCGTGTTGTTCTTATTCGAGGCAAGTACCTTGCTCATACGTTTCTTATTTTGTGGATATGATGATCGGTGATCGTCTTGGTGTGTTTATATGGTTGTTTGAAATGAAGTTTCAAAAGATTTCGGTTTGGCCTCGTTAAAGGCTCTTTTTCAAAACGCGTGTGTGTTTTGTGAACGTTGTGTTTTGGGAATTGATTATGATTTGATTATTTTGAACGTTGAAGGCTTTGATGATATCCTTGTTGTTTAAAAGCTATGGAATCGTGTATTCCGTGTTTAATCTTGTTATTGTGTTTTGAAGAGTTTGATAATGTTGTTAGATAAGTGGCCATCTCTAGTAAGTATTCTTGATGAACTTACATTCTTAGCATATTAGTATTGCATGAGTAACGTGTGTGTGTGTCTATGCTCACTACGGGTTTGATCCGACGGGGTCTCGGTAGGGCTCCACGAAGCTGTGGGACCGCGAGCTTGCTTTTAACCACTACGGGTTAGATCCTACGGGTCTCGGTAGGGATCCACGAAGCTGTGGGTCCACGGTTAATTGTGGTGCATTTTGCAAATGTGATTTGATTATGGCATTTCCAGAAATGAGTGCTTTCGAACGGTTTTCATGATTGCATGCATTGACTAAGTGTGTAAGAGGTAAGTTGTTCGTTTGGCCTGCTTGGCTAGGATGGCTCTAGAGCATTTTGTCGTTTATGTTAAATCCTTTATTTGCGGATTTTGATGTTGGGAGACGAACCTTGTGGTCGTTCTTGTGTACTGTGAGTTGATGAGATTTGGGGCTAAAATCCCAATGGTTTTGTAAAGGTCATTTTACGGATTTCGGGCTAAAATCCCAACGGTTTGGTAAAGGTCATTTTACGGAAGGTAAACCTTTGGGGCGGTGACCCCTTTCGTCTTTTGGGTTTTGAAAAGCGGGATTTGATAATCCTAAATTGTTTTCTATTAAAACTCTCGATGGCATTCTAAACCGTTTTATAAATTATTTCCATTGATTTGTGATCTTTCGATTTTGAAATGTTTTCTCAAACTCTTGCATCGAGAAGTACTTTTCGTTTCGTTTGAATCTTTGAGGATTCCGAATTATTATCGTTCGTGGAATGTAAATTGTATGACTTGTATTTTTGCACCTGTACTTGCACTAGCAAAACAGTGGAGTTTTGCTAACCCCCGAGTATTCGGGGGGTGGATGTCTATTTTTGCATTCAGGTTTTGGAGCATAACACAGGGTCGGCACGAAGGATGATGAAAGATGATCGATACTAATCACATGTGGAACCGTACATTGTTTATTGGTTCAGTTGTACTTTATTTTCCACTGCTATATTTTTCCCGTTGTACGGGTGTGGTTGTGTTTTGACCCCTGCGTGGGCATGAGTTGTATTTGAGTTGTATGTATTTATTGAAGGACCAAATCGGTCTACTGAGTCATTTTAGCCTTAAAGGCATGGTTGAGTTGTTATATGTTGTTACCAGCCTGGTATATCCTTGAGGAAAGGTTCTACAGCGTGTAATATCCCTGAGCGGATTGGGGGTGTTACACTTACTACCTAGTTAAGTTTTATCGACTTACGAACTAGTTAAGCATTCGAGCCCTAAACACTTAGAGTGCCTATCTCCTTATCTCCATAAGGAGTGGAATATTTGCTCTCAAATGCAAGGACTATTTCTATATACCAAATCACAATGTAGTGATATACTATAATATAGAAAAATAAATGCCTTATTAAATTTAATATTTATAATTACAAAACAATGTCTCACTCTCTCATCGTGTGAGTGGCATTCGGGGGCATATTCCTAAGTGAACTTCTTAATCCAAAATGCCTCGTTAGCAGCTCTGTGGATGCCTAATATTCGGCTTGACATGTGGAAATCACAGTCGCACTTTGCTTTGCACTTCTTCAAGATACTGCTCCACCATTCATAGTAAATATATACCCTGATGTGTACATCTACGTATCCATGTCTACCGAAAAATCTAGGTCTGTATAACCCATTAGTGTAAGTTCCCCACCGCAGTATGTAAGAACCAAGTCTTTAGTCCTCTTCATATACTTAAGAATGTTCTTTATAACAGTCCAATGTTCCTGCCGTGGATTTGACTGAAATCGACTTACTACTCTCACAGCATAGGTAATGTCGGTCTAGTGCAAATCATAGCAGACATGAGGCTACCCACTGCCGAAGCATAGGATACCATGCTTATTTCCTTTCTATCTTCCTCACTTTGAGGATATTTTTCTAAGAAACATTTTACGCCATGTCGCATAGGTAGGAACTTTCTTTTAGAATTTTCCAACCTAAATCGCTTCCGGATCTTTTCTATGTAGAGGGCTCGGGAAAGACCTATTATTCTCATTGATCAATTCCGGTAGAGATGAATACCTAGAATATATGTGTCTTCTCCCAAGACTTTCATTGAGAACTTATTAGAAAGCCATGTTTCCACAGAACTGAGCATTCCTACGTCGTTTCCTGTAACTAGAATGTCATCTACATATAGTACTAAAAATGTAATTTTGCTCCCGCTAACATTCTTGTAAATACATGGCTTCTTTTCATTTTTGACAAAATCAAACTCTTTGACTGTCTCATCAAAATAAAGATTCCAACTTAGTGAAGGCTGCTTCCGTCCATAGATGGCACGCTGAAGCTTGCATATTTTATGAATATTGGCCTCAGATATGAATCCCTTAGGCTGTTCCATATAGATCTCCTTCTCGAGGGATCCATTTAGGAATATCGTTTTAATCCATTTGCCATATTTCATAATCAAAACGGGCTGTTATGGCATGCATCATGCGAATAGACTTTATCATGGCTACAGGCGAAAAGGTCTCGAAATAATCAATTCCCTCTCTTTGGGAATAACCCTTCGCAACAAGCCTAGCCTTATAGGGTTCAACCTTGCCATCTCCATCGGTCTTTTTCTTGTAGATTCATTTATTTCCAATAGGCATTATCCTTTAGGACTATCCACGAGAGTCCAGACCTGATAGCATGCAAAGAGTCTACCTCATCTTTCATATCCTACAAATCTCATTACTTTTCAAAATGGGGTATTATTATTTCTTGGTCGCTGATGTCGTATAAGCATATTTGTTGAGTCATTAAGTTCACAACCTTGATGATAATTCATGCTTAATAGAGTTTCATTCTGGAATATTTCAATCCATTTGCTATTCATTCAGAGTAAGCGTCGCCAATTGGCATTGTCTAAATTAATTAAGTCGCTATACTATTCATTTGGAATAGTGATGGCTAATTTCAACTTATTAAAGTTCTGTGTTTCTACGTACCTCGTAGTCAACTTAGCTATGTTATTCGTTCATAAGATGTAAAGCTATTACTGCAAGGCATTATTCAAAATATTCGACCCATCCGAATGGGGCGAAATCCAAACCTTGCAAAAGCTTACACTTTGATTTGAATTATTAAGACATATTTCCTTAATAATTATCTGTGTATTTCCGTCCTATGAGCTGTCTATTTGAGATGTTACCTACTATCGATAGTTGGTAAAGAAAACCTACTTTTCCTTATCCAATGTTGTATTTTTTCATGAAACGGCAGAGCGAATGTAATAGTAATGTTGAATAATGATAACATTTCTTGATACTCAACAACCAAATGCAAGCATTTTAATTAACACTCACTTCAATAATCACTACCCGTAAGCTTAGAAGTATCCACACCTACGGGTGCGAGCCAAGAAACGGATTTGGTATTTAAGGATTGTGAAGTAATAGTTGAGGGTCATTGTTTTCCTGCCGACCTAATTCTCCTTCCCATACTTGAGTATGACCTCATACTCGGAATGGATTGGCTATCTAAGAACTATGCACAACTTGACTGTTATTCTAAGATAGTCCGATTCTGTAAACCCGATCACCCAGTAGTTGAGCTACACGGGAATGTTAGGATTAACTCGGCCCCAATCATATCAGCCACGAAAGCAAGGAAGGCCATTTCGAAGGGAGCAACAGGATATCTGGCTTTTGTCATGAACAAACCTAAGAGCAAATAAGAGATCAAAGCGATACCAGTAATATCAGAATACCGTGATATTTTCCCCACGGAACTTACTTCTTTACCTCCAGATAGGGAAGTTGAATTCAACATTGATATCTTTCCAGGAAAGGCACCTGTTGTAACACCCCCAAACCGTATGGGAAAATTACATGCCGTAGACCCTTTCCACAAGGATCTACCAGGCTAAACATCCATAAACAACGAAGTGCTTGCCCGGCCAGGGTCAAATAATATAATAATACAAACCGTTAAGGTCACTTACACATGAATACACAGACCGATGAGGTCATACAACTCCATCAACAGAACTGACTAAAACAACATTACCCACACAGGGGTCGAAACACAATACAGCGGAAGACTGAAATCAACTCTAACAATACAACCAAACTCTACCAACTCTCGACTCTTGATTCGTATCGCAGCTCATCATCCTCTTGTGCCAATCCTATGACTGCTCCCCTGAACCTGCATGTACCTGGATGCAAAACAGACATCCACCCTCCGATTACTCGGGGGTTAGTAAAACTCCACTGTTTTACTAGTGCAAGTATAATACGATACGAAAAGCAACAAGTAAATAGCAAATATGAATTTAATATGGAAATCAATTATCAAAATGTTCCCGAGAAGTTTTAGAATTTCGAACTCAAGCAAACGATATTTGAAAAGGAACACATCATCTCGGGGATTTTTAAAGCAGAAATTCTTTTGGACCTCGAGTCCCAATTTACAAAACCTTTTCGTAAACATTAGGGCCTTAGCCCGATTCTCGTTTCAAAACACACTGGATAAGATGTCATTATGAGTCTGAGACCCGTATTTAAAATGTTATCCAAACAATCACTCTTATACGATCGTTGTTCGTACACATCATGTACCAAACTCCGGAGGCCTCAACGGACCCTACCCGGCCACAAACATCGTTCATACACATCATGTACCAAACTCCGGAGGCCTCATCGGACCCTACCCAGCCACAAACATCGTTCGTACACATCATGTACCGAACTCCAGAGGCCTCGTCAGACCCTACCTGGATCACACACATTGTTCGTACACATCATGTACCGAACTCCAGAGGCCTCGTCACACCTTACCTGGAACACACACATCGTCACGACACAACTCATAATCATCAAATGCCAAGCCATTCCGTATTACACCGAAATGTATAATCAAGTAAGTAAATCAACACGACACAAATATCATAATCATCACGATAACTCAACAATGATCAAACACGCTCGGCACATACTTAGTTGATTAACACAACCAACACAATTCCACGAGCTAAGTGAGAGTATTATCGCTACCATCAATCGTTCATAATAATCAATTCATACGAAGCATATTCACGAAAGTAAACCAATGCATCACAACCATAATGCGACATCCCTATTCACAAGACACCATTCGTATAGTAAAATACTTGCCTCGAAACCACAACGCGGAGAATCGACCGAAGTAGGTTGGCACGAACCGACTACGAACCCGCCGACTCCACCGAACGCCAACTTGCGATAATAAACTACGAAGGACGACAATAACAACGAAAATGAATTCATAAGTACGACCTAAAGCCGCTGAATTTAAGGAACAAACGACGAAAGTTCAAGGATTTCCCTCAAAACGACCAAGAATGCGAATCGACCCGACAAAACATGAAAATGGAATTCCCAACCGAAATATCGATATTCAATCCATAGGATATGTTTAAAAACATTATTTAACAACAATCAATCCATCAAAAATGGATGGAAAACGAGATCAAGAACAAATCCCCCAAAAAGTCTATTCGAAAGAAATCAAGAAATATACTTTGATTCGACGAAGAACAATGAATTAAATGATGTTAAACACAAGAATACTACTAAGATTAATCATACCCATCATGGATTAATCAACAATACGAAACGAATCGGACAAAAACGCAAAAACCACAAAATTTCTCAAAATAGGGTTCTAGGAAATCTCACATTGATTCGCTGGATCAAAGGATGATATAGGATGATCAATCAATGATATGAACTCAAGAACTTCGTGGATTTGTTGTTCAACAACATAGCTTCAAGATCCCCAAGGCTCCAGCCGCGGAAGAGAAAGATAGAAATGGGAAAAATGACCGAAACTGGGCTGCTCTGTCACATTTATACTAGTGCAGCCTAGCGTGCGCTAGGCTGCCGAGCTAGCGTACGCTATCGGCCTGGGCCGCAATCCAGAGGCACTGCTCGGCCAGGCAGTGTGCGTAGCCTTCCGGCTGTAGCGCGCGCTACCTGCCGGTCATAGCGTCTTGCGATGCCAGCGATGGCGTGCGCTACGCCTATCCACCGAGTCGAGAACCTCGCCTCGGCCGTCTGGTAGCGCGACTAACCGGACGTAGCGTGCGCTACCTTCCGGCCGTGGCGCGCGCTACCTTACGGCCGTAGCGTGCGCTACGCCGGTTCCTGCCGCACCCGTCCAGCCAACGCCCGCAACCGTCTGCCCAGTGCCCGACCACCAGGACTCGACGACCCGATTATCCAAAATCGCACGGAACAAACACGACAAAACACTCGTGGACAACATCAATGACCCGAAATGAAAACATAATGCAATAATTAATCATATACGACCAAGAAAAGGGTCGAGACAACAAGTACAGATACGGATACCCATAACTTTGGGTAAATTACAAAATGGCCCAAAACGCCCGAAAATCACGATACGTGATCGAATAACCAAACCGAAGTTCATAACACGTCTAAAAAAGTTAAACGGACTTACGGGAAACTCGAAACAGCAGTTTCGAACGAGATTCACAAGAATCGAACTCTAGTGCGGAAAAGTCGCTAAAAAGCACGGAACTCAACAAAATGACACCGAAACGAACTCGGATGTCGAAAAGTGCAGAATTAATCATTCTCAAAATGATGAAACGGTCCCAAGCGAGTCGTCAAAATAGAATCTTGCAAAAAAAAGAAAATTACCAAAATTCGAAATTGCGGATATTACATTCTACCCTCCTTAAAAGAAGTTTCGTCCTGAAACTTAACACAAGTAGGGAGAAGCGGTATTCCGCCAGGAAGACTAAACGAGATACACAAGAAATGCGTAACTTACGCCCAACGGCGAAACGTTACAAGCAACATAATGGAATATACGGCGTGAAAACACGCTCCACGACGACCAACACGTCGCCGTTAGGGATTTAATAAAACCAACAAATGACAAGCGTCATCAAACGGATAATATAGTCAAGTCAATTATCCGAACAATCACAAAATACAATGAACGAAAATCAATATGATTGACCAACCCAACGGTACATTAATCAAAACGCGAGCAAATCGCTGAAGAAATACGGAATCCCACCGCCCAAGGGTTGGAAGATCGTAAACGAGACTAATTTCCCGAACTTAAGGGAATTACGAAGGAGCCTGAACATTCAACAATCACGAAACGAGATCAACAAAAACCGAACAATCAAACGATCGAGACAACAAAAATCGAACTATCATGTTCGAATCACGAAGAACAATAAAATTCAAACAACAACTCCAAGGTTCACATCTCGACTCGAGACAATATATGATCCGGTGAAAACAACAAGATGTGCATCCACATAGGATCCACATGGAAGGGAATAGCAATTGAAAAGTCATAACGAAAAACGAGTTATTCCGAAACAATACCACACTCATTTGATCAACAAAAGCAATGGGCAGGACAAGCTCAGAAAATGTCAACGAACATAAACGAGTTGACAGAGTCGAAAATACATAAGTTCAAAATCCGATCCACTTCTAATAAAAGAACTAGTAGAACCAAATGATGTTACATCCGAACAAGGTTCACAAGAATCGAACCGAACTCGGAAAAGTCACAGTGATAACCAGATCGACCCAAAACAAGATCACGGGTCGTTCGAACGATGAAACCGAAATACAGAACGAGTTCAGAAAGTATCAAAGAACACGAGCGAGTCGATAGACTTGAGAAAGAGGAAATGCAGAAGTCCAAAAACAATACGGGTATTACATTCGACCTCTTATAAAAGAAATGTCGTCCCCGCAACTCACAACAACGGAAACAAGGTAACAACACAAAAAGCAAATGACAGAAACATCTCCCATGGGCCTCTCAGAGACGATCCGCATATCTGTACTGAAATTCGTGCCCCGAAAGACTCAGAACCCAACTCGCAAAAGTGGATCCTGTGTCTCTTGGGTCCACACTTGAAAAGTGTTACTGACGAGAAGGACAATTTGCACGTACATGCCCACGGCACAATACGTTTGAAACAACTCGGATCGGCATACCGAAAATACAACTGCTAGGTACAATGGAATATATATATAACATCTCAAAACAAAAAACCGGAGATGCCAACTCAGCACAATAGAAAATCATAACACGCAACACATACGATGACTATTATCACAAGGCAACGCATATATCATCATCACAGCAACAACGACACTGTTCGGCGATCTCAACGGCCCGAACGATAACCAGCACATAATCACAAAACATCATGAACAATCACACGTTTACACAAACATACAAACCCAAGCTTTAACATCTCGCACATGTGCGATAGCACACAAATCACCACGAAATGACAACGTTACAGATCAACATCACACCTCTCATTGAGGGCTAATACAACAATTGCGTGGCGAGCGACTCAGCGCTCACACCACCAATTCAATCACAACTGGGGGTTAACCCCCTAACGAAAGTGCGAACATTATACGTACATCCCTGGACCGTAAATAGGAACGATAGGTTTTGAAAACGAAAACCACCTTTGAAAAAAAAATGATTTTGGAAACACTAGTTGATCTTGAGTATCACCTTTCAAAAAGTCGAACAAACATCATTGTCGAGACTTTGAAAACTATCATGCGTTTGGTAAAAAAATGAGGACATTTTCATTTAGTGAAAGACTTTTAGAAATATTCGACCCTCGGGTCTAAGCAAAGCATTTCCAAAATTACTGGAATAATAATAAAAAAATATATATTTTGGTCCTCAAGGTAGAAGAATTTGAAACAGATAGTTGCGCTAGTAGGCGCCTCGAAAATACAATTCGTTTAAGAGTATGTCTCGAATTTTTATTTTCTAAGATACTTAAGGTTTTCGAAAATCTATTAGGTTAGAAGGCCTAAAAAATCACACGTATCGACATTCACTTACGTACATCACAGTACATGCACCAACTCGTTCAAAACCAAGACAACACCTGTCTTCAAATACAATGTCCTGAGTACTCCAAAACATATATTCCAGATACCGTCTGATGGTGTCATTTGAAAATACACGACCAATTTGTCAAAAAATTAACCGATTTTAAAATCCATATAAACCATGGTTTTAACCGCACCATCAGAATATTTTAAACAATAGCAACCGATTCGCACAAAAATGTTCAAACTCGTAAAGTCCTTCAGGAAGAACATTCTAAAACCTACACGTAACGGCATAAACATAACAATCTAAAAACAATCAAACTAAAAATCATATGCCCAAATGGCAAATAGGATCGCCAATCCAATTGAATACATCTCACAGCATCAAGTTTAAACATACAACAAAACCATTCCTCGGAGTTTCTCACGAACTCAATCGTCGATACCTTATTCGAAACCCATCAAGGTTCTCAATTTTTCACACCATACCACCCCATACGGTGGCTCAAAGGTAAAACAACAATATGCTCAGTTTTTATACATATACTATGTGTCACAAGTATTATATACAACTATATTACACAACAATGTGCAAATAAAATTATGCACCGCAATTAACTCACTAAGATAAAATTATGATACACGGGTACCTCGCATAAAAGAGGAGTCTTACATCCACAGGCTGCACGGAGATGACGGTCTCCCACGATACTAATCTCATCTGACAACATATCCGACACGTTATGACTACGCACAACTCAACTTGTCACCCGACATTTCGAATGACAAATCCACATAATACTCAACAAATCACGACTCGACTTGAACCGACAGCCTAGGTTTCCACAACCTAAGGCTCCGATACCATAAATGTAACACCCCCAAACCGTATGGGAATATTACACGCCGTAGATCCTTTCCGCAAGGATCTACCAGGCTACACATCCATAAACAACCAAGTGCTTGCCCGGTCAGGGTCAAAAAATATAATAATACAGACCGTTAAGGTCACTTACACATGAATACACAGACCGATGAGGTCACACAACTCCATCAACAGAACTGACTAAAACAACATTACCCACACAGGGGTCGAAACATAATACAGCGGAAGACTGAAATCAACTCTAACAATACAACCAAACTCTACCAACTCTCGACTCTTGATTAGTATCGCATCTCGTCATCCTCTTGTGCGAATCCTGTGACTGCTCCCCTGAACCTGCATGTACCTGGATGCAAAACAGACATCCACCCCCCGATTACTTGGGGGTTAATAAAACTCCACTGTTTTACTAGTGCAAGTATAATACGATACGAAAAGCAACAAGTAAATAGCAACTACGAATTTAATATGGAAATCAATTATCAAAATGTTCCCGAGAAGTTTTAGAATTTCGAACTCAAGCAAGAGATATTTGAAAAGGAACACATCATCTCGGGGATTTTTAAAGCAGAAATTCTTTTGGACCTCGAGTCCCAATTTACAAAACCTTTTCGTAAACATTAGGGCCTTAGCCCGATTCTCGTTTCAAAACACACTGGATAAGATGTCATTATGAGTCCGAGACCCGTATTTAAAATGTTATCCAAACAATCACTCTTATACAATCGTTGTTCGTACACATCATGTACCAAACTCCGGAGGCCTCAACGGACCCTACCCAGCCACAAACATCGTTCGTACACATCATGTACCGAACTCCGGAGGCCTCATCGGACCCTACCCGGCCACAAACATCGTTTGTACACATCACGTACCGAACTCCAGAGGCCTCGTCAGACCCTACCTGGATCACACACCTTGTTCGTACACATCATGTACCGAACTCCAGAGGCCTCGTCAGACCTTACCTGGAACACACACATCGTCACGACACAACTCATAATCATCAAATGTCAAGCCATTCCGCATTACACCGAAATGTATAATCAAGTAAATCAACACGACACAAATATCATAATCATCATGACAACTCAACAATGATCAAACACGCTCGGCACATACTTAGATGATTAACACAACCAACACAATTCCACGAGCTAAGTGAGAGTATTATCGATACCATCAATCGTTCATAATAATCAATTCATATGAAGCATATTCACGAAAGTAAACCAATGCATGACAACCATAACACGACATCCCTATTCACAAGACACAATTCATATAGTAAAATAATTGCCTCGAAACCACGACGCGGAGAATCGACCGAAGTAGGTTGGCACGAACCGACTACGAACCGGCCGACTCCACCGAACACCAACTCGCGATAATAAACTACGAAGGACGACAATAACAACGAAAATGAATTCCAAAGTACGACCTAAAGCCGTTGAATTTAAGGAACAAACGACGAAAGTTCAAGGATTTCCCCCAAAACGGCCAAGAACGCGAATCGACCCGACAAAACATGAAAATGGCATTCCCAACCTAAATATGGATATTCAATACATAATATATGTTTAAAAACATCATTTAACAACAATCGGTCCATCAAAAACGGATGGAAAACAAGATCAAGAACAAATCCCCCAAAAAGTCGATTCGAAGGAAATCAAGAAATATACTTTGATTCGACGAAGAACAATGGATTAAATGATGTTAAACACAAGAATACTACTAATATTAATCATACCCATCAAGGATTAATCAACAATACGGAACGAATCGGACAAAAACGCAAAAACCCCAGAATTTCTCAAAATAGGGTTCTAGGAAATCTCACCTTGATTCGCTGGATCAAAGGATGATATAGGATGATCAATCAATGATATGAACTCAAGAACTTCGTGGATTTGTTGTTCAACAACATGGCTTCAAGATCCCCAAGGCTCCAGCGGCGAAAGAGAAAAATAGAAATGGGAAAAATGACCGAAACTGGGCTGCTCTGTTACATTTATACTGGTGCAGCCTAGCGTGCGCGCCGAGCTAGCGTACGCTATCGGCCTAGGCCGCAATCCAGAGGCACTGCTCGGTCAGGCAGCGTGCGCAGCCTTCCAGCCGTAGCATGCGCTACCTGCCGGTCGTAGCGTGCGCAGTGCACGACAGTAGCGTGCGCTACCTGCCGATCCACCTGAGTCCAGAACCTACTGCCTCGGCCGACTAGCGCGCGCAGCTCACCGGACGTAGCGTACGCTACCTTCCGGCCGTGGCGCGCGCTACCTTACGGCCGCTCGCAACTGTCCGGCCAGTGCCGCAACCGTCCGGCCAGTGCCCGACCACCAGGACTCGACGACCCGATTATCCGAAATTGCACGGAACGAACACGACAAAACGCTCGTGGACAACATCAATGACCCAAAATGAAAACATAATGCAATAATTAATCATACGCGACCAAGACAAGGGTCGAGACAACAAATACAGATACGGATACCCATAACTTTGGGTAAATTAAAAATTGGCCCAAAACGCCCGAAAATCACGATACGTGATCGAATAACCAAACCGGAGTTCATAACACGTCTAACAAAGTTAAACGGACTTACGGGAAACTCGAAACAGCAGTTTCGAACGAGATTCGAAAGAATCGAACTCAAGTGCGAAAAAGTCGCTAAAAAGCACGGAACTCAACAAAATGACACCGAAATGAACTCGGATGTTGAAAAGTGCAGAATTAATCATTCTCGGGATGATGAAACGGTCCCAAGAGAGTCGTCAAAACGGACTCTTGCCAAAAAAAGAAAATTACCGAAATCTGAAATTGTGGATATTACACTTGTGGCTAGAACACCGTATCGAATGGCCCCACTGGAACTACAAGAACTGGAGATTCAGTTGCATAAATTGCTAGAGGTTGGATTTAGCCGACCGAGCATATCCCATTGGGGAGCACCAGTGCAATTCGTAAAGAAGAAAGATGGCACACTAAGATTATGTATCGATTACCGAGAACTTAACAACATTACTATCAAAAACAAGTATCCACTTTCTAGGATCGACGAGCTATTCGACCAACTACAAGGAGCAACAATTTACTCAAAGTTTGACCTTCAACAAGGATATTACCAATTAAGGATCAAAGAGGACGACATACCAAAGACTGCCTTTCAAACTAGGTATGGTCATTACGAATTTATGGTGATGCCTTTTGGATTGACCAACGCACCGGCTGCATTTATGGATTTAATGCACCGTGTATTCCAACCGTATCTGGATGAATTCGTGGTAATATTCATTGACGACATACTCGTTTATTCCAAAGCAGATCAGGATCACAAAACTGACCCGAGGTTAGTGCTAGAAACGCTAAGGAAGCATAAATTGTATGCTAAATTCAGTAAGTGTGAATTCTGATTAAGAAAAGTAGCATTTTTAGGACACATAATATACGGAGAAGGAATTGCATTAGATCTATCGAAAGTAAAGACTATTCTGGACTGGAAGAGGCCAGAAACAGTCACAGAAATTCGAAGCTTTCTTGGACTTGCGAGTTACTACCGCAAATTCATTAAAGACTTCTCAAAAATCGTAGGACCACTCACAAGACTAATGCAGAAACACATTAAATTTCAGTGGAACGATAAGTGTGAGACGAGTTTCCAGGAACTCAAGAGAAAACTCACCACCGCACCTGTTCTAACACTTCCCGAACGGAGTGAAGGATTTGTGGTATATAGCGATGCTTCAAAGGAAGGATTAGGAGCTGTGCTGATGCAAAACAACAAGGTTGTGGCTTATGCATCCCGAAAGCTAAAAATCCACGAGATGAATTATCCGACCCATGACCTTGAACTCGCTGTGATAATATTCGCATTAAAGAAATGGAGGCACTACCTCTATGGAGATACATTCACTATCTTCACCGACCACAAGAGTCTCAAATATCTGTTCTCTCAGAGGGATTTGAACCTAAGACAGAGACGGTGGATAGAACTTCTTGAAGATTATACCTTCACCATTCAACATCATCCGGGCAAGACCAACGTCGTCACATATGTCCTGAGTAGGAAAACCAGTGTAGCTAGACTTATGGTAAGAGAATGGAACGCTTTGAGAGAAATAGTCTAATGGAACCCAAAGCAGGCTAAGACACAGGTTCTATGTGCTAATTTATTAGTAAAGCCGGACCTACTTAAGGAAATTCAAGAAGCACAGATTCATGATGGGAAGTTGTGTAAACTTAAGGAAAGAATAGCACAAGGCGAGAAATCTGAGTTCAGCATGTCAGACGATGGAATACTAAGATTCAAGAACCATACATATGTTCCCGATAATGACGAACTCAAGAAGAAAATTCTATCAGAGGCTCACTACTCTCGGTATACAATTCACCCAGGCAGTAATAAGATGTATAAGGATCTGAAGAAACACTACTGGTGGGTGAACATGAAGAACCAAGTAGCAGAATTCGTAGCAAGATGTTTGACTTGCCAAAGAGTGAAAGCTGAACACCAAATACCATCAGGATTGCTACTACCGCTCGAGATTCTCGAATGGAAATGGGAACTAGTCGCGATGGACTTCTTGACAGATCTACCAACAACCAGCGAAGGATATAACACGATCTGGGTAGTAGTGGATAGACTTACAAAGTCAGCTCATTTCCTACCCGTAAGGAAGAATGACAGTCTACAAAAGCTAGCAAGGACGTACATACGAGAAATCATTAGACTGCATGGTGTACCTGTAGACATTGTGTCAGATCGAGATCCCAGATTTGTCTCCAGATTTTGGAAGAGTCTTCATCAAGAAATTGGGACAACATTGAGTTTCAGCACTGCGGCACACCCTCAGACGGACGGACAATCCGAGAGAACGATCCAAATCCTTGAGGATATGTTACGAGCATGCGCGCTGGATTTTCAAAAGGGTTGGAGTCACCACCTACCCTTAGCCGAGTTTTCGTACAATAACAGTTATCAGACAACTATCAGAATGGCTCCATATGAAGCATTATACGGAAGAAAGTGTCGATCGCCAATACATTGGGAGATTGATGACCGATAGACACCAAAGAGCAAGCAGAACCGAGACTCGATAGCAAGAGTTGATCTAGTAGTGTAATACCTCCGGTATTCCATGCTTGATTACTTTGTACTATGTGAATGTTTGGTAATGTGACGTCATTTCTATTTATGTATTCCATTGAGTGCTATATAATTGTACGATGTGAATGAAACGGGGGTAACACGCCTTGATGCCGTGGGACGATCGTCGGTGCGAATATGACGGTGGCCAACGTATTGTTCCCCGATAATTGTTGACGAGTGGAAGGGTTGGTCACCCCGAGATGGTTAGAATGTGGTATGATGCTAAAGAGTTTATGTCTAATGCACGTTAAAGTTCTGTCTAACGCGCGCTATAACTCATGCCTAACGTACGCTATATTTCGATTGTTACGTATGTTAGGGTAGCTACATTACGTACGTAACGGGTGGGTCGGTCTCCCGACCAGAATCTTTCTTTTGACACGGATAGAGCTACTTTCGGCGGGCTAGAGCACAAACGAGTCAACTATTCGTAACGTACGTTATGTCCCAAATTTAACGTACATAACACTTGGGCACATTTCGGGCAGTGAGTTCTTTACGTACGTTGTCATTACACTATTACGTACGTAATACACCTTACGTACGTAACACTCTTATCGTTAACGTACGTTACCAAAACCAAGTTTTATAAAATGGCAATTCCCTTCTTCATTTGCACGACCTAACATCACAAACTATCACCCTTGGAGAAATTCCTAGCCCTATACCCGGTTCTTAAGCCTCTTATACACTTGAATTAATATTGAGGAGGTGGATTCTTGAGCTCCGGTGAAGATTATCCAAGTCGTTCAAGTCACTTCTCGTCCTCCTCGTAGTTCTTGTAAATCCGCCAACTATCTTCACTATTCTTCTTCGATGTTTTCTTATTTATACTTATTAGATTGCAGGTATTGGATAGATTTTTACTAAACTTCATAGACAATCTTGTCGGAGGGAATTGTAGTAACCGGAATTATCGTTTTCCATATGTTTCGTTTCATGCAAATCATACCTATCATACGAAATTTCATTTCAAATCATCGCTAGGAATGTAAAATTTGACGAATCAATTGTGGGAGAATTCGTAGTAATCCGTCACCGTATGTTCCATTGTTCGTAGCCACCCTTACCTTGTGATTTTTGACACTTAGCAAACTAAGGAAAACAATTCGATAGTATAATCAATATTGGGTATCAAACCACCAAAGTTATTGTGCAATAGAATCCGTCGATTGTAGTATTCGGAATATAGAATTGAATTAGAAAGCATGGGATTCGATTACGCCATAATAATTCGTTGACAACCAAAAAATGATAGGATTATCTTCTTGAGTAAATCGATATACCTAATGTTAATTATAGGATTGAACGGGATAATGGTACACAATACTTAAAAACTTAGAAACGATACTTATATCGACAATCAAAACTACACTAGGAATCCGATTAGGAAAGGGAGACTAGTTTTATTCATCATAATCCGTACGAGGTGTTAATCGGATATTTCGTGGCTAGGTTAAGCTCGAGCGGGCGTGGACACTCCGTTATCATAAAGCACCTACTATCGGATCACAGGCAAGTGAAATCTTGCTCGAGAACTTTCTAATATCAATGTTATACCGTATGTGCGTATGTGCCATTTTGATAAATGCCGACGTTTGTCTTTCTCTAAAAATGTTATAAATGGGCCGATGTGTTGGGGATAAAACCTGTATGGTACCCGTGTGGAAATGTGTTAGGGGGTAAGACCCGAATTGGGCGCCTATGTTCCGGGGTATTCCCGTATGGATACTTCCGTGACCCTTGGTTGCGACCTTGGGGATTATGTGATAAAAGAGAGAGACAACGTCGGTTGAGGGATGAAATATTCCCTATGATTACTAGATACTGTGATTGTAAAGATGACGTATATCGTTGTTAGTAGCTGTTATTTGGTATGCATTCTATGACCCTGGTTACCTGGTATGATTCGTCATACCAGGTAAAATTGTTCATCATGTGCAGGACATTCCCGAGGGGTCCGGTCAGACTTGAGCGGTGTTGGAATTATCTCTAGCCGCTGCTTAAATTGGAATAAATTGTTTTCTTTGGAAAAACTTTTGTTGTGTAATAATTGGACTTCAAATTACATTTTTCCTTAAATCTTTCGATTCACGTTATGTAAACCTTGAATTTAAGGTTTTATCGCGATTTTCTTAAAATTCCTATTTTTCTAACTAGCCTTGTGGGTCCCACGTGGGATTCGCGGCACTGTAATACCTCGAGATATTTTGGGGGTGTTACAGAAAATGGTATCGGATCGAAACTCCTGGTTTGAATAAACTTTCTCCTATTTCTTTTTCAAAGTCCAACACCCCAAGCGATCGAAACTCCTTATGGGAATGCAAGTAAGTGATATGTGTGTGTTTCTATTTTTGTACAACATTTAATTGTAAACCATGCGTGGAACTGGCTTTAGATTAATACCGTTAGTGATGGCATGCCGAGGAGCTAGAAGGGTGGTGAATGACGCTCAGGGTTCAGCCGCGAACCACAATGAGGACGGGAACACTGCCGAGACCCATCCTGCTGAGGGCTAGCCGCCACCAGTTAATCAAAACGATCAGGAGGCGCAACTCCAGAATAACAACCCGGGGGGCATGGACCCAGCTTTTGTTCAGGCCCTTGCCCAGTCTATCGCCATGGGAATTGCTCAGGTCAATCAGGCGGAACGGATACCGGTCATCAATGTGAAAGAAAACGCAGGAAGAGATCGATGGTTGGGAGAGATGTTAAAGGCTAGGCCTCCATTATTTGACGGAACAGGAGAGAAACACGTGGACGACTGGATTTCTGAAATGGAGACTGCCTTCGAAGTAATCGGATGTCCAGATAACAGAAGGATGCCGCTCGGAATTAATCAACTCCATGACACTGCTGCACGTTGGTGGAGGACTTACAGGCCAGAGGACCGAGTGGTCGGGTGGACCGAATTTGCCCGACTACTACGGAGCGAGTACTGTCCCAGATCAGCCCGAACCACTCGCGAGAAGACTTTTTCAGTGCCGGGCCTCAGAACATGCCAGTACCAGAGATCATTTGGGCCTACTGAACCGAGCTAAGTTACATCTCCCTGATGGTTCCATCAGAAGATCAACGAATATGCCATCTTGCACAGAGGTTACCGGAGGATGTACAACGCTATGCCTCCGGATTCCACTGCACGACCCTGAGAGCATACGAAGACGTAGTCACAGCATATGCCGGTACAGTTGTTAATACCGACATTGGGCATAACTCGAAGAAGCAGAAGACATCAGTTCAGCCTGGGAGCAACAACAAAACAAATTCGGGGCCCGCATCTTCTTTTAAGTCGGCAGTTTCGTACCAACAGAAGGGTATATCTGATCGGCCTTACCGTAGGGACTGTTTCAATTGTGGCATGACCGAGCATACTAAGGATCGGTGTCAGAAGACGGCTACCAAATGTTTCACTTGCGGAAAGAGTGGACACATATCTCGTTACTGCTGGCGGGCCAATTCCACTCAGAGCCCAGCTTCCCAACCAAGTCAACAGGGCTCTGTGCAATCCCCTTGGACGCCTTCTGTTTCCAACTATCGAGCTCCATCCCACCCGAACCAACCACCACTACACGATGCTGGAAGAGGCCGTGGGCGCGGCGGAGGTACCTCGTCCTTTCCGGAGTCAGTGCCGTCTCGTGTATTTGAGCTGAGGGCTACAGATGGTCAGTCTGCGCCAGCTATCTCAGGTACTCTTCTTGTTAACTCTCAGCCAGTGCATGTACTATTTGATACCGGAGCCACCCATTCGTTTATATCTGTGGGATGTGTTGAACGCTTAAATCTTGTTTGTGTACCTTGTGAGCCCTTTACTGTTAAACTACCCGAGGGTAGTAGATTAAGCGGCGATCAAAAGGTTCGAGACTGTCGGATCTGCATCAACGATCATAGTTGGACCGCTAATCTTATGGTCTTTCCGCTCCAGAATGAAGATATCATATTAGGTATGGACTGGATGCCATTGCACAGAACGATCTTGGATACCTACCACTTGACTATTTCCATTTCGGCTCATGACGGTACCACACATGTCATCAGCGAACGTGAACACTTTAATACAAAAGGGTCTCTCAGCATTATCGCATCAGAAGCCTCCTACAGCTCTCGAAGTGAGTACTATTGGTGTTATGTTCTTCGAGAGGACACATCACAACTTGCAATCACAAACATTCCGGTGGTGAATGAGTTTCCAGACGTTTTTCCTGATGAACTACCAGGGCTGCCATCGCACCGAGAAGTTGACCTTTCCATTGAACTCAAGCCGGGGACGAGACCTATTTCCAAAGCTCCTTACAGGATGGCACCGGCTGAGATGAAGGAATTAAAGATACAGCTCGAAGATCTGTTGGAGAAAGGGTTGATCCGCCCAAGCACCTCGCCGTGGGGCGCGCCGGTACTTTTCGTTAAGAAGAAAGACAACTCTCTACGCTTGTGCATCGAATACAGGGAGCTGAATAAGGTTACTATCAAGAATCGTTATCCACTACCAAGGATTGATGACCTCTTGGATCAGTTACAAGGGGCAGTCGTGTTTTCAAAGATCGATTTATGGTCCGGATATCACCAATTGAGGATTCGGGAGGAAGATATACCCAAGACTGCATTTCGGTCGATGTATGGGCATTACGAATATATCGTGGTATCATTCGGGTTGACTAATGCCCCAGCCGTTTTCATGGAACTGATGAATAGAGTTTTGATTGATTTCCTCGATAAATGCGTGGTGGTTTTTATCGACGACATCCTGATATATTCTCGAAGCCGACAGGAACACGAGGAACATTTGAGGCAAGTGCTGAGCGTGTTAAGGCAACACCAACTTTATGCGAAACTGTCCAAGTGCGAATTCTGGATGCCGGAGGTAATTTTTCTCGGACATGTTGTCTCGGCAGAAGGTGTCAAGGTCGACCCACAAAAGATCGAGACAATAACGAGTTGGGAACCGCCGAAAAATGTCAAGGAGGTTAGGAGCTTCCTAGGACTGGCGGGTTACTATCGAAGATTCGTCGAGGCTTTTTCCTGTATCGCCCGACCGTTAACGAACCTACTGAGAAAGAGCACCAAATTTGTATGGACTGCAGACTGCCAGAAGAGCTTCGACGAGCTAAAGAGTAGGATAACTACTGCCCCAGTACTAGTGTTACCACAGGGTACAGAAGGATTCATTATATACACGGATGCATCCAAGCATGGACTAGGGTGTGTCTTCATGCAGAATGGCAGAGTCGTTGCGTACACATCCCAACAACTGAAGCCGTACGAAGTAAATTACCCGACACATGACTTGGAGCTAGCCGCGGTGGTGCATGCCCTCAAGATTTGGAGGCACTATCTCTACGGAGTTACTTGCAAAGTTTTCACGGATCATAAGAGTTTGAAATATATCTTCACGCAGAGAGAATTAAACATGAGACACAGGCGTTGGTTGGAGCTAATCAAGGACTATGATGTGGAAATCTCCTATCATCCCGGAAAAGCCAACGTGGTAGCTGATGCTCTTAGTCGGAAAACTACACAAGAGGTGATGGTATCTAGCATAACAGTTCAGCCCAAACTACAGCAAGATATCAGGAGAAGCAACACCGAAGTATGGGTACAACGTAGGCAAGGACGATTATGCTCAATCAATATACTTTCGTCCTTACTAGACGAGATACGTCTAGCACAGATGGAAGATCCTGAATTACATGCGATTGGTGCAAGAATCGAGGAAGGAGATGTTTCCGACTATAAGATTCAGGGTGATTTGGTGAGGTTCAAGAACAGGATATGTATTCCACCGAATGACGGACTGAAGCAAACTATACTGAAGGAGGCACACTCCACTCCCTATTCTATTCACCCCGGAGCAAGCAAGATGTACAAAGATTTTCGACAGAGTTTTTGGTGGAAGAATATGAAATGGGAAGTTGCTAGGTTCGTCGCCCGATGTATGACGTGCCAACAAGTGAAAATTGAACACCGCAGACCAGCCGGAATTATGCAACCCCTACCCATCCCGGAGTGGAAATGGGAGAGCATATCAATGGACTTTGTCACTAAGCTACCTACGGCAGTGGGAGGAAAGGATATGATTTGGGTCATTGTTGATCGATTGACAAAATCAGCACATTTCATTCCTATTCAAGAGACAACCGTTACAGAGCAGTTGGCCGTCATTTTCATCAGAGAGATCGTAAGGCTACATGGTGTTCCCTCATCCATCATTTTGGATAGGGACACCAGATATGTGTCTCGTTTTTGGAAAGCCGTCCATAAAGCTATGGGGACCCAAATACATTTTAGCACGGCTTATCATCCTCAGACAGATGGACACACCGAGCGTACGATTCAAACCTTGGAAGATATGTTGAGGGCATGCGTGCTCGATTGGGGAAAGGATTGGGCTAGACATTTGGGATTAGTGGAGTTCTCGTACAACAACAGCTAGCATGCAAGCATAGGCATGGCACCATTTGAGGCCCTGTATGGGCAAAGATGCAAGTCACCGTTATGCTGGGATGATGACTCCGACACCGCGGTTACCGAGTTGGATCTTATCCAGGAGTCTATTAAGAAGATATCTATCGTTCGGAAACACATGCTAGCCGCACAGAGCCGGCAGAAATCTTATGCCGAAAACCGACAGCGACCGTTAGAATTTACGGTCGGGGATCATGTTTGGGTCAAAGTATCACCTATGCGAGGTATTCGGCGTTTCGGCCAGAAGGGCAAGTTAAGCCCGAGATTTATAGGTCCGTTTGAGATATTGGACCGGGTAGGGAAACTCGCGTATCGATTAGATCTACCGCCGCATCTGGATGGAGTGCATAATGTTTTTCACGTCTCCCAGTTAAGGAAGTATGTCTATGACCCGAGTCACAAGCTCAATTTCGAAGAAGTGGAAATTTCCGATGACGCTACCTTTAGAGAGATACCGACCGCCATTTTGGATCGGCGTGTGAAGATGTTAAGAAATAAAGCCATACCCCTCGTGAAGATTCAGTGGTCGCACCACGGCACGGAAGAGGCGACATGGGAAACCGAGTCGAGCATGAAGGAGAGTCATCCCGAGTTATTTTATTAAGTTTCGTGATGAAACTATTTTAAGAGGGGTGATATGTAATACCTCCGGTATTCCATGCTTGATTACTTTGTACTGTGTGAATGTTTGGTAATGTGACGTCATTTCTATTTATGTATTCCATTGAGTGCTATATAATTGTATGATGTGAATGAAACGGGGGTGACACGCCTTGACGCCGTGGGACGATCGTCGGTGCGAATATGACGGTGGCCAACGTCTTGTTCCCCGATAATTGTTGACGAGTGGAAGGGATGGTCACCCTGAGATGGTTAGAATGTGGTATGAGGCTAAAGAGTTTATGTCTAACGCACGTTAAAGTTCTGTCTAATGCGCGCTATAACTCATGCCTAACGTACGCTATATTTCGATTGTTACGTACGTTAGGGTAGCTACATTACGTACGTAACGGGTGGGTCGGTCTCCCGACCAGAATCTTTCTTTTGACACGGACAGAGCTACTTTCGGCGGGCTAGAGGACAAACGAGTCAACTATTCGTAACGTACGTTATGTCCCAAATTTAACGTACGTAACACTTGGGCACATTTCGGGCAATGAGTTCTTTATGTACGTTGTCATTACACTGTTACGTACTTAATACACCTTACGTACGTAACACTCTTATCGTTAACGTACATTACCAAAACCAAGTTTTATAAAATGGCAATTCCCTTCTTCATTTGCACGACCCAACATCACAAACTATCACCCTTGGAGAAATTCCTAGCCCTATACCCGATTCTTAAGCCTCTTATACACTTGAATTAACATTGAGGAGGTGGATTCTTGAGCTCCGGTGAAGATTATCCAAGTCGTTCAAGTCACTTCTCGTCCTCCTCGTAGTTCTTGTAAATCCGCCAACTATCTTCACTATTCTTCTTCCAATAAGGTAAGCCACCAATCCCTGGAGTTATATCTTCGATGTTTTCTTATTTATACTTATTAGATTGCGGGTATTGGATAGATTTTTACTAAACTTCATAGACAATCTTGTCGGAGGGAATTGTAGTAACCGGAATTATCGTTCTTCATATGTTTCGTTTCATGCAAATCATACCTATCATACGAAATTTCATTTCAAATCATCGCTAGGAATGTAAATTTTGACGAATCAATTGTGGGAGAATTCGTAGTAATCCGTCACCGTATGTTCTATTGTTCGTAGCCACCCTTACCTTGTGATTTTTGACACTTAGCAAACTAAGGAAAACAATTCGATAGTATAATCAATATCGGGTATCAAACCACCAAAGTTATTGTGCAATAGAATCCGTCGATTGTAGTATTTGGAATATAGAATTGAATTAGAAAGCATGGGATTCGATTACGCCATAATAATTCGTTAACAACCGAAAAATGATAGAATTATCTTCTTGAGTAAATCGATATACCTAATGTTAATTATAGGATTGGACGGGATAATGGTACACAATACTTAAAAACTTAGAAACGATACTTATATCGACAATCAAAACTACACTAGGAATCCGATTAGGAAAGGGAGACTAGTTTTATTCATCATAATCCGTACGAGGTGTTAATCGAATATTTCGTGGCTAGGTTAAGCTCGAGCGGGCGTGGGTACTCCGTTATCATAAAGCACCTACTATCGGATCACAGGCAAGTGAAATCTTGCTCGAGAACTTTCTAATATCAATGTTATACCGTATGTGCGTATGTGCCATTTTGATAAATGTCGACGTTTGTCTTTCTCTAAAAATGTTATAAATGGGCCGATGTGTTGGGGATAAAACCTGTATGGTACCCGTGTGGAAATGTGTTAGTGGGTAAGACCCAAATTGGGCGCCTATGTTCCGGGGTATTCCCGTGTGTATATTTCCGTGACCCTTGGTTGCGACCTTGGGGCTTATGTGATAAAAGAGAGAGACAACGTCGGTTGAGGGATGAAATATTTCTTGTGATTACTAGATACTGTGATTGTAAAGATGACGTATATCGTTGTTAGTAGCTGTTATTTGGTATGCATTCTCTGACCCTGGTTACCTGGTATGATTCGTCGTACCAGGTAAAATTGTTCATCATGTGCAGGACATTCCCGAGGGGTCCGGTCGGACTTGAGCGGTGTTGGAATTATCTCTAGCTCTGCTTAAATTGGAATAAATTGTTTTCTTTGGAAAAACTTTTGTTGTGTAATAATTGGACTTCAAATTACATTTTTCCTTAAATCTTTTGATTCACGTTATGTAAACCTTGAATTTAAGGTTTTATCGCGATTTTCTTAAAATGCCTATTTTTCTAACTAGCCTTGTGGGTCCCACATGGGATTCACGGCACTGTAATACCTCGAGATATTTTAGGGGTGTTACAAGTAGAAGATGCCATGGACAAAATTCGAGTCATTCGAGATCATATTCGTACTGCTCAAAGCCGGCAGAAGAGTTATGCAGACCAGAGGAGAAAAGATTTAGAGTTCAACAAGGGCGACAAAGTATTCCTTCGCTTATCACCACGTAAAGGATTAATCAACTCAAGTAAAGGAGGAAAGCTTAGCCCCAGATACGCCGGACCTTTCACGATACTAGAGCGAATTGGAAATTTGGCGTATCATCCCGAGCTACCAACCGAGCTTGCCGTAATGCACAACGTGTTCCATGTCTCAAGATTGAAGAAATACCATCCGGATCCTGAGCATGTCATCACTCATGACATGCCACCAATCAAAGAAGATCTAACCTACATCGAGAAGCCGATCAGAATCGTAGATCAACAAGTACGCGAGCTGAGAAATAAGAAGATACCGTTAGTTAAAGTCATTTGGTCGAAGCACAACAGAGAAGAAGACTCCACATGGGAAACTAAAGAAGAGATGAAGAAATCTTACCCCGAACTATTTTAGAGGGAATTTGGGGACCAAATTCTCTTAAGGAGGGAAGGATGTAGAACCCCATAAATTTGATAGTTAGTATATGTACGACATATCCTATTGTAATATGATTGAATAACAATTGCTATATAGCACAATGTAATCTAAGTTTACCATTTATTTTACTCAATTTATCAATTTTGAAATTCATATGTCAAACCGTATAATTAATTAAATAAGAAAATGATATCTATCTAATGGACTACATGTCAAACCTAATAAGTCAAGCCCAACCTATAAAATCTATAAGACTTAAAAATACAACTTAAAGCCCAATCTAATCACCTAGCCCACTTTATTAAACAAATACTTAATATCTATATCTATATACACCTAAAATATAAAAATAAAATAAAATATATAATAACACACACACACACATGGGGAGGTCATAAGGAGGAATATAAGACACCTAGAGTCTTCATGTCCCCCATGCAAGACACTATCCTAAGACACCTTAGCCACATGACACTAGTTTTCTTTACACCTCCAACTTCCTAAGCCACTTAACACCCCTCTTAAATATATACACCACCCAACACACTCCCATTCTCCCAACACAAATAAAAAATCTGAGATTTAGATAGAGAGAGAGATAGAGACAAAAACGTGAGCGAGAGAGAAGAAGGAAGGGAGGAAGAAAGAAGAAGAAACAAGAGGGAGGTAAGAACTACACTTCATACATTTGTTTTTTAACTTATTTATTCTTCCCTTTCTAACTTAAAACCTAACATGCAATCAAAATAATTATACATGGTGGGATGATACATGGGCTGAAATATAGAGGAGTAGGAAGAGAGGTCCTTTTTCAACCTACGAGACCTAGAATCAACTTCTACCGACAAAGAACGAGGTGGGTAAAATATTTTTCTTTTTAAAACTCTTATAGGTAAGTTACTTTCAAAGGAAATTAATAATAATGATATAATGCATGTACTTTCTATGTAGGTATATAGTTCATTCATCATATATCATTAGCATGCAAATTAGTTAGTAACTTGTTGCATGTGAAATTACCGATTTGATGACTAGAATGAAATGCATAAATATCTTACCAACCAAACATGATTGCTATCCATTATATTCTGGAAATTGATTTTTAAGAAGTGTATTTTATTTATATGAATATGCATGTATAGTTGGATGCTTAAATCGTGTCCTAACAAAGATAGAACAGTTAAAACAAGCTTAAGACACGAACTAAGTGATGGTAAAGATAATTAGGAAAATTATTGCTTAAAAGATGTATTCTGACTTAAGGACAGAAAATACAACATAATTACTTGTTAATCACCTACCCTTAAAATTTTATAAGAAACGGGAACCGTTTTCCAAGCCAACGGGCCAAAATCGTCAAAACACGGAAATTGTGTAAAATCTAAAAATTGTGAAACAACTAATTGAAATCCGTGTAATCTCAGTTTTGAACATCAAAAAGGACATAATAACATGTTTAGCCTCTGCCCTTAAAGTTTCGTAGTGATCGGATCTATTCCCGGTGTCTACAGACTAAAAAAATGCAATTAAGATAAATTAAGGGGTCAAAATGGTAAAATCCCCAAAAAAAATCCGGAGCCAAGGCAAAAATTTCACCTTCTGAACTGAAGTAATGACTTATATAAGAATAAATTAAGAGATCGGATGTCGTTTTGAGATTTGGGGCCAAAATGTAATAATCAATAAAATTGGGGTTAAATAGCAAATTACAATAAAATTGAAATCTAAGACGAAATTTCAAGACTCTGGACCGGAATATTAAATTTTCAAAAAGGTACGCATGATATCTGAATAATCTTATAACAATCGAAGTAAATTTGGGTCAAAATGATATTTTAAAAAGTTTTGGGGCAAAACGAAAATTTTGGAAAAATCGGTCAGAAGCCGAAATTCTGGAAATTTACCCAACACTTAAGCTCCAAGTTCAACATGAACTCTCCTGTAAGTTTCGTCACCATCCGTGACGAAAACTAAAATTTACGGGTATAATAACCCACTTCGCAAGAATTATGTGCGGGACCGTAATTTTGGAAATTTTAATTCAAAAATTAAAGATTGAAAATTTACCGAATCTGAAATTAATAATCACAATTATATCTTAAAGATATGTCAACAACCGAACCATAATCTCGTGCCATGAATAAACTCCAAATCACAATCATATAATCGAATTACACTAAGTACCGTAATTAATTGAATGTATCACTCTGATTGTGTGATGTGTATGCACTGAAAATGTGACTAACTTACAATCACGTCTAACCGGGAACTAAGTGTCTCACAAACAAAGTGCCACAGACAGGACTGTCTCTAATTCTATCGGGACAAAGTGCCACGTCAACGGACGGGGGCCACCTCTTGAGCCCATACGAAACAGAGGGCCGATCAAAGATCCGGGGGACACCTCTTGAGTTGTAAGGGCCAGCTCTAGAGTCCTGAATTTGTGTCAGGTACGGTTAGACCAAGTCTTGAATCGAGCAGCATAGCTGCGGTTCATGAACAAGGCTACCGTCATTTCCTATTCCCTTGAAGCCGAAGGACGGAGTGATCCTGAGGTGACTCGGTCGTAGACTTAGGGTATAATCGCGATTATGGTGTGATCCGGGTATTAAACCCCAGCTAAGGACATACCGATCCCAGATAAGAGATAAGGTAGCACGCCACCAAGCGTAAGAGCTTTTAGCTCAAAGGCTAAGGTTATAAGGACGGCCCGACAAATGCCCAAGGCTACGGTTATTAAACTAAAGGTCGTGGCGAAAGTCATAGTCCGATCTCTGATAACGGTCTAAGACGTCATAAGGAGGCCAAGGGACTTTATCACATTGACGACCTCCCGAATCTAAATATTCACTAGGCGCTTGACGCCACATGTTGTCATACGTAACATCAATCTACGGAGATTGACTATTCACTCATGCCATAATTCATTACAATCCTTTGAAAACTTGTACTATCTATAGACAAAGATATTTTCAAAAGTGGGAGTAAATATATTATCCTTCAAAATGGTTATATATATATATATATACATACATATATATATATATATATATAAATTGAGAAAATACTCGAAACCCCACTCACGGAGAATCCATTAATCTCACCCCATTTCGAATTGTTTTCTAAAACCCCACTAGATGAAGAGAATCAAGAGGAAGAAGAGAGAGATGCTGACGACCAGTGAAGATCATCCTCAAAGTATTACCAAGACGTAGGAATTAGGATGCTACTTTAACGCTTCTTTTTATTCCTCTGTGACAATGTATTTTGGTTTCCGATGTACTCTTTTGCACTTGATGTAATAATTCCGCTGTACTCTTGAATATTTCTTTTCTATGAAATAACCAGTCTTAGTTCACCGGGCTGAGATCTGGCATATGTATGCTTTACTAGAATGTATTATCACAAACATTATTTATTACGTTAACTGTCGCGTTCTCGTCCAACCTCGGTGTGGGGGCGTGACATGGTTCGCATAAATCCCCCTCATTTTGCTGGTTCTGCAGATGCATTGGGTTGGGATGGTTGGATTTTCCAGTTGGAAAAGATATTCGAGGTAGTTGATTGTCCAGAAGAACGTAAGGTACCAGTAGCTCAGTATCTTCTGGACAAGGATGCCGTTAACTGGTGGGAGGCTGTTAAGCCTCGAGATCGTGTTGTCACGTGGCCAGAGTTCCAAAGATTCATGAGAGATGAGTTTTGTCCGGAGCCGATCAGAAATCAGAGGATTAATGAATTCTTTTTGGTGAAACCGCAAGATTTATCACTGTCTCAAGATATTATTGATTTTAGTAAACAGAGCAGCTATGTGCAGGATCAGGTAAGGGCAGAAGAAGATAAGATCTGTCATTTTAGTAGGAGAATGAAGTCGGAGATTCGTCAGTACATGGCGGGTCACACCTGTACTTCGTTGAGAGAGTATCAGAATAGGGCGTCAGCTTACGAGCTATCCATATCATTGACTGAGCATATGTCAGAGTCGGAGAGACAGAATACGGTTGGGAACTTTTCAGGAAATCAGGGGAGTGGCCCCCCTGAGGCTGGGACTTCGTATCGTCATCCCAAGATGGTTCCTCTATCGCGTGATCAGAGGAGTAGTACCCCTGCAGTGAGTAACGTGAGCAGCTCGAAGACATGTTATAGCTATAGTCGAGCGGGCCATACCGCGAAGAATTGTCGTTCACCGTTAGTCAGCTGTTTCGAGTGTGGCTAGGTGGGTCACCGAGCCGTGCATTTCGAGTCTGTAGCTGAGAGATTTGGGGATCGAGGTTGCGTCTCTGATCCGAAAGGACATGGAGATGCCTAGTGTGGTTTTTGAGGATTTCGGCGTAGTCCGAATTGTTTGTGGTTGTCCTTGTGGATGGTTTTTTTTATTTTCTATTTGCTTGACTGTGCATGTTTTCTTATATTAGTACCTCCCGTTTTGTGATTGTTCAGATAATTGACTTGATTGTATTATCTGTTTGATAAATATTGTCACTTGTTGGTGTTATTACGTCTCTACCTGTGGCGTTGTGATGGCCACACCATATGTTTCCTTGCGTTGCTTGTAACGTTTCGCCATTGGGCGCAAGTTTTCGGTTCTTTTGTATCTCGTTGAGTGTTTCCTGGCGGAATATTGCTTCTCCTTACTTGTTTTAAGTTTCGGGACGAAACTTCTTTTAAGGAGGGTAGTATGTAATATTCGCGATTTTCGATTTTCGGTAAATTTCTTTTTTTGACAGGAGTCCATTTTAACGGCTCGCTTGTGAACGTTTCGTCATTCTGAGAATATTTAATTCTGCACTTTTAACGTCCGAGTTCATTTTGGTGTCATTTTGTTGAGTTCCGTGTTCTTGGGTGACTTCCGCACTTGAGTTTGATTCTTGCGAATCTCGTTCGAAACTGTTGTTTCAGGTTTCTCGTAAGTTCATTTAATGTTGTCATACGTGTTGTAAGCTTCGGTTTGATTATTCATTGTCGTATCGTGATTTTTCAGATATTTGGGGACCGTTTTGTAATTTTCCAAAGTTGTGGGTATCCGTCGTCATACCCATTTCTGAGATGTACTGTTGCTGTCTCTCTGAGTCGATAGCGCATGCTACGCTTATTGGCTAGCGCGCGCTAAGGTGCTGTAGTTAGCGCACGCTACAGTTGTGGTGGCGCACGCTAACTGGTAGTTCGAGGCAGTCCAGGAGCTACTGGACTGGGATTGGAGTCTCGTTAGCGCACGTTAAGGCTGGTAGATAGCGCGCGCTATCGTCTGCTTAGTGCACACTATTTATCCTGGCTAGCGCACGCTAGTTATCCTGGCTAGCGCACGCTACCTGGTAGTTCAGGGCAGTCCAGGAGCTACTGGACTGGGTCTGAAGGTCTCATTAGCGCATGCTAACAATGTATTTTGGCGAGGGAGTTTTTTTTTCGGTGCCTCGATAGCGCACGCTAATCTTATAGATTAGCGCACGCTAAGCTGTCCAGTGTATATAAACTGGACAGCAGTCGTGAAATATCATTTCCACTTCACTTCTCCTCCTCTCCGCGGGGTTGAGCCAAGGGCGACTAGGGATCGCGATCTTGGCCGATTTTGCTCAATCCAAAAGTGTTTTGGAGCATCCTAGGTTGGCTGACGCTCGTGGTCACCAAAACACGGACGAGGGCTTCTCTTGACTTATTCGTTTTCTAAAACTCTTTGACCCTCGAATTTTCAGTATCATACTTAACATCATCTAATCCATTTTTATTCCCCGAATCAAGGTATTTTTCTTGAATCCCTAGAGTTGACTTTTTGGGATTTTTGTTCTTGATTTCATTTTCTATCGGATTTTGATGAACCAATTGTTGTTAAATGATGTTTATAAACATATCCTATGGATTGTATATCCATATTCCGGTTTGGAATTTCGTTTTCATGTTTTGGTCGGACGATTCGTGTTCTTGGCCATTTTGGGGGAAACCCTTGAACTTTTGTCGTTCGTTCCTTCAATTCAGCGGCTTTGGGTCGTACTACGGATTTCATTTTCATTGTTGTTGTTGTCGTTCGTAGTTTATTATCGTGGGTTGTCGTTCAGGGGAGTCGGCGGGTTCGTAGACAGTTCGAGTCTCCTCACTTCAGTCGATTCTCCGCATTTGTGGTTATTCGAGGCAAGTACCTTGTTCATAAATTTCTTTTTTTGTAGATATGATTATTGGTGATCGTCTTGGTATGTTTGTTTGTTTGTTTGAAATGAACTTTCAAAAGATTCGGTTTAGCCTCGTTAAGGGATCACTTTCAAAATGCGTGTGTTTTGTGACTGGTGTGTTTCTTGAATGGTTAAGTGAACCTTGTGAATATGCTTGGTGTTGTTGTTGTGCTTTGATAATATATATACATATATTATCTCATTTCGGTGTGTTATGATTTGACACTTGTGTCATGCTATGTGGTTGCCTTTGGGTGAATTGTTTGGATATCCTTGGTGTGCTGTGTTATGTGTGTGAATGTGTGTATATGGGCGGGGTTTACGGTGACACATGACATGTGATCATGTGGTCAGGATGCAACAAGTGATTGATCCAACCGTGAGAGTCCTGGGATACCTACGGTGACACATGGCTTGCGATCATGTGGTCAAGAGACAAAGAGTGATTGATCCAACCGTGAGATGACGTGGCAAGTGATCACGGCGGTATATGGAACCTACGGTGACACATGACATGCGATCATGTGGTCAGGAGACAACAAGTGATTGACCCAACCGTGAGATGACGTGGCATGTGTTCACGGTGTTATGTATATGATTTTGGATGTATTGAACAGGTCGAGTACCTTGGGTGTGACCGAGATTTCGTATCTTGGGTGGTTATGTTCTGCTGATTTTTATGTCCATCGAGGACACATGACGTGGGTTTTGAACCCTGTGAATTGTTGTTGGTTTTCATTAAAGAAAGCAAATCTTTGGGTTGTGACCCCTGTTGATTTTGGAAAGAAAAGGATTCGATAATCCTAAACTATTTTCCGATAGAACTCCCGAGGGCATTTTAAACTGTTTTACAAATTGTTCTCATGATTTGTGATCTTTCGAATTTGGAAAGTTTTACTCAAACTCTTGCCTCGGGAAGTACTTTTTGTTACGTTTGAATCTTTGAGGATTCCTGATTATTGTTATTCTTGGAATGTGAATTGTATGACTCGTATTATGCACTTTGTACTTGCACTAGCAAAATAGTGGAATTTTGCTAACCCCCGAGTAATCGGGGGGTGGATGTCTGTATTTCATTTAGGTTTTGGGGAGCATAGCATAGGGTCGGCATGAAGGATGATGAAAGATGATCGATACTAATCACATGAGGTCCCGCACGTTGTTGTATTGGTTCAGTTGTACCTTATTTCTGCTGCAATATTTTCCCCGTTGTACGGGAGTATTTTGTATTTGACCCCTGCGTGGGCATGTATTGAGATTGAGTTGTATGTTTTTATTGAAAGACCAAATTGGTCTACTGAGTCATTATAGCCTTAAAGGCATTGTTTAGATGTTCGATGATGTTACCAGCCTGGTAGATCCTTGAGGAAAGGTTCTATGGCGTGTAATATCCCTGAGCGGATTGGGAGTGTTACATAAATGTATCGGAGCTTAGGTTGTGAAAACCCAGGTTGTCGGGTCAGTTGTGCCTGTTGAGTTTTGTCTCGTCGGATTTTGTCTGAATGAGTCGTGTCGCGACGCATCGTCTATGTTTGTTGGTCATGATTAATATCGTGCGGCGATCATCATCTTCGTGCGACATGTGGATGTAAGTCTCCCTTCTTTGTGTTGTGCCTCGTGTGGCACGAGCCACTTGTATGATTAGTCGTTGAGTGATGGAATCTTTATGCAGATTCTTGGTTTCGTGATGTGTGTTTATGTGACTCTCATATTCCGTTAATATGAGAGGTATTGTCGCTATTTATGTCCTCATGACTGTGATATTTTGACTGTTTGTTTTCCGGTAGAAGACATGTATTGTCTTGATTTTGGACGAATCGATGCGTGTAGAATGATGTCTATAAGTGAATGTCGATGCGTGTGAGTTTTGGGCATTTTGGCCTATCAGATTTTTGAAAACCTTGAGTATCTTAAAAAAAATTCGAGACGTACTTTTAAAATAGATTATTTTCTCGCGGTACTTTCAAGGTGCCACAGTATGTTTCAAAATTATTCCACTTTGAGGACCAAAATAGTTGATATATTCTCAGTAAATTGAAAATGCTTTGCTTAGACCCGAGGGTCGAATATTTCTGAAAGTTTTTCACTAAAAGAAAGTTTCCTCATTTTTATTAAACGCAAGATGGTTTTCAAAGTCTCGATAATGATGTTCGTACTACTTTTTGAAGGGTGATACTCAAGATCAACTGGTGTTTCCAAAATCATTTTCAAAAGTTGATTTTTGTTTTTAAAACCTATCAATTCCTGTTTGTTGTCAGAGAAAGTGTGTACGATATTAGCATTATCATTAGGGTGTTAGCCCTATGGGTTGTGATTGAATGGGTGGTGTGAGCGTTGAGTCGTTCGCCACATATTTGTTGTGTTAGCCCTCTATGAGGGGTGTAATGTTGGTATTGAATGATGTCGCTTCGTGGTGATTTGCATGTTATCGCACCTGTGCAAGCTGTTAGAGCTTGGGTTCGTACGATTGTGTACATGTGTGATTGTTTCATAATGTTTTATAATTATGTGATGGCTATCGTTCGGGCTGTTGAGATCGCCGAACGATATCGTCGTTGTTGTGATGTTTGAATGTGTGTTGCTTTACGATGGTAATCGTTGTATGTGTTGCATGTTATGATTTTCTGTTGTGCTGAGTGGTTGCTAATTCAGTATGCCGAGGGGCAGAGGTCGTGGTCGTGGCGACCGGATGCCTGATCGGGATCATACTGTCAGTGATGGCGTTGGTATCGGTGTTGCTACTATTTTGCAGCAGGTAGCTACACAGATGACTCAGTTGACTCAAGCAGTTCAATGTAATACAGATGTGACCCAGAACATTGGCGCAAATCAGTGGCTTCGAGAAGTGGTTCGCATGAATCCCCCTGATTTTGCTGGTGCCGCAGATGTATTGGGTTGGCATGGTTAGCTTTTCCAGTTGGAACAGATATTCGAGGTAGTTGATTGTCCAGAAGAATGTATGGTACCAATAGCTCAGTATCTTCTCGACAAGGATGCCGCTAACTGGTGGGAGGCTGTTAAGCCTCGAGATCGTGTTGTCACGTGGGCAGAGGTCTAGAGATTCATGAGAGATGAGTTTTGTCCGGAGCCGATCAGAAATCAGAGGATTAATGAATTCTTTTCGGCGAAACAGCAAGATGCATCGCGTCTCAAGCTATTATTAATTTTAGAAAATAGCTCAGCTATGTGCAGGATCAGGTAAGGAGAGAAGAAGATAAGATCTGTCATTTTAGTAGGAGAATGAAGCCGGAGATTCGTCAGTACATGGCGGGTCTCACCTGTACTTCGTTGAGAGAGTATCAGAATAGGGCGTTAGCCTATGAGCTATCCATATCATCGACTGAGCATATGTCAGAGTTAGAGAAACAGAAGACGGTTAGGAACATTTCAGGAAATCAGGGGAGTGGGCCCCATGAGGCTGGTACTTCGTATCGTCATCCCAATATGGTTCCTTAATCGCGTGATCAGAGGAGTAGTACCCCTGCATTGAGTAACGTGAAGAATTGTCGTTCATCGTTAGTCAGCTGTTTCGAGTGTGGCCAGGTGGGTCACCGAGCTGTGCATTGCGATTCGGTAGCTGAGAGATTTGGAGATCGAGGTTGCTTCTCTGCTCCGAAAGGAAACGGAGATGCCTAGTGTGGTTTTTGAGGATTTTGGCATAGTCCGAATTGTTTGTGGTTGTCCTTGTGGATGGTTTTGTGTTTATTTTCTATTTTCTTGATTGTGCATGTTTACTTATATTAGTACCTCCCGTTTTGTGATTTTTCAGATAATTGACTTGATTGTATTATCTGTTTGATAACGCTTGTTCCACTCCGTATGTTTCCTTGCGTTGCTTGTAACGTTTCGCCGTTGGGCACAAGTTTTCGGTTCTTGTGTATCTCGTTGAGTGTTTCCTGGCGGGATTCTCCTTCTCCCTACTAGTTTTAAATTTCGGGACGAAACTTCTTTTAAGGAGGGTAGTATGTAATATTCGTGATTTTCGAATTTTGGTAAATTTCCTTTTATGGCAAGAGTCTGTTTTAAAGACTCGCTTGTGAATGTTTCGTCATTCTGAGAATATTTAATTCTGCACTTTTGACATCCGAGTTCGTTTCGGTGTCGTTTTGTTGAGTTCCGTATTCTTAAGCGACTTTTCCATGCTTGAGTTTGATTCTTGCGAATCTCATTCGAAACTGTTGTTTTGGGTTTCTCGTAAGTTCTTTTAACGTTGTTATACGTGTTGTGAGCTTCAGTTTGATTATTTGTTGTTATATTGTGATTTTTTCGGACATTTGGGGACCGTTTTGTAATTTTCCAAAGTTGTGGGTATCCGTCGTCATACCTATTTATGAGATGTACTGTTGCTGTCTCTATGAGTCGATAGCGCACGCTACGCTTATTGGCTAGCGCGTGCTAAGGTGTTGTAGTTAGCGCACGCTACAGTTGTGGTGGCGCACGCTAACTGGTAGTTCGAGGAAGTCCAGGAGCTACTGGATTGGGACTGGAGTCTCGTTAACGCACGTTAAGGCTGGTAGATAGCGCGTGCTATCGTCTGCTTAGCGCACGCTATTTATCCTGGCTAGTGCACGCTATCTGGTAGTTCAGGGCAGTCCAGGAGCTACTGGACTGGGTCTGAAGGTCTCGTTAGCGCACGCTAACACTTGTAGTTAGCGCATGCTAACACTTGTGGTTAGCGCATGCTAACTGTGTATTTTGGTCAGGGAGTTTTTTTTCTGTGCCTCGATAGTGCAGGCTAATCTTAAAGATTAGCGCACGCTAAGCTGTGTAGTGTATATAAACTGGACAACAGTCGTGAAATATCATTTCCACTTCATTTATCCTCCTCTCCGCGGGGTTAAGCCAAGGACAACTATGGATCGTGATCTTGGCCAATTTTGCTCAATCCAAAGGTGTTTTGGAGCATCCTAGGTGATTATAACATCATCTAATCCATTGTTCTTCGCCGAACCCAGGTATTTTTCTTGAATCCCTAGAGTTGACTTTTTTGGGAGTTTTGTTCTTGATTTCATTTTCTATCCGATTTTGATGATCTGATTGTTGTTAAATAATCTTGTTAAACATATCCTATGGATTGTATATCCATATTCCGGTTTTGAATATTCGTGTTCTTGGCCATTTTGGGGGAAACCCTTGAACTTTTATCGTTCGTTCCTTCAATTCAGCGGCTTTGGGTCGTGCTATGGAATTCATTTTCATTGTTGTTGTTGTTGTTCGTAGTTTATTATCGCGGGTTGTCGTTCATCGGAGTCGGCGGGTTCGTAGATGGTTCGAGTCTCCTCACTTCGGTCGATTCTCCGCATTTGTGGTTATTCGAGGCAAGTACCTTGTTCATAGATTTTTTGTTTTGTGGATATGATGATTGGTGATTGTCTTGGTATGTTTGTTTGTTTGTTTGAAATGAACTTTCAAAAGATTCGGTTTAGCCTCGTTAAGGGCTCACTTTCAAAATGCGTGTGTTTTGTGAATGGTGTGTTTCGTGAATGGTTAAGTGAACCCTGTGAATACGCTTAGTGTTGTTGTTGTGCTTTGATAATATATATATACATATATTATCTCATTTCGATTTGTTGTGATTTGACACTTGTGTCGTGCTATGTGGTTGTTGCCTTTGGGTGAATTGTTTGGATATCCTTGGCATGTTGTGTTATGTGTGTGAATGTGTGTATATGGGCTGGATCTACGGTGACACATGACATGTGATCATGTGGTCACGATGCAACAAGTGATTGATCCAACCGTGAGAGCCCCGGGATACCTACGGTGACACATGGCTTGCGATCATGTGGCCAGGAGACAACAAGTGATTGATCCAACCGTGAGATGACGTGGCAAGTGATCACGGTGGTATATGGAACCTACAGTGACACATGACATGCGATCATGTGGTCACGAGACAACAAGTGATTGATCCAACTATGGGATGACGTGGCATGTGTACACGGTGTTATGTATATGATTTTGGATGTATTGACCAGGTCGACTACCTTGGGTGTTGTAACACCCCCAATCCGCTCAGGGATATTACACGCCGTAGACCCTCTCCTCGAGGATCTACCAGGCTGATAACTAAAATCAAACATCTAAACCTCGCCTTTAAGGCTAAAATGACTCAGTAGACCGACTTGGTCTTTCAATAATAACATACAACTCAATTACAATACATGCCCACGCAGGGGTCGAACACAACACACTCCCGTACAACGGGGAAAGAATACTGCAGTGGAAATAAAATGCAACTAAACCAATAACATCATACGGATCCTCGTGTGATTAGTATCGTTCATCTTTCATCATTCTTCGTGCCGACCCTGTGCTATGCTCCAAAACATGAAGGCAAAAATAGACATCCACCCCCCGAATACTCGGGGGTTAGCAAAACTCCACTGTTTTGCTAGTGCAAGTACAAGTGCAAAAATACGAGCCATACAATACCAGTTCCAAGAACAATAATAATCAGGAATCCTCAAAGATCCAAACGTAAAGAAAAGTACTTCTCGAGGCAAGAGTTTGGGTAAACATTTCCAAAACCGAAAGATCGCAAATAAGGGATGATATAACCGAGCTGATCGGCCACCAAGAACCGGGTTAATCTTAGAAGTTTAGCTAATAAAACCCAAGATATATGAAGTACTCTCTTTTCTTTCTCTCTCTAAAAATACTGTATTCTCAAAGTGTGTCTCCCCTTTTGAGGAACCCCCTCTCTCCCTTTTATAGGAGGGAGGATGCCTTGTTATCTGAGATGATTCCTGATTCCTAGAGAGAATCCCGGATATCCAGGGATTCAAGCTGCGATTTCCCATCCCTGGATTTCCGGGATTGCGAGGTATGGGCTCTCAATCCCTGGATCTCCGGGATTGGCAAGGTATGGGTTCTCAATCCCTGGATCTTAGGGATTCTGTCAGGTGAGTCAGGATCTTCTTTCCCAAGAGTTCGATGGTTTTTAGGTCGGCTTATCCCTATTCAAATCAGTAGTTTGAGAGACCTTTGAGGTCGGCGACCTATTATCGGATATCATAGGTCAGCGGGGGCCTCCGAGGTCGGCGCCCTTTTAACAGATGTCACAGCTAAATGGGGCCTCCGAGGTCGGCGCCCTTTATCTAACAGATATCACAGCTAAATGGGGCCTCCGAGGTCGGCGCCCTTTATCTAACAGATATCACAGCTAAATGGGGCCTCCGAGGTCGGCGACCTTCTAAAGGACCTTGGGGTTGCAATCTCCTTATCTAAGAACCTAGGTCGGACCTTTATTGGTCCATATTTTAAACCGGGTTTTCAGTGAGCGTACATTCGACGTCCTATCAACCAGTCCCCCCTACTCTAGTCGAGCTGTAAGACCGAGTAGAGTAAGATTTGTTTACAGCCGGACGACCTTGACGCAACTGTCCTAGGGACTCCCATTCCCAGATAACGAGGCTCTTCGTACTTTGTGCGCTATAATTAACCTATCTTTTCCTTTCCCTGCCTCCAAGACGTCGCATCGGTGGCCGAAGCCAGGTGTCGACCTGCCATAGGTCGGCTAAGACGGTGCCAAATCCCAGCCGTTCCTTCGGATAGGGCATCGGACGCTCCAGATCGTCCCTATCCTCCTCGGTTTTTGCCCCTCCCTCCTATAAAAGGTCTTCTTCTTCCCCCCTATACCATTTCCGCGATTTTATACCCTCAATCTCTGGTGCAAAAATTCCCAGGCAACCCTAGCAATCGCAGCTATCTGTCCCCGACGACAAGTTTGCTCCACCTTTCTCCGGCGAACTTCCACCCAATCCCATGGGTATGTTCATCTAAACATCTTTAGCTTTTTGATTTGTTTTACACATATTTTTCCTTTTCTTCTTTCTCCCCTTTTCCTCAAGTTATGTAAATGCCTTGGATTCCCAAAATATTTCCGCGAATCGGCCGTGAACTCTTTTTTGGAGGGTCTTTCCTCTTCGATGGGGATTCGGGGTAGGTCGGGCGAGCTACTGGTTCCTCCCTCCGCCTTAGGGATGAACCTTTAGGTGACGTAGATCGTCCGAGCTAGGTGACATCCCTCCCTCTGGCATCCCCCAAATCATTGTAGATCCTCCTTCCTCCCCCACGGACGAGGTAACTGTGACCGGCCTTTTAGCCGACCCTTATCAGACGGTTGTAGGGGCGACTCGAGTTCTCCCTCCCCATCCTCTATCGAGGACTAGCCCAGCCGCGCTGGCTAGTTTTATAAGATTTCTGAGGCTTCCCCCGGGGTGGGAATTTGTCACACATCAGGCTAGCGATACCCCTGATCATCCCCCTCCGGGTCATATTACCTGGTTTGTGGACCAGGTGAGCAGTGGTCTTCGCTTCCCACCCCATCCCTTCCTTGTCTCTCTCTCCACTAAATACAATCTTCCCCTTAACCAGTTCTCTCCTAACTCTTTTCGCTACATGGTGGGTTTTCTCGTGCTGTGTCATTACAGACAAGAGGAACCCGACCTGGGCTTTTTCTATTTTGCTTTGGGCTAAAGAGTTTTAAAGGCTCTTTTTACCTGACCTCCTGAAACGACGCCCATTTTTTCACCCACCTCCCTTTCAATGTGAAGGACTGGAGGTCCCGCTTATTTTTCCTTAGGCTCCCCACATCCGATTCTTGGGGCTTTCCTACGCAATGGACGCAGGCTACTCCGAGCCAGGATCCTATTCCTAGGCGTAGTTCCATCCGGGCTGCGTGGGTCGAGAAAGTTCGGGAATGGAATGCCATTCCCTATAATGCTTTCCAGCTGACGCAATTCCATGATCTTTTGTTCCATTGTGGGCTGAGCTCGAATCCCTACCCGGCTATCCCTGACATTGGTAGGCTTTATCTATATATATATTTTTTTTAGATCTTTGTTATTTTGCTTTTTTGGCTATTTCCTTGACCGTTTGTACTGTTTTTTGTAGATCGATTCATGCGAACCTGCCAGTCGGATGCTTCAAAGCCAGCTGAACCAAACAAAGCGAAGGTTCCTAAGTCGACGAATCCTCCCAAGGAGAGGGTGGAGGGCTCGTCCAAAGCCAAACGGAAGGCTCCTGCTCGCCCCAAGTCTGGGGTAACTCTTCCATCCGATCTGGCTCCTACCTTGACCACCGGACGAGGCTCTGCGAGCTCGTCTCGGCAACTTCAGGTCACTCAGAGGGCCTCTTCTCCTAGCTCCCCTGCTTCCAAACGGCCGAAGACCGCGGGTCCTCCAGGTCCGGCTATGGAGACTCTTCTCCGTTGCAAGGAGTTTGAGAAATTTCTCCCTTACTTTAGCTCCATGGTCCCGGCTAAGGATAAGCTGGGGTTACGAGACGCCGAGGAGGACCCTAAATTTGACGCTATGATGATGTACTTTGGGAAGGTATTCCCCTTTTCGCCTTCATACTTCTTTTGGTTATTTTTATGTTTATTATTACCCTTTGCCGACCTGGTACAACTTCTTGTGCAGTTCTTCGCCACCTTCGTGACCTTCGCCGAGGATCATAAGCTCGGCGCTACTTCTTCTTCGCAGCTCACCCAGATGCAAGCCGACCTGGAGGCCGCCCTGGCGGCTAATTCTGATCTTTCGGCCCGGCTTCAGGAGAGGGAGTATCGCTTAGATGCTGCCCTGAAGAAGGAGTCTGAGCGGGAGGCGGTTTTAGAGCGGGCCCAGATGGCCAATGTTCAGCTAAACCAAGAGCTGAAATTTTGGAAGACCATGTCTTCGGCTGAAACGGAGAAGGTGGGCCAGCTCGAGGCTCAGTTGTCGGAAGCTAGGGCCGAATCCGAAAGGATAGCCCAACTTGAGGCACGGGCGAAGGCTGAGCTAGAGAAGGTCGCCGACTTCGAAGCTCAAGCTAGAGCGGCGTCGGAACAAGTGACCCTGCTGGAGACCCAACTAGCCGAGGCTAGGTCGACTCTTATGAGCGCGGGGTGACGGATGGCCGACGTCGATTCCTAACTAGTGACGTTGGTCACTCTTTTCTGGAGGCCTACCGTTCCGCCCTCCTGGCCCGGTATCATAATTCAACCGCATTCCTGGTTAAGCTAGCCCCAGCTACGACGCAATATTTTGATTTTGCTCTGACCCGTGCTCGTGAGCAGCTAGCTTCATTGGGCTTTTCGGGCGAGCTGGACCGGGATGCTGCATTGGACGGGGCTCCCGTTCCTTCGGGTTGGTCCGGGGACGTGGAAGAATCTCCGGAGGCGGCCTGGTGGAAGGACGCCCTTGAGGAGTCCCTAAAGGAATCTGGCTTAGACTTGGAGCTGCCTTCTGATCCTCCCAGTTCACCTGTTAAGGCCAATACTCCTACTCCCGAGGTGGTTGGGACCGATCGTGATGCTTCTCCTCCGCTGCCTCCTCCGTCTTCAGAGCTTGTAGCTTAGTGTAGACAATGTATATTTTTCTTTTAATTTTTTTTTCTACTTTATTTGTACTGGCACAGCTATTTTGAATGACAACTTTCTGAGTTGAATATACTTTGGGTTTGTGTGCTTTTTGAGTTGAATGACAACAAAGTTGATATAGCTCGGTATTGCTTGTAACCTTAATGTATCTTGTGCCTGTTTGTTTTGATACAACAAAGTCGATATAGCTCGGTATTGCTTGTAACCTTAATGTATCTTGTGCCTGTTTGTTTTGATACAACAAAGTCGATACAGCTCGGTATCCCCACTTTAAAATTCGAAAATTCCTAAATGTAATCCGACCAGTTTGACTTAATCTTTTCACCGATCTTTAGTGTAAGTTGGGTATTTCCCTTAGTCATAGTTTCATAGGTCGGTTCGCCTTTACTCGGATCTGGAGGCGTTTCGCCTATTCAGATGTCAGAGGGCGGTTCACCCGTACTCGGATCTGGAGGCGTTTCGCCTATTCAGATGTCAGAGGGCGGTTCACCCTTACTCGGATCTGGAGGCGTTTCGCCTATTCAGATGTCAGAGGGCGGTTCACCCTTACTCGGATCTGGAGGCGTTTCGCCTATTCAGATGTCAGAGGGCGGTTCACCCTTACTCGGATCCGGGCGTTTCGCCTATTCGGATGTCGGAGGACGGTTCACCCTTACTCGGATCGGGCGTTTCGCCTATTCGGATGTCGAGGCGGTTCACCCTTACTCGGATCTGGAGGCATTTCGCCTATTCGGATGTCGAGGGCGGTTCACCCTTACTCGGATCTGGGCGTTTCGCCTATTCGGATGTCGAGGCGGTTCACCCTTACTCGGATGCGGAGGCGTTTCGCCTATTCGGATGTCGAGGGCGGTTCACCCTTACTCGGATCTGAGGCGTTTCGCCTATTCGGATGTCGATTCTAGTTTTACTTGATCAACACATTCGAGATATATTTTTGTAATAGACTTTCATTAAAACAACATAAGCATTTTTCCACATCTCTTCACACAAAATACTTTTTAAGTGACATATGTTCCAAGGTCTTTTGATGAGGCGCCCTTCCATATCCTCAAGCTCGTAAGCTCCTCCGCGTAAATTCGGATTACCTTGTAAGGGCCCTCGATTCGGTTCCAGCTTTCCTGTTTTCCGAGGGCATCACCGCCTAAGCACCAAATCACCGACTGAATTGTCTCTTCGACTCTTTTGTCATGAGCCGCTTTTGTCGCTTTTGTATCTTTCATTCGTCTTTCTTTGCCGCTTCCCTCCTTTCTTCTATGGTATCTAACGCCTCCTTCATTATTTCCTCGTTCTCCACCTCGTTGAACCATCGAACCCGATGGGACATTTCTCCGACCTGCGGGGATGACGGCCTCGGACCCGTAGACCATCTTGAAGGGTGTTTCTCCTGTTGACGATCTAGGAGTGGTCTGTCGACCATAGTACCGAGCTAAGCTCATCCACCCATCCTCCACCCACTTTGTCTAAGCGGGTTTTATCCCTGCAAGATTGTTACATTAGTTACCTCTACTTGCCCATTAGCTTGCGGGTGAGCAACCGCAATAACCTTTGCTTGATATGCATGCCCTCGCACCGATCGGGTTCTCTTCCCATTGAATTGGGTTCCATTATCTCGGGATGAGTATTCAAGGCGCTCCGTACTGCAACAAATGTTGTTAAACAGAAACTTATGATTCTTTGCTCGGTTATGGTGGCCACAGCTCGGCCTCTACCCATTTCTTTCAAGTAGTCTATGGCTACTATTAAGAACTTTCTTCCTCCCGAGCCAGGTGTAAACTGCCCCATGATGTCAATTCCCCATTTGGCGAATGGACAGGGCGCTCCCATAGTGATCATATCCTCGGCTGGGATATGAATTAAGGGTGCGTGCACTTGACATTTTTGGCATCGCTTAACCATTTCCACTGCTTTCTTGCTCATGGTCGGCCAAAAGAAACCAGCCCTTAGCGTTTTGCTAATCAGCGCTCTTCCTTTGGTATGGTCTCCGCAGCACCCTTCATGGATTTCTTCCAATACACTTCGCCCTTCTTCTTCCGAGATGCATCGTAGGTATGGCCCGAGGTAGGACCTTTTATATAGTTCATCATTAATGCAGCAGAACCTTGCTGCTCTTCGCACAATTTTCATTCTTTCTTGTCTCTCCTTGGGTAATTCTGCCCTTCTTAGGTATGCCAACAAAGGAGTTCGCCAATCTGCCATCTCATTCACCTCCATCACCTGTTTCATGATGCTACTTGGCCGCTCCCGAATCGTTCGTCATGAGCGGCAATCCACTAAGGAGCTTCCCATCTTTGCTAGGTAATCAGCTTTTGCATTCTCCGACCTAGGGATATGGACTAACTTCCATTCGCCTAGTTTTCTGGCAGCCTCTTTTACTTCCTTCACATACTTCTTCATCCGATCTTCATTTATCTCAAATTTTCCTTCTACCTGTTGTGTGACCAGTTGGGAATCAGAGTAAGCAATGAGTCGTCGTGCGCCTAAGTCTATTCACCGCATTCCCTTGACCAGGGCTTCATATTCGGCCTCGTTGTTAGATGCCCTGAAATCGAATTTTATGGCATACTCTAATTGCTCACCTTCCGGGGTAGTGAGGATTATTCCTGCCCCAGAACCACTGGTTGTCGCCGATCCATCCACATGCAACAGCCACTGTCCTTCTGGTGGCGACGGCATGGCCCCCTCTTGGATAAAGTCTGCTAGGGCCTGAGCTTTAATCGCCGTTCTCGGCTCATACTCCATGTCGTACTCCCCCATTTCCACCGCCCACTTCACCAGACGACCTGACACATTAGGTCGCCCTAATATTTCTCTCAAGGGCAAGTTGGTTCGCAATTTTATCCGGTGGGCTAGGAAATAGGGCCTCAATCGCCTGGCCGTAACCACTAACGCCAGCGCCCCTTTTTCTAGCTCGGAGTAGTTCCGTTCTGCTCCTTGCAAGATTCGGCTCGTATAATAAATGGGCTTTTGTTTACTCATTTCTTCTCTTAGCAAGACCGAGCTCACCGCTCCTTCTCCCACGGATAAGTAGAGTACAAGATCCTCCCCTGGTACTGGTTTGGTGAGTAGGGGCAGCTCGGCCAAATACTCTTTCAATTTTTTGAATGCCGTTTGCGCTTCCGGGGTCCATTCGAACTTGTTCCCTTTTCTTAAGAGTTTAAAAAATGGGAACCCCTTCTCGGCCGAGCGTGATATGAAACGGCTCAGCCCTGCTATTCTTCCCGTTAGTATCTGGATATCCTTTATATTTTTTGGAGGATTCATTTGCAGTACTGCCTTGACCTTTTCCGGGTTGACCTCGATTCCTTGCTCTGTGACCACATACCCCAGGAATTTTCCCGATTTGACTACAAAAGAGCATTTTGATGGGTTGAGTTTCATTCCATATGTGCGCAGGTTCTCGAACGTCTCTTCTAGGTCCCTGATATGTTCTCCTGCCTTCACACTTTTCACTAGCATATCATCCACGTATACCTCCATGTTTCTGCCGATTTGGGATTTAAAGATTCTGTCGACCATCCTCTGATATGTAGCTCCTGCATTTTTTAATCCAAAAGGCATGCGTACATAACAAAAAGTTCCCTTTGAAACCACAAAACTAACCCTCTTTCTGTCCTCGGGTGCGAGAGGAATTTGATGATATCCTTGGGAAGCGTCCATCATACTGAGTAACTCGCACCCTGAGGTTGAATCCACCAGCTGATCTATGCGGGGCAACGGGTAGTGATCCTTGGGACATGCTTTATTTAGGTCCCGGAAGTCCATGCACATCCTCCACTTCCCCGGGCCCTTCCCTACCATCACGGCATTGGATAGCCACTCCGGAAACTGGATTTCCATTATGTGCCCAGCTCGGAGGAGCTTATCAACCTCTTCCCCAATGACCCCATCTATCTCTGGCCCGAAATGCCTCCTCTTCTGCTTTACTGGTCTTATGGTGGGGTCGATGCTCAACCTGTGTTCGGCAACTGCTGGGCTGATTCCCACCAGATCCTCAACTGTAAACGCGAAAATGTCCACGAATCTTCTTAGCAGGCTGATGAGGCCTTCCTTTATTCCATCGTCCAACCGACTCCCCATGCGAGTCTTTGTTTCCGGCTTTCCTGGAACCAATTCTATTTCTAGCAACTCCTCGTTGGGCTTGACGCCTTCTTCCTCAACTTCCTCGGGTGTCTTCGATTGTTTATTCCTCTTGGATTCCGGATCCGGACCCCCGAGCTCGGGTGTCCTCTTTCCACGCTGTACTCCCTGCTTCACGGTTGTTTGATAATAAGAACGGGCGACAAACTGATCTCCTGCTACTTCTCCCACCTCCCCTCCTACGGGGAATTTCACTTTCATGTGCGCGGTAGAGGCTACGCCAATTTGTTGAGCCCCGTTCGTCCTAAAATAGCGTTATAGGCCGATTTGGTGTCCACCACTAAGAATCTGAGTGTCTTGACCTTCCGATGGGGCATCCGACCTAGTGCCACTGGAAGCACCACTTCTCCCACTGGTTGCACCTCGGTCATACAGAACCCATAGAGCGCGGTATCTACCTTTCTCAATTCCACTTCCAGTTCATCTGCTTGAAACAGTCATAGAATAAGATGTCTACCGAGCTTCCCGTATCGATAAACACCCTCTGCACATCGTAATCGGCGATTTCCGCTGTGATGACCAACGCGTCATTGTGGGGCGTATGTATCCCATTATAATCCATGGGGCTGAACTGAATAATAGGCCCACTGCCTACAGAGGCAACCTCCTTGAGTTGATGACATCTAGCCTTTCGTGCGTGGGCTTTTCTAGCCTGATTAGAACTTCCGTCGGTTGGTCCCCCTGATATCATGTGGATCACTCCTTTTTAGCCGGGAGCAGCGGGTCCCCGTGGAGCTTCTCTTTTCACCCCCGCCCCTCCTTGGGGCATGGATGGCTGCCTCCGACCTCCATTTCTCTGTTGATATGTGAACTCCATCAGATGTCCCGCTCGGACCAGCCTCTCGATCTCATCCTTAAGGTGCTTGCATTCGTCTGTCTTATGCCCGTAATCATTGTGGAATCGACAATAAAGATCTGACTTCGGCTGGGTGGGCCTATTAGGGCGAGATGCAGGCCACTCGATGACCCTGCTCATCTTACCCTCAACTGCTTCCAAAACCTGGGCTCTCCTCATTGTTAGTGGGCTGTATTGGTCAAATCTTGGTCGCCTAAGAACGATATCGTTCTTCTTCCGATCTGTTTTCCCCCGTGACATTTCTTCCCGAGGCAAATTTCCTTGAAAGGTGTACTCCTCCCGTTGTATCAATCTGCTGGACCCCATTTTCCCCATCCTCGGGCTTTTCATGCAACTCCTCCATATCCTTCTCGGTTTCCTCAATGTTGATGTACTTCGAGCATCGGGCTAAGACCTCATCGTATGTTCTGGCTGGTTTTTTAGCTAATGAGGTGCGTAACAACCCCGACCTCAGTCCCTGTGTCAAGGCACTAGTTTTTACCTCTTCTGACGACGAGGGTACCTCCAGACATGCCTTCGTGAATCGGGTCACATAAGCTCTCAGCGCTTCTCCAGAATATTGTTTGATACTGAACAAGGACATGAAGGTCTTTTGGTGCGCCCTGGCGCTGGCAAAATGCGTCAAGAACGCGGAGCTGAAAGTTTTGAAGCTGGTGATTGACCCAGGGGATATCTGGTGGAACCAATCCCGGTGACTGGCCGGTGTGGCCAAGAATGCCCCGCAACTCACGGCATCCGAATATCTATGTAGTACCGCCATGTTCTCGAATCGGTATAAATGTCGGGTAGGATCTCGAGAGTCCATCATAGGTGAAGGTAACAGCCCTAAACCCATACGGAGCTCGGCTGTAGTATGCCTTCGAGAAGGGATGGCCTGGATGACTTTCCATGTCCCTCCCGCAACCCTCTGCCGCAACTCTTCCAGGCTCGTCCGCATGCCGGATATCAAGGGATCTGCGTTTTCCTGCCTAGATCGCTCCCATATTTTTGGATAACTCTCACTATGTTCTTCTTGCTGATCAATTTCTTCCGGCCCATCCGATAGGATAGGTATTATTTTTCGTGGTACCCTTTGTTTTTCGACCTCCCGGCTCTTCTGGATTGCACTGGCGATTATGTCGGCCAAGGCTTCCTTCGTTAGTGTAATTGTGCTGGGTGTGACTTCTTCTACAGGGGTGGCGGGTGTTTTCTCCAGAGTCGCTTCTCCACCCGCCGCCGCTAGTTCCTCTTCTAGATTCCTGGGTATTAAATCCCCTGTTCTCTTCTGGTTCATTTCTTCTGCCATTACTAACCTCACGTCTCAACTCAAAGTGACTCGATGTCACGTTCCCACAGACGGCGCCACTTGATGTAACCGAGCTGATCGGCCACCAAGAACCGGGTTAATCTTAGAAGTTTAGCTAAGAAAACCCAAGATATATGAAGTACTCTCTTTTCTTTCTCTCTCTAAAAATATTGTATTCTCAAAGTGTGTCTCCCCTTTTGAGGAACCCCCTCTCTCCCTTTTATAGGAGGGAGGATGCCTTGTTATCTGAGATGATTCCTGATTCCTAGAGAGAATCCCGGATATCCAGGGATTCAAGCTGCGATTTCCCATCCCTGGATTTCCGGGATTGCGAGGTATGGGCTCTCAATCCCTGGATCTCCGGGATTGGCATGGTATGGGTTCTCAATCCCTGGATCTTAGGGATTCTGTCAGGTGAGTCAGGATCTTCTTTCCCAAGAGTTCGATGGTTTTTAGGTCGGTTTATCCCTATTCAAATCAGTAGTTTGAGAGACCTTTGAGGTCGGCGACCTGTTATCGGATATCATAGGTCAGCGGGGGCCTCCGAGGTCGGCGCCATTTTAACAGATGTCACAGCTAAATGGGGCCTCCGAGGTCGGCGCCCTTTATCTAACAGATATCACAGCTAAATGGGGCCTCCGAGGTCGGCGCCCTTTATCTAACAGATATCACAGCTAAATGGGGCCTCCGAGGTCGGCGACCTTCTAAAGGACCTTGGGGTTGCAATCTCCTTATCTAAGAACCTAGGTCGGACCTTTATTGGTCCATATTTTAAACCGGGTTTTCAGTGAGCGTACATTCGACGTCCTATCAAGGGAAACAATTTATAAAACAGTTTAAAATGCCATCGGGAGTTTTAATAAAAAAAAAACAATTTAGGATTATAAAATCCTTCTATTTCCAAAAATCAATAGGGTCACAGCCCAAATATTTTGTTTTCGCAAATAGGAAACCACCAATAATTTACAGGGTCAGAGCCCAACATCACGTGTCCTCAACGGACATAAAATCAACGAAACATAATCACGCACGCGCATCGCCTAGGACCAGGACGCCACCATGAATCCCACCCGAGGCCTCGAAGGACCCTCCCGAGCTGGCTAGCGAAACAATCAAACACAGGCATAGCCTAGGACCAGGACGCCACCATGAATCCCACCCGAGGCCTCGAAGGACCCTCCCGAGCTGGCTAGCGAAACGATCAAACACAGGCATCACCTAGGACCAGGACGCCACAAACGCTTAGCAAAACACCACGTCAAACCACAATGCACCGAAATGAAACAATATGCGTCCACACGCAAATACCAAGTGCATCATCAACACTAAACATCTCCATAGGATTCACATAGTCACTTACAACCCACACAATTTACAAAACACACGCGTTTTGAAAGTGAGCCTTTTAACGAGGCTAGCCGAATCTTTTGAAAACTCATTTCAAACAAACAAACAAACATACCAAGACGATCACCAATAATCATATCCACGAAACAAGAATAGTATGGACAAGGTACTTGCCTCGAAATCACGATCGCAATAAGACGACGGATAGGACGCGGTCGAATAGCCCCGAACCCCCGAACAATACCAAGAACGTGATAGCACCACGAGTATTACGAGAATAACACCACGCGAATCATCAATCACCAAACGGGATTGAACATCGGAATCCTCGAACACCTATAAACCTCCGGAAGGAACAATAACACATGGTTACGACGAGAATCAAGGCCAAAACAACAGAAATCCCAACAAACTATCAAAGGGAACTCATTCGAACATTTAATCGAACATTAAATGTTCAAGACCCTTCAAGAACAAAGAAAACACCCCTCGGGTCGAACAAACCGAGGATACGAGTATCCAATCCATAGAACAAGTTCAAAACAACGTTTATACAACAATTAATTGATCAAAAACGGATTGGAATCGAAATCAAAAAGGAAAATCCCCAAATCTACAAAAACAAGGGTTCAAGCCAAAATACCTTGATTTGGATGAAGGATTCAAGTAGAGGTCGAAAATCTACAACAAGACTTGAGGTGGATGATCTCTACAAGTTTGGGAGCACTCAAATCGCCCAAAAATCGCCCACAAATCGCCTTAGATGGAAGGAGTAAGAAGAGAGGAGAAAAATGAAGTTTTCTCCTCGAAAATCTGCTAAAAAAACGCACAAAAAGCCCGTGTGCCGCGGCACAGGATGAGTGTGCCGCGCCTGTGGCCAAGAAAACGCCCAGAATTAGCTTAGTGCCGCGGACGGATGAAGTGTGCCGAGGCACACAAGATGCCCCACTCCAACACGAAAAGGCACATCGTATAGTCTTAGCTATTTCGACCATAACTCCTCGCCCTGACTCCGATTGACTCACCGTTTGAACCATTGGAAAGCTAACTTGATGCTCTATAATATTGCAAAGATTCAGAATTTGTGGAGTTTCCAAGAATTAATGGTGACTTTACAAAGTCGAACTCCCACGTGAAAAAGTCGATTAAGGACACGGAACTCAACAAAACGACACCGAAACGAACTCGGATGACAAAAAGTGCAGAATTAATCATTCTCGGAATGACGAAACGGTCATGATAGAGTTGTCAAAACGAACTTCCTCCGAAAAAAGAAAATTACCGAAATTCGAAATTGCGGATATTACATTCTACCCTCCTTAAAAGAAGTTTCGTCCCGAAACTTAAAACAAGTAGGGAGAAGAAATATCCCGCCAGGAAAAAAAAACTCAACGAGATACACAAGAAGCGCGTAACTCATGCCCAACGGCGAAACGTTACAAGCAACGCAAAGGAATATACGGTGTGAAAACACGCTCCACGACGACCAACACAACGTCGCCGTTAGAGACACAATAAAACCAACAAGTGACAAGCGTCATCAAACAGATAATACAACCAAGTCGATTATCCGAACAATCACAAAACACAACGAACGAAAATCAATATGATTGACCACCCCAACGGTACATCAATCAAAACGCATCGCTGAAGAAATACGGAATTCCACCGCCCAAGGGTTGGAAGATCGAAAACGAGACAAATTTCCCAAATATAAGGAAATTAGGAAGGAGTCTGAACACTCAACAATCACAAAACGAGATCAACAAAAACCGAACAATCAAACGATCGAACCACAACGGTCGAGACAACAAAAATCGAACAATCATGTTCGAAGCACGAAGAACAAAAAAATTTAAACAACAACTCTCAGGTTCACGTCTCGGCTCGAGACAATATATGATCCGGTGAAGACAACAGGATGTGCATTCATATAAGATCCACAGGAAAGGGAATAGTAATAGAAAAGTCACAACGACAAACGAGTTATTCCGAAAAAAAATACCAGACTCGTTCGATCAACAAAAGCAAGGGGCAGGACAAGCTCAGAAATGTCAACGAACATAAACGAGTCGACAGAGTCGAAAATACAAAAGTTCAAGATCCAGTCCACTTCGAATAAAAGAACTAGTAGAACCAAAAGACGTTACTTCCGAACAAGGTTCACAAGAATCGAACCGAACTCGGAAAGTCAAAGCGATAACCAGATTGACCCAAAACAAGATCACACCTCGTCCGATCAATGAAACCAAAATACAGAACAAGTTCAGTAAGTATCAACGAACACGAGCGAGTCGATAGAATCGAGAAAGAGAAAAATGCAGGAGTCTAAAACAACACGGGTACTACATTCGACCTCTTATAAAAGAAGGTCGCCCCCGCAACTCACATCAGCGAAATCAAGGTGACGACTGTAACACCCCAAACTAGGCGGATATTACAGTGCCGTAGATCCCCAACTCGGACCCACCAGGCAAATGAAAATGAATGAATTACACAAGATAAATGTAGTACCGAACTACATTATAACAATAATTACTCCGATGAGGAGTTTAGTTACAACACACCAGGACAATACCGAATACTAGTGTATTTTATATGAAGATAAAATACACAACACTGAATGAAACGGAGTATTCAAATGAAGTCTGCAGCGGAAAATAAAGGACAATAACATGAATAACTGAAAGATCGGGGCCCCCTACTAGTATCACTGGGACTCCTCGACATCAACATGCTATTCCCGTGCGTTTGCCTTGCCATGACCTGAAAAACAAAATCCCAGACGGGCCGCATAAAGAACAACAATCCTCAAGGGTTGAAAATACACAATCATGATTAATCAAGTTATGAAATATTCTTAGTTATGAATTACGCCAAGAGGAGTATCATAGTACGCCCGTAATGTTCTCGTGCAAGTGTACAACACCCGTCCGTGTACCTAATTAGTCTCACGGTGTAACGCTTTCCCGTGTGCACGGCCTAATGTATCGGTGAACCCAATACATAACCATCATGTGCCCGACTAAAAATTCCACACCCACACCCGCCACGCAATATGAACCTGAAGGTCATATGAACGAGAATGACCACACCGAATATCAATGAATAATAATTCGACAAGGCCAAGAATGACTCACCGAGATGAAAATAATAGTGAAGTAAATGACAAATCAATGAAATGATTGGAACCGCTGCTCCTTATGATCAAGTGATTAATTGACAATAACAAGTTTTGATACGGTTAATACAATGATGAATGAGTTATGATTATGAATGAACAACAACAAAAGGGATGAATATCCTTTTAACCGAGTAAGAATTAACTTACGCAATACCGGTGACAATAATCCTTCCACGAACGACGTCCTAATTGAGATATCGATCGCTCGAACAACCTTGAATTATACAATATTCAACAACCCGTTCAAAATACGAATCAAACACGAATATAACGAACTCAAAATGTCGATACGAATAAACCAAGTCCATTGAGGCATTAAAACAAACACGTTGCGTCCAAACTCCGATTGTTTACAATCAAACTTCAATATACCAATATCAAATCCCCCAAGAAGTGTTTCAAACCAACAAAACATCTTCCAAATGATCAATAATCCGAAATGAATATCCGAAAACGTGATTATAACGACAATTAATCGAAAACCCCCAATTTCAACTCGATATACAAAGTGTTCTTGAATAATCCCTCAATAATCCAATGAATCCTTATACAAACTCATAATCATATACATATCCCTTCATATAACATGATTATAACGTCCAAAACATCATATCTCAACACAAAATCGAAGTCCAAGGTGTCAAGAAATTACCTCTTGAATATCCAATCACTTCGATCCGAAGAACACGAGTTTAATCGAGTATCCAAGCTTCCCAAATGATTGAAGGTGATGAAAATACACACTCAAATGATAATTGATGAAGAAAAATCTCCTCAAGCTTATCTCTCTCGTATGAAGGTGGAAGAGATGGAAGAAATGAGCCGAAATGCTCAAAAACGAATTTAAAGTGGTTGACTCGACGATGTGCTCGACCGTGTCCGCCGACACGGCCGCGGCGCGCATCTGCCGGGCAGGACTCGACCGTGTCCCGCTTGACACGGTCGCGCGCGCGAGGGCCTTCCGAAGTGACCCGTCCGACGGTGACTCGGCATGACTCGACCGTGTCCCCGAACACGGCCGGGCGTGGCACGGCTCGGTCGCTTATCCTAAGAGTTCGACTCGCCGCGCTGCATCGACACGGTCAGGTCCTGAGACAGAAACTTCGGCATTTCCGGACGAGTACAGCACGGGCCGTGTCGGACGACACGGCCGAGTTCGGTCGGCAGTGATCGGCCATTAACTGAAAAAAATGAGCGGGTGAGCTAAAACGACCATAACTCTCTCGTACGGACTCCGATTGACTCACCGTTTGAACCATTGGAAAGCTAGCTCGATGCTCTATAATATTGCAAAGATTCAGAATTTTTGGAGTTACCAAAAATTAATGGTGATCTAACAAAGTCGAACTCATATGTGGAAAGTTGAAACAATGAACTATAACGATACACAACTCGAAGTTTCTACGAACGGTGAACACGGGTGAATGAACATGATTGATGAATGATTATAAATGAGTGAAAATCCACTGAGTGACAATCACCGAATGAAATTACTGAATGATAATGACTGAATTAGAACCGGGTATTACAACGACACAACAAGCAACCGACAGAAACATCCTTCAAAGGCCTCTCAAAGCCGATTCTGATAACTGAGCTGAAGCGCGAATTCCGAAAGTCTCGGTAGCCAATTCGCAAAACTGAATTCGGTGTCCCTCGAGTCCACACTTGAAACGTGTTACCGACGAGAAGGACAATTTACACATGCATGCCCCGGCACACCACGGTCGAAACATCTCGGCTCGGCATACCGAAAATACAAATGCTCGATACAATGGAACAAAACACCGCAAAACAACATAACGGAGATGCCAACTCAGCACAACAACGAATCATAACACATACCATATACAATGATTACCATCGTAAAGTAATACACACACAAACACTACAACAACGACGGTATCGTTCGGCGACCTCAACGGCCCGAACGATAACCAGCACATAATTACAACCATCATGAAACAATCACACATGTACACAAACGTACAAACTCAAGCTTCAACAGCTCACACCCGTGCGACAACACGCAAATCACCACGAGGCGACAAACAAGAATACCAGTTCACACCTCTCACAGAGGGCTAGTACAACAAATGCGTGGCAACGCCTCGACGTTCATGCCACCAATTCGATCACACCAAGTTAACACCGTAACGAAAGTTCGAAAACCATACACGCATTTCCAGTCCGCAAACAGGAATGATAGGTTTTAAAAACGAAAACCACCTTTTGAAAACAGTTTGGAAACAACAGTTGATCTTGAGTATCATTTTACAAAAAGTAGTACAAACACCATTATCGAGACTTTGAAAATCATCTTGCGTTTGAACAAAAACGAGGACACCTTTCTTTTAGTGAAAAACTTTCAAAAATATTCGACCCTTGGGTCTAAGCAACTGCATTTGAAAATATCTCAAAATATTTTTGGTCCTCAACCGGAAATTTTTTGAAATGTATTGCGGCATTAGAAAACACCTTGAAAACACCGCAAGAAAATAATTCGTTTTAAAAGTACGTCTCGAATTTTAATTTTCTAAGATACTCAAGGTTTTCAAAAATAATTCAATGGGCTAGAATGCCCAAAAATTTTAGGTACTTACACGGAACACTATAGCGCCGTGGGTTCCGCGCCGGAACCCACCAGGCTGAAAACCTTTTACAAAAATGCCAAAAAGGCCGATTACGGTAATATTTCAAAAACTTACAGAAGCCATTTAGAAAATAATAAATACCGTCATAAGAATTTCGCCAAAATGATCAAGGCCATAATGCCAAAAACTCGGTTAAGGAATCGGTTTTCGAAATAAAACTCAGTCGGTAAAATACCGAAAGCCGTTACAAAAGAACTCACGCAGCGGATAAAAGAAATAAAGTCAAACATGCACAAGACAGCAACACTACTCCCCATATGAACGAAAAATGGGAGTCAAATAATCACATATCACGAAATCAAAATCCATAAGAGGATTCCGTCAATTAACTCATAATCATAAAAATAGCTCGTGTCACACGAGGCACAACACAAAGAAGGGAGACTTACATCCACAGGTCGCACGAAGATGATGATCGCCCACGATACTAATCACGACCAACAAACTCAGACGACGCGTCGCGACACGACTTAGTCAGATAAAATCCGACGAGACAAAAACTCAATAGACACCACTGACCCGACAGCCTAGGTTTCCACAACCTAAGCTCTGATACCATTCTGTAACACCCCCAATCCGCTCAGGGATATTACACACCGTAGACCCTCTCCTCGAGGATCTACCAGGCTGATAACTAAAATCAAACATCTAAACCTCGCCTTTAAGGCTAAAATGACTCAGTAGACCGACTTGGTCTTTCAATAATAACATACAACTCAATTACAATACATGCCCACGCAGGGGTCGAACACAACACACTCCCGTACAACGGGGAAAGAATACTGCAGCATAAATAAAATGCAACTAAACCAATAACATCATACGGATCCTCGTGTGATTAGTATCGTTCATCTTTCATCATTCTTCGTGCCGACCCTGTGCTATGCTCCAAAACCTGAAGGCAAAAATAGACATCCACCCCCCGAATACTCGGGGGTTAGCAAAACTCCACTGTTTTGCTAGTGCAAGTACAAGTGCAAAAATACGAGCCATACAATACCAGTTCCAAGAACAATAATAATTAGGAATCCTCAAAGATCCAAACGTAAAGAAAAGTACTTCTCGAGGCAAGAGTTTGGGTAAACATTTCCAAAACCGAAAGATCGCAAATAAGGGAAACAATTTATAAAACAGTTTAAAATGCCATCGGGAGTTTTAATAAAAAAAAAAACAATTTAGGATTATAAAATCCTTCTCTTTCCAAAAATCAATAGGGTCACAGCCCAAATGTTTTGTTTTCGCAAATAGGAAACCACCAACAATTTATAGGGTCAGAGCCCAACATCACGTGTCCTCAACGGACATAAAATCAACGAAACATAATCACGCACGCGCATCGCCTAGGACCAGGACGCCACCATGAATCCCACCCGAGGCCTCGAAGGACCCTCCCGAGCTGGCTAGCGAAACAATCAAACATAGGCATAGCCTAGGACCAGGACGCCACCATGAATCCCACCCGAGGCCTCGAAGGACCCTCCCGAGCTGGCTAGCGAAACGATCAAACACAGGCATCGCCTAGGACCAGGACGCCACCATGAATCCCACCCGAGGCCTCAAAGGACCCTCCCGAGCTGGCTAGCGAAACGATCAAACATAAATAACATATCACACCAAGGATATCCAAAACATTCACCCAGAGGCATCAAATGCTTAGCAAAACACCATGTCAAACCACAATGCACCGAAATGAAACAATATGCGTCCACACGCAAATACCAAGTGCATCATCAACACTAAACATCTCCATAGGATTCACATAGTCACTTACAACCCACACAATTTACAAAACACACGCGTTTTGAAAGTGAGCCTTTTAACGAGGCTAGCCGAATCTTTTGAAAACTCATTTCAAACAAACAAACAAACATACCAAGACGATCACCAATAATCATATCCACGAAACAAGAATAGTATGGACAAGGTACTTGCCTCGAAATCACGATCGCAATAAGACGACGGATAGGACGCGGTCGAATAGCCCCGAACCCCCGAACAATACCAAGAACGTGATAGCACCACGAGTATTACGAGAATAACACCACGCGAATCATCAATCACCAAACGGGATTGAACATCGGAATCCTCCAACACCTATAAACCTCCGGAAGGAACAATAACACATGGTTACGACGAGAATCAAGGCCAAAACAACGTAAATCCCAACAAACTATCAAAGGGAACTCATTCGAACATTTAATCGAACATTAAATGTTCAAGACCCTTCAAGAACAAAGAAAACACCCCTCGGGTCGAACAAACCAAGGATACGAGTATCCAATCCGTAGAACAAGTTCAAAACAACGTTTATACAACAATTAATTGATCAAAAACGGATTGGAATCGAAATCAAAAAGGAAAATCCCCAAATCTACAAAAACAAGGGTTCAAGCCAAAATACCTTGATTTGGATGAAGGATTCAAGTAGAGGTCGAAAATCTACAACAAGAATTGAGGTGGATAATCTCTACAAGTTTGGGAGCACTCAAATTGCCCAAAAATCGCCCACAAATCGCCTTAGATGGAAGGAGGAAGAAGAGAGGAGAAAAATGAAGTTTTCTCCTCGAAAATCTGCTAAAAAAACGCAGAAAAAGCCCGTGTGCCGCGGCACAGGATGAGTGTGCCGCGGCCCAGGGCCAAGAAAAACGCCCAGGAATTAGATTAGTGCTGCGGCACAGATAAAGTGTGTCGCGGCACACAGTACAGCCCACTCCAACACGAAAAAGGCACATCGTATAGTCTTAGCTATTTCGACCATAACTCCCTCGTCTGGACTCCGATTGACTCACCATTTGAACCATTGGAAAGCGCACTTGATGCTATATAATATTCCAAAGATTCATAATTTTTGGAGTTTCCAATAATTAATGGTGACTTTACATAGTCGAACTCCCACGTGAAAAAGTCGATTAAGGACTCGGAACTCAACAAAACGACACCGAAACGAACTCGGATGACAAAAAGTGCAGAATTAATCATTCTCGGAATGACGAAACGGTCATGATAGAGTTGTCAAAACGAACTTCCTCCGAAAAAAGAAAATTACCGAAATTCGAAATTGCGGATATTACAGGTGTGACCGATATTTCGTATCTTCGGTGGTTATCTTCTGCTGATTTTTATGTCCATCGAGGACATGTGACGTGGGTTTTGAACCTTGTGAATTATTGTTGGTTTTCATTCGAGAAAGTAAATCTTTGGGCTGTGACATCTGTTGATTTTGGAAAGAAAAGGATACGATAATCCTAAACTGTTTTCCGATAAAACTCTCGAAGGCATTTTAAACTGTTTTACAAATTGTTCTCATGATTTGTGATCTTTCGAATTTGGAAAGTTTTACTCAAACTCTTGCCTAAGGAAGTACTTTTTGTTACGTTTGAATCTTTTCGGATTCCTCATTATTGTTATTCTTGGAATGTGAATTGTATTACTCGTATTTTGCACTTTGTACTTGCACTAGCAAAATAGTGGAATTTTGCTAACCCCCAAGTAATCGGGGGGTGGATGTCTGTATTGAATTCAGGTTTTGGGGAGCATAGCACAGGGTCGGCATGAAGGATGATGAAAGATGATCGATACTAATCACATGAGGACCCGTACGTTGTTGTATTGGTTTTGTTGTACCTTATTTTCACTATAGTATTTTCCCCGTTGTACGGGAGTATTTTGTATTTGACCCCTGCGTGGGCATGTATTGAGATTGAGTTGTGTGTTTTTATTGAAAGACCAAATCGGTCTATTGAGTCATTCTAGCCTTAAAGGCATTGTTGAGATGTTCGATGTTGTTACCAGTCTGATAGATCCATGAGGAAAGGTTCTACGGCGTGTAATATCGCTGAGCGGATTGGGGGTGTTACATAATCTGGGGAAGGTTCACTGGAAAGCGTGACAAGGTTACTTAGGTAGTTAAGAGGTTCTCATGAGTATGGGCTGCACTATACTCGATATCCAGCAGTACTTGAAGGATATACAGATGCGAATTGGATATTTGACATACAAGACTCTAAGTCTATAAGTGGATATGGATTTACACTAGCTGTTGCAGCAGTGGCATGGAAATCTACAAAATAGACAGTTATAGCTCGATCTACGATGGAATCAGAGTTTATAGCATTAGATAAATGTGCTGAAGAGGCGGAATGGTTGCTATAATTTCTAAAAGACACTTCTAAATGGCCAAAGCCTGTGACTGCAGTCTAATTCATTGCAACAGTCAATCTGTTATTGGTAGAGCACAGAGCACGATGTATAATGGTAAGTCTTTTCATATACGACGAAGAAACAATACCATTAGATAGTTGACAACAACAGGGGTTATTACAATTAACTATGTACCGTCAAAAGATAATATTACGAATCCGCTAACCAAAGGGTTATCAAAATACCTTGTTGAAAAATCATCAAGAGGAATGGGTCTACTACTACGAGCTAACAACTTTATGGAGGAGGCCCAACCTAAGCTTATTGGAGATCCCATGGTATAGGTTCAAAAGGACAACTAACACATAAAACTCGGCACGATCACTGTCGGTGGTGGATCCACTACAAACCTACCCAACTGCCTCGTTAAATTAATTCTGATACTTTTGAATTAGGATAATTGCCAATTAAGTGATTATTATCGAAATTAATATTCGGATAAGTACTGAAATTGATTAATATAATCGGATTAATATTAGGATAAGTATTATTATACCAATCCCAATTTTTTGGTGAGTTCCTCCAGCATATTTCTCTCTCTCGTCCTTCTTATAAAACCAGACGTGAGGGGTCCAATTTTTTCAACTGCTTTTGGCTTCGAAGATTTCTTCTCCAGTAGCATAAATAATATTTTCATTTTCTCTTGTTCTTGTGCGGTGATAGTGCACGTTTATCCTGGTTCGCTGAGAGTGCAGTGATCAATATATCAGTGCATCGAGGTGTTGTTTTATCCTGGGAGGTAGACGCTACACAATGGTGATGACAAATTTACTTTAAGGAGACAGATCTGCTGGACTCAATATCGATATACTGCAAACCCTTTATTTTCGTTAAATTCTGTCCTGTTAGGAAATCAACTTTTGTTTTGCAGGGTTATATTTTAATTCGTGTTTTACGTTTGTTTACTCAAGTGAAGATTTCCAACAAAAATTAGAGAGAAAGAGATCGAAAATCTGCAATTGGGAGAGAGAGAGTGAGAAACCGAGAGCCGAGTTAGTGAGGGAGAGAGTTGAATGAGTGAATAAGAAGAATCTGACTTCACAAGATGTGATGGATTTATATTCCAAATTAGTTGCCAAATGTCAATTCCACCCCCAAGTTTTCACGTCTTTAATATGACCCAAATCAATTTTCTAATACCTCAATAAGCCCTTTGATTCAAGCCTTTAATATGTTAACCCTTCCAGTTAATGTTATTATCCAACTTAATTTTATTTCGTTTTATTTTATTTTCGGTCAGATAATAATGATAGTCTATGTTATTATCTTTAGATATTAACGAGGATTTGCGGACTTAGGATTGTGAGTCAAGCATTCATATTATTTTAAGTACACGCAACATCTTACCAGGTGGGAATTATTACTTGTCAACTTTAATTGCTTTATTTGGACTGTATAAGTGATATGTTATATTTATGATAACATGCAGTCACATGTTTTTCGTACCAAATACAAGTAAATATTTACATGCAGACACATGTTCATATGCTCAAGTTATTTGTTGATATAACAGCTCTTCATGATATGCCTCCATTATGTATTGTGATTATTTTTTACTTATAATCTTCCCACGAGCAATAGGAAGCTCATCCCATTTTTACGTAATATTTTCATATTAAATCGTAATATCGAATAATGAGTTGCAGGACAGGCCGACTTATGATATTTCTAATATTATTTACTGTTTTTCTAGTTTCCGCTTATGTTTTGGATGGAACACTTAACTTTGTTTATAATTATTTCCGCTGCTAGAATTTCAATATGGAGTAATGATGTTTAAATCCTCCTTATCTTTGTTAACATTTTATTTTAGAAAAATGTTGGTTTTTGTAAGACTTGAGGTTTTACAAGTTTTTTCTTATATAATATTCTCATAAAATACCTTAGAAAAATCGGGTCGTTACATTATGGTATCAGAGAGAATTCAATCTACTTTCCTAATATGCCGGAACATTTTTTAAATTAATAAAATATTATTCAAGAGAATATCATATGTTCAAGTGCCGCTACTTCGTTACTCCATTCCAAGGTATTTCAACTCATGTTAATATCATACATACATTCATCATAACATCTTAAATTTAATAATTTCATGTGATTGTAATGTATTTTGTTAAGATGGCCGGATTTAAGGTGACCTCACGTAAGAAGGTTGAGGCAGGATATAGCTCGCGTCCTTCGACACATACCGATTCTTGGGGTAATCCAGGATTGCCCGAGAATGCCCCGCATTTCGTGATCGAAAGGGTGTAAAAGTGGTTTATGTTTGGGAAGGCCGGATATCCGGATAAGGAAATTGAGCATCTAATCAAAGCTCTAACCTATGATTGGAGCTACTCTATATACCATATTTGGCATGAGGCAATCTGCAGGACCCCTAAGGAGAGAACAGTCGTTGATGATTTTCAGTAAGCTACTGGAAATATTCTTGACTTGTACTCGAGAGATGAGATTCGCACGATGCACGAGAACTACAGTACCCCATCGTAGCTAATGGAAGAGTTTAAAGAGGATTTAGAGGAGGAGGATCCAGTGCCTGAGCAGATGGTTGACTCGAATGATGATGATATCATCTCTAGGACTGAGCCCCCATCCCCAGTTCCTGTCATAGAGATCCTTAGTAGTGATGACGAGGAATAGTCGTACTATTTGAAATTTCATGATTTTACCATGTAAGTAGCATTCTGAGCAGTTCAATAGGAAGGATTTGGGAGAAGCCAGGCACATCCTTGGTATTAAGATCTTTCGAGATCGCACGAAAAGGATGTTATGCTTATCTCAAGCATCCTATATTGATACAGTGCTAAAGCATTTTAGTATGGAGAACTCCATGAAAGGTTTCTTACCTTACAGACATAGAATTCAGCTATCTATGGCTATGTGTCCTAGGACACAGAAAGAGATAGATGACATGAAGCTGGTCCCTTATGCTTCAGCATTGGAAAGCCTCATGTATGCTATGCTTTGCACTAGTCCTGATATCTGTCATGCTGTAGGCATGGTGGCGAGATATCAGTCGAACCCAGTACCGAGACATTGGATTGTTGTCAAGCATATATCCAAGTACCTGAAAATGTCTAGAGAGCATATGCTTGTATATCAATCGGATACATTTTGTCCTTTGGGTTACACTGACTCAGATTTCAGTTTGGACAAAGAAAAGTCGAAATCAACTTTTGGATATGTTTTCACTTTGGGAGGTGGAGCCATCAGTTGGAGGAGTGTGAAGCAGAAATGCATAGAGGACTCTACGATGGAAGCCGAATATGTAGCAGCCTCAGAGGCAGCTAAAGAGGGGGTATGGCTCAAGTACTTCCTAAAAGATTTGGGTGTGATTCCTAGTTTGCCTAGGAGTATTACACTTTATTGTGATAATACCGGTGCTGTTGCAAATTCGAAGGAACCATAGGCCCACAAATCAAGCAAACATATCAAGCGCAAATATCATCTCATTTGAGATTTTGTGAAGATGGGAAAGATTATTGTCTCCAAGATAGCATATGAAGACAACCTAGCTGATCCTTTCATGAAAGGGTTGCCCTCAAAGTCATTTAAAGGGCATGTGGAAGGAATGGGGTTGAGATGTATGGCAGCATTGCTTTAAGTATAAGTGAAAGATACATAGACATAGTCTAGATAGTATACTTCAAAAGCATGCTTTGAGTATAAGTGGGAGATTGTTAGGGTTTTATACATCAAAGCATACTTTATGCTTGTGTTAACTAACTTCCCGGTCTTTATCTATGAGAATATTTAATTCATTTCATCACATGTTTTGCACATTTATTCACGCTATGGTTATGAAAATATTGTCTAAATTACTTTATATTGTAGATAATGTGGTGTGTCGAGTCACACAGAAGATCACATTATCGGTCCCTTATATAGTAATAATTAGTTCACAACCTATATAACATTAGACTGTTATGTGAAAGGTTGTAATATATGCTTGAGATTGGTTGGTCCTGACCATTAGCATATATTAGCGTATTCGGTATATGTTGAACAGGATTGATGTGAGATAGATTCTTCTGTACTGACTATAAGAAGAACGTACATCCCGAACAATTATTATTTTTTAATTCTAGTAATTAATATTTAATTATATACATTTAATATTTATTGCTTTGATTTATCATGTGTGAGAGGCAAAATGATTGACTCAATATGCTCGATATTTTGGGCAATATTATTATTTATATGATATTTAATATTATAGCTAGAAATCGTGTCCCGACCAGTCTGGTTGATCATGTCCCTTGAGGCACTCGAAAGGATTATTATATTAAACCCTGCAGGTGATATAATAATAAAGCTCGAGTGGTATACTCATGTATAATATATTAATTAATTAAAAGCTGTCAGTAGCTTAAATTAATTAATGGACATGGAATATCTTAAACATGGGAAATAATTAATTCAAAAGGGAGCCCAATTTCGTAATTTGGGATTTTGGTAGAAAGTGCAATATCAACATTTTAGCGGACTAATTTGATATCAATAGATTCATTATATTAGGAAGAGTCCTAGTATTGGTAAGATGAAATCTATTGGGAGTCCTTACCTGATCCTCCTTAAAGTCCCTAGAGTAGCCCAAAGCACCTATAAATAGGACATAAGGGGTGGCCGATTTTTTCACCATTATTGAACAAGAAATTTCGATTTTTCATACTTTGTGTTTAATTGTGGATCTTGACTTGTGTCTTAGATTCCACAATTTAGCTAACACAATATTTTTCTAAATACTAAAATATTCAAGAAAAATAGAGAGAAAAATTAGTAAGGTATTTCTTGGGAAAAATTTCGGCTGATCCCTATTGCAGTCTAAGCAGTCTGGTAGATTGGTGCCCACACGACATCCGGACATAGGCGGGATATACTCTAGAATATCTGGAGGTAGAAATACAATAAGATCAAGGAGGAGAACAAGGAGGAGTTCGATCGACCCAAAGGGATTTTCTACCACTTCACTTCAAATGTACGAATTACTAATTATACTGCGTAAATATGTATATTTAAATTGCTAAATTAGTCTGTTTAATTAATTAATTGACAAGCCTAAATAGATCCGCAATTTTGTTGGTTAGTTTATAAAACCAAATCTATTCCATTCATCAATCTCGCTTCCGCTGCGTTTTATATTCCAACATACTTATGACCAGGCGATGGTTGATGTGGACTCGCAAACATGAACTTAACGAATCAATTGTAGGGGAAATCGTGTTAAGAATTCATTCATCCTATGCTAAACTCATTGAAATCCACCTTGAGTATATAATTATAGAATGTTAATTAACTAGATAGAGTAAAGCTTGGTAGTATAACCCATCATAAAGAATCGACCATTGAAATCGTTGTGTGAAACGGAAACCCACCGAATAGAGAACTCGGAGTAGAGAATATAATTAGTAGGTTATGAAATTCAATTATGCTATACTCGATTGTATCAACCGAAATAATGTGGGGGATAATATTGTTGAGCAAATTGTTATAACAATCGTTAATCAAATGATTAAACCATGTAATAATGCATATTGCTATTGAGTTAGAAATATGATACTAGTTTTGCGAAATCGAACTAAGTTAAGAATTCGGTTAGGAAAGGGAATGGGAAACTAGTTTCATTCGCCGTTATCCGTATGAAATGTTGATCGAGGATTATGTAATTAGGTTGAACTCGATCGGACGTGGAAGTTCTAATTTTCGCAAGGCACTTACCGAGGTTGATTGAAATGGGAATTTCGCATATGATTATTACAATAAGATACATGAATTAAGGCTCGCGAAAGAAATATACTTACAACGATAGTTTTGATTACTACAAGTTCATCCTATTAGATTGTCTACGGGAGTTAACAAAACTACCCAAATACCCGTAATTCAATAGGCATAACAACAATATCGAAGAGATAACCTCAAGGATTGATAGACATACCTTAATAGAGGAAGAACAATGAGGAACGATGACGAACCAACGAAGAACAACAAGGAGGAACGAAGAATGGATCGATCGACCTAGATAACCTCCTCCGGAGCTTGAGTAATCCTCTCCTTGATGTCAATACAAGTGTTCGGAAGGCTAGAAATCGTCTAAGGAGGCTGGAGAATGATTTTCAGGGGGTTGCACAAGTGTTATGGTCGTGGGAAATGAAGGAGGAGGTGTTGATTTATAACACATGATTGTGTTTAACGTACGTTAACGCTCATGGGTTAATGTACATAAAGATCATTACGTACGTAGTGATCCCTAGATAACGTACGTAATGGTCGACTAGAGGCTACTGCCTGGAATGTCCCTACTCATTACGTACGTAGGGGTATTAACATACGTAAGTTGCCATGTCATAGCGTATGTTAAGTTCGACAGATAACGTACATTACGAGCAGTTGACTCGTTTGTCTTCTAGCCCACCGAAAGTACTTAATCCATGTCGGAAGGAAAGATTCTGGTCGGAAGACCAATCCTCCCTTTACGTACGTAACCAAGTCGGGTTAACGTACGTAATACTTCGAATCTAACGCACATTATGCATGTCATATAGCGTACGTTAGTCACTTAGTCCCATACTCATTTATCACATTTTAACCAACTCGGGTTGATTACCTTTTCAGTCGTCAACAATTCCTTGGGGAACAAGACGTTAGCCACCGTCATATTGGAACCGAAAATTGTCCAATGGCGTCAAAGTACGTCACCTCCATCCCATTCACATCACACAATTATATCGCAATAACACTTTAATGAAACCACATAATATAAGCAGACAACATTGCAAATGATAGAAACTGCATTTTAATTTATGAAATGCACGGTAATTAGAGCATGAAATACCCATGGTATTATAAACGAACCCCAGAGGCCCCGTCGGATCCTACCTAGTTCCGCACATCAACACAACAATCCACAACGCATATCAATAACACCACATTCACATACCTCAAGGAGATATACTTCTCGAACAACACCAAATAGCACTACCTCATTACAAAAACAATACAACCAATATCATACAATATCACAATACTCATCAATAAGTACACATATCCACACACACAAACCTTTCCGAAAGGATATAACTTTAAGTTCACTAGTGATATAGTCGCACACAACGGTACCACACGAAAATAAGGCGTTCCAATATACAACACTAATATACATTCTCAGAATGATACATGCATTTACAAACACACGAGTTGATTTTGTAGAGAACCTTTATCGAGAATATACCGATTCTTTTGAAAGTTCATTAAAACATTCAAATTGCACACATTATTAATCACCAACTACTATATCTACGAAATAGGAAGTATATGGGCAAGATACTTGCCTCGAAAATTGACACGCAAATACTCCGGTGAACACGGCTTGATCGTTGAACCACGATAAACCTTTACAAACATGTCTTCAATCGGTCCAAGATAAACCGTCACAGTCTTGTCTTTTTGCCGGTCCAAGATAAACCGTCTTTCCTTTTCTATCGTATAAGGAAACAACCTTTGCGCATGTTAACCATGATAGGTTACGTTAGTTAAGATCCGTCCAGTATAGTCCAGTAGCAATCTTTCCTACTCTGCGTATGTTATATCATCTCATTGCATACGTTAAGTACAACGGCTATATAAACATTATACAAGTTGATCATCTAGATTACTTTAACGACTTGATATTTGAATTTGCATTTCAAACTTTTATAACATATGTTAATGTGTGAATGTAGCATATGTTGAGTCATGCTATTTGCATAATTTAGGTTCTTTCATTGCGTGCGCTAACATGCCTGACCGTCATCGCCCAGTTTCTTCTGATTTTATCACTGCGTAGGTTAACTGAATTGTTAGTGTATTTTAAGCTTGCTTTTGCATCATGTCTTTGATTTTCAATCCAGATCGTGCGTCTCCGACTACTTGTTGGTTAATTGTCATTTTTCTTTGATGATCAACACATCATCAAAATTCTTTAATATATTTGTGTGGAATAAAATATTCGAACAGTGACTTGGCATATGAATTGGCATTGCTACCAAAATTATCTGTTGGATTCTTCAGGTATCTAATACATCAAATATGAGCAAAAACGCAGTGGAATAATAAATGACAAACCCAGTATGAAGATCTCATACAATAATTTAATTGATTTAATAAAGGTTCGTCGAGTTACCTTAATCAATGAACAAATCTAGATCCGGATCAGAGGCTGATGAAAGTCACCTTCCTCTTTCAGTGATCCACACACGAACAATTGCCCAAGCCAAATGGCTAAATCCTTAGGAATAATATTGATAAACAATACAACAGATGATTCCTTACTAGAAGGATTGTACTGTTGATCAAGATCAACTAAGGAAAGAATACGGGATGACCGAGCGGGACTTCTGGAGTAGAAATTTGGATGGCCGAACTGAATATGAGGGGGTTGATTTTCTTCTTCTCTTGATTCTATCACAACTCCTTGTCACAGATCCCTTACTTATACTAAGTAAATCCTAGAGTCAAAACTCTAGTTTTTGCTTAGTTATCCCATATTATATTACTTATTATTTAATTTTTTAATAAATATTATATCAAGTATTATATTTACTATTCCCGATTGATATAATTAAATAATATAATATATAATATCCAATATTAAATATTACTCATTATTTAATTTTTTTAAAATTTATAATATCTAATATTATATTTATTAATTATTTTCGCTTGTCTTTAATTATCGTATGTGTAACCCAAAAGACTTATATCATGTTGGCGATTGCTTAATACATTATTAAATAATAAATCATAGGCGGTCTCTAGCAAGACATTATGATTACCCAAATAATATGAGTTTATAGTCCATTAAACCATTTAACATGTCAAATCCATTTGTCATGCGATATCATATTTGAACTAAGTCATGGAACCTGTCACACTTATTTATGTTCAAATGCTTTCTCAATCTTAAGTAGACCGATTCAATCAAATATCTCTTCATTTGAGCATGGCCATGCATTTCCTTCAGTCCTACTTATCGAGGGACTCAACAGATATCTATCCCGAAAGAGAGGGACAAATCCCCTTCTTGATTATTCACATGACTCCTACTAATCCCGATCGCTAATGTTTACGATCACCATGTTTCAGATGACGTAGGATTACGTCAAAGCATAGCCGTTGTCATGTTGGATTATATGATAATCTCAGGTTCGAGGATTTATTGACACACTGTTATATTGAGATTCACTTATGATATTTTCATGCAGTAATCTCAATGCGGGTCTGTCCAGTATTGAGTTCTCCAACCAATACCCATAAGTTTGATTCGTACCATGCGCATAATCATCAAATGATTATCAATCAAACTTATACCAATACATTAATCACTTGAGCCTCTATTCTACGTGATTGGATAAGGGACATATGAATAAACTTATTATTCGTGAATAACTATTTTTCTATTATTATAATATTAAACATGCATACATTATAATAATCATTGAGATATAGATGTCATAAAATAACTTTATTTAAATTTGATAATACAAATCTAGGCACATCGAATGTCCTATGGCACAATTCCGAACAATCGTCCACTTGCACTAGTTGTTGGAAATAAAAAGCAGCAGAAGCAAAGTTGGAGGAAAATTTCATAAAAGCGTTTTACGCATCCACGAGCATAAAACCTATTTAGGCATGCTAATTAATTAACTACTAAAATTAATAAACAATTTAAATATTATTTATTGTTTAATAAATAATCTTGTTGGTAAATTCAATATCCTAATCTAGATCAAAAGATCATAGGATATTTCCCTGTTGAAGTGTAGTGGTTGCTACCTTGATCTCTTCCTCAAAATCTTCTAGAGTATGATCTCGCATTAATTCGGACGTTGTGTGGGCAACGAGGTACCGAATCTTGCTTGGACTATAAAGTGGATCGGCCGAACCTATGTTTTGGTGAGTCACTCAATTTTTCTTTGTTTTCTAGTATTATGTAAACACTTAGAAAATTAATGTATTATCTAAAGTGTAGAATCAAATACACAAGTCAAGATCTAAAATTAAACACGAGTAAAAAAAAATCAAAATCTCCCTCTCAAGATGAATGTTGCGGCTGAACCATCCCTTTATGGTCCTATTTATAGACTTTGGACTACTTTATGTAATATCCGGAATTTCTACTACTGTTGTTTAATATTATTTTATTTGAGTTATATTTTACAGCTTGGGTTCTGTAAAGTATGGATAAAATAAATTAAGGACTGAGATGTCAATTTTGGTATAATTGTCGTATTTGGTCGACAATTGCACGTGAGGATATAATGTGTCGAGTATATGTATTCAATATGCCGTATGTTCGTATTTGGTATGTCGAGATGTTGGACGAGGATAGCTGAAAATGGCTAAGTACAGCCACGTTAGCGCACGCTATGAAATATGCTTAGCGCACGCTACAAGGTATGAGTAGTGCACGCTACGTGGTGAAGTTAGCGTACGCTAATAGGTTTGCATTACGTACGCTAAGGAGGATCCTTAACGTAAATAGGGCATTCTGGGAAAGGTTCGGAATGCGGCCGACAGCTAGGCCCCGGCTGATGTTTATCGGCATTTAGCGCACGCTACCAAGGATGATTAGCGTACGCTAATATCAGATCGTCCGATAGGGAATCTTGGTTTTCGGCGAGTGGACCCGACCACTTGTGACTCCTGTCCAGATAAGGTCAGCGGGTGTTTGTCAGGTAGGGATAGCGCACGCTAAACCGTATGGTTAGCGCACGCTAATTCCAGATCGGTCAGAGGAATCCCGGAAATCGCGGATGATTTCGGCATGTGGGGGCACGAGTGGGAGGTGAATACTGTAGTAAGTCAACTTCGGATAGCCCACGCTAAGGGCAAAGGACTTGCGTAGGCTAGACAGTGTAAGTTACGTATGCTAATGCATGGGCATTACGTACGTAAGCACATGTACGAAGCGAGGCAGTAGCCTCTGGGCTGCGATAGCGCACGCTAACAAAGTCAGTTAGCGCACGCTAAGGCTGTTGCGCACGCTAAACATGAGATGTTAGCGCACGCTAGTAATGTATTCTATATAATGGGACAGATGGGTTTTGAGATGCATTTAGTCCATTCTTTCTCCTTCAGTCGATAGAGAGAGCTTCGGGAGGTTCTTGAGGTTCCCAAACACGGTGAGATGATGATCTTTAACAAGATTAAGATGGAGAGCATAGATTCAAGCCTTGTTCTTCAAGTTATTCATGATTCTTGGAATGGAGTCAAGTGTTCTTATTCTTGGTTCATCTAATCCAGGTAATTTTGCGTATCCTTTTGATGGTGGTTCGTTTTTCTTGGATGACTACATGTGAGGAGCATGTTGGATAATCAGATGATGATGTTATATGAGATTCAATGGAATTTTGATAAAAGTTTCGGATGTTAGTTAAGATTCTTCATACTATAAGGATGTTGATTCATTTAACCCGATCTAAGATGGATATCTGAATCTTGGTAATTATATTGGTCGATTTAGATGAGATGAATCATGATAATAGGTTGAATTCCATATTGAGTTTGATATGATCCTTGTTATCGAGTAAGTTTTATTGTTGATGTTGTTATTGATATATGGACATTGATATGATCCTTGTGATAGTTATGGTGTCGTTTATCTTCAGGAGATATGGAGATTTATGTCTCCCTTCATTCGGATTCGTAGTCGCAAGATGTTAGTCGATGCTTGGAATGCATGCCACTGTACAACATTAGCGCACGCTGAGCTTACTGGCTAGTGCACGCTAACGGGAGCAACTTAGCACACGCTACGTTATGCGTTTAACGTGCGCTAAGTAGGCAGACAGTGCAGTATTTTTGTGTTGTGATTATGAATTCGTGATGGTTTGATTTGGTTTGTTCTGACTGCGTTTATTCGAGGTTTTGTTGAACCGTTGAGTTCGATTGGTTTATTTTATCGGTTGTTGATTATTATCGGATGTGTTGTCATTTGATTATTGCATTAGGTTGCGATAATTGATCATGGATTACGACCGTTCTGTTGCTTTTGATCGGGGCTGAGGAGCTCGTAGACAAAGGCAATGTGTTCGGGTAGCAGCTTCGTTGTATCGGTATCGAGGCAAGTTATTACTTGCTCAGTTATAATATTTAATGAATGGTTTCGGTTTCATTTCGTTTATAATGCATATAGCGATGATTATTATTGTGAACTCGGGGTATTTGGATTGTATATCATTCTTCCGATTCTGGGAGGTAAATCATAATGTATATGCTTTATCTCGGTTATTGGTATGTTCGGGTATCAAGGTTACGTTACGAGAAAGATGAGGATATGAATACCTATAGTTCATGGTGTGTTTGGATCGTCGAGCATTGAGGATAATCGCCGGTGATGATTTGACATCGAGATTGCTCCTGAAGGACTCGGGACAAGTATCTTAGTTTTGATTTTGGTTTAGGCTTGATGATGTTGATCATGCAGGTTGTCTTTCATATTGCTGAACATGAGGTCGTCCTAGTTGTTTTGTCATAATGTCGTTCATGTTATTGAGTCATGGGTTGTTCATGTTGATGAACATATTGATTTGCATATGTGTATTGTTTATGTTGTGTTGATCTGCTGGGATCGTGTGATCTATGCTGAGGGCGCTGGATCAGATGTCCACCTCGTTATGGTCCAACGGGATCATTTTGGGATCTATGCTGAGGGCGCTGGATCATTGGATGGGTTCTTCCACCTCGTTATGGTCCGACGGGATCATCTTGGGATCTATGCTGAGGGCGCTAGATCGTTGGAGTACCCAGTGTTGTGTTGATGGAATCATATGGATTCGCATCGTTGGTTTTGCATATGTTGTTGTGTATATGTATATTGTTGGTTATCCACCTCGTGTTGATCTGGTAGGATCATCTTGGGACCTATGCTGAGGGCGCTGGGTCATGGGATTTCCATTGAGTATACACTGTTGATATTGTTTTGAGCATATTGACATTGTCATATGAGTATGGATTTGTAGGTCTTGTGTTAGGACCATATCCGTGTGTGGTATTGATCCGACCTCGGATTTGACTGACATGATTGTCGTGGCATTTCATATCTTGAGGTATGTTCCGTATTTTCCTTTGGTATTTGTCTTTTTATGGACAATCGGTTATCGTCTTGGGATTTGATGATGCTATCCGATGGATCGTATTGGTCAGAACTGGTATATTTTCGTATCATGGGTTGGTGATGATAGTTTGAGAATCTTGAGTATTGTTTGAGGTACAATACAGATATTATGTTCGAATTTATTGGTTAATCAAGTACGAGATGTGAAATGTGATAATGGTTATTCTGTCGAGAATTATTTGAGTAAGTAAAGTTACTACGATAAGATTACAGTTTTCGTATTCTTATTTTGTATTCTCATCAGTATGTAATTATTAATGTGATGTGACGATTATCATTGTTGGATATTATGGATGACCCCATCGTGGGCTTTCTTTTTAGGTTCTTGAAATATCGAGCTTGTAGCGGTCGTGGAGAGATGAGCTTCGCGGAGGATACTGGCTAGGACATGTTTTTGTATTGAGTTTCCTTATCAGTTGCTGTATTTCTGCTGCTAGAGTACTTTTAACTATTGTCTTTTCGCTGCGTGAGTATTTTAAAATGACCTTTTGTTTCTGGTAATTTGAGTTACTTTGGAAATCTTTTTTCTAAACTATTGAGTTTCGGCCGTTTAGCCTTTGCCCTTTTCGAAATGAGATTTTACGACGGTTTTAATAAACAGATTTTATATAGTCTTCAAATGTTTTAAAGATTGTACCGTCGTTGGCCTCTTGGGCATTTGTAAATGTTTGCGAAAATTTCCTTTTGCCTTGTGGGTTTCAACTCGGGGCCCACGGCGCTGTAATATTCCCGGTTAAATCTGGGGGTGTTACAGAATATGGTATCAGAGCTTAGGTTGAGAAAACCTAGGCAGTCGGGTCGAGTTGGGTCGCGTTTTTGTCGCGTCATTCGAGTTGTCGATTGACAAATATTGGAGCCGTGAGTTTTTGTTGTTCACTCGGGCTTATGCGTTATGCGATTTGCCAGTGTAGTACTGGGCTTGTTATAAACTTTTCCAAATAGTATTAACGTGTTTCTTCGGATATAGATGTATTGTGTTCTCGAATTGAACTGAGTTTGTAAAATGTGTGTTTTGAAAATATCTGTGTCGAGTATTTTTTAGAGTTGAGACATGTGCCAGTATCACGGGGAATCGTCGGCTTCACGATATGTATGTATATTGATTATTATATGCATTGACATGCAATCTAAGTTGACATGCATTGAGATTCACCAGGATATTATATGTTACAGTATGAGGAACAGACAAATTGATGATTTGAGAAACTATGATTTTGGAAATCAATATATCGGTTAGATTTCGGAACGGAATTGTGCATTTGGGAGAAATGTTGTGCATGTTAGAGAAGAACATGTAGTCATGTTAGTTCATTTTGTGATATATGAAACTGTTTTCGAGCATTTGAAAATGATACTTTTCAAAATAAACGTTTCACGAATGTTTTACGGAAAACGATTTTTGGGCCGAGACCCAATTGAATTTGAAATAGTTTTACAACTCAAGACTTAGGGTCCGAAAGGAGTTTTCTACTTTTTGAAATGCGGAACAAGATATGGGCTTAGACCCTGATGTTTAAAAAAAAGGCTTTTCTGTTTTCTAAAACTCCCGAGATTTGTAGAACACTTTACCAATCATTTTTATTTCCGCCTTTTGAGGTTTTTGGTTTACTTGTTCAAATGAAACTTCTTGGGTAGTCGTTCGCTGTGTTTGATTTATTGATTATTCGATGTTTTGTCATAGCATAATTGAGGTGATCTAGGATGGGTTAATGATTGACGTTGGGAGCCATATGTGGAAAAAGGAGTTTTTTTATCGGAGCCTATACGTTGAGATTTTAGATTCTATCGTGTAGTTTTCCGACCGAATGTCAGTGGAATTTGTGACGAGCCGGACTCGTATACAGGGGTATAGATGTGGTCAATCATTTGCATAGTTTTCATTTTTAAACTTCGAAATCGTGTGGATTCGGAGGACACTGTTATTGAATACTTGGCATTAGCGAGCCAGTTAAGTTTTCGAAAATTGATTTCGTGATCTTACGAAAATTTATGTTTTGAGTTTGGAATTTTTGAAAGAACTTTCGAAAATTTGTCTTCATGACAAGAATATATGATTTCAAACTGGTCTTGAAAATGTGATTGATGTACATACGCATTTAGTGCATAATGCATATCGTGGTGAAGTTCTGAGCGAGACTCTCGAATTAGATATTTCATCGGTATGGTACGATGAAAAGAGATTCGAACTCTAGTATGGTAGTTTGGTTATCCAGGGATGATCGGTTGATTTATTGAATAAGAGAAATATGTTGCGTGTTGTAGATCCATGCACAGGACGTAATTTTGGAACTTTGGATTTTGTGAAACTGGAGCATGTGTGCTATGTGGCTCTATTGATGTGGTGGTAGTGTGATTTTACTACTTTTGAATTTTGAGCCGTGCTGGTTGGTCATTCCCACTCCATGTATGATTTGGGATGTTCGCCGATTTGCGACTGGTTGTTCGTACGCCTGAGAGGCCCGTTCAACAGTCTGTTGTGTTTCGCTGAGATCCACTGTATGTGATTTGTTCAGCATTTTGAGAATATTGCTCTTTCGTGTATCTGTCTCTGTGGTTCTGTGTTCATCATGTTGGAGCTTACCGTGTGAAGGTATTCTCGATTGTGTTTTGACCTCTGGTTGGTCATATTGAAGATTATCATGTCGATGATATTCTCGGTAAATTTGTTGGCTGATCGTTGTTAATGATCGTACAAGCGTTCAGATTTTGTGTTGATGTTTTGGGATTCGTGTCGTTATTTTGGGCATTTATTTCTCAAATATATCGCGCATTATTGACTGTGTCGGAATTGGGACTTGATTGTGTAATCAGGCAGACAGGATTTGACACGGGCAGATTATTTTCTTCCGAAGATGATATATTTTTGTTGAGACTCAAGGAACTGTGATTGTAAGCGTATTGAGACTGTACAATGAGGTCACTTGCTAGTATCTCAGGAGATCGTCGACCTGCGTATTTGTAAGTATGCTCTTTTGGTTATTCGGTAATGATGATGATCGATCATTGTCATGATGGTTTTGGGATATTTTCGGTTTGTTTGTTTTTATGACGGATTGCAAGTTTCGAGGACGAAACTTATTTTAAGTGGTGTAGAATGTAATATCTGGAATTACTACTACTGTTGGTTAATATTATTTTATCCGAGTTATATTTTACAGCGTGGGTTCTGTAAAGTATGGATAAAATAAATTAAGGACTGAGATGTCAATTTTGGTATAATTGTCGTATTTGGTCGACAATTGCACGTGAGGATATAATGTGTCGAGTATATGTATTCAGTATGCCGTATGTTCGTATTTGGTATGTCGAGATGTTGGACGAGGATAGCTGAAAATGGCTAAGTACATCCACGTTAGCGCACGCTATGAAATATGCACAGCGCACGCTACGAGGTATGAGTAGTGCACGCTACGTGGTGAAGTTAGCGTACGCTAATAGGTTTGCATTACGTACGCCAAGGAGGATTCTTAACGTAAGGCATTATGGGAAAGGTTCGGAAGGCGGCCGACAGGTAGGCCCGGGTTGATGTTTATCGGCATTTAGCGCACGCTACCAAGGATGGTTAGCGTACGCTAAAAGCAGATCGTCCGACAGGGAATCTTGGCTTTCGGCGAGTGGACCCGGACACTTGTGACTCGTGTCCAGATAAGGTCAGCGGGTGTTTGTCATGTAGGGCTAGCGCACACTAAACCGTATGGTTAGCGCACGCTAATTCCAGATCGGTCAGAGGAATCCCGGATATGGCGGATGCTTTCGGCATGTGGGGGCACGAGTGGTAGGTGAATACTGTAGTAAGTCAACTTCAGATGGCGCACGCTAAGGGCAAAGGACTTGCGTACGCTAGATAGTTTAAGTTACATATGCTGATGCATGGGCATTACGTACGTAAGCACATGTACGAAGCGAGGCAGTAGCCTCTGGGTTGCGATAGTGCACGCTAACAAAGTCAGTTAGCGCACGCTAAGGCTGTTGCGCACGATAAACATGAGATGTTAGCGCACGCTAGTAATGTATTCTATATAAGGGGGCAGACCGGTTTTGAGATGCATTTAGTCCATTCTTTCTCCTTCAGTCGATAGAGAGAGCTTCGGGAGGTCCTTGAGGTTCCCAAACACGGTGAGATGATGATCTTTAACAAGATTAAGATGGAGAGCATGGATTCAAGCCTTGTTCTTCAAGTTATTCATGATTCTTGGAATGGAGTCAAGTGTTCTTATTCTTGGTTCATCCAATCTAGGTAATTTTGCGTATCCCTTTGATGGTGGTTTGTTTTTCTTGGATGACTACATGTGAGGAGCATGTTGGATAATCAGATGATGATGTTATATGAGATTCAATGGAATTTTGATAAGAGTTTTGGATGTTAGTTAAGATTCTTCATACTATAAGGATGTTGATTCATTTAACCCGATCTAAGATGGATTTCTGAATCTTGGTAATTATATTGGTCGATTTAGATGAGATGAATCATGATACTAGGTTGAATTACAGATTGAGTTTGATATGATCCTTGTTATCGAGTCGGTTTGATTGTTGATGTTGTTATTGATATATGGACATTGATATGATCCTTGTGATAGTTATGGTGTCGTTTATCTTTAAGAGATATGGAGATTTATGTCTCCCTTCATTTGGATTCGTAGTCGCAAGATGTTAGTCGATGCTAGGAATACATGCCACTGTACATCATTAGCGCACGCTAAGCTTACTGGCTAGCGCACGCTAACGGGATCAACTTAGCGAATGCTACGTTATGCGTTCAACGTGCGCTAAGTAGGCAGACAGTGCAGTATTTTTGTGTTGTGATTATGAATTCATGATGGTTTGATTTGGTTTGTTCTGACTGCGTTTATTTGAGGTTTTGTTGAACCGATGAGTTCGATTGGTTGATTTTGTCGGTTTTTGATTATTATCGGATGTGTTGTCATTTGATTATTGCATTAGGTTGCGATAATTGATCGTGGATTACGACCGTTGTGTTGCTTTTGATCGGGGCTGAGGAGCTCATAGACAAAGGCAATGTGTTCGGGTAGCAGCTTCATGGTATCGGTATCGAGGCAAGTTATTACTTGCTCAGTTATAATATTTAATGAATGGTTTTAGTTTCATTTCGTTTATAATGCATATAGCGATGATTATTATTGTGAACTCGGGGTATTTGGATTGTATATCATTCTTCCAATTATGGGAGGTAAATCATAATGTATATGCTTTATCTCGGTTATTGGTATGTTCGAGTATCAAGGTTACGTTACGAGAAAGATGATGATATGAATACCTATAGTTCATGGTGCGTTTAGATCGTCGAGCATTGAGGATAATCGTCGGTGATGATTTGACATCGAGATTGCTCCTGAAGGACTCGGGACAAGTATCTTAGTTTTGATTTCGATTTAGTGTTGATGATGTTGATCATGCAGGTTGTCTTTGATATTGCTGAACATGAGGTCCTCCTAGTTGTTTTGTCATAATGTCGTTCATGTTATTGAGTCATGTGTTGTTCATGTCGATGAACATATTGATTTGCATATGTGTATTGTTTATGTTGTGTTGATCCGTTGGGATCGTGTGATCTATGCTGAGGGCGCTGGATCAGATGTCCACCTCGTTATGGTCCGACGGGATCATCTTGGGATCTATGCTGAGGGCGCTGGATCATTGGATGGGTTCTTCCACGTCGTTATGGTCCGATGGGATCATCTTGGGATCTATGCTGAGGGCGCTAGATCGTTGGAGTACCCAGTGTTGTGTTGATGGAATCATATGGATTCACATCGTTGGTTTTGCATATGTTGTTGTGTATATGTATATTGTTGGTTATCCACCTCGTGTTGATCTGGTAGGATCATCTTGGGACCTATGCTAAGGGCACAGGGTCATGGGATTTCCATTGAGTATACATTGTTGATATTGTTTTGAGCATATTTACGTTGTCATATGAGTATGCATTTGTAGGTCTTATGTTAGGACCATGTCCGTGTGTGGTATTGATCCGACCTCGGATTTGACTGACATGATTGTCGTGGCATTTCATATCTTGAGGTATGTTACGTATTTTCCTTTGGTATTTGTCTTTTGATCGACAATCAGTTATCGTCTTGGGATTTGATGATGCTATCCGATGGATCGTATTGGTCAGAACTGGTATATTTTCGTATCATGGGTTGGTGATGATAGCTTGAAAATCTTGAGTATTGTTTGAGCTACAATACATATATTATGTTTGAATTTATTGGTTAATCAAGTACGAGATGTGAAATGTGATAATGGTTATTCTGTCGAGAATTATTTGAGTAAGTAAAGTTACTACGATAAGATTACATTGGTCGTATTCTTATTTTGTATTCTCATCGGTATGTAATTATTAATGTGATGTGACGGTTATCATTGTTGGATATTATGGCTGACCCCATCGTGGGCTTTCTTTTTAGGTTCTTGAAATATCGAGCTTGTAGCGGTCGTGGAGAGATGAGCTTCCAGGAGGATACTGGCTAGGACATGTTTTTGTATTGAGTTTCCTTATCAGTTGTTGTATTTCTGCTGCTAGAGTACTTTTAACTATTGTCTTTTCTGCTACGTGAGTATTTTGAAATGACCTTTTGTTTATGGTAATTTGAGTTACTTTAGAAATCTTTTTTCTAAACTATTGAGTTTCGGCCGTTTGACCTTTGCCCTTTTCGAAATGAGATTTTATGACGGTTTTAATAAACAGATTTTATATAGTCTTCAAATGTTTTAAAGATTGTACCGTCGTTGGCCTCTTGGGCATTTATAAATGTTTGCGAAAATTTCCTTTAGCCTTTTGGGTTCTAACTCGGGGCCCACGGCGCTGTAATATTCCCAGTTAAATCTGGGGGTGTTACAGAATATGGTATCAGAGCTTAGGTTGAGAAAACCTAGGCAGTCGGGTCGAGTTGGGTCGCGTTTTTGTCGCGTCATTCGAGTTGTCGATTGACAAATATTGGAGCCATGAGTTTTTGTTGTTCACTCCGTCTTATGCGTTATGCGATTTGCCAGTGTAGTACTGGGCTTGTTATAAACTTTTCCAAATAGTATTAACGTGTTTCTTCGGATAGAGATGTATTGTGTTCTAGAATTGAACTGAGTTTGCAAAATGTGTGTTTTGAAAATATCTGTGTCGAGTATTTTCTAGAGTTGAGACATGTGCCAGTATCACGGGGAATCGTCGGCTTCACGATCTGTAAGTATTTGGATTTTTGAATTGCATTGAGAATTATTACCAATCTAAGTTGACATGCATTGAGATTCAGCAGGATATTATATGTTACAGTATGAGGTGACAGAATTGGGACATATTGATGATTTGAGAAACTATGATTTTGGAAATCAATATATCGGTTAGATTTCGGAACGGAATTGTGCATTTGGGAGAAATGTTGTACATGGTTGAGAAGAACATGTAGTCATGTTAGTTCATTTTGTGATATATGAAACTGTTTTCGAGCATTTGAAAATGATACTTTTCAAAATAAACGTTTCACGAATGTTTTACGGAAAATGATTTTTGGGTCCGAGACCCAATTGAATTTGAAATAGTTTTACAACTCAAGACTTAGGGTCCGAAAGGAGTTTTCTACTTTTTGAAATGCGGAACGAGATATGGGCTTAGACCCTGATGTTTAAAAAAAGGCTTTTTTCTATTTTCTAAAACTCCCGAGATTTGTAGAACACTTTACCAATCGTTTTTATTTCCGCCTTTTGAGGTTTTTGGTTTACTTGTTCAAATGAAACTTCTCGGGTAGTCGTTCGTTGTGTTTGATTTATTGATTATTCGATGTTTTGTCATAGCATAATTGAGGTGATCCAGGATGGGTTAATGATTGACGTTGGGAGCCATATGTGGAAAAAGGAATTTTTTTATCGGAGCCTATACGTTGAGATTTTGGATTCTATCGTGTAGTTTTCCGACCGAATGTCAGTGGAATTTGTGACGAGCCGGACTGGTATACAGGGGTATAGATGTGGTCAATCATTTGCATAGTTTTCATTTTTAAACTTCGAAATCGTGTGGATTCGGAGGACACTGTTATAGAATACTTGGCATTAGCGAGCCAGTTAATTTTTCAAAAATTGATTTCGTGATCTTACGAAAATTTATGTTTTGAGTTTGGAATTTTTGAAAGAACTTTCGAAAATTTGTCTTCGTGACAAGATTATATAATTTCAAACTGGTCTTGAAAATGTGATTGATGTACATACGCATTTAGTGCATAATGCATATCGTGGTGAAGTTCTGAGCGAGACTCTCGACTTGGATATTTCATCGGTATGGTACGATGAAAAGAGATTCGAACTCTAGTATGGTAGTTTGGTTATCCAGGGATGATCGGTTGATTTATTGAATAAGAGAAATATGTTGCGTGTTGTAGATCCATGCACAGGACGTAATTTTGGAACTTTGGATTTTGTGAAACTGGAGCATGTGTGCTATGTGGCTCTATTGATGTGGTGGTAGTGTGATTTTACTACTTTTGAATTTTGAGCCGTGCTGGTTGGTCATTCCCACTCCATGTATGATTTGGGATGTTCGCCGATTTGCGACTAGTTGTTCGTACGCCTGAGAGGCCCGTTCAACAGTCTATTGTGTTTCGCTGAGATCCACTGTATGTGATTTGTTCATCATTTTGAGAATATTGCTCTTTCGTGTATCTGTCTCTGTGGTTCTGTGTTCATCATGTTGGAGCTTACCGTGTGAAGGTATTCTCGATTGTGTTTTGACCTCTGGTTGGTCATATTGAAGATTATCATGTCGATGATATTCTCGGTAAATTTGTTGGCTGATCGTTGTTAATAATCGTACAAGCGTTCAGATTTTGTGATACCCGTGTATTTTGTGAGTGTTATTTTGGATGTATTTTGTGGTATTGTGGTTATTTGGACCGTATATATTGATGATTGACCTTGGCATATTGATGGCTGATTATTGTTGGGTTCCGTGATTCTCGGATTGTGCTCGTTTTAGCCGGACTTCTTGCGAATTTAAATTTGGAAATAGCAGTTAGCGCACGCTAAGACTGTATGTCTAGCGCACGCTAACCAGGTTCGAGTAGCGCACGCTACTCTTGTGCAAGGCCCGCTGGACAGTAAGCTTTCTGGACTCTGGAATGAGGCGTTAGCGTACGCTATGGGCGGACTAACGTACGCTATTTCGATGTACTAGCGCACGTTATTTGTATGATAGCGTGCGCTAGGATGTCAGGTCAGTGAGGACAGAAACGTTTCTGGACTGCAGGTACTTGCGAGTAGCGCACGCTTCAGTATGGAGTTAGCGCGCGCTAGTATCAATCGGTAGCGCGTGCTAGAATAGTTCGGCGTCGCTTCGAACTGTGAAAGTTACGGGTGCCTTTTTCTTCAAGAATGCACCGCCCTCGGCTCGTTAGCGCACGCTAAGCTGTAGCCGTAGCGTGCGCTAATACCTCCCACTATATATATGGGGGTAGGTTCAGAAACGTCATTTTCACCTCTTCCTCTTCCCTTCGGTGGGCGATTTGGAGTGTAGTTAGACGTGGTTTTCGACCGATTTTCACCATCCAACAACATTTTCGTGTTCTAAGCTCAATCTAACAAGATTTCATCCAGTGTATCATCCAAATCAAGGTAAGATTGTTCAATCCTAGTTTTTGGAATTTTGAGGGTTTTGTTTAGATCTCGTCATTCTAGTCCGTTTTAAACCTTGAATTGGGTCGATTATGATTGTGAAACCATAATCCCTTGTTTTCTTGAAGTCTACGGATTTCGTTTGGAGTTCCCACCTATTGATTTGAGTATGAACAACTCCGCCTTAGTAGTGTTTGATAGTTTGTCCCTAAGAGTAGAGTTTGAAGGGAATCCCTTCCATTTCCGTGGTGTTGTGTTTTGATTCCATATTTCGATGTGTTAGGATCGAATCGTTGAAGGAAGTTCGGACCGTACATTCATCCGTTCGCCGTTTCTTGTGTCGTTCAAATTGAGGCAAGTACTTTGATTGTGTTTACTGTACTTCGTGTGAATATGTAAAAATGGAATTTGTGCCAATTGTTGATCGAGTGTGTGTGAGCCGAGTAAAACCAGTGAGGGTCCCCAGGGTCCGTGAGGTGCGTATCCTACGGATCACTCGGTTGGGCTATACACCGGGGAGGGCCTGACGAGGTGTCTCGGGGTGTGTATCTTCTTTGAGAGGTACGGGGCCGGTATAGCTCGGGAGGTTGTTTTGTGATGATGACTGTGATGTGGTATTCGGAATATACGTGATGGCACTATGATTTTACGTGGTTTTTGTTGATTATTCACTTGTTGTACATATTCTAGAATCATTGTACTTGCAAGCTTCTTGCGACCCCTTTTGGGGTGGATATACTTTTGTGTATTCAGTGCAGGTCCGGTGGGAGGACTAGCACAGACGGACACGGGCTTGGTGGGCGACATTGATATCGTGCATTATTTTGAGTTGATGGTCATATGGTCATGGTCAAAGTCGTGTTTTGGTTTTGTACTCGCTAGTCTTGTCCGGTGTTGTATGTCATGTCATTATTAATGGTTAATGATGTTGTTGTATTCCCGTGGTGAACGGTCATATTGGTTATGATTCCTCGGGATGATATGTTGTTTGGTATTGTGATGTATGTTATGTTGAAATTGAAGTTGGTTTTGAATGTATGAACATTTATGTTTGTCGTATTTAATGTGTTTTATTTGGGTCTAAGCCTGGTAGGTCCTCCAAAAAGGATCTACGGCGCTGTAATATCTCCGTAAATCATGGGGGTGTTACAGAATATGGTATCAGAGCCTAGGTTTATGGATACCTAGGCTGTCGGTGTTTTGGGTCTATTAAATTGAGTCAGTTGTTATCTACGATATCATTGGCATGCTACCACCTCGTGTTGCCTGTGTTGGAAGACTCTTCGGATGTTGGTTGTTTCTTTCCTTCGGAAATAATTACCTTAATATTGTGCAATCTATTATTGTAATCATTTCCTTGTTGAATCATTCTTACTCTTCAGTATGCCGAGAGGTAGAGCTATCCGTCAACGTGGTCGTGGTAGAGGCCGTGGCAGAGTGGTAGTGTCTGAGTCCGAGAGGTCCGTTTCAGAATCGGCATCTCGCTCTGCGACTAGGTCGGACCCGATTCCTTCGGGAGGTTCGAATGGAGGCTCGGAGGCCGAGGTGCCTAACGTTCTTCAACAAGTTGTAACACAAGTGCACCAACTGGCACAAGTGGTGCAGAATATTAATACTGGCAGGACGGTTGAGGATCGATGGCTTCAAGAAGTTATGAAGATGAACCCTCCCAGATTCGATGGTTCCGGTGATGCGAACAATTGGGATCATTGGTTAGTTGAGCTGGAGAAGATCTTTGACGGTATTGGTTGTCCTGAAGCCAAGAGAGTCCCGATTGCTCAATATCTGACAGTTGATGACGCTTCGGACTGGTGGCGAGCTGTTAAGCCCAAGGACCGTGATGTCACTTGGGAAGAATTTAAAGAATTGATGGAAGCTCAGTATTGTCCAGCGCCGGTTCAGCTAGCAAGAGTCAGTGAGTTCTTCAGAGCTCAACCCGAAGATGTTCCTATTTCTAAAGCAATCAAAACATACAACAAGCAGTTAGTGTATGTCCAAGATCGAGTTAAGGATGAGATAGACAAGATACTTCATTTCGATGCAAGGATGAAACCGGAGGTCCGAAAGTATATGGCGGGCCTTGGGTGTACTACTTTGAGAGAATATCAGGATAGAGCACTTGCTTATGAGATGGTGTCAGTTCCGGTTCCAGCAGTTTCGAGCTCGAAGAAACCAAAATTTTCTGGTAGTTTTCGAGGTAGTGGATCGCGTAGGCCTCAATCTTCTATGCAATCTTCTGTCGGTTCCCCTCAGCCTAGTGGAGGAATGCCGAGGGTTTGTTTTAATTGTGGAAATCCGGGACATGTCAGTTCTCGCTGCACTTCTCGCCCATTGATTGTTTTAAGTGTGGGAAGCGGGGTCATCGCGCGTTATATTGTGAGTCGGTGGGCGAATATTTTCTAAACAGTCTCCTACCCAGGGCAGCACGATTCACGGGTCAGCCAACTCGAGTGTCGGACGCGGCGTGGCGAGGTAAAACCGAGCATAAGGATGCATCTAGCATTGGATCAGCCCCACCCCGATTGTATGAGATGAGGCGGGTGATGACGTAGGGTGCCACTACGTCGGGTATTGTTTATATTTCGATGCACTGGTAGATGTATTGTTTGATTAAGCTACTCATTCTTTTATATCATTATCTTGTGTGAATCGTTTGGGCCTAGACGGTCTCTCTACATGTGAACCTTTTATTGTTGGGTTGCCAAGTGGGGAAAGGATAGTTGGGGATCAAGAGATCGCCAATTGTCCTGTAACCATTGGCAGTAAAGATTGGTCATCCGATTTGATTGTGATCGATATGATGGGAGAGGATTTAATCCTCGGTGATGATTGGTTAAATCGGCATGGAGCGATAGTAGATTATCGTTGGAAGATAATTTCGATAGTCGCGCCGGATGGTACTGAACACGTTTTTGAAGGGCAAAAACCTGGTACTTCTGGGAAGTTTATTCGAGCCATGAAAGCGATGAAATTATTGCGACAAGGTTGTACCAGTTATTGGTGTTACGCATTAAAGTCGGAAGTTGGCGGAGTACAGTTATCCTCTATTCCAGTTGTGAATGAAATTCCAGACGTATTTCCGGATGATTTGCCGGGATTGCCACCACATCGTGAAGTAGAGTTCGTCATCGAACTAGAGCCCAATGCGGCGCCAATATCCAAGGCACCGTACAGAATGGCCCCATCGGAAATGTTAGAATTGAAGAAACAATTGGGTGAATTGTTGGACAAAGGTTATATTCGGCCTAGTGTGTCTCCATGGGGTGCACCGGTATTGTTTGTACGAAAGAAAGATGGGTCCTTACGGCTATGTATTGACTATCGTGAGTTGAATAAACTCACTATTAAGAACAAGTATCCGTTGCCAAGAATCGATGATCTATTTGATCAATTACAAGGTGCTACGGTTTTCTCCAAGATTGATTTGAGGTCAGGATATTACCAACTCCGAATTCGAGATTCGGATATTCCCAGGCCAGCATTTCGGACGAGGTATGGGCATTACGAATTCGTAGTTATGCCATTCGGTTTAACAAATGCTCCGGAGGCCTTCATGCAACTTATGAACAAAACTTTTATCGAATATCTCGATAAATTTGTAGTAGTGTTTATCGATGATATATTAATCTATTCCAAAAGTGAGACGGAGCATGCCGAACACTTGAGAATCACGTTGAGTATTTTGAGGGCTGATAAGCTTTATGCTAAATTTTCTAAGTGCGAGTTCTGGCTTAAAGAAGTTTCTTTTAAGGACACATCATCTCAGCCGATGGTATTCGTGTAGACCCTCAAAAGGTTGAAGCAGTCTTAGCTTGGGAGCCTCCACAGAATGTTAAGGAAGTTCGGAGTTTTCTAGGATTAGCGGGCTATTATCGTCGATTTGTTGAAGGATTCTCGAAAATTGCTCGACCGCTCACCCTATTATTGCAGAATACACAGAAGTTTGAGTGGAGTGATGAGTGTCAGAAGAGTTTTGATGAATTGAAAAAGCGGTTGACTACGTCTCCGATCCTATCCTTACCACAAGGAACGGAAGGTTTCGTTATTTATAGTGATGCTTCTAAACAAGGATTAGGATGTGTATTGATGCAAAATGAGAGAGTAGTGGCTTATGCGTCTCGACAATTAAAGCCATACGAGATGAATTATCCTACTCATGATCTTGAGTTAGCCGCTGTGGTGTTTGCGTTGAAAATTTGGAGGCATTACTTGTATGGTTCTTCTTGTCGAGTGTATACGGATCATAAGAGCTTGAAGTACATATTTACGCAGAAGGAACTAAATATGCGTCAGCGCGATGGTTGGAACCGCTTAAAGATTATGATCTTGACATTCTTTACCATCCGTAAAGCAAACATCGTTGCCGATGCGTTAAGCCGCAAGTCACCGTGTTGCAAAAGTTGGAACTACTTACCATTCAACCGAAGCTTAGACGAGAGTTGATTGATATGGATATTGTAGTTTGGCCTCTGATTTCTCTTGGAGTGTTGCGTTTCCTTGAGATTACATCCTCCGTACTGTAAGATATTAAGTCCAAGCAGTTTGTTGATCTCTCATTTGTGCAGCTTCGGGAAGTGAGTGTTAGAGGAAAAGCTCCTGGATTCTTAATCGATGAAGACGGAGTTCTTCGATTTCGAGGCGTAACTTGTGTACCTAATCGGGATGATCTCAAAGGTAATTTTGAATGAAGCACATTCTACTCCGTACTCGATTCATCCGGTATGAGTAAAATGTATAAGGACTTGAAGAAAAACTTTTGGTGGCCGAACACGAAGAAAGATGTAACAGAGTTCGTGATGAAATGCTTGACTTGTCGGAGTTAAAGCGGAACATCGAGATACCCGCCGTAAATTGCAACCGCTACCAATTCGGAATGGAAGTGGGAAGATATAGCGATGGATTTTATTGTGGGAATGCCAAAGACGCGAACGGAGTGAATATGATTTGGGTAATTGTTGATCGGCTAACCAAATCCGCACACTTTCTCGGGAATTAGAGATATTTGGGGACCGGAGAGGTTAGCTCGGTTATTCATTGCGGAGATTGTGAGACTCCATGGTACCCCAAAGAGTATAGTGTCCGATCGCGATGGGCGTTTTGTGTCGCATTTACGCAAGCAAGACATCGAGCACTCGGTACCAAATTGAATTTCAGACCGCTTATCATCCCAGAGACGGGACAACGAGAGAGGACGATCCAAACGCTAGAAGACATGTTGAGGGCTTGCGCGTTGGATTGGAAAGAAGATTGGGAGACTCATTTACCATTGATTGAATTTGCGTACAATAACAGTTGGCATAGTTCGATTGGGATGGCTCCGTTTGAAGCATTATACGGAAGACGGTGTAGATCGCCAATCTGTTGGGACGAGCCATACGAGTTACTTGGAGTAGAACCGGACTTGGTGGTTCAAACACGGGAAAAAGTCGCAATTATTCGGAAAAGGTTGTTGACTGCTCAGAGTCGACAAAAGTCATATGCCGACGTTCGTAAATCGGCCGTTAGAGTTCCAGGCGGGAGACCATGTGTTGTTGAAAGTATCGCCGACTCGTGGAGTTCTTCGGTTTGGTAAGAAGGGGAAGCTTAGTCCTCGTTATATTGGCCCCTTCGAGATCCTGGACAAGGTAGGCGATGTAGCTTATCGACTAGCATTACCTCCGACGCTTAGTCATGTTTATAATGTGTTTCATGTTTCACAACTGCGTAAGTATGTTCCCGATCCCAGCCATGTTATTGATTATCAAGAGATTGAGATTGGTGATGATGTTACGTATGAAGAACAACCGGTAACCATACTAGAGAGACGAGTGAAACAATTGCGACGGAAAGTGATTCCGTTAGTAAAGGTCCAATGGTCTAAGCATGGAATTGAGGAGGCCACGTGGGAGACCGAGGAGAGTATGCGTGCCCGATACCCCGAACTTTTTGTATCTTAAGTTTCGGGACGAAACTTCTTTTTAGGGGGTAAGGGTGTGATACCCGTGTATTTTGTGAGTGTTATTTTGGATGTATTTTGTGGTATTGTGGTTATTTGGACCGTATATATTGATGATTGACCTTGGCATATTGATGGCTGATTATTGTTGGGTTCCGTGATTCTCGGATTGTGCTCGTTTTAGCCGGACTTCTTGCGAATTTAAATTTGGAAATAGCAGTTAGCGCACGCTAAGACTGTATGTCTAGCGCACGCTAACCAGGTTCGAGTAGCGTACGCTACTCTTGTGCAATAGCGTGCGTTAGGCCCGCTGGACAGTAAGCTTTCTGGACTCTGGAATGAGGCGTTAGCGTACGCTATGGGCGGACTAACTTACGCTATTTCGATGTACTAGAGCACGTTATTTGTATGATAGCGTGCACTAGGATGTCGTCGTGAGGACGAACGCGTTTACGGGCGCAGTACTTGTGTAGCGCCGCCATCGTATGGAGTTAGCGCGCGCTAGTATCAATCGGTAGCGCGCGCTAACAGATAGTTCAGACGCTACGAACTGGCGAAAGTTCTGATCGCCTTTTTCTTCAGCAGTGCACCGCCCTCAGCTCGTTAGCGCACGCTAAGCCTGTAGCCGTAGCGTGCGCTAATACCTCCCAGTATATATATGGGGGGTAGGTTCCAGAAACGTCATTTTTCACCTCTTCCTCTTCCCTTCGGCGGCTGGGCGATTTGGAGTGTAGTTAGACGTGGTTTTTCGACCAGTTTTCACCATCCAACAACATTTTCGTGTTCCTAAGCTCAATCTAACAAGATTTCATCCAGTGTATCATCCAAATCAAGGTAAGATTGTTCAATCCCTAGTTTTTCGAATTTTGAGGGTTTTGTTTAGATCTCGTCATTCTAGTCCGTTTTAAACCTTGAATTGGGTCAGATTATGATTGTGAAACCATAATCCCTTGTTTTTCTTGAAGTCTACGGATTTCGTTTGGAGTTCCCACCTATTGATTTGAGTATGAACAACTCCGCCTTAGTATTGTTTGATAGTTTGTCCCTAAGAGTAGAGTTTGAAGGGAATCCCTTCCATTTCCGTGGTGTTGTGTTTTGATTCCATATTTCGATGTGTTAGGATCGAATCGTTGAAGGAAGTTCGGACCGTACATTCATCCGTTCGCCGTTTCTTGTGTCGTTCAAATTGAGGCAAGTACTTTGATTGTGTTTACTGTACTTCGTGTGAATATGTAAAAATGGAATTTGTGCCAATTGTTGATCGAGTGTGTGTGAGCCGAGTAAAACCAGTGAGGGTCCACAGGGTCGGTGAGTCGCGTATCCCTACGGATCACTCGGTTGGGCTATACACCGGGGAGGGCTGACGAGGTGTCTCAGGGTGTGTATCTTGGCCGAGAGGCCGGTATAGCTCGGGAGGTTGTTTTGTGATGATGACTGTGATGTGGTATTAGGAATATCCGTGATGGCACTATGATTTTCTGTGGTTTTTGTTGATTATTCACTTGTTGTACATATTCTAGAATCATTGTACTTGCACCGCTTCTTGCTGACCCCTTTTGGGGTGGATATACTTTTGTGTATTCAGGTACAGGTCCAGTGGGAGGACTAGCACAGGACGGACACGGGCTTGGTGGGCAGCATTGATATCGTGCATTATTTTGAGTTGATGGTCATATGGTCATGGTCAAAGTCGTGTTTTGGTTTTGTACTCGCGCGGGTACTGTCCGGTGTTGTATGTCATGTCATTATTAATGGTTAATGATGTTGTTGTATTCCCGTGGTGAACGGTCATATTGGTTATGATTCCTCGGGATGATATGTTGTTTGGTATTGTGATGTATGTTATGTTGAAATTGAAGTTGGTTTTGAATGTATGAACATTTATGTTTGTCGTATTTAATGTGTTTTATTTGGGTCTAAGCCTGGTAGGTCCTCCAAAAAGGATCTACGGCGCTGTAATATCTCCGTAAATCATGGGGGTGTTACAGATTTTGTGTTGATGTTTTGGGATTCGTGTCGTTATTTTGGGCAGTTATTTCTCAGATATATCGTGCATTATTGACTGTGTCGGAATTGGGACTTGATTGTGTAATCAGGCAGACAGGATTTGACACGGGCAGATTGTTTTCTTCCGAAGATGATAAATTTTTGTTGAGACTCAAGGAACTGTGATTGTAAGCGTATTGAGACTGTACAATGAGGTCACTTGCTAGTATCTCAGGAGATTGTCGACCTGCGTATTTGTAAGTATGCTCTTTTGGTTATTCGGTAATGATGATGATCGATCATTGTCATGATGGTTTTGGGATATTTTCGGTTTGTTTGTTTTTATGATGGATTGCAAGTTTCGAGGACGAAACTTATTTTAAGTGGTGTAGAATGTAATATCCGGAATTTCTACTACTGTTGGTTAATATTATTTTATCCGAGTTATATTTTACAGCGTGGGTTCTGTAAAGTATGGATAAAATAAATTAAGGACTGAGATGTCAATTTTGGTATAATTGTCGTATTTGGTCGACAATTGCACGTGAGGATATAATGTGTCGAGTATATGTATTCAATATGCCGTATGTTCGTATTTGGTATGTCGAGATGTTGGACGAGGATAGCTGAAAATGGCTAAGTACAGCCACGTTAGCGCACGCTATGAAATATGCACAGCGCACGCTACGAGGTATGAGTAGTGCACGCTACGTGGTGAAGTTAGCGTACGCTAACAGGTTTGCATTACGTACGCCAAGGAGGATTCTTAACGTACGTAAGGAATTCTGGGAAAGGTTCGGAAGGCGGACGACAAGTAGGCCCGGGTTGATGTTTATCGGCATTTAGCGCACGCTACCAAGGATGGTTAGCGTACGCTAAAAGCAGATCGTCCGACAGGGAATCTTGGCTTTCGGCGAGTGGACCCGGCCACTTGTGACTCGTGTCCAGATAAGGTCAGCGGGTGTTTGTCATGTAGGGCTAGCGCACACTAAACCGTATGGTTAGCGCACGCTAATTCCAGATCGGTCAGAGGAATCCCGGAAATCGCGGATGCTTTCGGCATGTGGGGGCACGAGTGGTAGGTGAATACTGTAGTAAGTCAACTTCAGATGGCGCACGCTAAGGGCAAAGGACTTGCGTACGCTAGATAGTGTAAGTTACATATGCTGATGCATGGGCATTACGTACGTAAGCACATGTACGAAGCGAGGCAGTAGCCTCTGGGTTGCGATAGCGCACGCTAACAAAGTCAGTTAGCGCACGCTAAGGCTGTTGCGCACGATAAACATGAGATGTTAGCGCACGCTAGTAATGTATTCTATATAAGGGGGCAGACAGGTTTTGAGATGCATTTAGTCCATTCTTTCTCCTTCAGTCGATAGAGAGAGCTTCGGGAGGTCCTTGAGGTTCCCAAACACGGTGAGATGATGATCTTTAACAAGATTAAGATGGAGAGCATGGATTCAAGCCTTGTTCTTCAAGTTATTCATGATTCTTGGAATGGAGTCAAGTGTTCTTATTCTTGGTTCATCCAATCTAGGTAATTTTGCGTATCCCTTTGATGGTGGTTTGTTTTTCTTGGATGACTACATGTGAGGAGCATGTTGGATAATCAGATGATGATGTTATATGAGATTCAATGGAATTTTGATAAGAGTTTCGGATGTTAGTTAAGATTCTTCATACTATAAGGATGTTGATTCATTTAACCCGATCTAAGATGGATTTCTGAATCTTGGTAATTATATTGGTCGATTTAGTTGAGATGAATCATGATACTAGGTTGAATTACAGATTGAGTTTGATATGATCCTTGTTATCGAGTCGGTTTGATTGTTGATGTTGTTATTGATATATGGACATTGATATGATCCTTGTGATAGTTATGGTGTCGTTTATCTTCAAGAGATATGGAGATTTATGTCTCCCTTCATTTGGATTCGTAGTCGCAAGATGTTAGTCGATGCTTGGAATACATGCCACTGTACATCATTAGCGCACGCTAAGCTTACTGGCTAGCGCACGCTAACGGGATCAACTTAGCGGATGCTACGTTATGCATTTAACGTGCGCTAAGTAGGCAGACAGTGCAGTATTTTTGTGTTGTGATTATGAATTCATGATGGTTTGATTTGGTTTGTTCTGACTGCGTTTATTCGAGGTTTTGTTGAACCGTTGAGTTCGATTGGTTGATTTTGTCGGTTGTTGATTATTATCGGATGTGTTGTCATTTGATTATTGCATTAGGTTGCGATAATTGATCGTGGATTACGACCGTTGTGTTGCTTTTGATCGGGGCTGAGGAGCTCGTAGACAACGGCAATGTGTTCGGGTAGCAGCTTCGTGGTATCGGTATCGAGGCAAGTTATTACTTGCTCAGTTATAATATTTAATGAATGGTTTCAGTTTCATTTCGTTTATAATGCATCTAGCGATGATTATTATTGTGAACTCGGGGTATTTGGATTGTATATAATTCTTCCAATTCTGGGAGGTAAATCATAATGTATATGCTTTATCTCGGTTATTGGTATGTTCGAGTATCAAGGTTACGTTACGAGAAAGATGATGATATGAATACCTATAGTTCATGGTGCGTTTAGATCGTCGAGCATTGAGGATAATTGCCGGTGATGATTTGACATCGAGATTGCTCCTGAAGGACTCGGGACAAGTATCTTAGTTTTGATTTCGATTTAGTGTTGATGATGTTGATCATGCATGTTGTCTTTGATATTGCTGAACATGAGGTCGTCCTAGTTGTTTTTTCATAATGTCGTTCATGTTATTGAGTCATGTGTTGTTCATGTCGATGAACATATTGATTTGCATATGTGTATTGTTTATGTTGTGTTGATCCGTTGGGATCGTGTGATCTATGCTGAGGGCGCTGGATCAGATGTCCACCTCGTTATGGTCCGACGGGATCATCTTGGGATCTATGCTGAGGGTGCTGGATCATTGGATGGGTTCTTCCACCTCGTTATGGTCCGATGGGATCATCTTGGGATCTATGCTGAGGGCGCTAGATCGTTGGAGTACCCTGTGTTGTGTTGATGGAATCATATGGATTCACATCGTTGGTTTTGCATATGTTGTTGTGTATATGTATATTGTTGGTTATCCACCTCGTGTTGATCTGGTAGGATCATCTTGGGACCTATGCTAAGGGCGCAGGGTCATGGGATTTCCATTGAGTATACATTGTTGATATTGTTTTGAGCATATTTACGTTGTCATATGAGTATGCATTTGTAGGTCTTATGTTAGGACCATGTCCGTGTGTGGTATTGATCCGACCTCGGATTTGACTGACATGATTGTCGTGGCATTTCATATCTTGAGGTATGTTACGTATTTTCCTTTGGTATTTTTCTTTTGATGGACAATCGGTTATCGTCTTGGGATTTGATGATGCTATCCGATGGATCGTATTGGTCAGAACTGGTATATTTTCGTATCATGGGTTGGTGATGATAGCTTGAGAATCTTGAGTATTGTTTGAGCTACAATACAGATATTATGTTCGAATTTATTGGTTAATCAAGTACGAGATGTGAAATGTGATAATGGTTATTCTGTCGAGAATTATTTGAGTAAGTAAAGTTACTACGATAAGATTACATTGGTCGTATTCTTATTTTGTATTCTCATCGGTATGTAATTATTAATGTGATGTGACGGTTATCATTGTTGGATATTATGGCTGACCCCATCGTGGGCTTTCTTTTTAGGTTCTTGAAATATCGAGCTTGTAGCGGTCGTGGAGAGATGAGCTTCCAGGAGGATACTGGCTAGGACATGTTTTTGTATTGAGTTTCCTTATCAGTTGTTGTATTTCTGCTGCTAGAGTACTTTTAACTATTGTCTTTTCTGCTACGTGAGTATTTTGAAATGACCTTTTGTTTATGGTAATTTGAGTTACTTTGGAAATCTTTTTTCTAAACTATTGAGTTTCGGCCGTTTGACCTTTGCCCTTTTCGAAATGAGATTTTATGACGGTTTTAATAAACAGATTTTATATAGTCTTCAAATGTTTTAAAGATTGTACCGTCGTTGGCCTCTTGGGCATTTATAAATGTTTGCGAAAATTTCCTTTAGCCTTTTGGGTTCTAACTCGGGGCCCACGGCGCTGTAATATTCCCAGTTAAATTTGGGGGTGTTACAGAATATGGTATCAGAGCTTAAGTTGAGAAAACCTAGGCAGTCGGGTCGAGTTGGGTCGCGTTTTTGTCGCGTCATTCGAGTTGTCGATTGACAAATATTGGAGCCATGAGTTTTTGTTGTTCACTCCGTCTTATGCGTTATGCGATTTGCCAGTGTAGTACTGGGCTTGTTATAAACTTTTCCAAATAGTATTAACGTGTTTCTTCGGATAGAGATGTATTGTGTTCTAGAATTGAACTGAGTTTGCAAAATGTGTGTTTTGAAAATATCTGTGTCGAGTATTTTCTAGAGTTGAGACATGTGCCAGTATCACGGGGAATCGTCGGCTTCACGATCTGTAAGTATTTGGATTTTTGAATTGCATTGAGAATTATTACCAATCTAAGTTGACATGCATTGAGATTCAGCAGGATATTATATGTTACAGTATGAGGTGACAGAATTGGGACATATTGATGATTTGAGAAACTATGATTTTGGAAATCAATATATCGGTTAGATTTCGGAACGGAATTGTGCATTTGGGAGAAATGTTGTACATGGTTGAGAAGAACATGTAGTCATGTTAGTTCATTTTGTGATATATGAAACTGTTTTCGAGCATTTGAAAATGATACTTTTCAAAATAAACGTTTCACGAATGTTTTACGGAAAATGATTTTTGCGTCCGAGACCCAATTGAATTTGAAATAGTTTTACAACTCAAGACTTAGGGTCCGAAAGGAGTTTTCTACTTTTTGAAATGCGGAACGAGATATGGGCTTAGACCCTGATGTTTAAAAAAAGGCTTTTTTATGTTTTCTAAAACTCCCGAGATTTGTAGAACACTTTACCAATCGTTTTTATTTCCGCCTTTTGAGGTTTTTGGTTTACTTGTTCAAATGAAACTTCTCGGGTAGTCGTTCGCTGTGTTTGATTTATTGATTATTCGATGTTTTGTCATAGCATAATTGAGGTGATCCAGGATGGGTTAATGATTGACGTTGGGAGCCATATGTGGAAAAAGGAGTTTTTTTATCGGAGCCTATACGTTGAGATTTTGGATTCTATCGTGTAGTTTTCCGACCGAATGTCAGTGGAATTTGTGACGAGCCGGACTGGTATACAGGGGTATAGATGTGGTCAATCATTTGCATAGTTTTCATTTTTAAACTTCGAAATCGTGTGGATTCGGAGGACACTGTTATTGAATACTTGGCATTAGCGAGCCAGTTAATTTTTCGAAAATTGATTTCGTGATCTACGAAAATTTATGTTTTGAGTTTTGGAATTTTTGAAAGAACTTTCGAAAATTTGTCTTCGTGACAAGATTATATGATTTCAAATTTCAAACTGGTCTTGAAAATGTGATTGATGTACATACGCATTTAGTGCATAATGCATATCGTGGTGAAGTTCTGAGCGAGACTCTCGAATTGGATATTTCATCGGTATGGTACGATGAAAAGAGATTCGAACTCTAGTATGGTAGTTTGGTTATCCAGGGATGATCGGTTGATTTATTGAATAAGAGAAATATGCTGCGTGTTGTAGATCCATGCACAGGACGTAATTTTGGAACTTTGGATTTTGTGAAACTGGAGCATGTGTGCTATGTGGCTCTATTGATGTGGTGGTAGTGTGATTTTACTACTTTTGAATTTTGAGCCGTGCTGGTTGGTCATTCCCACTCCATGTATGATTTGGGATGTTCGCCGATTTGCGACTGGTTGTTCGTACGCCTGAGAGGCCCGTTCAACAGTCGGTTGTGTTTCATTGAGATCCACTGTATGTGATTTGTTCAGCGTTTTGAGAATTTTGCTCTTTCGTGTATCTGTCTCTGTGGTTCTGTGTTCATCGTGTTGGAGCTTACCGTGTGAAGGTATTCTCGATTGTGTTTTGACCTCTGGTTGGTCATATTGAAGATTATCATGTCGATGATATTCTCGGTAAATTTGTTGGCTGATCGTTGTTAATGATCGTACAAGCGTTCAGAATTTGTGTTGATGTTTCGGGATTTGTGTTGTTATTTTGGGCATTTATTTCTCAAATATATCGCGCATTATTGACTGTGTCGGAATTGGGACTTGATTATGTAATCAGGTAGACAGGATTTGACACGGGCAGATTATTTTCTTCCGAAGATGATATATTTTTGTTGAGACTCAAGGAACTGTGATTGTAAGCGTATTGAGACTGTACAATGAGGTCACTTGCTAGTATCTCAGGAGATCGTAGACCTGCGTATTTGTAAGTATGCTCTTTTGGTTATTCGGCAATGATGATGATCGATCATTGTCATGATGGTTTTGGGATATTTTTGGTTTGTTTGTTTGTTTTTATGACGGATTGCAAGTTTCGAGGACGAAACTTATTTTAAGTGGTGTAGAATGTATTATCCGGAATTTCTACTACTGTTGTTTAATATTATTTTATCCGAGTTATATTTTACAGCGTGGGTTCTGTAAAGTATGGATAAAATAAATTAAGGACTGAGATGTTAATTTTGGTATAATTGTCGTATTTGGTCGACAATTGCACGTGAGGATATAATGTGTCGAGTATATGTATTCAGTATGCCGTATGTTCGTATTTGGTATGTCGAGATGTTGGATGAGGATAGCTGAAAATGGCTAAGTACAGCCACGTTAGTGCACGCTATGAAATATGCTTAGCGCACGCTACGAGGTATGAGTAGTGCACGCTATGTGGTGAAGTTAGCGTACGCTAATAGGTTTGCATTACGTACGCCAAGGAGGATCCTTAACGTACGTAAGTCATTCTGGGAAAGGTTCGGAAGGCGGCCGAAAGTAGGCCCAGGTTGATGTTTATCGGCATTTAGCGCACGCTACCAAGGATGGTTAGCGTATGCTAATATCAGATCGTGCGACAGGGAATCTTGGCTTTCGGCGAGTGGACCCGGCCACTTGTGACTCGTGTCCAGATAAGGTCAGCGGGTGTTTGTCATGTAGGGCTAGCGCACACTGAACAGTATGGTTAGCGCACACTAATTCCAGACCGGTCAGAGGAATTCCAGAAATCGCGGATGCTTTCGGCATGTGGGGGCACGAGTGGTAGGTGAATACTGTAGTAAGTCAACTTCGGATAGCGCACGCTAAGGGCAAAGGACTTGCGTACGCTAGACAGTGTAAGTTACGTATGCTAATGCATGGGCATTACGTACGTAAGCACATGTACGAAGCGAGGCAGTAGCCTCTGGGCTGCGATAGCGCACGCTAACAAAGTCAGTTAGCGCACGCTAAGGCTGTTGCACACGATTAACATGATATGTTAGCGCACGCTAGTAATGTATTCTATATAAGGGGGCAAACAGGTTTTGAGATGTATTTAGTCCATTCTTTCTCCTTCAGGCGTTAGAGAGAGCTTTGGGAGGTTCTTGAGGTTCCCAAACACGGTGAGATGATGATCTTTAACAAGATTAAGATGGAGAGCATGGATTCAAGCCTTGTTCTTCAAGTTATTCATGATTCTTGGAATGGAGTCAAGTGTTCTTATTCTTGGTTCATCCAATCTAGGTAGTTTTGCGTATCCCTTTGATGGTGGTTCGTTTTTCTAGGATGACTACATGTGAGGAGCATGTTGGATAATCAGATGATGATGTTATCTGAGATTCAATGGAATTTTGATAAGACTTTCGGATGTTAGTTAAGATTCTTCAAACTATAAGGATGTTGATTCATTTAACCCGATCTAAGATGGATTTTTGAATCTTGGTAATTATATTGGTCGATTTAGATGAGATGAATCATGATACTAGGTTGAATTCTAGATTGAGTTTGATATGATCCTTGTTATCGAGTCAGTTTGATTGTTGATGATGTTATTGATATATGGACATTGATATGATCCTTGTGATAGTTATGGTGTCATTTATCTTCAAGAGATATGGAGATTTATGTCTCCCTTCATTCGTATTCGTAGTCGCAAGATGTTAGTCGATGCTTGGAATGCATGCCACTGTATAGCGTTAGCGCACGCTAAGCTTACTGGCTAGCACACGCTAACGGGAGCAACTTAGCGCACGCTACGTTATGCGTTTAACGTGCGCTAAGTAGGCAGACAGTGCAGTATTTTTGTGTTGTGATTATGAATTCATGATGGTTTGATTTGGTTTGTTCTGACTGCGTTTATTCGAGGTTTTGTTGAACCATTGAGTTCGATTGGTTGGTTTTGTCGGTTGTTGATTATTATCGGATGTGTTGTCATTTGATTATTGCATTAGGTTGCGATAATTGATCGTGGATTACGACCGTTGTGTTGCTTTTGATCGGGGCTGAGGAGCTCGTAGACAAAGGCAATGCGTTCGGGTAGTAGCTTCGTGGTATCGGTATCAAGGCAAGTTATTACTTGCTGAGTTATAATATTTAATGAATGGTTTCGGTTTCATTTCGTTTATAATGCATATAGCGATGATTATTATTGTATATCATTCTTCCGATTCTGGGAGGTAAATCATAATGCATAAGCTTTATCTCGGTTATTGGTATGTTCGGGTATCAAGGTTACGTTACGAGAAAGATGAGGATATGAATACCTATAGTTCATGATGCGTTTGGATCGTCGAGCATTGAGGATAATCGCCGGTGATGATTTGACATCGAGATTGCTCCTGAAGGAATCGGGACAAGTATCTTAGTTTTAATTTCAGTTTAGTGTTGATGATGTTGATCATGCAGGTTGTCTTTCATATTGCTGAATATGAAGTCGTCCTAGTTATTTTGTCATAATGCCGTTCATGTTACTGAGTCATGTGTTGTTCATGTCGATGAACATATTGATTTGCATATGTGTATTGTTTATGTTGTGTTGATCCGTTGGGATCGTGTGATCTATGCTGAGGGCGCTGGATCAGATGTCCACCTCGTTATGGTCCGACGGGATCATCTTGGGATCTATGCTGAGGGCGCTGGATCATTAGATGGGCTCTTCCACCTCGTTATGGTCCGACAGGATCATCTTGGCATCTATGCTGAGGGCGCTAAATCGTTGGAGTACCCAGTGTTGTGTTGATGGAATCATATGGATTCGCATCATTGGTTTTGCATATGTTGTTGTGTATACGTATATTGTTGGTTATCCACCTCGTGTTGATCTGGTAGGATCATCTTGGGACCTATGCTAAGGGCGCTGGGTCATGGGATTCCCATTAAGTATACAGTGTTGATATTGTTTTGAGCATATTGACGTTGTCATATGAGTATGCATTTGTAGGTCCTGTGTTAGGACCATGTCCGTGTGTGGTATTGATCCGACCTCGTATTTGACTGACAAGATTGTCGTGGCATTTCATATCTTGAGGTATGTTCCGTATTTTCCTTTGATATTTGTCTTTTGATGGACAATCGGTTATCGTCTTGGGATTTGGTGATGCTATCCGATGGATCGTATTGGTCAGAACTGGTATATTTTCGTATCATGGGTTGGTGATGATAGTTTGAGAATCTTGAGTATTGTTTGAGGTACAATACAGATATTATGTTCGAATTTATTGGTTAATCAAGTACGAGATGTGAAATGTGATAATGGTTATTCTGTCGACAATTATTTCAGTAAGTAAAGTTACTACGATAAGATTACATTGGTCGTATTCTTATTTTGTATTATCATCGGTATGTAATTATTAATGTGATGTGACGGTTATCATTGTTGGATATTATGGCTGACCCCATCGTTGGCTTTCTTTTTAGGTTCTTGAAATATCGAGCTTGTAGCGGTCGTGGAGAGATGAGCTTCCCGGATGATACTGGCTAGGATATGTTTTTGTATTGAGTTTCCTTATCAGTTGCAGTATTTCCGCTGCTAGAGTACTTTTAACTATCGTCTTTTCCGCTGCGTGAGTATTTTGAAATGACCTTTTGTTTCTGGTAATTTGAGTTACTTTGGAAATCTTTTTTCTAAACTATTGAGTTTCGGCCGTTTGGCCTTTGCCCTTTTCGAAATGAGATTGTACAACAGTTTTAATAAACAGATTTTATGTAGTCTTCAAATGTTTTAAAGATTGTACCGTCGTTGGCCTCTTGGGCATTTGTAAATGGTTGCGAAAATTTCCTTTAGCCTTGTGGGTTCCAACTCGGGGCCCACGGCGCTGTAATATTCCCGGTTAAATCTGGGGGTGTTATACTCTAGGGATCATAAGGAGGATTAGGGTTAGGATCCTAGTGCAACCCCACCTTCCATATTAAGTTCTTCCTAATATGGTTGAGTTCACTAATATCAGTTCAATCCACTAAAGAATTAGTATTGCACTTCCAATCGAAATCCTAATTTACGAAATCAGGCTCCTTATTTAAATATATTACTTCCCGTGTTTAAGATATCGAAAGTCCATTAATTAATTTAAGCTACTGACAGTTTTAATTAATTAATTTCTTATCCAAGAGTAGTACCATTCAAACCTTATTATTATATCGAAATTAAATCTACCTGTAGGGTTTAATATAATAATTATTATCGATCTCCTCAAGGAGACATCATTAACCCGCACGAGCCGGGACACTATTTTTAGTTATAATAATAATTGTCATATAAATAATATTATTTCCGAAGATACGAAGCATATTGAGTCAATCATTGTAAATCAAAATAATAAATATTATAAATACATAATAAAATACTATATATGTAGAATTAAGAAATAATAATATCCGAGATTTATGTTCTTATAGTCAATACAGAAGACACTATCTCACTTCGATACGGTTCAACGTATACAAATACACTAATGCATGGTAATATCCAAGACCAACTCATCCCAAGCTCATCTCGGAAAGGACTCGATAAGACTCGTTTTTTTTATGTTCTGTATTCGGCTTAAACCTTTGCAGTAAGAACCGATTCGAACTAAGTTGCCAAGGAGCCCAAGGTGCGGACCGAAACCAGAACCAAACTCTCAATGATGTTTACAGAGGCTGATCTGACACCCTCTCCTCTGTAGCGGAGTCTACTAAATCAACATCTGGTCGTGCCACCATGTCGAGGTCGACCTTGGGATGATAGACATTAACCCAATTCTCTATAGGTTTATGTGAGAAAGATCGTACGAAGACTAAAATCTCTACCTTCATCAACTTCATACATCAAAGAGATGCTTATATTGCAATGATAATAGTTAAAATGATTGATCTTAATCAACCAATTTACACGGTCCACGACAATTAGAAATTCCTAAAATAAAATAGATTTTTCTATTTGTCTTTAATAGAGAGATACCTTTCAAAAATTTTTGAAGGAAGGCCTTTTGTGAAAGGATTAGCAAGATTATCTTCCGATGGAACCCTGGAAACAACTACGTCTCCTTCCTTTACGAAGTATCGTATGATGTGGTACTTGTGGTTGATATGTTTACTTGCCTTATGGGTTCGTGGTTTCCTAGAATTTTCAACTGCACTGGTATAATCATAATAAAGTGTAATACCCTTTTGCAAATCGAGAATCACATCTAAGTCCTGCAGGAAGTACTTGAGCTATACCACCTCTTTGTCTGCCTCAGAGGCTGCCACCTACTCGGCTTCCATTGTAGAGTCCTAGATGCATTTCTGCTTCACACTCCTCCAACTAATGGCTCCACCTCCCAGAGTAAACATATAACCTGAAGTAGACTTGGACTTTTCTTTGTCTGATGAAAAATCCGAGTCAGTATAACCCACTGGACATAGGTAGTTTGATTTATATACTAGCATGTACTCCCTCGTCCTTCTCAGGTACTTGAGTACGTGCTAGATAGCAATCCAGTGTCCAGGTCCTAGGTTCGACTGATATCTAGCATCCATGCCAACGGAATGACAGATATCTGGTCTTGTACAAAGCTGACGCATAAGGGATCAGCTTCATGTCATCTATCTCATTTTGTCTTAGGACATATATCCTTATATAGTTGAATTCCATGTCTGTAAGGTGTAAACCTTTCTTGGAATTCTCCATGCTAAACCGCTTTAGCACTATATCGATATAGGATGCCTGAGATAAGCACAACATCCTTTTATTCCGATCACGAAATATCCTGATCCCAATGATGCACCCTGCTTTTACCAAATCCCTCATATCAAACTGCTCCGACGGCCATACCCGTACGTCCGACAACTCCTTCACGTTGTTTTCAGTCAGAAGGATACCATCTACATACTATATAATAAACACCAACACGCTTCCATCGCATTTCTTATACACACAACTCTCACTCGGACATTGGATGAATCAATATGACTGGACAACCTCGTCAAATCGAGTGTTCCAAGATCTAGATGCTTGGTTAAGTCCATAAATAGATCTCTTAAGCTTGCACACTAAGTGCTCTTCTCCTTCAGCAATGAATCCTTCTGGTTGGCGCATATAGATTTCCTTGCCTAGACTTACATTCCAGAATGCAGTCTACATCCATTTGCCAAATCTCCAGATGCAAATGCGCAGCTATAGCTTAAAGAATCTGGATTCACTTAATCATAGCCGAAAAAAAGGTTTCATCGGAATCGATGCCCTCTTTCTGAGTGTAACCTTTCGTTACAAGCCTTGATTTGAAGGTATCAACCTTCTCGTCACCTCCTTTCTTATGCTTGTAGACCGAAAAACTTACTCCCAATGGCTTGTACCCCATCAGGTAGTTCTACTATCTCCCACACTTGATTGAAATCCATAGACCCCATTTCTTATTCCATTGCTATGACAGGAGTCGGCATTTTTATCTTGTATTTCCTCCTTGTAAGTCTAGGGATCTGAATCATCTTCATCTGGGATTGAGTCCAAGGACTGTCCCACGCCTATGAATCGTTCTGGTTGATGAACAACCCTCTCACTACGACAAGGCAAATCCTGAGTTGGTGTAAAAGTCTCAAAATCGATACGTGGTACAGTGTTAGTTGGTGCTTGTACGTTTGGTATAGATGTAGTCTCGCCCCTCAGCTCTTACAGAATTATTTCGCTCATAGGCTTGTGACTAATCACATAATCCTATTCCGGGAATCGAGCATTGGTGCTAACAATGACCTTCTGATCCCGGGGACTATAGAACAAGCCACCCTTCATTCCATTAGGGTATCCAACAAACACTCGTACCTCTGTTCGAGATTTCAACGTATCAGCTTCCTTATTCAGCACATGTGCTGGAGTACCCCAAATTCGAATATGTCCTAGATTGGGCTTTCACCCACTCCACAGTCCTGCAAGTGTTTTTGGAGCTGATTTTGAAGGCACCAGGTTTAGAATGTACGCTGCTGTTTCCAAGGCGTACCCCCAGAATGAAATGGGTAAATTTGAGTAACTCATCATTGATCTAACCATTTCTAAAAGAGTTCTGTTCCTTCATAGTAACACCATTTTATTGTGGAGTTCCTGGCACAGTGAGCTGGGGCGAAATTCCCTCATTTGCCAAGAAATCCAAAAACTCTCCACTAAGGTAGTCACCACCACGATCAGATCATAGTGACTTGATACTCTTTCCATGACGCTTCTCTATTTCAGCCTTGAAATCTCTGAACTTGTCAAAGGCTTCAGACTTATGCCGCATCAAATAGATGTATCCATATCTCGAATAATCATCTATAAATGTGATGAAGTACTCAAAACCATCCCTATACTAGATGTTCATAGGACCACATACATCCGTACAAACCAATTCTATCACATTCTGAGCACCGTTTTTCTTAGTTTTAAAAACCCTTTTAGTCATTTTACCTTCCCGATAGGATTCACAAATTAGAAATGACTCAACTTGGTGGTCATCCAATGGTCCATCATATACCAATCTTTGAATTCTTCTAAGGTTTACATGACATAACCATAGATGCCACAGATATATTTGGTTTATACTTGAAGTTTCTTTTCTTTTTTTAGGTTTAGACAAAAAGTTAAGGGACTTATGTTTATACATGGGGGTTTGTGCAGTATTAATGACATACAGTCCATTAGTATAGATACCTTTGCAAACATATTCTCCATTTCTTCTAATAATAGAATCACCATCAAAAGAAACTGAATAACCATCACAACTAAATTTAGAAACTGAAATTCAATTCATTCTAAAATCTAGTACCAATAATACATTATTAAGGACTAATATTTTATCACTGATCTTCGACTGCAAGACTCCTACTACAATAGCTATAAGCCTGGAATAATCACTCCATTTGATGGTGATCTCGCCCATACTAAGTTACTTGGTTACCTAAAAACCATGCGATTCAAAGCAAACATGATCAGTGGAGCCTGAATCTACTATCCACGAAGTGGTAGAACAAGTTGCCAAACATGTTTTGACCACTAGTGCACGAGACATACCTTTCTTAAGAGCAGGGCAGTCCGCTTTGAAATGCCCTTTCTGACCGTACTTGTAGCACTTCCTTTGGATTTTTATTCGCCTCAGGATGAGGATCCTTGCTCTTTACTTTGAGTGTTGCCACTTGCTTCTGGCCCAATCGTTTTTTCTTCTTCCACCACTTAGGTTTAGAAGTTGAATACCAGTTGCTGTAAGAACTTGATACCCTTGTCTGAAGAGTCCTTCCGCAACTTAATGCTCAGCAATTCCACCAAAGTATACTCTATATGATTTATATTGTAGTTTAGGCGGAACTGCTCAATGCTCCTTGGTAAGCTGCGTAGGATGATATCGACCTGTGCTTACCCATCGATAGTAGCCCCTACGATATCAAGTTCGTTTATATGAGAAATCATCTTTAGAACATGATCCCTTACTGGGTTTCCTTCAGGCATTTGGGTCGTCATCGAGACCCTCATAGCATTTTGCCTAGACGCCCGGTTCTGATGACCAAACATCTCGCCGAGATTTTTCGTCATTTTTACGGCTGTACCCATACTTTGATGCTGATGCTGCAACACATTTGCTAAAGAATCCAAGATGTAACAGCGAGACATCTCATCATATTTCTTCCATTTGCGGTATTCTTTCACCTCATCAGGTGTCGTATCTGCATCTGGTTCTAATGGGCATTCCTTAGTTAGACGAAACTTGTGTTCTTCAGCAGTCAGGACAGTATTAAAATTACATTTCCAATAAGCAAAGTTAGTGGATTGAAAGATATCTGAGATAAAATTAAAAACATTCATCATACGATGCATAGCAAAATATATTGAAAAACCTCAAAACACAATATATATGCTAGCAACCAACACCTCGAAAAATCCGCACATGCAAGCCACGATCGTGTGGATGTTTACACACATATTTTTCAAGTAAAGTTATACGTCTTTAATTTTACTATCTAGTCAATTTACGTTATGACAAATAAAATAAATAGTTGGTTCCTCTTGGCCATGTATTAATTAACATATATTCTGATGTGGAGCTTATTACACCTAAGTGAACACCAAAATTTAACAACCTTTAAAATATTATCTTTTAAATAATAGTCCTACAGATGGAGAGGTCCTGTCATAAAAATATTATTTATCTTTTGTTATCATTTAAAATTTAAAACTAGTGAACCTATAATTAGCACATCCGTTATGGAGGAAGACCCTAATGTCAATGCACATGCTAATTACTTCACAATTTAAATTAATTATGAAGGCCAATTTGATTTTATTTTAAAAAATAAATTGTTATGAAATGTGTTATTAAATGGTGAATGACTCTTAGCTCACCTTACCCTCATTAGTGCATACAACTCTTGACTTTCACTTCGTTGTAACATATACCTACATAGGCTATATAAAGCCTTGCATGTATTTGATTCCTCATATGTGATATGAAATGTAATTTCTATCTATACGGAGCCCTAAAGTTCTCTATAATATTATATATCATGTAATACCATGGGTATTCCATGCTGTTAAAAACATCATGTACTTCATTTTTAACGATTTAACAGTGTACTCCACCTCTCGACGCTTTTACTTTTATACGTTATGTTTAGACCGTGTTGTCACGTATAAAAGCTTGTGGCATTTATTTGTTTTTGTGATGTAGTTGTATGATGTTGATGATATGTCGGCGACAAACCTTTATGTCGTTGAGCAATTATCGGTGTGAATATGATGGTGGCCAATGTCTTGTTCCCCGAGAAATTATTGGACGAGTCTAAAGGGAAGCCGTGTTATAAGGATTAAACGTGATAATATAACTTAGTGTATTAAACGAACCTTACGTACGTTATTCGAACAGCATTACGTACGCTAGCCTCATCGCGTTAGGTATGTTAAAGCTTAGGCCTTACGTACGTAATGCAGTCTTTGGACGAGAATCTTGATCCCGCGTGGTCAGGACAACTTTCGGTGCGATAACGATAGTAAGTCAACTGAGCTTTACGTAAGTAACTCAGCAATACATTACGTATGTAATGGACAATGTCATTTCTGGAAGTAGGCTCTGAGAACCCCTTACGAACGTTAACGTTTTGGCAATAACCTACGTAATGAAGTTTACGTACGTAAACCCTTGGGCATAACGTACGTAATCCCATCTTGGTGTTATAAAATGACATCTCTTCTTTCACTTCTCCCGACCTTTAAACATTTCTTCTCTCCCAAATATCATTCTCCAGCCCTCTTAAAAGAATTCTAGCCTCCCTAGCCACGTGTTATCATAGTAAAAGTGGGTTGATCAAGCTCCACAGAAGATTTTGAAGGTGTTGTCCTCCCGTTCTTCATCGTCCTTTGTTGGTCTTCCTCGTACCTTGTCAAGTAAGGTAAGTTTATCAAACCTTTGAACCCATCTCAGTGTTGTTAGTTAAGTTGTACTAGATTTCGGATGTTTTGGGTAGTTAGAACTTTTGATGATGATCGAACCGGTGAAACTAATCATAATTGTTAAACGAAACCTATCAAGCTAGTATTTTGTATGACTTGTGGTAGTAAACATAGTTGGATTGTAAAACTCATGAGCGAACTTGTAAATAACCAACACCATGGAATCGTCATGTTATGGATTGTGTTTGTAATCCGATTATCGTATGGTAAACTCGTTGGTAATTCTTTAATGAATTAGTTATCAATTATCAAATTGGATAGGTAATCAATATTAGGATTTTGTGGGAATTGTACTTGTTCGTTCTACCCTAGAGTTATGGAATTTCGAGTTGGAGTAATTAGCAAGATTACGGGTGGTTATAGTTGTAGTCATAACGTAGAAATAGTGTATAAAAACATTGTGGTTAAAATGATGTGATAAATTGAAAATCGGTGGATTGAGGAGTTGACTAATTCGCTTTAAACATAGAATTTTGGTTTCGACATTATGAAACTAACTAGGTTTAGAATCCTATCGGGATGGGGGCAATTGTCGCTATTCGTGGTTATCACCATGAGGTATTAATAGACGAATATGTAATAGGTTGAGCTCTCTATTGTGGGCATTCGAGCCGTTGTGTTATCAAGGAAGTAACTCTCGTCGGAACTAAGACAAGTGATACCTTGCTCAGTATATGTTACGATAAATTCCAAAATTTAATGTTTGTCTCTATTCATGGAAATTGTATTTCGTTTTACTTGAAAACTTGATTAATGGGCCGATGTGTTGAGGGATAAAGCCTGAATGTTACCCACATCCGGAGTATTCCTATGTAGATACTTCCGTGACCCTTGGTTGCGACCTTGGGAGTTTATGTGTTGATATGTATCCGTACAGAACTTTATTGAGGGATAAAAGCTGAATGGTACCCACATCCGGAGTATTCCTGTGTAGATACTTCCGTGACCCTTGGTTGCGACCTTGGGAGTTTATGTGTTGATAGAAAATATAATGTTGGGTATGTTGTGATCTAATGCCAAACCGAATAATGATATTGTATTGCAGGTTTATCTTATACTTTCGATGATTTTTCGTTCATATAATCTGACCTTGGTTGGCTGGCACGATTCGTCGTGTCAGGTAAATTTGTTGAATATGTGCAGGATATTCCCGAAGGTTCCAGTCAGGCTTGAGCGGTGTTGGGAAGAAGCCCTGTTATTTCGTTTATTTAAACTGAATTCTGAATATTCTAAGCTGATGTAATAACCGTGTATTCGAACTAATTTTCTAAAGTATTTCGTTTCGTAAATGTATCATCATGGAGCTACTTTTATAAAAAATATTTAATGGATAAACTTTAAAATCTGCCTTGTGGGTCCCACACGGGATTCACGACACTGTAGCGTTCCGGTAAATTTTATGGGCGTTACAGAAAATGGCATCAGAGAGGAAACATCCATGTTGAAAGTATTACCATAACGTTTTGAAATTATTTAAGGATTTCAAAGTCCAATGCTCCAAGCGACCGTAACCCCTCGAATAATGTCAAAATGAGGAACACGTATATTTCTTGAGAATCAGGTATGATGTTTGAACTCAGTAGAACTCAAAGAATAATTGTATTGAACTGATCCTCTAGATCAAACATTTATCACAATGGCACGTCGTGGAGCTAGGAGAATCGTGAACGATGCTCAGGGCTCTGCTGTGAACCATCAGGAAGACAGGAACACCGCTGAAACCATTCTAGCCGAAAACCAGCCACCATCCAATAATCAGAATGAGCAGGAGGCAGAAAACCAGAACAACGGGGGAATGGATCCGGCTTTCATTCAAACTCTCGCCCAGGCCATTGCAATAGGAATCGCTCAGGTCAACCGAGCAGAGCGGGTATCAGTAATTAACGTGGAAGAGAACACCGAGAAGGACCGATGGCTAGGAGAGATGCTGAAGGCTAGACCACTATTATTCGACGGTTCGGGAGATAAATATGTGGACGACTAGATCTCCGAAATGGAGACTGCTTTCGAGGTAATTGGTTGCCCAGGGAACCTAAAGGTACCACTAGGAATCAACCAGCTCTGCGACACTACAACCCGATGGTGGCGGACCTATAAGCTGGAGGACAGGATAGTCGGGTGGACCGAGTTTTTTAAACTATTGAGAGACGAGTATTGTCCCAGGTCAGCTCAAACTGCTCGTGCACAGAGTTTCTTCAGTGCAGGACCTCAAAACTTGCCGATGCCAAAAATAATTTGAGCCTATAGGACCAAACTAATTTATGTCTCGCAGATGGTTCCATCCGAAGATCAGCGAATCTGTCACCTTGGACAACAGTTGCCAGAAGATGTACAACGTTACGCAGCTGGATTTCACTGCACAACTCTGATGGCATATGAGGTCGTAGTCACGGCATATGCCGGCACTGTCATTAGTTCTTACACCGGGCATAACCATAGGAAGCAGAAGACATCTAACTAGTCTGGGAGCACCATTAGAATGAACTCGGGAACTGGGTTCTCCTCTAAATCAGCGGTTTCGTACCAACAGAAGGGCACATCCGACCGGTCCCTCCGCCGGATCTGTTTCAATTGTGGCATAGCTGGACATACCATGAGTGAGTGTCCTAAGGTGTCTATGAAGTTTTTTTCATGCGGAAAGAGTGGGCATATGTCTCGCTACTGTTCGCGGGTCAATTCTACACCAAATCCAGCTTCTCATAGTCAGCAAAGTCCAGTACCTACTAGACCTTCTGCTACAATTACACTACTAGCGTGTGCTTATAAAGGCCGATAGCGTGCGCTACCAGTACCCTGATAGTGCGCGCTATAAAGAGTACGTAGTGTGCGCTACTCCCCACACACAGGACACCAATTTGATGATAATGCTAGTATTCTTGTCTCGATTCTCAAACAGGGTTGAAGGATGAATGGTAACTGATACATGGTTCAAAATTATGCCAAACGGTGAACACAATTGAATGAATGTGAATGATAATTGATTATTAATGAGTGAAAATTACTGAGTGAAAAATTACTGGATGATAATAAATGAATTTACAACCGGGTATTACATACTCCCCCCTTAAAAGTTTCGTCCTCGAAACTAAAGGTCAAACAATTCGGGATAAGTCTACCGCATACTATCCTCAGTTTCCCAAGTAGCCTCTTCAACTCCGTGTCTAGACTACTGAATTTTAACCAAAGGAATCGCCTTGTTCCTAAATTGTTTGATTTGCCACTCTAAGACTCGTATAGGACGCTCCTCGTACGTATGATCATCCACGATCTCGATTTCATCGAACTGAAGTATATGACTCAGGTCGGCAACATACTTCCACAACTGAGAGACGTGAAACACATTATGAACTCGGCTCAAAGCTGGAGGTAAAGCCAATTGATAAGCCAGACTGTCTACTCGATCCAAAATCACAAATGGTCCAATGAACCTCGGACTCAACTTTCCTCTCTTCCCAAAACGGAAAATACCTCGACTCGGGGATACCTTGACCAAAACGTGGTCACCTGCCTCGAACTCTAATGGTCGACGATGATTATCTGTATAAGATTTTTGTCGACTCTGAGCGGTCAACAAACAACTCCGGATCAACGCTACCTTCTCACGGGCGGCTAATAGCATATCGGGCTCAGTGCATATTGATGCTGATAAGTCATACCAACATAAGGGAGATCAACAACGACGACAGTATAAGGCCTCATAAGGTGCCATCTTAATCGAAGCATGGCAACTGTTGTTATACGTGAACTCGATCAACGGTAGTTGGGCTTCCCAATCATCTTTCCAATCGAGAACACATGCCCTCAGCATGTCCTATAACGTCTGAATAGTTCACTCTGATTGTCCGTCGGACTGAGGGTGAAAAGCTGTGCTGAAGTTTAGCTGAGTTCCCATGGCACGATGAACGGATTTCCAAAAATACGACACGAATAGCCCATCATGATCAGAAGCGATACTCTTAGGGGTACCGTGCAATCTCACGATCTCTTTAATGAATAACTGGGAAAGTATCTCAGGACCCCACGTATCCTTAATCTCAAGGAAATGAGCTTAGTTAAACGGTCCACAATTACCCAAATTACATTCATGGCACGACGACTCGTTGGCAAACTCGTGATGAAGTCCATTGAAATATCCTCCCACTTCCATTCTGGGATAGGAAGCAGTTTCAGCAGACCCGCCGGTCGCTAATGTTCTATCTTGACTTGCTGAAAGGTTAAACATCTCGAAACAAATTATGCGACTTCTCGCTTTATATTACTCCACCAGTAATTTTGCTTCAAGTCTTTGTACATCTTTCTTGACCCAAGATGGATAGAATAAGGGGTAGCATTGGCCTCTCTCAAAATTGAGTTTTTCAACTCATAATCCGCCGAAATGCATAACCAGTTCTTAAATCGCCAAAGTCCATCCTAGTGGACCACAAATCCAGGGGCTTTCCCCTGCGCCACATCATCCCGAATGCGCAACAAAAATCGGTCTGAACCCTAATTCACTCTGATCGCCTCCTCAAGTGGCGACGAAATCTCTAGCATGCAATGCCCTTGTACTCGTTGTAACCAGACCTCGATCTCATGCCTTAGGAACTCCTGCTGAAGTTCCTTCTGAACAGTTAAATGAGTAAGCATTTGCTCCTGAACAGACTTATGGCTCAAGGCGTCGGCGACAATGTTCACCTTACCCGGGTGGTATTGAATCTCAATATCATAATCCTTAATCAGTTCCAACCACCGTCTCTGATGCATGTTTAACTCCGTCCGAGTAAATATATACTTCAAACTCTTATGATTGGTGAAAATCTGATAGGTGACGCCATAAAGATAATGACGCCAAATCTTCAACGCGAATACCACGGCCGCTAGCTCCAGGTCGTGGGTCAGATAATTGACCTCGTAAGGCCTCAGTTGCCGCGAAATATAGGCAATCACTTTTCCATTCTGCATTAATACACATCTTAGACCGTGTCCGGACGCGTCACTATAAACCACAAATCCTTTCGTCCCTTGTGATAAAGAAAGGACATGCGTTGAAATTAGACGGATCTTGAGTTCCTCAAAACTTTGTTGACACGCGTAAGACCACGTGTATTTATTATCCTTACACAAAATGTTAGTCATAGGTTGAGCGATTTTAGAAAACCCTTCCACAAATCGCCGGTAATAACTGCAAATCCGAGGAAGCTTCGGATTTCCTTAACATTCTTCGGAGGTTGCCAATATCGGATAGCCTCCGTCTTCTGAGGGTCGACACGTACCCCGTCTAATGAAATCACATGCCCGAGAAACGTCACCCCGGACATCCAAAACTCACATTTGGAAAACTTTCCATAGAGTTGCTCTTGTCTCAACACGTCGAGAACATGATGAAGGTGAAGTTCGTGCCCCTCTCGGTCACGAGAATAAATCAAAATGTCGTCAATGAAAACAACCACGAACTGATCTAAATATTCGATGAAAACTCGGTTCATCAACTCCATGAATACCGCAGGTGCATTAGTTAACCCAAACGGCATCACTACAAACTCGTAATGCCCATAGTGTGTTCGAAACACCATTCTTGCGATATCCGACTCTCAAATTCGCAACTGATGATACCCAGATCTCAAATCGATCTTGGAAAATACTGAAGCTCCCTGAAGTTGATCCAAGAGGTCATCGATGCGGGGTAGGGGATATTTATTCTTGATCGTCACTCTGTTCAGCTCCCGATAATCAATGTACAAGCAAAATGAACCATCCTTTTTCTTGACAAATAACACTGGTGCTCCCCACGGGGACACACTCGGTCAGATATAACCTTTCTCGGTCAATTGCTCCAGTTGATTCTTCAGTTCCTGCATTTCGGTCGGGGCCATACAATATGGTGCTTTCGATATTAGGGACGTACCAGGCTCCAACTCTATCGTGAATTCCACATCTCTCTGTGGAGGCAAACTAGGTAACTCATCTGGAAATACATCGGCGTATTCTCTCACTACCGGGATATCCGCCAACATCACTGATGATTTCTCGGTCTTGGTCATATAGCACCAATAACTGACATACCCCTGATTGAGTAATTTCACTGCTTTCATCATATTAATAACTCTTCCAGAACAGCTGGGATTACCCCCCTGAAACACACACTTGACTCCATCATCTGAAACAATAGTGACCATAAGCTTATGAACACTAAGAATGGCATCGTGACGATCCATCCAATCAATACCCAAAATAACGTCGTCTTTAGGTAAATCTACCACGATCAGGTCCGCCAACCAAATGCGGCCATTAAGCTAAATCGGACAATTCTTAACTTCACGATCTCCGATAATTCTTCTATCGTCTGGTAGACCAATGACATAAGGTTCACAATTAGTAGCACTATCTAGGTGAAGTCTACTCAACCATGACTCAGAAATGAATGAATGTGATGCGCCAGTATCAAAAAGGGTACATACAGGTTGAGATGAAATTTCGAGTGTAACTGAGATTATTCGGGCTTCCGGATCATCGGTCCTCTTCATCTCGTAAATTCGGGGCTTGCCAGTACTAGAACTGGATGCTCCTGCCTGATAACTGTGGGCTCCACTTTTATTTGCTCCCGTCGTCTTGAATGACGCAGACTTAGCGGCCTGGTTTTGAACAATCGACTGCTTTGGGGTCTGAGATGCCGTCGGAGTAGGTATGGAGTCTCTTCGGCAGAAACGGGCCTTATGCCCGGTAATCCCACAGTTTTTACACGTGATAGTCTGACTCGGACACTTAGTGCTGAAATGACCCTGCTCTCCACAGTTGAAACAGGTGATAGCCGAACTGGCTGCCCGGGAATGAGATCCTACGTGTTTAGGCGCCATAGGAAGTCGCTCAGAAAAATTAGAGCCCGTACGAGGCTTCTTGAAGGTTGATCGACTACCTTCGGACTGATTATGATTCTTCGATTTCTTGCCAGTAGATGAAGTTTGATGCTTAGTAATTTCCTTCACAGCAAGCTCATAAGTAAGAGCTTTCTCGATGAATTCGGCCAGGGTGGTGCAATGTTGATTAAGCAACTGCATCCGCATATGAGGTTTCAACCTCTTACTCTTGATCTTATCCACCTCGAAGTGGATAATGGATGAGACGAATGGAAGTAGCTCCTGAAACTTCTCGGCAATGGCGAGAACATCTTCTTCCGCTGAGGGGTCGGGACTAAGTAACTCTCATAACTTAGCCTCCCTGACTGGGGCCGGATAATACCTTTCCATCATGAGGGTCTTGAACTGGACCCAAGTACAAGAGCCGTCGGTGGGCTTCAAAGATAGCCACCAAGAGTGAGCGCTCTTACCCATATGGTAAGCTGCAACTGAAACTTTGTGCCCTTCAGGACACTCCACCATAGCTAATAGCTTCTCAAAATGTTCAAGACAGTGAATAATATCCACCGGCTCAGGTGAACCTTCAAAAGTAGGTGGCCTCTGGCGAGAGATGTCGCCGATAATACTGCTCACACTCCTCTCTTGTCTCTGAGGTGGCGGCGGAGGAGCCTATTGAGCCTGAGTGGCTGAGTTCTGCATCGTCTCCATCAGACGTGCCATCTGAGTCATCTGGGTCATCATGCCCTGCATAAAAGTGAGTGGATCAACCCGAACACCTTCCGATTCAGCTGTATCTGGGGTACGACTTCATGACAGTGAGTGATTATCTCCGGGTGAATGAGTGGCAGCATCGCTACTTGTTGAATTAGCATTATTCCTCGCGTTCGTGCCGTTATTCACACGAGCTCCTGAGTTTCAACCCGCACCGCGACCTCTTCCCCTGCGTCCTCCGACAGCTCTATCCATACTGAAGTAAGAAAGTCACATGATAATTATAGATTTCGCATGAAGATAAACTGAGGTGAAATGATTATCTGATGAAATTACTGAAATGATTATCCTGAACGAGTTAACAAGATTGATAGTATGATCCACAAGATCAACAACTGAACAATGAGATTGACTGAGTGATTAATGAGTTAATATGATCGACATAATCAAAAATGAAAATGATGATTGAGGATTGTTGACTGATGAATGATGAATGAGTTATTCTTATTGCCAGAAATTATACCATGGCGTTAGAAATCAAACTGTTTCTTTGGTCTGAGTGGATTGGCGCTTGCACAGGTTAGACGTGACACGAAGGTCCAATGATACTGGTCTGATGAACGATGATTTCAAATGAGACATGACTCGGAAGGGTAGTATTAAAAACCATGCTCCGATACCAACTCTGTAACACCAGATATTACAGTGCCGTGAACCCCCAACTGAGACCCACCAGGCGAATGAAAATTAATGAATTACATAACATAACTGTAGTACCGAACCACATTATATTACCAATTACTCCGATGAGGAGTTTCAAGTATAATACACCCAGGACTACAGAATATATGTATATTTCATATAAAGATTAAATATACAACACAGAATAAAATAAAAGTCCAAACGGAAACTGCAGCGGAAAATACACATCAAGAAACATGAATAAATGGAAAGACTGGGGCCCCCTACTAGTATCACTGGAACTCCTCGCCGTCAACATTCTCTTCCCGTGCCTTTGCCTTGCCATGACCTAAAACAACATCCCCAATGGGGTCAGTTACACAAAACAACAATCCTCAAGAGTTGAACAAGCACAATAATTACATATCTTAGTTATGAAATCAAGCCGAAGAGGGGCATCATAGTACGCCCGTAATGGGACGTGCAATTGCACAAGACTAGTGTCCGGAAACACCCGCACTTGTGCCTAATTAGTCTCACGGAGGCACATTACCGTGTGCACAGTCCAATGATCGTGTGCCCGACTAAAAATTCCACACATAACCACCCGGCCACGCAATATGATCCCAGAAGGTCACAAGAACAAGAGTGACCATGATGAATATTAATGAATAGCAATCCGACAAGGGTCAAGAATGACTCACCTCAATAAAATAATAATGCAATGAATGATAGCTCAATGAAATGATCAGAACCGTCGTTCCTTGAGAATTGAAAGATTAGTTTGATAATTACAAGTCTCAACATGATTAATATACTATGAATGAATTATGAATATGAATGAACAACAACGAAAGGAATGACTATCCTTTTAACCGAGCAAGAATTAACTCGCCTCAAATACCGGTGATGAAATGTCCTTCCTCGAACAAACATCCTAATGGAATTTTCGGTCGCTCGAACAACCTTGAATAACATAATTACTGACAAACGCTTAATATACGTATCAAGTATGATCACAACCAACTCAAAAACATCGATACGATAAACCCAAACTCGTTGGGGCATTATAACAAACACGTAGTAACCCAACTCAATTATATTGATACCAAACCTCCAAGGAGTGATTCAACCCAACAAAACATCCTCAATACCATCAGTAATCCAATATGAATACAAAATTCTAGATTTCAACAACATCTAATCGAAACCCCAAAAATTCCAAAGTCAACCTTCAAGGTGTTCTTGAACAATTCCCCAAATACTCAACAATTCCGAAAAATACACCAATAAATCTGTAAGAACACATGTATCCAAGGTAGATAATCCATATCCAACATATTTCAACACAATAGCAAGCTAACTCGAAGAGATCGGGAAGAAAACCCCAAAATCCCGAAATTCTAGGTTCATGAAAAGTTTATCTTGATTTAGAGTGGTGGAGATGATTAAATATTGATTAATATGAACTAGAAGCTTGAAGGTGTTGATAGATGATTTCATCTCAAAGAACTCTTCACAAATCGCCCAAAATCGTCCAGAATCTCCCAAGGAAAGAGAAGAAATGATGAAATGGGATGGAAATGTCCTATTTATACTAAACCCAGCTTAGGGCGCGCTAAAAACTGAGGATAGCGTGCGCTAGCGGGTTCACCGGGTAGTCCAGTGAGCTCTGCCTGCCTCGTTAGCGTGCGCTACGTACTTGGTAGCATGCGCTAACGCCTTCCTCTTAGCGTGCGTTAACTGATCCTAGCGTGCGCTACCTGATAGTTGGCGTCTATAAAATGGGAGTCCAGAACCTACTGTCCTGTGCCAAGCTCGCCTTAGCGCGCGTTACATTGATCACTTAGCGTGCGCTACAAATACCATTAGCACGCGCTACCATCACACCTAGCGTGCGCTACGAAATCTCCAATTTAGTCCAGTACCTACTGCAATGTCTGCCATAATTACACTAGTAGCGTGCGCTAATAAAGGCCGATATCGTGCGTTACTAGTACCCTAGTAGCATGCGCTATGAAGAGTACGTAGCGTGCCCTACTAACCACACACAGGCCACCAATTCGATGATAATGCTAGTATTCTCGTCTCGATTCTCAAACAGGGTTGAAGGACGAATGGTAACGAATACACGGTTCAAAATTACGCCGAACAGTGAACACAATTGAATGAATGTGAATGATGAATGATTATTAATGAGTGAAAATTACTGAGTGACAAATTATTGGATGATAATAAATGAATTTACAACTGGGCATTACAACATTAAGGGGACATATCTCTTTTGAGATCATGGTAGGTGTGTTTTGGTCATGAAAGTGAATAAAGAAGTGAAGACTTCATTTTCCTCCACACACTTTGAAACTCACGGTTTTGAGAGAGAGAGAGAGAGAGAGAGAGAGAGAGAGAGAGAGAGAGAGAGAGAGAGAGAGAGAGAGAGAACGATAGTCTTCATCTTCTTCTTCATTTCTCTCGAGTTCTTCTTGGAGAAAATTAAAAAGATCATTGATAGATTGTGAGTTATACACTTAGTGTTATCATCACATTTGGAAGCTTCTATCAGTTAATTCTAGCCGTAACCTTAGAGGTTAATTGGGTGGTCGTCGTTCCGATTGTTTATTTGGCATGTGGCAAGTAGAGATGCGGTGTTTTTGGTGTTAGATCATCCAAGAGCTTGATGAATCGGATTCGTTGGGAAGATCACCTAAAGCTTGGGGAATCGCATACGTGGAGTACACCATTTAGTCAACGGACTACAAGGGTATGATTTTGAATCTTACTTTGTTTCATTTTATATTCCTATATACATAGCTTGATCGATTCTCTTAAGGGATTCAGATCAAATTAGATTCGTATATTGCTTCCGCTGCGCCTTCATTTTTGGCACCGAATCCCAACAGCAACCCTGGATACAACTACATCTCTTCCTCTACAAAGTATCGTATGATGTGGTACTTGCGGTTGATATGTTTACTTGCCTTATGGGCTCGTGGTTCCCTTGAATTTACGACTACACCAATATTATCACAATAAAGTGTAATACCCTTTGGCAAATCGGGGATCACATCTAAGTCCTGTAGAAAGTACTTGAGCCATACAGCCTCTTTGGCTGCCTTAGAGGCTGCCATGTACTCGGCTTCCATGGTAGAGTCCGAAATACATTTCTGCTTCACACTCCTCCAACTGATTGCTCCACCTCCCAGAGTAAACGCATAACCTGATGCAGACTTGGACTTTTCTTTGTCTGATGAAATATCTTAGTCAGTATAACCCACTGCATAGGTCGTATGATTGATATACTAGCATGTACTCCCTAGTCCTTCTCAGGTACTTGAGTATGTGCTTGACAGCAATCCAGCGTCCTACTCCTGGTTTTGACTGGTATTTAGCAGCCATGCCTACAGCATGACAGATATCTGGTCTAGTTCAAAACATAGCATACATGAGGCTTCCCACATCTGACGCATAAGAGATCAGCTTCATGTCATCTATATCCTTTTGTGTCTTAGGACACATATTCTTAGATAGTTGAATTTCCTGTCTGTAAGGTAGAAAACCTTTCTTGGAATTCCCCATGATAAAACGCTATCGATATAGGATGCCTGAGATAAGCACAACATCCTTTTCTTCCAATCATGAAAGATCTTAATCCCAAGAATGTGCCATGATTCTAATCCTTCATATCGAACTGCTCAGACAGCCATACCCGTACGTCCGACAACTTCTTCACATTGTTTCTGATCACAAGAAACACCAACACGTTTCCATCATATTTCTTATATTCACAACTCTCACTTGGACATTAGACGGATACATATGACTGGACAACCTCATCAAATCGAGTGTTCCAAGATCTAGATGCTTGCTTAAGTCAATAAATGGATCTCTTAAGCTTGCACACTAAGCGCTCTTTTCATTCAGCAATGAATCCTTCTGGTTGGTGCATGTAGATTTCCTTGTCTTGACTTCCATTCAAGAATGCCGCCTTGACATCCATTTTCCAAATCTCCAGATACAAATACACATCTATAGCTAAAAGAATCCGAATTGACTTAGCATGGCTACCGGCGAAAAGGTTTCATCGTAATCGATGCCCTTGATTTGAAGGCTTCAACCTTCCCATCACCTTCTTTATTTCTCTTGTAGACCCACTTACTCCCAATATATTGTACCCCATCAGGTAATTATACTAACTCTCATACTTTATTGGAATCCATAGATCCCATTTCTTATTCCATTGCTACTTGCCCGGAGTCACCATCTCTATCTTGGATTGCCTCCTTCTAAATCCAGGGATTTGATTCATCTTCTCCTAGGATTGATTCTGAAGAATTTCCCATGTCTATAAATCATTCTGGTTGACGAACAACCCTCCCACTATGACGAGGCAAATCCTAAGTTGGTATAAAAGTCTCAAAATTGACATGCTGTAGTGTTAGTTTGCTTGTACGATTGGTATATACGAAGTCTCGCCTCTCAACTCTTCCAGAATTATTTTGCTCATGGGCTTGTGACTAATCACATAATCCTCTTCTAGGAATTGGGCAACAATGACCTTCTGATCCTGGAGACTATAGAACAAGCCACCCTTAATTCCCTTAGCGCATCCTACGGACACTTGTACCTCTGTACGAGATGCCAACTTATCAGCTTCCTTATTCACCACATGTGATGGAGTACCCCAAATTCTAACATGTCGTAGACTGGGCTTTTGCCCACTCCACGATTCTGTGGATGTTTTTGGAACTGATTTTGAAGGCACCAAGTTTAGAATGTACGCTGCTGTTTCCAAGGCGTACCCCTGGAATGTAATAGGTAAATCTGAATAACTCATCACTGACCTAACCATTTCTAAAAGAGTTATGTTCCTTCGCTCAGCAACACTATTTTGTCGTGGAGTTCCCAACACAGTGAGCTGGGAGACCATTTGGTAGATCGATGGCAACCTCCCATCATATTCCAAGAAATCTAAAATCTCTCCACTAAGGTATTCGCCACCACGATCAGATCGTAGTGACTTAATACTCTTTCCATGACCCTTCTCCATTTCAGCCTTGAAATCTATGAACTTGTCAAAGGCTTCAGACTTACGTCGCATCAAAAAGATCTATCCATATCTCGAATAATCATTTATAAATGTGATGAAATATTCGAAACCACCCCTAGCCATACATCCGTATGAACCAATTCTAACACGTTCTAGGCATGGTTTTCCTTGGTTTAAAATACTCTTTTGGTCATTTACCTTCCAGACAGGATTCAAAAATTGAAAATGACGCAACTTGGAGGTCATCTAATGGGTCATTTAATCTTTGAATTCTTCTAAGGTTTACATGACGTAACCGTCGATGCCACAGATATGTTTGGTTTATGCTTGAAGGTTCTTTTCTCTTTTTAGGTTTAGACAAAGAGTTAAGCGATTTATGTTTATACATGGGAGTTTGTGCAGTATTCATGACATACAGTCCATCAGTATAGATACCTTTACAAACATATTGACCGTTTCTTCTAATAATTGCATCACCATCAAAAGAAACTGAATAACCATTACAACTCAATTTAGAAAGTGAAATTAAATTCATTCTAAAATCTGGTACCAATAATACATTATTAAGTACTAATATTTTATCACTAATCTTCAACTGCACCACTCCTACTGCAACATCCATAAACTTAGAATAATCGCCCCAGTTGATGGTGATCTCGCCAGCACTAAGTTGCTTGGTTTCCAGAAAACCATACGATTCAAATCAAACGTGATCAGTGGAGCCTGAATCTACTGTCCATGAAGTCGTAAAACAAGCTACCAAACATATTTTGACTATTAGTGCACTAGACATACCTTTCTTAAGAGTAGGGCAGTCCGCTTTGAAATGTCGTTTCTGACCGCACTTGTAGCACTTTCCCTTTGGCTCTTTGTTCGCCTCAGGACGAATAGCCTTGCTCTTTACCTTGAGAGTTGCCACTTGCTTCTGGACCGCTGGTTTCTTCATCTTCCCCCACTTGGGTTTAGAAATTGAAACATCAATTGCCGCAAGAACTTGATACCCTTGTCTGAAGAGTCCTTCCGTAGCTTGAAGCCCTATCAGCAATTCCGCCAAGGTATACTCCCTATGATTCATATTGTAGTTTAGGCGGAACTGATCAAAACTCCTTGGTAAGCTGCCTAGGATGATATCGACCTGCGTTTCCGCATCGATAGTAGCGCTTAAGATATCAAGTTCATTTAGATGAAAAATCATCTTTAGAACATGATCCCTTACTGGGGTTCCTTCAAGTATTTGGGTCGTTATCAAGACCCCCATAGCATTTTGCCTAGCCATCCGGTTCTGATGACCAAACATCTCGCCGAGATTTACAATCATTTCCGCTTTCGTGCTCATACTCTAATGCTAATGCTACAATACATTTGCTAAAGAAGCCAAGATGTAGCAGCGAGCCATCTCATTAGATTTCTTCCATTTGCGGTATTCTTTCACCTCATCAGGTGCGAATCCGCATCTGGTTCCAATGGACATTACTCAGTTAGAACAAATTTGTGTTCTTCAATAGTCACGACAATATATAAATTACATTTCCAATCAACAAAGTTAGTGCCATCAAGTTTGTTTTCATTGAGAATTACATCAAGTGGATTGAAAGACATATTAGATAAAATTAAAAACATTCATCACATAATGCATAGTAAAATTTATTGAAAACCTCAAAACATAATATATATGCTAGCAACCAACACCTCAAAAAAGCCTGCATATACAAGCCACAATCATGTGGACGTTTACACATACATTTTTCAAGTAGAGTTTTACGTCTTTAATTTTACTATCTAGTCAATTTATTGTTGGAATATTTTATTCAATACATTCATTAATAGAGTTTTGATGATTAAGTTGATAAACAAAACAAAACAACAGAGAGGCGAAGCAAAACATTGGAGGAGACAAAGACGCAAAAAGCTGCCCAAACTGCATGGATAACGCACGCTATATATATTGCATAGCATACGCAATGTTGGCAATATAACGTACGTAAGAGTATTGGTATAACGTAAGTAATATGATGTTTCAGTATTCAAACAAGAAGAACGTTGAAGATGACATCATGGCATAGATCAGCAAGCAACGGATATGTTGACAAATGAATAACGTACGTAATGGGGAGTCGGTAACGTACGTAATGATCAAGACAGAAGCCACCGGACTATTTTGTGGAGAGCATAATGTACGTAACATTTAGATGTTAATGTACGTAAATAATCTAGCATACGTAAAAGGGAAGCAATAATGTACGTAATGAAGAGTCAGGGAGCTAACGGCTAGTTGAGGCTTTGGAGCCTATAAATACCACTTCCTATGGTATTGAAGATACAACAACGCAAAGCATTCGATATATTGATCAGAGATTATTATACACATTATTGTTGTTGTAATTGTGCTTATATTGATAGTTTGAGTGTTTATACATTCAACACATACACGAGAGGAAAAAGAAAAGATACGATTGGATTCAGTTTTATTAGGATCAAGGATCCGGCATTGTTAGAATCACAATCGATATCTAAGTGAGGTTTATCTAGTACCCATAGAAAGCTAGAGTGGTTGATTCCTTGTCCAATAGAAAAGGAAAACGGTTTAACTTGGACCGACATAAAGACAAGTACACACGGTAATATCTCGACCGATAGAAGAGAGAATGAACGGTTTACTCGGACCGATAGAAGACGAGCTTGTAACGGTAATCCCTCGACCGATAGAAGAGAGGTGTAGAGGTTGATCTTCATCCTATAGAAAAAGATACTGAGAGAGGACGTAGGCTTGTTTGGCCGAACCTCTATAAATCCTTGTGTCGATTTATTCTCTGCACATTTATTTTACGCTTCCACACAACGGCGCTAATATTGATTTTGCTCCAACAATTGGTATCAGAGCGGTACCTCTAATAAATGGCTTAACATCCGAGGAGTTGATCCAAATGGCATTTCAAATTGCTCCAATCGAAGGCCTTGCTCTAAATCGACCACCATTTTTTGATGGCTCGAACTTTATGACGTGGAAGAAAAAGATGTCAATATTCATACGAGCATATGACATCGAGCTTTGGAAAGTGATATGCCTTGGTCCGAAAATTCCAATCAAGTCCGACAGTACGCTTAAATCTTTCGAAGAATATGACGACGCAGATTGGAAAAATGATCATTATAATTGCAAAGCCACGCAATTATTATATTGTGCATTAAATCTGGAAGAACACAACCGGATATCGTGTTGTGATAGGGCCAAAGAAATTTGGAAAATGTTAGAAATCACACACGAAGGCACAAATCAAGTCAAGGAGACGAAGATCAATATGCTTCTCCATGACTATGAATTATTCATGATGAAGGGTGATGAGTCCATCACCAACATGCTTGACCGATTTTCCGTCATCACCAATGGGATAGCTTCATTCGGAAAACCATTATCTAGTAGTGAAACAGTCAAGAAAATTTTACGATCACTACCTAGTGAATGGGACGTCACCGTGACTGCGATCATGGAATCTAAAGATCTCAATACGCTTGATTTTAGCGCCCTCGTTGGTTCGCTAATTAATTATGAGATAGTTTTAAAATCAGGAAGTTTTTAGTTTTTTTATTCAATTATTGAATATTTTATTCAATACATTCATTAATAGAGTTTTGATGATTAAGTTGATAAACAAAACAAAACAACAGAGAGGCGAAGCAAAACATTGGAGGAGACGAAGATGCAAAAAGCTGCCCAAACTTCATGGATAACGCACGCTATATATATTGCATAGCATATGCGATGTTGGCAATATAACGTACGTAAGAGTATTGGTATAACGTACGTAATATGATGTTTTAGTATTCAAACAAGAAGAATGTTGAAGATGACTTCATGGCATAGATCAGCAAGCAACGGATATGTTGACAAATGAATAACGTACGTAATGGGGAGTCGATAACGTACGTAATGATCAAGACAGAAGTCACCGGACTATTTTGTGGAGAGCATAACGTACGTAACATTTAGATGTTAATGTACGTAAATAATCTAGCGTACGTAAAAGGGAAGCAATAACGTATGTAATGAAGAGCCACGGAGATCTCATAATTAATTATGAGATAGTTTTAAAGTGACGAAGAATCGGCATATTGTAACGCCCCAAAATAAACCGGATGTAACAGTGCCGTGAATCCCGTGTGGGACCCACAAGGAGATTTTAAAAGAGGTTTTAAAATGATTTATTCAACAAGTAGTTTGCGGAAACGTTCTAATGAAAGCGTTTGTACAAACGAAATACAAAAGGATAATAATGTCCGTTCATACGGTTATTACACAACGTGGATTATTCAAATCCAGTTTAAGAAATTAACAGGTTTTCTTCCCAACACTGCTCAAGCCTGATCGGAACCTTCGGGAATGTCCTGCACATATTCAACAAATTTGCCTGACGCGACGTATCGCATCAATCAACCCAGGTCAGACAATTGAACCAATTTTATTGATAGAATCAGATAAATTCAGAAAAACAAGGTTATCACCGAACATTCACGTCATTTCTTTATCAGCACATAAACTGCCAAAGTCGCAACTGAGGGTCATGGAAGTATCTACACAGGAATACTCCGGACGTGGGTACCATTAAGGTTTTATCCCTCAACACAGTTCCACAAGATATATCAACATATAAACTCCCAAGGCCACAGCCAAGGGTCACGGAAGTATCTACACAGGAATACTCCGGACGAGATAGATAAGATGAGCACCTTACCATGGACAATAACACATGCAATATTCTGAAATATTAATACGTAAGGTCCGAGCAAGATTCACTTGCCTCAAGTCTGACGAGAGTTACTCCCTTGATAACACAACGGCTCGAACGACCACACCCGAAAGCTCAACCTATTACATGTTCGTCGATTAACATCTTATGGTAATAATTATGATTAATGACAATTTGCCCCCAACCCGTTAAAATCCTAAACTTGATTGTTCATGTCCCCAAAATCGGAATTCTCTAATTGTGACCATAATGCATATTACTAGCTCCCTCGGTTCGCTATTTTACAATTAATCATCTCATTGATTAATGTTCTAATACAACATCTCTACGTCGTGACTATGGCTCAAGGCTACCGTAATTACATCACTAATTTTAGTTTAAATTACTAGCATGGAACGATTAAGCACTAATTCCCCAAACTTAACATGTTTCATAACTTATCCGAATTGATAGTCGTTAGTTAGTTCATCAAGGAATTATTATTAACCTTTTTACGATATGGTAATCGGATTATAATTGAAATCTACAACATGATGATTCTAAGGTGTTGGTGATTAACAATTCGGTTACGATTTCCCATTCAATTACAGGTACTACAAACATTCATTCCAACTACTTAACAAGATAGGCATTGATTAATATTTGTGATAGTTTTCACCGTTCCGATCATTCTCGAAAGTTCTAAACTACCCAAGGCATCCGAAATTTAGTATAACTCGTATAACAACACTGAAGTGAGTTCAAGATTCGATAAACTTACCTTTATTGGCAAAAGAGGATGAAGAACGACGGACGATGAAGAACGAGAGGGTAGCACCTCCAAAACCTCCTCCGAAGCTTGATCAACTCACTCCAACAAGATAACACTTGATTAAGGAAGCTAAAAATCGACTTAGGGAAGGTAGAGAATGGTATACAAGAGTTAGGGATGAGTTTTGCATCGGAAGAAGTGAAAGGGAGGTTGGCCTTTTATAAATCCAGAATGGCTTTACGTACGTTAGGCATGAAGCTTTACGTACGTAAGCCATGTTACCTACGTTAGCGCAGAAAACTTAACGTACGTAAGGAAAAACTCATAATTAACTGGACTAAATTACACACATCGTTACACACGTAACTAAAGTCAGATTACGTACGTAACACCGTTGACTTGCCTGTCGTTATCGCGCCAAAAGTTGGTCTGACAATGCACCATCCGACGAAGATTCCTTATCCGAACACCGACGACCGCATTACGTACGTAAGGTGTTATCCTTAGCTTACATAATGACACACTCTTAGAATACGTAATACATAACTGTTAACGTACGTTAGGTTCAGTTTGCTCACTAAGTTATAATGACATTGATTCCTTATAATGCGACTCCCTCTCAATCTCGTCGACTAATCTCTCGGGGAACAAGACGTTGGCGACCGTCATATTCGCACCGATAATTGCCCAACGACATCAAGGTACGTCACCGACAATCATCAATTATCATACAATCACGTCACAAGAATAACAGGCGTGGATAAGCTTCATTTATGATAATACAGTACGAACATATGATTCAAAATACATTTATCGTGACGGAGTACATTTATTTATTAAATATGTGAAATAGAAATGATCGTTCAACGTGAAACAGCATGTCATACTGGTGGTATTACATACCACCCCACTTAAAAATAGTTTCGTCCTGAAACTAATAGAATAACTCGGGATGATTCTCCCTCATGCTCGACTCAGTTTCCCAAGTTGCTTCTTCTATGCCATGGTGCGGCCATTGAACTTTCACAAGAGGTATGGCCTTATTCCTTAGTGTCTTAACGCGTCGATCCAAAATTGCGGTTGGGACTTCTCTAAAAGTAGCATCATTAGAAATCTCTACTTCCTCAAAATTAATCTTGTGGCTTGGGTCGTACACGTACTTCCTCAGCTGGGAAACGTGGAAGACGTTATGCACTCCGTCTAATGAAGGTGGCAACGCCAGTCGAAAAACGAGTTTACCAAGTCGGTCCAGTATTTTGAATGGGCCAATAAATCTCGGGCTCAATTTGCCTTTCTGGCAGAAGCGTCGAACGCCCCACATCGGCGATACTTTGACCCAAACGTGGTCCCCAACCACAAATTCCAATGGTCGCTGGCGGTCCGTAGCATATGACTTTTGGCGGCTCTGAGTTGCCAACACATGTTTTCGAACGATGGAAATATTCTTAATAGATTCCTGGATCAGATCCAACTCGGTAGCGATGACATCGGAAGCATCATCCCAACACAGAGGAGACTTGCACCTCCTACCATACAAGGCCTCGAAGGGTGTCATGCCTATGCTTGCATGACAGCTGTTGTTGTATGAAAACTCCGCTAAGCAGAGGTGTCTGGCCCAATCCTTACCCCAATCGAGTACACACGCTCTTAGTATATCTTCCAGGGTTTGTATGGTACGTTCTGTATGTCCATTTGTTTGAGGGTGATAGGCTGTGCTGAAATGTAACTGAGTACCCATAGCCTTGTTCAGAGCCTTCTAGAAGCGGGATACGTATCTAGTATCTCTATCTGATATGATTCCCGAGGGAAGGCCATGTATCCTCACGATTTCTAGGATAAAGATGGTGGCCAGCTGCTCTATCCCGGTGGTTTCCTGAATTGGAATGAAATGTGCCGACTTCGCCAGTCGGTCTACAATGACCCATATCGTGTCTTTTCCTCCCGCCGTCACTGGTAACTTGGTGACAAAATCCATTGATATGCTCTCCCATTTCCATTCCGGAATAGGTAAGGGATGCATGATTCCGGCCGGCCTGCAGTGTTCAATCTTCACCTGTTGACATGTCATACATCGAGTAGTGAACCTTGCTACCTCCTGTTTCATGTTCTTCCACCAGAAACTCTTCCGCATATCCTTATACATTTTGCTTGCCCCGGGATGTACCGAATAGGGAGTAGAATGAACTTCCTTGAGTATAGTCTATTTAAGTTCGTCATTCGATGGAATACAAATTCTATTCTTAAACCTCACCAAGTTTCCTTGGATCCTATAGTCTGAAATAATTCCCCCTTCGGCCCTTGCGCCGATCGCACGAAGTTTCGGGTCTTCCATTTGTGTCAGGCGTATCTCGTCCAACAAGGATGAATGAATATTAATTGACACAACTGTCCCTGGCGGTGTTGTATCCATACTCCAATGCCATTTCTCCTTAGATCTTGCTGCAGTTCCGACTGTACTATTAAACCGGATAGTGTCATCTCCTGTGTAGTTTTCCGAATCAGTGCATCTGCTACGACGTTGGCCTTTCCAGGGTGATATAAAATCTCCACATCGTAATCCTTGATCAGCTCCAGCCAACGCCTCTGCCTCATGTTTAACTCCCTCTGGGTGAAAATGTATTTTAAACTCTTGTGCTCCGTAAAAATCTTACAAGTAACCCCATAAAGGTAGTGTCTCCAAATCATAAGGGCGTGGACCACTGCAGCCAGTTCCAAATTGTGCGTCCGATAGTTCACGTCATATGGTTTAAGTTGTCGAGAGGCGTATGCAATAACTCTGTCATTTTGCATGAATACACATCCAAGTCCATGCTTAGACGCATCGGTGTATATTACGAATCCTTCCGTGCCCTGTGATAGTACCAGTACTGGCGCGGTAGTCAGCTTCCTTTTCAGTTCGTCGAAGCTATCCTGACAATCTGTTTTCCAGACAAACTTGGTACTTTTCTTTAGTAGATTCGTCAATGGTCGGGCAATACTAGAAAAAGATTCGACAAACCGCCGATAATATCCTGCCAAACCCAGAAAACTCCTCACTTCCTTGACGTTTTTAGGTGATTCCCAACTCATAACTGTCTCAATCTTCTGGGGGTCTACCTTAACGCCTTCTGATGAGATTACATGTCCCGAAAAGGTCACCTCTGGCATCCAGAACTCGCATTTCGAAAGTTTGGCATAAAGTTGGTGTTGTCTAAAAACACTCAACACCTGCCTCAAGTGTTCCTCATGTTCCTGTCATCTCCGGGAATAGATCAAAATGTCGTCAATAAAAGCTACCACACACTTATCGAGAAATTCTATCAGAACCTTGTTCATCAATTCCATGAAAACGGCTGGGGCATTAGTCAAGCCAAACGACACCACCATGTACTCGTAGTGTCCGTATCTCGATCGAAATGCGGTCTTTGGAATATCTTCCTCTCGAATTCTCAATTGGTGATATCCAAAACGTAAATCGATCTTTGAAAACACAGTCGCTCCCTGTAGTTGATCCAGTAAATCATCAATCCTTGGAAGTGGGTAACAATTCTTAATAGTGACTTTATTTAGTTCTCTGTTATCGATACACAGGCGTAGGGAGTTGTACCTCTTCTTTACAAAAAAAAACTAGCGCACCCCATGGCGAAGTGCTCGGGCGAACGAGCCACTTCCTTAGCAATTCCTCGAGTTGTAGCTTTAATTCTTTCATCTCGGCTGGTGTCATTCTGTATGGTGCCTTGGAGATAGGCGTAGTTCCTGGCTCAAGTTCAATCGAAAGATCGACCTCCCGTCGTGGCGGCAATCCTGGTAATTCATCGGGAAAAATGTCTGGGAATTCGCTCACCGTGGGAATATTAGCAACCGACAATTGTGATGTGTCCAACTGAAGAATATAACACAAATAATACGTCTCCCGTTCATCACAAAATACTCCTGCTATAAGGAGACTGAGGGACCCTTTAGTACTAAAGTGTTCTCGGCCTCTGATTATGTGAGTAACACCGTCAGGAGTTGTAATGGAATCTGTCAGGTTATAGGTGTCTAATACCATCCTGTGCATTGTCATCTAGTCCATACCCAAAATAACGTCTTCGTTCTGAAGTGGAAAAACCATGAGATTTGCTGTCCAGCCCTGGTTATCGACGCGGATTGGACAGTTTCGAACTTCCTAATTTCCCCCCACCCTGCTACCCTTGGGTAGCTTAACACTAAAATATTCACAAGGTACACAAGTAAGATTCAAACGGTTAACACATTCCATGAATATGAATGAATGGGTCGCTCCAGTATCAAACAGTACATGAACAGGCTGGGAATTAATAAGAAGTGTACCTGAGACAGCAGGTGCAGTCTGGTTATCAGTAGCTCTCAGTTCGAACACGCGGTATGGCAGTGTCCCTGAGGAGGGTGCAGTGCCTCCCCCGCGCCCACATTCTCTCCCAGCACCGTATGGAGGAGTTTGGTAAGGTGGGGATCGATATTCGGACATGGAGGATGCCCTGGATGTCTGAACCGATCCTTGCTAACTCTGAGGGGCTGAATTTGGTGTAGGTTTGATCCATGAGAAGTAGCGAGACATATGCCCACCATATCCGCATGAAAAACACTTTGTAGACGCCTTACGACACTGACTCATGGTATGCCCTGCTATGCCACAATTGAAACAGCTCCGGTGAGAGGGCCCGTCAGATGCTCCTTTTTGTTGGGACGAAGCTGCTGATTTAGAGGAGAACCCAATTCCCGAATTCATTCTGTTGGTGCTCCTGGACTGATTAGATGTCTTCTGCTTCTTCTGGTTATGCCCGGTATCCGAACTGACAACCGTACTGGCGTATGCTGTGACTATGTCCTCATATGCCCTTAGAGTGGTGCAGTGAAACCTGGCCGCGTAACGTTGAACATCTTCCGGAAACCGTTGAGCAAGGTGACAAATTCATTGATCTTCCACTAGAACCATCTGTGCGACATAGCTTAGTTTGGTCCTGTAAGCTCGAATGATTTCGGGTACTGGTAAATCCTGAGGTCCTGCACTGAAGAAGCTCCGCTCTCGAGCAGTATGCACTGATCGGGGGCAGTACTCGTCTCTCAATAGTTTGGAAAACTCGGCCCATCCAACTACTCTATCCTCCAGTTTATAGGTTCTCCACCATCAGGTTGCGGTGTCGCGGAGCTGGTTGATTCCGAGCAGTATCTTTTGGTTCCCTAGGCAACCGATCACCTCATAAGCAGTCTCCATCTCGGAGATCCAATCATCCACGTGCTTATCCCCTAATCCATCGAATAATGGCGGTCTAGCCTTCAGCATTTGTCCCAGCCAATGGTCCTTCCCAGCATTCTCTTCTATGTCAATGACCGGTACACGTTCCGCGCGGTTGACCTGAGCGATCCCCATAGCAATGGCCTGGGCGAGAGTCTGGATGAAGGCTGGATCAAATCTCCCGTTGTTCTGATTTTCCGCCTCCTGTTCATTCTGATTAACGGGCGGTGGCTGATTTCCGGCTGGGTTAGTCTCACCGGTGTTCCTGTCTTCCTGTTGATTCATAGCGGAACCCTGTGCAGCGTTTACGTTCCTTCTATCTCCACGATGTGCCATAAGTGATTATCGTTCGATCTAGAAGGTTAGTTTAGTACAAACAGTCTCGCAGTTTTTTACTGAATTCAAACATTATACCTGATTCTCAAGAGTTTATGTGTATTTTACCTCAACATTCCTCGAGGAGTTACGGTCGCCAGGAGTGTTGGACTTTTGAAGGCAAACGTTTCCAAAATATTTTGATTCAACTTTCCACGTGAGAACCTGTCTCCGATACCATTTTCTATAACGCCCCAAAATAAACCGGATGTAACAGTGCCGTTAATCCCATGTGGGACCCACAAGGCGATTTTAAAAGAGGTTTTAAAATGATTTATTCAACAAGTGGTTTGCGGAAACGTTCTAATGAAAGCGTTCGTACAACCGAAATACAAAAGGATAATAATGTCCATTCATATGGTTATTACACAACGTGGATTATTCAAATTCAGTTTAAGAAATTAACAAGTTTTCTTCACATCACTAGTCAAGCCTAACCGAAACCTTCGGGAATATCCTGCACATATTCAACAAATTTGCCTGATGCGACGTATCGCCTCAGTCAACCCAGGTCAGACAATCGAACCAATTTTATTGATAGAATCAGATAAATTCAGAAATACAAGGTTATCACCGAACATTCAACGTCATTTCTTTATCAGCACATAAACTCCCAAGGTCGCAACCAAGGATCACGGAAGTATCTACACAGAAATACTCCGGACGTGGGTACCATTCAGGTTTTATCCCTCAAAAGAGTTCCACAAGATATATCAACATATAAACACCCAAGGTCGCAGCCAAGGGTCACAGAAGTATTTACAGAGGAATACTCCAGATGAGATAGATAAGATGAGCACCTTACCATGGACAATAACGCATGCAATATTTTGAAATATTAATACGTAAGGTCCGAGCAAGATTCAGTTGCCTCAAGTCCGACTAGAGTTACTCCCTTGATAACACAACGGCTCGAACGACCACACCCGAAAGCTCAGCCTATTACATGTCCGTCGATTAACATCTTATGGTAATAATGATGATTAATGAAAATTTGCCCCTAACCCTTTAGGATCGTAAACTTGATTGTTCATGTCGCCAAAATTGGAATTCTCTAATTGTGACCATAATGCATATTATTAGCTCCCTCGGTTCGCTATTTTATAATTAATCATCTCGTTGATTAATGTTCTAATACAACATCTCTACATCGTGACTATGGCTCACGGCTACCGTAATTACATCACTAATTTTAGTTTAAATTACTAGAATGGAACGATTAAGCACTAATTCCCCGAACTTAACATGTTTGATAACTTATCCGAATTGATAGTCGTTAGTTAGTTCATCAAGGAATTATTATTAACGTTTTTACGATATAGTAATCGGATTACAATTGAAATCTATAACAAGATGATTCTAAGGTGTTGGTGATTAAAAATTCGGTTACGATTTCCCATTCAGTTACGAGTACTACAAACATTCATTCCAACTACTTAACAAGATAGGCATCGATTAATATTTGTGATAGTTTTCACCATTCCGATCATTCTCGAAAGTTCTAAACTACCCAAGGTATCCGAAATTTAGTATAACTCGTATAACAACACTGAAGTGAGTTCAAGATTCGATACACTTACCTTTATTGGCAAAAGAGGATGAAGAACGATGAAGGACGACGAAGAACGAGAGGGTAGCACCTCCAAAACCTCCTCCGGAGCTTGATCAACTCACTCCAACAAGATAACACTTGATTAGGGAAGCTAAAAACCGACTTAGGGAAGGTAGAGAATGGTATACAAGAGTAAGGGATGAGTTTTGGGTCGGAAGAAGTGAAAGGGAGGGTTTCCTTTTATAAATTCGGAATGGCTTTACGTACGTTAGGCATGAAGCTTTACGTACGTAAGCCATGTTACGTACGTTAGCGCAGAAAACCTAACGTACGTAAGGATAAACTCAGAATTAACTGGACTAAATTACACATATTGTTATGTACGTAACTAAAGTCGGATTACGTACGTAACACCCATTGACTAGCCTGTCGTTATCGCGCCGAAAGTTGGTCTGACAATGCACCATCCGACGAAGATTACTTATCCGAAGACCGACGACCATGTTACGTACGTAAGGTGTTATCTTTAGCGTACGTAATGACACACTCTTAGCGTATGTAATACATAGTTGTTAACGTACGTTAGGTTCAGTTTGCTCACTAAGTTATAATCACATTGATTCCTTATAATGCGACTCCCTCTCAATCTCGTCAAGTAATCTCTCGGGGAACAAGACGTTGGCCACCGTCATATTGCACCGATAATTGCCCAACGACATCAAGGTACGTCACCGACAATCATCAATTATCATAGAATCACGTCACAAGAATAACAGGCGCGGACAAGCTTCATTTATGATAATACAGTACGAACATATCATTCAAAATACATTTATCGTGACGGAGTACTTTTATTTTTTAAATATGTGAAATAGAAATGATCGTTCAACGTGAAACAGCATCTAATACTAGTGGTATTACACATATTATGTCAAAAATATTAATAAGTTCCAACACTTATTAAACCGGAGAAAGAAGGACATCAAAGTGGGTGAATCTAAGAAATTCGACAATTCTTGTCGATTATGTTGAAAACCAGGCCACTTTGCGTAGAATTGCCGAGCTAAATCCAAGAAGGAGGTTTAAATAGCAACATGGAGCGATGAATACGAAGATGACGATTTTAATAATCAAAATAATATCGCTCTCATGGCACGAAGCTCATTTAACGATAGTGACGTCGAAAGTCAAGTAAGTACATCCTCTCACGATGAATTATTTGAAGCATTTGAGTTATTGCATACCAATTTTCAAAATGCTTTATCCGAGATTAAATCCCTTAAATCTAAAAATAAATTATTGGAAATTGAAAATTTCAAAATTCTTGAAAAGGGAAAATTTGTCGAGACCGGTCATTCTAAATGTGTTGAAAATGAAAATATTTTAAAGAATGATCTTTTAAAAGTTCAAGATGAACTTAAAACTTTGACGAAGAAATTTTCGTGCGGAAATGATAAATTTGAACGAATGTTGTATGTTCAAAAATACACGTTGAATAAACAGGGGATATGATTCAAACAAAATTTCAAAAACGAATCCGTAAATTTGAAAATACCCCGATGCGAAAAATGTTTGAAAATTGGGCACCACATTTCAAATTGCAAAAGCCCAAGACGGACAATAAAAGTTAAAAAGATTTGGATTCCCAAAGGAACTATTATTCTGAATATCGTCAATGTTTCGAAAGAAAAACCAACTATCAGCTGGGTCCCCAAGAATTAATTTTTAACAATTGATATTTTACTGAGGGGGAGTATTTTTTTTAAAACGGGTATTTTTGCCAGGGGGAGTTATACCCATTTCGTGCATATTTTTTATATATACATCTATTGGTATTTTTATTCGTTGTATTATTTACACTTTTTGCTGAATACAAAAAGAGGGAGAAAAGAGTTGAATGGGAAAATAGAAAACAGTTGACGGAGAGAAAAGAAAAGTAATATCTCGAAAAAGAAGAAGAAAATAAAGTATACAAAAAGGAGGAGAAACGAAGGAGTTGAAAAATGAGAAACGAAGAAGTCGAAAATGACAGAAAAAGAAAAGATGGGTGAAACTAACGAGACAATCAAAATCGAAAACTTTGTTCCGTATAATATATATATATATATATATATATATATATTATTTTGCAGGTTTTATCTCATTCAAGATGTTGTTTTGTAATCATCAAAAAGGGGAGATTGTTGGAATATTTTATTCCATACATTCATTAATAGAGTTTTGATGAATAAGTTGATAAACAAAACAAAACAACAAAGAGGCGAAGCAAAACATCGGAGGAGACGAAGACGCAAAAAGCTGCCCAAACTACATGGATAACGCACGCTATATATATTACATAGCGTACGCAATGTTGGCAATATAACATACGTAAGGGTATTGTATAATGTATGTAATATGATGTTTCAGTATTCAAACAAGAAGAACGTTGAAGATGACGTCATGGCATAGATCAGCAAGCAACGGATATGTTGACAAATGAATAACATACGTAATGGGGAGTCGATAATGTACGTAATGATCAAGACAAAATGTAATACCACCAGTATTTCATGCTTAATTACTTGTATTGTGTGATTTCTTATAATGTGATGTTGTTTTTCCTTATTTATTATTTCATTAAATGTTATGCAACTGTACAATGTGAATAAAATGGAGGCGACATGCTTTAATGCCGTTGGACGATCGTCGGTGCGAGTATGACGGTGGCCAACATCTTGTTCCCCGATAATTTTTGACGAGTGGAAAGGACGATCACCCCGAGATGGTTAAAATGTGATATGTGGCTAAAGGAATGAATGTCTAACGCACGCTATAGTACATGCCTAACGTATGCTAAAATTTGAGTATTACGTACGTTAAGGTAGCTAGCTTACGTACGTAATGGGTGAGTTGGTCTCCCGACCAGAATCTTCCTTTTGAAGCAGATGAAGCTACTTTCGGCGGGCTAAAGGACAAACGAGTCAACTCTTCATAACGTACACTATCCTCCAAGCTTAGCGTACGCTACGGACTGGAGCCTTACGTATGTAAAGACGACTTACGTACGTAACACATGGGCACATTTCAGTCAGTGGCCTCTGGACGAGCTTTACGTATATTAACAATTATACATAGCGTACGTAAAACTTATTACATACGTAAATGCTGGAATGTTAACGTACGTTAACGAAATCGAGTGTTATAAAATATCACCCCTACCTTCATTTCTCCCGTCCCAAAACTTGAGTTGAAGAACTCTTGAAGCTTTTTCACAGCCTTATACTCAATCCTTGGCCCTCATACACTTGAATTAACATAGAGAAGGTGATTTCACAAGCTCCGGTGAAGATTATCCAAGTCATTCAACCCATTCCTCGTTTCTCCTTGTGCCTCTTGTTGATTTATCATGTCGCCTCATTGTTCTTCATCTTCTAAGGTAAGTCTATCAATCCTTGGAGTAATCTCTTCAATGTTGTTGATTATTACTCGTTAGATTACGGGTACTTGGGTAGATTTTGCTAAAATCTCGTAGACGATATAAACGGACGAACTTGTAGTAATCGGAGTTATCATTGTTCGTACATTTCATTTTCATACAACTCGTTGTAACAATCACATGCGAGAACTTCCATCTCAATTTACATTTGGATCATATATTATCGATGAATCAATTGTAGATGGATTTCGTTGGAATTTATCACCATTTATAAACTAGTCGTAACTTACTCTTGCAATATGATGATCAACGTTAACATTAACAGGGGAATTAATTAGATAGTATTAATATCATTGAGAATCGAATGCCGAAATCATTCTGTAAATTGATAGTCTACGGATTAAAGTACTCATAATAGAGAATTGAATTAGGAGTATGGGATTTGATTATGCTATGGCCGTTTGTTGCCAACCGAATGATGATAGGGATAATCTTGTTGAGCAAATCGATGTATCTAACGTTAACTGCAGAATTGAGCGGTATAATGGTACGTAATGCTTATGAACTTAGAAAAATGATACTAAAGTTGGTAATTAAGACTACGCTAGGAATCCGGTTAGGGAAGGGAGAGTAGTTTTATTCATCATGATCCGTACGAGGTGTTAATCGGATATTACGTGACTAGGTTAAGCTCAAGTGGGCATGGAGATCCCGGTTATCATAAAGCACTTACCTTAGTATCACAGGCAAGTGAAATCTTGCTCGAGAAATGCTAATATTATTGTAATGTTCGTATTTATGAATGTTCCATTGTTGATGAATGTCGACGGTTGTCTTTCTCTAAAATGTGTTATAAATGGGCCGATGTGTTGGGGATAAAACCTGTATGGTACCCGTATGGAAATGTGTTAGGGGATAAGACCCGAATTGGGCACCTATGTTCCATGGTATTCCCGTGTGGATACTTTCGTGACCCTTGGTTGCAACCTTGGGGTTTATGTGATAAAAAGAGAAAGACAACGTCGGTCGCGTGGTGAAATATTTTCTGTTGGTTATATGGCATTGTGTTCAGTAAAATTGTGTATATCGTTGATAATAAATCGTTATTGGTATGCATTCTCTGACCCTGGTTACCTGGCATGAATTGCCGTGCTATGTAAATTTGTTGATTATGTGCAGGACATTCCTGAGGGGTCCGGTCAGACTTGAACGGTGTTGGGATAAACACTTGCCACTGCTTAAATTAAATTTGGTCTTTTAAACCTACGTTATGTAATAATTGAACTTTGAACTATGTTTCTCCTTTAACTCTTTCGGATCATGTTATGTAACCGTTAACTTATTGTTTTATTGGAATTTCTTTAAAATGTCTATTTTCTAAACTAGCCATGTGGGTCCCACGTGGGATTCACGGCACTGTAATACCTCGGGAGATTTTGGGGTGTTACAGAAAATGGTATCGGAGCGTCGGCTCCTGTCTTAAATAAAATTTCTCCTAATTTTCAAAGTTATTCCAGTCCAACACCCCAAGCGACCGTAACTCCTCGTGGAAATCCAAAGTAAGTGATATGTGTCTTTTCTGTCTAGAAACTGCATTTAACTGTAAACTGTGTGTGAAACTGGCTTTAGATTAATACTATCAGTAATGGCATGCTAGGAGCTAGGAGAGTGGCGAATGATGCTCAGGGTTCCGCCGCAAACCACGATGGGGACAGGAATACTGCCGAGACCCATCCTGCTGGGGACCAGCCGCCAACAATTAATCAAAACGATCAGGAGGCGGAACGCCAGAATAACAACCCAGGAGGCATGGACCCGGCTTTCGTTCAGGCCCTTGCTCAACCTATCGCCATCGGAATTGCTCAGGTCAACCAGGTGGAATAGATACCGATCATCAATGTGGAAGAAAACGCAGGAAGGGACCGATGGTTGGGAGAAATGCTGAAGGCTAGGCCTCCGTTGTTTGACGGGGCAGGGGAGAAACACGTGGATGACTGAATTTCTGAAATGGAGACTGCTTTCGAGGTGATCTGATGCCCAGAGAATAGAAAGGTGCCGCTCGGGGTTAATCAACTCCGTGACTCCGCTGCCCGCTGGTGGAGGACTTACAGGCCAGAGGACCTAGTGGTCGGATGGACCGAATTTGCCCGACTACTGCGGAGCGAGTACTGTCCCAGATCAGCCCAAACTGCTCGTGCGCGAGACTTTTTTAGTGCTGGACCACAAAATATGCCAGTACCAGAAATCATTCGGGCCTACCGAACCGAGTTAAGTTACATCTCGCAGATGGTTCCATCAGAAGATCAACGAATATGCCACCTTGCACAGAGGTTGTCGGAGGATGTACAATGCTATGCCGCCGGATTCCACTGCACGACTCTGAGGGCGTATGAAGACGTGGTCACAGCTTATTCCGGTACTTTTGTTAATACCGACACCGGACATAACTCGAAGAAGCAAAAGACATCGACTCAGTCAGGGAGCAACAACAAAACGAACTCGGGGCCTGCATATTCTTTCTAGTCGGCGGTTTCGTACCAACAGAAGGGTGCATCTTATCGGCCCTACCGTAGGGACTGATTCAATTGTGGCGTGTCCGGACATACTAAGGATCGGTGCCAGAATTCGGCTACCAAATGTTTCACTTGTGGAAAGAGTGGACACATGTCTCGTTACTGCTGGCGGGCCAATCCCACTCAGAACTCAGCTTCCCAACCAAGTCAACAAGGCTTTGTGCAATCCCCCAGGACACCTGCTGTTTCCAACTACCAAGCTCCATCCCACCAGACTCAACCATCGCCACACGGTGCCGGACGAGGCCGTGGGTGCGGCGATGGTACTTCATCCTTTTCGGAGTCAGTGCCGTCCCGCGTATTTGAGCTGATGGCTATGGATGGCCAGTCCGCGCCGGCTAACTCAGGTACTCTTCTTGTTAACTCTCAACCAGTGCATGTACTATTCGATACTGGAGCCACACATTCGTTTATATCTGTGGAATGTGTTGAACGTTTAAATCTTGCTTGTGTAACTTGTGAGTCCTTTACTGTTAAACTACCTGAGGGTAGTAGAATAGGCGGCGATCTAAAGTTTCGAGACTGTCAGATCTGCATCGATGATCATAGTTGGACCGCTAATCTCATGGTCTTCCCGCTTCAGAATGAAGATATCATATTAGGTATGGACTGGATGCCATTGCACAGGACGGTCTTGGATACCTGCCACTTGACTATTTCCATTACGGCTCATGATGGTACCACGCATGTCATCAGAGGACGAGAACACTTCAGTACGAAAGGGTCTCTCAGCCTCCTCGCATCGGAAGTCTCCTGCGACTCTTGAAGGAAGTACTATTGGTGTTATGTTCTTCAGGAGGATACTCCACAACTTATTGCAAACATTCCGGTGGTGAATGAATTTCCAGACGTCTTTCCCGATGAACTACCAGGGTTGCCACCACACCGAGAAGTTGACCTCTCCATTGAACTCGAGCCGGGGACGAGACCTATTTCCAAAGCTCCTTATAGGATGGCACCGGCCGAGATGAAGGAATTAAAGATACAGCTCGATGATCTATTGGAGAAAGGGTTGATCCACCCGAGCATCTCACCGTGGGGCACGCCGGTACTTTTTGTTAAGAAGAAAGACAACTCTCTACGCTTGTGCATTGACTATAGGGAACTAAATAAGGTTACTATCAAGAATCGTTATCCACTTCCAAGAATTGATGACTTCTTGGATCAATTACAATGGGTAGTTGTGTTTTCAAAGATCGATCTACAGTCTAGATATCACCAATATGAGGATTCGGGAGGAAGATATACCTAAGACTGCTTTTCGATCGAGGTATTGACATTACGAGGTGATAATTGAACTCTGAACTATGTTTCTCCTTTAAACCTTTCGGCTCATGTTATGTAACCGTGAACTTATAGTTTTATTGCAATTTCTTTAAAATATCTATTTTCTAAACTAGCCTTGTGGGTCCTATGTGGGATTCACGACACTGTAATACCTCGGGAGATTTTGGGGTGTTAGACAGAAGCCACCGGACTGTTTTGTGGAGGATAACGTAGTAACATTTAGATGTTAACGTACGTAAATAATCTATCATATGTAAAAGGGAAGCAATAACGTACGTAATGAAGAGTCGGGGAGCTAACGGCTAGTTTGAGGCTTTGGAGCCTATAAGTACCACTTCCTATGGTATTGAAGATACATCAACACAAGGATTCGATATATTGATCAGAGATTATTATACACATTCTTGTTGTTGTAATTGTGCTTATATTGATAGTTTTAGTGTTTATATATTCAACACATACACGAGAGGAAAAAGAAAAGATACGATTGGATTCGGTTTTATTAGGATCAAGGATCCGGCATTGTTGAAATCGCAATCGATATCTAGGTAAGGTTTATCTAGTACCCATAGAAAGCTAGAGTGGTTGATTCCTTGTCCAATAGAAAAGAAAAACGCTTTAACTTGGACCGACACAAAGACAAGTACACACAGTAATATCTCGACCGATAAAAGAGAGATTGAACGGTTTACTCGGACCGATAGAAGACGACCTTGTAATGGTAATCCCTCGACCGATAGAAGAGAGGTGCAGAGGTTGATCTTAATCCTATAGAAAAAGATACCGAGAGAGGACGTAGGCACGTTTGGCCAAACCTCTATAATTCCTTGTGTCAATTTATTCTCTGCACATTTATTTTACGCTTCCGCACAACGGCGCTAATACCGATTTTGCTCCAACATTTACGTTATGACAAGTAAATTAATAGTTGGTTCCTATTGGCCATTTATTAATTAACATAGACTCCGATGAGGAGCTTATTAATTTATACACTAAAGTGAACACCATATTTTAACAACCTTAAAATATTATCTTCTAAATAATAGTTCTACAGATGGAGAGTTCCTATCATAAAAAATAATATTTACCATTTGTTATCAGTTGATATTTAAAACTAGTGAACCTAAAATTAGTGCATCTGATATGGAGGAAGACCCTAATGTCAACGTGCATGCTAATTATTTCACAATTTAAATTACTTATGGAGATTTTATTTTATTTTAAAAAATAAATCAATTTAATCACTAAGTTATTTTAAACTTGAGGTTTTTAATTTTCTCTTCCTAACATGCAAGAAAACATATCACGCATAATCCATACATGTTATACATCATAAAGGTAAATACCAAAAATATATTCATGGATAATTAAATTATCTAATTATCATGGTCTTCTTCCTTGAGAAAATATTCGACTCGATATCTCCCACTGGATCAAGCATCTCACTCCTCACCGGTCAAGTCGTGGATTTCCAAAATTAAAATTTTTACTTTTATGCAAAATTAATTACAAAAAAATAAATTTTAAAATCCCGACTCTCCAGCGGATGCAATGAACGATGGTGAAACTGACTGGACCAAAAATTAGATGACCCGGCCCGAAGAGGTGAACCGACCCGGAACAGGCTGCTCGTGGCCATTGGAAATAGACCTGGCGCGGCTCGGCAGGCAGCCGTGTGATGCTCGGTAGGGCCCGCGCGTTGCTGTTCGGCCGCGGCTGTCCAGCAGTCCGGGTCTCCCGGTTCTGCTCTATTTCTTCGTGATTTTGACTTCTCCGAATCCCATTACAATTTTACACAAAATAATATACATTGAATTTACAGAAAAATTACACGAAAGATAAGATCCTAGATCCACCCGCATATTTTCTCACAGAAAAAACATTACATGCCTCATACTAGGCCAAACCAACAATTGCATAAAAAATAATAAAATTAACCATTTATATGTTAGGAGTATACCCTCGAATGCCACTCAGAGGATGTTGAGTGAGGGCATTGTACTTGTTATTATCTAATTCATTGTCATAAGGCAAATCTATGTTTTTTTATTTACTGATAGTTACTGGCATTCCTAACTCGTAAATATATATATATATATATCTATATATATATATATGGAAATTAGTCCGTGTATTTGAGAGCAAAACATTCCACTCCTTATTGGATAAGGGGGTCGACACTGGAAAGTTTTATAGCTCAAATACTTAATCGTTCGCAAGTCGATGAAACTTGACTGGGCGTTAAGTTTATGTGAAGACTTGTATGACGTGTTCTTTGACATGAAGAGTGCCTGTCAAATGCTAATGGTTAGTGGGAGCACACGTTGTAGGTATGCTGATTGGATTAGTATACTCGAACCGACTTAACCTAGATTCGTCACACGGATTTCACTCCGGGACAGTCAATGATAGAATCGAAAGGTTGTGATAGGTATTCGTGAACCTTCGACTTGAGGATTTAGTAGGGATGTGCTTGTGACGTCAGGATTTTCATTAGAGTAGTTTGACCCTATAAACCGAAAGGTGGGGGTCAACCTCGACGTCCATCATGATGGGCAAGTAGCAGGTCCTACTGAATACCAAGATAAAATTCTTTCTTCAGTTAGTGAGCAGGTTATATGTCCTATGCGGTTATTGTAATACCCGAGATTTTCATTCCGATTTTGTTGAATTTTCTTCGGTCGAATGGACTCTTGTCGTCCGCGTCTTTGGAATGGCATGCTTGTATTATGAGTTGAGTTTCGTAGCTTGTTCGTTATTGTTTTGGATCATAGCCGGTGCGTTCGCGTGATCGAGATGTCGTCGAGTATCGAGCCGGATGGTCGGGTGTGGGTTGGGTCGAGTTACGGCCGTAAGGCCTGGCCGATTAAGGCCGTAATGCTTCCGAACACCTGGGCCTGGGGTACTCGATTACGGCCTTAAGGCCTATCTGGTTACGATCGTAAGGCTTGTTACGGCCGCTAAGCGCTGTCCGGTTACGGCCGTAATGATTCGGCAGACTTCGTCCAGTGGTCTGGGATGCTCAGTTACGGCCGTAAGGCTATGCCGATTATGGCTGTAAGGGTGATCGTTGCGTACGTAAAATGTTCGGCCATTATGTACGCTAACGCGCGTTGACTGAGTTACGACCGTAAGGCACTGCCGGTTACGGCCGTAACCCTGTCGGCTATTTATAGGCCTGGCTCGGCCTGACTTGAACCCACTTCATTTTTCCATCTTTTGTGGCGGCTGGCGACGGGAGAGACGAGGAGGTGAGTGTAACACCCCCAAAATCCATTGGGTCATTACAGTGCCGTGGGTCAATACAACTAACTGACCAAAAAGGGAATCCCAGCCCCTACTATGACATCCGAAATAATATTTCGATATGGAATTTCAACGACAGAAGTGGGCCTACATGGCTAAAATAAAATACAATAGCATCCACGATCCTTGCTCGGATAATACAAAATGACAACAACTGAACAAAACTGGAGTACTCCAAACTTTCTGACCGACATAAACACCAAAACATCTCGGACTAGTATTGCTCGAATGCCTCGTCGCCATCGTAATGCCCCTGTGTCTCAACTCTCTCATCGCAAGCACCTAAAACATGTAAACATGTTCCGCCCCCACGGGTTCAGTCATCCAGATAATGAATACCAAATACATATACAACATGATATGCATCCAAAGGCATAATAAAATGATACAACAATGGTAATACGAGATGCTCACAAACCAAAGTAAGTATCGAGCATTCGTGAAATACTATGCCCGCGGCATACGATCAGTACCTGCTCAACAGGTTAGAACACGAGTGTCCAACGGCGAATCATCAATACAGAGCACAACCATGAATTACCCAAAGGTAAACCAAGCAAGAAGTGAATTAAATGTGAATCACAATGCCCGGAGGCTCCAACGAAAATACCAATACATCACCATGACCTGAAAGCCCTTCAGCCGAAGCTATCAATCATAACAATGGCCTGAAGCCAAAACAGCCCGAAACTGTATCATATAAGATCATCCAACGACCGTGACCTGCTGAATTCAGGTGCTTGGAAACCAACCGCGAAGGTTCAAGCCCCAGACTTACCCATAATGAGATCACCCAGTGACCGTGACCTACAGAACTGTAGGTGTTGGGAAACCAACCGCAAAGGTTCAAGCCCCAAGCTTACCCATAATGGGATCATCATCATGACCGTGACCTACTGAACTGTAGGTGGTGGGAAACCAACCGCGAAGGTTCAAGCCCCAAACTTACCCATAATGAGATCATCAACATGACCGTGACCTACTGAACTATAGGTGTTGGGAAACCAACCGCGAAGTTTAAATCCCCAAACTTACCCATCGAGCACTAGCTGCGACTAGCCTCCAAACACAATTAATCACAAACGGCAATGATCCCAAGATTACCGAATTTATAAGAATAATGGGATGCTGCCTTGAGTCGGTGGTCCCAATTCAAATACCTCGACTGCCTTAGGAATATTCCATCGATCACAACGACATCAATGGTTGGAAAATGTATTCGATGGTCCCAATTCAATACATCGATTACCTTAGAACAGTCAATCGATAACGACGATACAACGGATGGGAAATGTCTTCGACAGTCCCAATTAAATACATCGATTACCTTAGAATGGTCAATCGACGACAACGATGCAATATATGGGAATTATCCTTGATAATCCCAATTCAATACGTCGATTACATTAGAACGGTCAATCGATAATCTATGATACAACAGATGGGAATTATCTTCGATAATCCCAATTCAATACATCGATTACCTTAGAACGGTCAATCGATAAACCATGATACAACGGATGGGAATTATCTTCGATAATCCCAATTCAATACGTCGATTGCCTTAGAACGGTCAATCGATAACAACGATACCACAGATGTCTCGGCACCTTTAATCGGTTACCGATAACGAAGATAATAATCGAATACATCAATGCTTTCAATTGGCCAATACAACATCAATAACGAAGCACCAATATCAATAACAACGATCACAACAGTATCTCAATGGAACATCAATCAACAATAACAATAACAATCGATACGTCGATACCGCGAATCGTCTATCGACAACAATATTACCAACAAGTATCGCAATACCTTGAACCGGCCATTTACGAACAACAATAATATTTGGCAAAATTTGCCGAAGGGTATCGTATCAAACAATCCCCTGATATCAACCAAATCATAAAGAGACCAAGTCTCGAAATGATACACACATTCATACACATACATGATAACATTAATCTCATTGACTAGTACAAGTATAAAACATGCCTCAAACTGAAGATGAGAAAGTCCTTCCATGATCAACGTCCTTCCACGAAACGACGAACCGCATCTTCCGACGATCACAACCACTCGAACAACCCTGAATGAGATACAATTCATTCAATAACACAAAATCAATAGAAAACAACACTAAGGTAATCCCGATTCAACCCCGAATCGGTTAACCTCCACCAACGAATATCATAGTTTTCAACTATGAATTCTAACATCCTCCAATACCTCAATGATCGATTAACATGATCATTACGTTCTTAACACTTGTGAAATCAATTCAACAAGAATCACTTAAGAACAATCATCAAAACAAACATCTCAAAATGATAATATCACCAACATCATCGTCAATACCCCAAGAACATCATCATCTCAACAAACATGATGTCTAAACCATAATCAATCAACAATTCATCATGAATTCGGATTAATCAACAAGGTTCACTCAACCATTTCAAGATTATGATAATCATTACATAATTCATCATAACCTTACTAAAATGGTTATAATCCCTCCAAAAACACAAACAACAACAACAATCATATCAATACTATGTTAATCATATAGCAATCTTAACATAATCCTTCCTAGAAATGATTATAACCTCCTAAACATTCTAAAACATCAAGAACAACTCCTCCTCAAGACAAAATCATCATGTTCTTCATCACAAGTTATAAAACCTCATCAAGAATCATGATATACTCCAATAATCAATCAATACCCGATGAAAACAACAACATCATCATCATTATACTTGGAGATCACTTGAAGAACAAGAGATTAAAATAACTTACCAATGAAAAATAAGAAGAACTCTACAAACACCAAAGGAGCACCAAAAAGCTTCCAATTCCAAGCTCTAAATTAAGTTATGATGATCAAAAACAAGATGGAAGGGGCAAAATATCAAGAACAAGTCCAGAAGGACGATTCTAGGGAGAGAAAAATGATTTTGGTTCGTGAAGAAATGAAAGACGAAACCAAGTTATATAATCTGACAAACACGTTACGTACGCTATACACCAGGCATAACGTACATAAGGGAAATTACGTACGCTATATTCTAAACTTAGCGTACGTAAAGCTAGTCCAGAACCGCCTGACCAACAATACGAAGACCTTAACGTACGTAAAGAACCACGCTTTACGTACGTTAACAAGCTGCATGGATAACATACGTAAGGAGCACACCCTAACGTACGTAAAGATCCGTTGACTGCAATAGTGAGATCTGATTGAAAGATTCCTGGCCCTACCAGCCGAAAGTTGACATCGAGGAAGGTTCCTACCACCGACCACGCATTATGTACGTAACCATACAGGTCTAACGTACGTAATACTCCGCCCGTAGCGTACGTAAGGCTACACATGTAGCATATGTTAAGGCTCGTGTACTTAGCCAAAAATCCAAACTCTCCAAGCAACATCAAAACGACGAAACCAAACCGATGAAAAGTATAAATATTTCGATCCCGAAATATGCCAATACAATATACATTGTATTGGTCCAAAACAACAATACTTGTACAATTCCAAATGAATACGTACAACTCAACAGTAACACGAAAAAAAAAAATTACCCCCGGATATTAAAGTGAGACCTTGGTCATTTCCACTCAATTTCAAGGCGTTTTAGAAGATTCCTGTTGATTATATCAACATCTAGTCCGTGTTCTTCGTCGAATCAAGGTATTTCCTTACTTAGAACCTTGATTGCATGATTTTTGGGGGTTTCTTCATGATTCATCAATTTTATCAGAGATTAATGAATTGGTTATGGTATTCTTGTTGTCTTGGCCATGATATTCAGATTTTGTAACTCGTTTATCATTTTTTACCAACCTGGAACATTGATTTCCGATTTCCTTGAAGAACCCTCGAATCCTTGTTGTTTTTCGGGTTGATTCGGATGCCGTTTAGCGTTATTGATTCATAGTGATATTGTTTTCGTAGTTTCCATGGAGTTGTCGGGTTTTTGGTCACCAACGGAGCAAAACTCGGATCTTTCGATCACCAACGATCTCACCAATGCTAGGAAGTTTAGCGATGGAAGGCTCGCAAAACGACAAACGGTCAAGCCCAGAACGGCGCACATACTCCAGAGAGACAAAGGACGGCGCAATACTAGAATCAAAAGTACACAAACCGGATGGATCGAGAAACAACTCGACGATAAGTACGAGAGAGGCAATCACAGTTCAAGAAGTGGAATTTCAATACGAGAAAACAAGAGAATCGAGTAAGGAGAACTTACGAGCACTGGATGTACTGAGATGCCGGCAGCAGTGTGACAATGTGCAAAACAAAACACAACTAGACCCAAATAACCAACAAGCCTAGGTATCCATAAACCTAGAGCTCTGATACCATTTTCTGTAACACCCCCAAGATATTCGAGGAGAATTACAGCGCCGTGGACCCCTACATGGGACCCACCAGGCTAACACAAGAAAACACCACTCGACTAACCGCCTCGGTTAGCAAGGAAACAATTGTTAACAATAAGAACATAAAACAACACGTCCGGTACAACCGGCATAAATAACATCAACCGACAAATACAGTAACTCCAACGAAGACTAATCACAATTTGAAAGGAAAAGCCTAAGTACTCGCGAGTACAATCTATAAGTTTACAATTTGGAAAATATCCACATCAAAAGAGACAGTAAGAAATAACAAGATTCGACTGCACATGTCAACAACCTTGGCCGACATCCTCGTACCATCCCAGCGCCCGCTCGTCTGGCTGAACATAACCTGAAATCCATAACAAGAATTTCCCCGACAACGGGTCCCCAAAGGGGTTAGCAATTACGCTAGTACAAGTATTCAAGGCAAACCAATCGCTTACACATTTCATAGTACATGCACCAATATCAATTTCAAAAGTCAAAACCAGACATGTCTTTTTCCGGAAAACATACAGTCCACAATTAGCCTTGAGAACAGGGCGGCAGCATACATTCTCACTCGAGGCCTCACAGGGACCCTAACGAGTTGGCTACAATTACAGAAAAACAAAACCACGCACACGCTATGCCGTGAGAACAGGGCGGCAGCATACATTCTCACTCGAGGCCTTGCAAGGACCCTAACGAGTTGGCTAGCGGTACGAAACTCGTGAAATCCAGGGCGGCAGCATAGATTTCCCTCCTTGACCCCGTCGGGCCAACACGAGGTGAGTTACACACAAGTAATATACATTACCATTTCACGTTAAGCATAAAGGTTTCCAAAAATACTTGCCTTGAATTATTGACGACGCAACGAACGGAAAGGAAGGTCACCGACGAACGCTAGGAACCAATGAAACCGAACCTAACGATTCGAAGAGTACAATCACAACCATTTCTAAATGAATACGGAATTGGAATACACTCGAAAACCCGCCTACGATTCATGTATGTTCGTATATAAACAACAATGAGGGCGGACCACAACCAAACCCTCTCGATTCCGTAAAAACCACGAAATATACCATGAATCCGTAGGGAAACTAAGAATACCGACAAGATTAATCATATTCCCAAAACAAGAATAGTATGGACAAGGTACTTGCCTCGAAATCACAATCGCAACGAGACGACGAATAGGACGCGGTCGAATAGCCCCGAACGCTCGAACACCATCAAGAACGCGATAGCACCACGAATATTACGAGCATAACACTACACGAATCATCAATCACCAACGGGATTCAACATCGGAATCCTCGAACACCTATAAACCTCCGGAAGGAACAATAACACATGGTTACGATGAGAATCAAGGCCAAAACAACGGAAATCCCAACAAACTATCGAAGGGAAACTCATTGGGACATTTAATCGAACACTAAATGTTCAATAATTCCCAAGAACACTCGAATCGTCAATCGAGTTAAACAAACTCGATATATGGATATACAACCCATAGAACACGATTAATAACATCATACTACACCAACCGATGTATCAAAATCGGATTAGAAACGAAATCAAGAACAATTTCTCCGAAAAGTCAACTTGAAGTATAATCAAGAAATATACCTTGATTCGACGAAATACACGGATTAGATGTTGATCTAATCAACAAGGATCTTCCAAAATGCCTTGGAAATGATTAGAATCGCCAAGAACTCCATTTCCGTCGCACTGGCCGCCAATCGTCGAAAGAAGGGAAAAATCGGGTAGAAATGAAATCGCCGAGCCAAAGCTATATATAGCCGGCAGAGTTACTGGCCAGAATCGGCAGCCTTACGGCCGTAACTCGGACACCTTACGGCCGTACTCGGCAGCCTTACGCCAGAATCGCATTCGTCAAAAATCCGCCAAAGACCAAATGGACACTTACGGCCGTAATCGCACACCTTACGGCCAGAATCGGCCTTCGTCCAAATCCGCCCGGGCCAGACGGCCGTACCCGATCACGCTTACGGCCTTAACTCGACACCTTACGGCCGTAATCGCACCTTACGGCCGTAACTCGCCAAAGCCAGCCTCGCCCGGCCGTGACTCATTGTGGCCACTCCGACGGCCCGGACGACCCCGAAACCCGAACTGAGTAAAAATCAAGATACGGTTACGAAGTACTCGCAAAGACGAATCCAAGCACTAAGAGAACACACGATTCCGACCATCCGAAGTGTCGAATTCGACAACTAAGTAATTACCCCAAACTTTGGGAAATTACAAAAATGGCCCAAAACGTCCGAAAATCACGATACGTGATCGAAACACCAACCAAAGCTCGCAACATGAATAATAACATTAAATGAACTTGCGAAACTCAAACAACAGCCCGACCGAGATTCGCAAGAATCGAACTCGAAAAGTGGAAAGTCGCTAAAAAGCACGGAACTCAACAAAACAACACCGAAACGAACTCGGATGACAAGAAGTGAAGAATTAATCATTCTCGAAATGACGAAATGGTCATGAGCGAAGTCGTCAAAACGGACTTCCGCCAAAAAAAGAAAATTACCGAATTGAAATTGCGGATATTACATTCTACCCTCCTTAAAAGAAGTTTCGTCCCGAAACTTAAAATAAGTAGGAGAAGCAATATCCCGCCAGGAAAACTCAACGATATACACAAGAAACGCGTAACTTACGCCCATCGGCGAAACGTTACAAGCAACGCAAAGGAATATACGGCGTGAAAACACGCTCCACGACGACTAACACAACGTCACCGGTAGAGACACGATAAAATCCACAAGTGACAAACGTCATCAAATAGGTAGTACAATCAGATCGATTATCCGAACAATCACAAAATACAACGAACGGAAATCAACACGATTGACCAACCTAACGGTTCATCAATCCAAACGCGAGTCAAACGCTGAACAAATACGAATTCCACCGCCCAAGGGTTGGAGGATCGAAATGAGACTAATTTCCCGAACTTAAGGGAATTACGAAGGAGCCTGAACGTTCACCAATCACGGACGAGATCAAGAAAACCGAACAATCAAACGATCGAACCACAACGATCGAGACAACAAAAATCGAACGATCATGTTCGAATCACGAAGAACAATAAAAATTCAAACAACAACTCCAAGGTTGATCCGTGAGAACTACAAGGAATGCATTTCCATAAGATCCACAGGATAGGGAATAGCGATTGAAAAGTCACGGCGACAAACGAGTTATTCCAAAACAATACCACACTCGTTCGATCAACAAAAGCAAGGGATAGGAAAGTTCGAAATGTCAACGAACATAAACGAGTCGACAGAGTCGAAAATACGAAGTTCCAAATCCGATCCACTTCGAATAAAAGAACTAGTAGAACCAAAAGATGTTACTTCCGAACAAGGTTCACAAGAATCGAACCGAACTCGGAAAAGTCACAAATGATAACCGAATCGTCCCAAAACAAGATCACACTGCTCGAATGATGAACCCAAAATACAAAACAAGTTCGCACAGATCAACGAACACGAGCGAATCGATAGATCGGAGAAAGAGAAAATACAGAAGTCAAAATAGTATGGGTAGTATCCCCGACCTCATCCACGAAATTCACAAAAACAGGAGCAAGGTAACTAGACATTAAGCAACCGACACATAACGGAACGATCACCGATGCACACGGTCATACCAAACCAAGCTCTAACATCTCGCACATGTGCGACAACGCAGAAATCACTACGAGGCGGCAACATTCGACACTAACATCCCACCTCTCACAACAAATGCGTGGCAACGCCTCGACGTTCATGCCACCAATCTGATCATACTCGGGAGCAAACATCATAACGACAACGCGAACATCATACATATATACCCATCCCTCAAACGGGAATGGATAGGTTTTAAAAACGAAAACCTCATTTTGAAAATAATTTAGAAGAACACCGGTTGATCTTGAGTATCACCTTTCAAAAAGTACAAACGTGAAACATCGTTATCGAGACTTTGGAGAACCATTTCGCATTTGCTAAAAATGAGGACACTTTCTCTTAGTGAAAACTTTCAGAATATTCGACCCTCGGGTCTAAATAAAAGTGTTTCTAAAACATTGAAAATATCTCAAAGCATTTTGGTCCTCGAGGTAGAAGAATTTTGAAACGTGTTGTGGCACCTTGTATGTACTACGAGAAAATAATTCATTTTAAAAGTACGTCTCAAATTTATTTTCTAAGATACTCGAGGTTTTTCGTATACAATAGCCAAAATGCCTTAATTCACACTTGTCAATATTCACTTAAACACATCATAACACACTCATTATATCGTTCACAATCAAGACGGTGATATACAATCCCTAGGATATGATTAACAACATCGTTAAAACAACGATCGGTTTATCAAAACCGGATGGAAAACGACAACAAGAACAAAACTCCAAAAAGTCAACTCTAGGGATTCAAGAAAAATTGCCTGGATTCGCGAAGAACAATGGATTAGATGATGTTAAAAATCATCTAGGATACTCCAAAACACCTTTGGATGGAAGAAAAAAATCAGCCCCAATGCGAAACCTAGTCGCTACGTCTCAATCTCATGGAGGAAGAAGAAAAATGAAGAAAAATGCAACTTCTAGACTGGTGTCCGGTATTTATACTGGACACAATTAGCGTGCGCTAATCATTAAGGTTAGCGTGCGCTATAACGGCACCAAACAAAACTCCCGACCAAAAATACACCGTTAGCGTGCGCTAATCCCAAGTGTTAGCGTGCGCTAACGAACTTCAGATCTACCCAAGAGTTCCCGGATCGCTCAACTACCGTGTAGCGTGCGCTATTCTCCCTTTAGCGTGCTACCAACGTACTCGCGCGCGTAAGCCGTAAAGCGTAGCGTGCGCTAACAATTCACAGAGACAACAACAGAACATATCATAAAATTACATGCCGTAAACCCTTCTCACAAGGATTTACCGTGCTAAGCATGATTTCCCATCTCATTTCGAAAATGCTAAAAAGACCAATGACGGTGATATTTTCCAAAACTCAAAACTCATTTGTCAAGCCATCATGAAATATTCAAGGCCAAAATGCCAAAACTTGATTCAAGGAATCGCTTACGAAATAAAACTCGGTTGCAAAATACCGAAAGCCGTTTGAAAGAACTCACGCAATGGATAAAGTACGGTACGAAAATACATCGGTAGTGACGACACTCCTCGTATAAACCAAATACGAGAGTCTAATAAACACATATCGTGAAATCAAAATCCATAGAAGGATTCCATCATTCAATCGACTAATCATACAAATAACTCGTATCACACGAGGCACAACACAAGGAAGGGAGTTTTACATCCATAGGTCGCACGTAAGTGACGACCGCCTTGATACTAATCACGACCAATGATCTCAAACGACGTCGCGATGCGACTAAGTCGACAAAATCCGACGAGACAAAACTCAACCAACACAACTTGGCTCGACACCTAGGTTTTCCCAGCTAACTGATTTTAAAATCGTATACTCTAGTTATTCGAAAATAAAACCGATAAGTTAAAAATCGTTTTCAAGACCCTTTTAAACACGACAAGGGCTTAACAGTGGTAGCATTTTATAAAATGTCCTAAACACTTTTATACACGACCTTTAAATACCGACACAAGGTTTTATTTGAAAATACAAGGCTGGCTCGCCCAAATTCATGTCACTTTTCAAAAACCCACAATACGATCAAGTCTAAGAAATTTTCAAGCATGCACGCCGCATGTATTATTATTAATAGAAACACATTGGTTGTAAATAACAATAATTAGCCAAGTACCAACAATTCCTGGACACACTCATATACGACATTCAAAAATCACCAGTTCAAAAAGCGCAACTCGGAAATACCAATTCCAAGCATACGTCAAACTATCTCTTCAAGTTTAACAACGTAACCAAAGATCACCGATTTGGACGTATGTTGAAACCAGCTATGTGAGTTTCTCAACAAACTCTGTCATCATAACCTATACCGGAACATATCAATGTTCAAAACTTCTACATTATACTGCACCCTTCGGTGTCCAACTCATCGGTACATCCGGCTCAACATACATTTAATATATCGCAATTACCAAACACAGATTCCATCATATAACAAAAGACTAGAGAGTCAAGCCCTCTCACAATATACCACGGAGCAAAACTCGGATCTTTCGATCACCAACGATCTCACCAATGCTAGGAAGTTTAGCGATGGAAGGCTCGCAAAACGACAAACGGTCAAGCCCAGAACGGCGCACATACTCCAGAGAGACAAAGGACGGCGCAATACTAGAATCAAAAGTACACAAACCGGATAGATCGAGAAACAACTCGACGATAAGTACGAGAGAGGCAATCACAGTTCAAGAAGTGGAATTTCAATACGAGAAAACAAGAGAATCGAGTAAGGAGAACTTACGAGCACTGGATGTACTGAGATGCCGGCAGCAGTGTGACAATGTGCAAAACAAAACACAACTAGACCCAAATAACCAACAAGCCTAGGTATCCATAAACCTAGAGCTCTGATACCATTTTCTGTAACACCCCCAAGATATTCGAGGAGAATTACAGCGCCGTGGACCCCTACATGGGACCCACCAGGCTAACACAAGAAAACACCACTCGACTAACCGCCTCGGTTAGCAAGGAAACAATTGTTAACAATAAGAACATAAAACAACACGTCCGGTACAACCGGCATAAATAACATCAACCGACAAATACAGTAACTCCAACGAAGACTAATCACAATTTGAAAGGAAAAGCCTAAGTACTCGCGAGTACAATCTATAAGTTTACAATTTGGAAAATATCCACATCAAAAGAGACAGTAAGAAATAACAAGATTCGACTGCACATGTCAACAACCTTGGCCGACATCCTCGTACCATCCCGGGCCCGCCGTCTGCAGTGAACATAACCTGAAATCCATAACAAGAATTTCCCCGACAACGGGTCCCCAAAGGGGTTAGCAATTACGCTAGTACAAGTATTCAAGGCAAACCAATCGCTTACACATTTCATAGTACATGCACCAATATCAATTTCAAAAGTCAAAACCAGACATGTCTTTTTCCGGAAAACATACACCCACAATTAGCCTTGAGAACAGGCAAAGATACATTCTCACTCGAGGCCTCACAGGACCCTAACGAGTTGGCTACAATTACGTAAAAACAAAACCACGCACACGCTATGCCGTGAGAACAGCGGCAGCATACATTCTCACTCGAGGCCTTGCAAGGACCCTAACGAGTTGGCTAGCGGTACGAAACTCGTGAAATCCAGGGCGGCAGCATAGATTTCCCTCCTTGACCCCGTCGGGCCAACACGAGGTGAGTTACACACAAGTAATATACATTACCATTTCACGTTAAGCATAAAGGTTTCCAAAAATACTTGCCTTGAATTATTGACGACGCAACGAACGGAAAGGAAGGTCACCGACGAACGCTAGGAACCAATGAAACCGAACCTAACGATTCGAAGAGTACAATCACAACCATTTCTAAATGAATACGGAATTGGAATACACTCGAAAACCCGCCTACGATTCATGTATATTCGTATATAAACAACAATGAGGGCGGACCACAACCAAACCCTCTCGATTCCGTAAAAACCACGAAATATACCATGAATCCGTAGGAAACTAAGAATACCGACAAGATTAATCATATTCCCAAAACAAGAATAGTATGGACAAGGTACTTGCCTCGAAATCACAATCGCAACGAGACGACGAATAGACGCGGTCGAATAGCCCCGAACGCCGAACACCATCAAGAACGCGATAGCACCACGAATATTACGAGCATAACACTACACGAATCATCAATCACCAACGGATTCAACATCGGAATCCTCGAACACCTATAAACCTCCTAAGGAACAAAAACACATGGTTACGATGAGAATCAAGGCCAAAACAACGGAAATCCCAACAAACTATCGAAGGGAAACTCATTGGGACATTTAATCGAACACTAAATGTTCAATAATTCCCAAGAACACTGACCGTCAATCGAGTTAAACAAACTCGATATATGGATATACAACCCATAGAACACGATTAATAACATCATACTACACCAACCGATGTATCAAAATCGGATTAGAAACGAAATCAAGAACAATTTCTCCGAAAAGTCAACTTGAAGTATAATCAAGAAATATACCTTGATTCGACGAAATACACGGATTAGATGTTGATATAATCAACAAGGATCTTCCAAAATGCCTTGAAATGATTAGAATCGCCAAGAACTCCATTTCGTCGCACTCCGCCGCCAATCGTCGAAAGAAGGGAAAAATCGGGTAGAAATGAAATCGCCGAGCCAGCTATATATAGCAGAGTTACGGCCAGAATCGGCAGCCTTACGGCCGTAACTCGACACCTTACGGCCGTACTCGGCAGCCTTACGGCCGTAACTGCATTCGCAAAATCGCCAAAGACCAAATGGACACTTACTACGTAATCGCACACCTTACGGCCAGAACCGACCTTCGTCCAAATCCGCCAGCCAGACTGCATTCGATCACGCTTACGGCCGTAACTCGACACCTTACGGCCGTAATCGCACCTTACGGCCAGAATCGCCGAGCCAGTGCCTGCTCCGGCCGTGACTCGTGGCCACTCCGACGGCCCTTGACGACCCCAAACCCGAACTCGAGTAAAAATCGAAGATACGGTTACGAAGTACTCGCAAAGACGAATCCAAGCACTAAGAGAACACACGATTCGACCATCCGAAGTGTCGGAATTCGACAACTAAGTAATTACCCCAAACTTTGGGAAATTACAAAAATGGCCCAAAACGTCCGAAAATCACGATACGTGATCGAAACACCGAACCAAAGCTCGCAACATGAATAATAACATTAAATGAACTTGCGAGAAACTCGAAACAACAGTTCCGACCGAGATTCGCAAGAATCGAACTCGAAAAGGGAAAGTCGCTAAAAGCACTAACTCAACAAAACAACACCGAAACGAACTCGGATGACAAGAAGTGAAGAATTAATCATTCTCGAAATGACGAAATGGTCATGAGCGAGTCGTCAAAACGGACTTCCGCCGAAAAAAAAGAAAATTACCGAAATTCGAAATTGCGGATATTACAGTTATGTGTGCTTGTTCGGCGAATATGTGATGGGTGATATTGGTTGTTACTCCTTTGTAAGGAGGTTGTGATGTTTAGTGTTGCTTGGCTTGATGTTTTGCTTATTGTTATGTGATCGTTGAAAGTGACGTGTCTCCAGGTAAGATTGATGAATCTCCGGGATCCATACTTGTTAGTATGGGTCGGGCGTGACCGTAGGGTTATCCAATCCGGGTATGTCTTGCGGGGGCTCCGAGGTTCGTGGCTAGTTAGCGCGATGCCGGGATAACTTATGGTTGTGGTTTGGAATGGTTCTGTGACTGTTGTCGCGAGGACATGTGAATTGGTATGGTTTCCTATGGGGTTATTCACTCGGGTATGTTCTGCAGAAGCATCTGAGGTTCCTGGCTCATTAGAACGGGACACAAATAATCCTTAGGAATATGTGTTTGATGATTTGGGTCGTGGACCCTGTGGTTTATGAATTGGGTCGTGGACCCTGTGGTTTATGATTTGGGTCGTGGACCCTATGTTTCGTGATTTGGGTCTTGAACTCCGTGTTTTGTGAATTGGGTTGTGAACCCGTGTTTTATTATCGAAATTGTATTTTTGGAAACATGATTTTGGGCCGCTTCCCCAAGCATTTTTGAAAGACTTGAGAGTTCATTAATCCCAAATGTTTTCAAAACTCCCGAGATCGTAAAATATTTTGTAAGAGATACATTGGGTTTATTTTTCCATTTTTCATGATTCGAACAGTTTTGACCAAATGATTTATCTCCGGAAGTATGTTCATGATTATTATATTCTTGGAGTATGTTGTGTACGGCTTGTATTCGTATTTTATACTTGCACTAGCAAAATAGTGGAGTTTTTCTAACCCCCGAGTATTCGTGGGGTGGATGTCTGTATTGCGTCCAGGAACTTGCAGGTTGCTGGGGAGCGAATCACAGGATCGATACGAAGGGTGATGGAAGACGACGATACTAATCACATGAAGACTAATTGTAGAGTATTTTGGATAGTCTTGTTAGTTATTTCTCCGATGTGTTATTATCCCGGTATAGGGGAGCGTTAAAGTATTCCAGCCCCTGTGTGGGTATGAGTTCTAGGAAAGAATCTTGTATGTAATGATGTGTGTGTTGTGACAAAAGACCAAGTCAGTCTGATGGTCCTTTACAAAGCCATGTCGGCATGTGAAGTGATGCATTATTTTGTATTTTAGCCTGGTAGATCCTCCGGAGAGGGTCTGCGGCGCTGTAATATTCCCGAATGGTTTGGGGGTGTTACAGAATATGGTATCAGAACTTAGGTTGCAGAAACCTAGGTTGTCGGGTCGAGTTGTGTGTTGTCGTGTCTTGTCTTGTCGGATTTTGTCTGACTCAGTAGTGTCGCGACGCGTCGTCTGAGTTGTCGGTCGTGATTAGTATCGAGGTGCAACCATCATCTTCGTGCGATCTATGAATGTAAGTCTCCCTACTTTGTTGTGTCTCGTGTTATACGAGCTTGTGTGATTCTATGTTATTATGTGGAGTTTAAACGTGCCTCGAGAATACGTACTCCATACTGGCTTGATTCTCGTATTGTGCTGGAATGAAGAGTAGCACCGGCATGTATGTATGTGTGTGTGTATATATATATATATATATATATATATATATATATATACATCTTTGCGTGAAATCGTTTTTTTTCAGGAGTAATGTTTTGGATTGGTTACTCAATGAAAATTTACCAATGTGGTATTTTAAAATTCAAATGTTTTGGGGAAGTCATGAAAATTTTATTTTAAAAACATCCTTCAAGGAGGATTTTGTATGATGACCTCGAGACCGAAGATTTTGAGAATTCAAACTACATATATTTTATTTTCATCTTGCATTGAGAATTTTTAAAATTTGATTTTTTAAATAATCCAACGAGGTCTATCAAAATTTTACTTGAGACGTGACTTTCGCTTTAAACTTTTCGGTTTCATGAATTTCGATTAAAGGGTATGTAGTGAGGATGTTATTATTTTGGTTATGATGCTCAGAGTGGTGATTATGGTAATGGTATGAACGCTGAGTCGTTCGGTGTGCTCTCGTCGAGATAGTTCTCTCGACCGAGAAGTGGAGACTCGGTTTGGATTATTTAACCTCTGATGGTTATTTGTGCAATGTCATAATGATGTGAACTGCTGTCTTTTGAATTCATATGTTGTTGTTTATTTGTAACCTTCAACTTTTGGTATTATTTGGTATATGTTCATGAATGTGTTGCTGGATTAGAATCGTTAGCGCACGCCAAGTGTGGGACTAGTGCGCGCTAACGTGGCATGGCTAGCGCACACTGTAATATCCGGATTAATTATTGAGTATTTCATCTGTATTTGAACCCTGTATTATTCGGAATTGTGATATCGATAATTAAAGTATGATATTTCTCGTATTCGTATCCTTGTACATGAGTATGACAACATGTAAATCTTCCCATGCAAATACGTAATAACGTATGCTAAGAATGTAGCTTAACGTACATTATCGGCCAGAGTTAGTGTACGCTACGAATGAAGCGTAGCGTACATTAAATAGTCAATAATTGAGCTAGGCGGCTATCATATGCGCCAGCCGGACATGGGTCCGGATAAGATGCCCTCGGATGAACCTGGATAGTTTTGAAGTCAATGATTGTTAACGTACGCTAAGGAACATGTCTAGCGTACGCTAAAAAGTGTTGCTTACGTACGTAACCTGATGGTGTAACGTACGTAATCAAGTTCAGAATGAGGATAGTTAACTATTAGTGACGATAGCGTACGCTAAAGACATCTGGGTAGCGTATGCTAAGAGACTTACGTACGTTATGCATGAAGGCTAACGTACGTTAAGGTCAGAAAATTATAAATAAGACATCACCCCATTTCATTTCAACTAGTTTGTTTCACTTAGCCTTCATTATACCTCATGTCCAAAGAGACCCCAGCCACCTTAAACAAATATAAACCATCTCTACTTGATCATTGAAGATTGGAGATTACTTATACTTGATCATTGAAGTGGAGAATCATTTTGGATTGGCACACAAGCAAACGGAGTTGGATTCTACTTATTGTCTCGGTGTTTCTTCATCTTAAGGTATGTTATACTATCTCCAACCTTGGATTCGTGTTCTTAAGGATATGATGATCATGCTATCAAGATATTAAGTTCCAGAGATGATTCATTCAACCAAACATCATATTTAGGAGTTGAGATGATTATGCTTTAAGTACCTCGGTTAAGAACATCATAATTTGAATCTTGTTATGATGAACAAGAAAAGGAAGTTTTCTGAGATTGGTAATCTAAATTTGGAAGGTGTTTTCTTAGTAATCGTCGACTTGGTATTAACATCATTGTTATTAGACGAACCTATGAAGTTGATCATGGAAGGATTGTTGTGTCTTGTAAAGGTGGATTATTAATTAAACTTCAAGATGATAGTTTGAATGGTATTAAGATATTGATATCAACCATAGGCCTTCCGAATTATGTATGAGAATTTGTATCAAGATTGGAGTATGATCACCATGATGATATACGCATCCTTGAATTCGATGACGATTTAATCCGTAAGATCATTCATAATTGTACGAGCATGTTATGTATGGGGATAACGTACATTAATCACTGAGGATTTCGTAAGTTTCATCACAAATCGAGACAGTAGTCTGCCCAGTGAGGATATTCGTGGGAGTATTATTCTTGACATAAAATCGAGGCAAGTACTTTAATTGTTCTATGTATAGATGTTATACATATTGTTTTGCATATATGTCATTGTTGTATGTCCACCTCGTGTTGGTCCGATGGGATCAGCGGGGGATCTATGCTAGCATGCGCTGGATCATCGGACGTGTTTTTCCACCACGGGTTGGTCTGACGGGATCATCGTGGGTTCTAGGCAGTGAACACTGGATCATCGGAATCACCATGTGTATGTTGTGATATCATGTTGTGATTATCATTTGTGTATGTTATTTATGAGTTTCTCGCAGGAGGAGACTCGTTGGTATTTTGTCATTCATGTTATTATTATTCTTCGTGAGATGTTGAATAATATGTTGTGGTACTTGTACTAGCATCGTTGTGCTAACCCCTTCGGGGGTGAACATTTGTTTATGTTCAGGGTCCAGGGGAGCAGGGAAACAACCACTGGAGCTGCATGACGACGAGGGTGCAGAGTGATGTTCTGGTCGGGTTTATTTGTCTATTGTTTGTATCGTTTTAATAAGTACTATAGTACGTCATTATTTGTGATATTTGGATTTGGTGATGTATTGATATTTTTCCTTTAGATAATTGTATTCTCGGTATTGGTCCGGAACTGTTGTATTTTATTTCAGTTACTTTCATTTAGTGGTCCCTGTTATTGTCTTTTTATTTCTTCAGCCTTCTAAATTCTTATGTAAAGGATTTACGGCGCTGTAATATTCCTGAATGTATCAGGGCTGTTACACACACGAAGCCTATGTTGGAGCATGCGCTAATCAACCTGGGCAGAAGCTCGGGAATTTCATTCTGGCCGTAGGTCTAACTTTTATGATCGTTAGGGTAACCGTTTGTGACTGTATTCTATGTGTGTTGTCCAGGGATAACCATTGTTATGTGTGTGATAAAGATCTACCATTGAAAGTGTACTCAAGAAGGAAAGACCGGGTCACAGCTGCAAAAGTGGGGCAGCTGTATTCCATCTTTGGAAACTGGCTAAATCCTCTCTGTCAAATCATTGCAGGATTTTAGGAACAGCTGCAAAAGTGGGGCCTGTCAAATCACTGCATGATTTTAGGCAATCAATTTGATTTATGATTAGCCAGGAAATTAGGGTGTAGAATCCTGCCTTAATTTCTAACCATAATTCTAGTATTTGATTAGTATAAATAGGTGGCTAGTGCTTCATGTTTGGCATTGAGAATTAACTTTTGATTTCCTTGTTTTTGTAAACAGGAGACCGTGCCCCTCTCGAATCGGGCCACTATCCTTTATTTCTAATAAAATTCAGTCAATTTCCATCTTCATCAATCTTATACCTATGATTTGGTTCCGTTGCCGGGAAACAAAACATGGTGCAGACCTGGAATAGCGACAACAGCAATCTACCCGACCCAATTGCCACTCAAATGGCTGCCATAGCCGCGAAATTGGAGGCAATCGAGACGATGAAGGAAGATATAGCAGCTCTGAAGGAAGGATAAAGATCCATAGGAAGCAGGAATACAGAGGGGGAAGTTCTTGGAGGGGTCGACAGCCGCATAAACCCTATAACAAAATTGATTTCCCGATTTTTAGCAGCGGAGACCCTCACGGTTGGCTGCTGAAAGTGGAAAAATACTTCAGGTACTATCAAATACCGGATGAAGAGAAGGTAGAGATAGCTTCAATGCACTTAGAAGGGGATGCCTTGGACCTCTATTCATGGCTCTCTAACGGTCAAATCATTTTTTGGGAAGAATTAGTCCTGGCGTTTACCAAAAACTTTGGCCCGGCTGAATTCCAGAACCCGGATGAGTTCCTTTGTAGCATTAAACAAATTGGTTCGATACAGGAATATCGATAGGAGTTCGCTAGGAGATCCTCTCGGGTTTCGAATTGGCTGGATCATTGTCTTTTGGGGGTATTCCTAAATGGCCTCAAAGATGAATTAAAATCAGATGTACGAATTCATAAGCCCTGTACGGTACATAGTGCCATGAGTCTGGCTCTAGAGTTTGAATCTAAACTCACCACCCACCGACCTGGAAAATATTGTTCTTGGACCCTAAATTCGAAACTCCCCCAGCCGGATTCTAAACCAACAACTTTCACCCCAGGCAAAACACCAACCCAACCGAAAAATACTCTCCGAACTTTCGAAACAGAAAAACAAAACCGATTCCTAAAAGGGGAATTCTTCAGGTGTGGCGATAAATACGGACCAGGACATCGTTGCAAAACCGGTACCTTCAAGGTTTTAGAGGCTAATAAGGATGTCGAAGAATCATTCACAATAGATCTAACCGACCCTGATTCTGACCGTGAAGAAACTGTTGAAATCAGTTTACATGCCATTCTGGGGAAGTCGCATCCTACCACGATGAAGGTCCATGGTATGCTTCACTCTACTGAAGTTCTAATTTTAATTGATGGAGGTTCTACACACAATTTCATTTCAGATGTTTTGGCGAATGAACTTAAGCTGACTACTCAGCCGGTATCGCCTTTCGGTGTTCAAATCAGTAACGGGGATGTAATAAGATGCGGTCAAATCTACAAAAATCTCTCTGTACAGATTAATGACCTCAAAATCATTCAAGATTTCCATCCTTTTTCTCTTGGGGGAGCTGATCTAGTTTTGGGTATTCAATGGTTAGCTACGTTAAATACGGTTCAAGCTAACTGGAAGGAATTATTCATGAATTTTTCAATTGATGGAAAGCGATATAAACTACAAGACATTTCATCCGGCCCTCAAGTCTCATCTAGTTTCCAACACCTAGCCATTGATCCAGAAATTCCACCATTTATACCAGCCCCACTTCAGCCTATTGTTACACAATACATGGCTGTTTTTGAAGAATCACAAGACTTACCCCGTTAGATCACAAGATCATTCAATCCCGCTCTTTCCAAACTCAACCCCACCCAATATCCGCCCTTACCGTTTCCCTCACTCCCAAAAAGCTGAAATAGAAAAACAGGTGGAACAATTGATGGCGGACGGTTTTATACAACCGAGCACAAGTCCTTTCTCAAGCCCGGTTTTACTAGTGAAGAAGAAGGACAATGCATGGCGAATGTGCGTCGATTATCGGGCTCTTAACAATATAACTATAGCTGATAAATACCAGATACCTAACATTGACGAGTTACTTGATGAATTGTATGGAGCTACGGTATTTTCAAAACTCGATTTGTGATCGGGTTATTATCAAATCCGAGTGGTATCCCCGGATATTGAAACGACATCTTTTCGTACCCATTTGGATCATTACGAGTTTAAAGTTATGCCTTTTGGCTTAACTAACGCTCCTTCCACGTTTCAGGCTGTTATGAACGATTTATTTCGTCCTTATTTATGATGTTTTATACTTGTGTTCTTTGATGACATTTTAATTTATAGATCAAGTATGGAGCAGCACAAGTCTCACCTAGAATAGGTCTTGAAATTGCTGCATGACAGCCGATTCTTTGCCAAATTATCGAAGTGTTGTTTTGGGCAAGAACAAGTTGTGTTTCTGGGACATTTAATCAGCTCGAAAGGAGTTAGTGTGGAGGAAGAAAAGATTTCAGCAGTAAAGTCATGGCCCATTCCATCAACAGTAAAAGAGGTGAGAGGTTTCCTTGGGTTAACCGGCTATTATAGGCGTTTTGTCCGAAATTATGGACTTATAGCCCGACCACTTACTACATTGACTAAGAAGGATGGGTTTCTTTGGTCGGAGGAAGCTCTTAATGCCTTTAATGATCTGAAACAGGCGCTGCTGACTACACCTATTTTGAGGTTACCAGATTTCTCCAAACCCTTTGTTATAGAATGTGATTCATCAGATGGGGTCGGGGCAATACTATCACAAGAGGACCATCCCGTGGCTTATTTCAGTAGAGGATTCTCCCCATCTAACCGCTTTAAATCGGCATATGATAGGGAGCTGTTGGCATTAGTCCTCGCAGTCCAAAAATGGAGCCATTACTTGCTTGGCCGACATTTTCTCATTCGCACTGATCACTATACCCTTAAGTTCTTATTAGAACAACGCATCACCACTACAGAGTAGCAAAGGCTTTTGCTAAAACTCATGCCTTATGATTTTTCAATTGTTCATAAGGCTGGGAAAGAGAACAAGGGGGCAGATGCCCTGTCTTGCCGACCCCACTCAAGAGAATTATTAACGCTTATCATCCCTTTTGTGTTGAGGTAGATGATATCAAGGCAGGGTTGCAAACTGATTCATTTACTAGTGAACTGATCACGAAGTTGCAAACATATCCTTCATCCGTTCCTGACTTCTCGCTGGTGGATCAGCTTTTGTTTCATCATCGGCGGATGGTGATTCCGTAGATACACAATCTCAAACTCAAGTTGTTACAAGAAGCACACGACACCCCAATCGGTGGTCATGGAGGTTTTTAACAAACCTACAAAAGACTCTCTTCTCGTTACTATTGGCCAAAGATAAAACAGGATGTGAGGGAGTTTGTCCATCAATGTTTATTTTGTCAGCAACAAAAGTATCAGACGTTGGCTCTAGAAGGATTACTTCAGCCCCTACCCATTCCCAACCGAATTTGGGAAGATGTTTTCATGGATTTTATCGTTGGATTACCGCCATTTAGTCGTTTTGACACTATTTTAGTTGTAGTGGATCGTTTAAGCAAATATGCTCACTTCATTTGCTTATCCCATCCCTATACGGCTAAAGGAGTAGCAGCGGTTTTCTGTAGAGAAATACTGAGGTTGCATGGCTTTCCCCGATCCATCGTGTCTAATCGAGATGTTGTCTTCTTCAGCAACTTTTGGCAAGAATTCTTCCGATTAAGTCAGACGAAACTAAACCTAAGTACAAGTTACCACCCTCAAACGGATGGTCAAACCGAAGTTCTGAATCGCTGCCTAGAAGCTTACTTACGTTGCTTTGCTAGTGAAAACCAACCAAATGGAGTGTGTACTTACCTTGGGCCGAATATTCACATAACATGGGGTACCACACGGCCACCAGCACAACTCCATTCTCTGCTGTGTATGGTCGAGAACCCCTTTGTTGTTCCCCTATGCGGCAACCGAAACAAAAAACGCAGAGCTGGAACAACAGTTAGTTGATCGGGATGATATGATAAAGCTTCTTCGCCAAAACCTCCAAAAGGCCCAAGACAGAATGAGAAACCAAGCAAATCAGAAGCGACGGGAACTCACGTTTCAGGTTGGTGATTATGTCTTCTTGAAGATTCAACCGTATCACCAAAAGACTTTGGCTAAACGTCATTATGAGAAGTTGTCTCCAAGATTTTTTGGACCATATCGTGTTAAAAGAGCAGTGGGTCCAGTTGCTTATGAGCTGGAATTACCACCAGAAGCTAGAATCCACCCGGTATTTCATATTTCGATGCTTAAACATGCCCATGGCTCTTTTACTTCGATTCCAATAACCCCATTACCCATCACCAAAGACCGGGAAATTGATTTACAACCTAACTCAGTCATCACCCATCGATGGGTCTATGAAGCTGGCCAACCTATCCTCGAATTTTTGATTTCATGGTGTAATCGGCCTGTAGAAGAGGCAACATGGGAAACCTATGATCTAGTAGCTGAGCAATTTCCTACATTCCGTCTTGAGGACAAGACGTTTTACCGGGAGGGAAGAAATGATAAAGATCTACCATTGAAAGTGTACTCAAGAAGGAAAGACCGGGTCACAGCTGCAAAAGTGGGGCAACTGTATTCCATCTTTGGAAACTGGCTGAATCCTCTCTGTCAAATCACTGCATGATTTTAGGCACAGCTGCAAAAATGGGGCATGTCAAATCACTGCATGATTTTAGGCAATCAATTTGATTTATGATTAGCCAGGAAATTAGGGTGTAGAATCCTGCCTTAATTTCTACCCATAATTCTAGTATTTGATTAGTATAAATAGGTGGCTAGTGCTTCATGTTTGGCATTGAGAATTATCTTTTGATTTCCTTGTTCTTGTAAATAAGGGACCGTGCCCCTCTCGAATCGGGCCACTATCCTTTATTTCTAATAAAATTCAGTCAATTTCCATCTTCATCAATTATATACCTATCAGTGTGATTATGTGTATTTTGAACTGTGTTCTTATCCGCTGTGTGTGTATTTCAAAATGATTTTGTGGTATTTTTGCCAAACTGTGTCTATTTTAAAATGACCTTTCAGGTATCTTGCAAACTTGGGTTATATCTTTAACCCTTTTTCCTAACTCTTTTGTCGGTACGTTTAAGGGGTTGCGTAACGTACATTTTGTAACTATTGAGTTTCGGCGTCTTCGCCTTATAATTTCAAATGGTATTTTTATGACGGTATTTGGCATTTGGAAAATGACTTTTGGTGAGTATCTGGAAAGTATTACCGTCATCGGCCTTTCTGGCATTTTTGAACGTCTTTGAAAATGTTTTTCAACTTGGTGGGTTCCGGCGCGGGACCCGTACATAAGGTGATTTTGATATAATGAATGACTTTAATTTCATTGCATTTATAGTTCATATAGCAAAGATATTTTAAATGTAAATTATCGGGATAATGGTTTGTGTATTGTGCTCTAGTTTGAATTAAATCATAATGTATATATGATTTAATTGTGTTTGATCGAGACGGAGATGTGTGATGTCTTTGGTATGTGTTATGATTTTCGTTGCGATAGGTTGTTGCTTGTTAGTATGCTGAAGGCCAGAGGTCGTGGTCGTAACCGTGGTGCCGTTGACCATGCGGATCAGATGCGGAATCGAGGGAATATTGCCGGGAATGATATTGGTATTGGTGTTGCTACTATACTGCAACAAGTAGCAACACAGATGAATCATTTGACCCAGGCGGTTCAATGCAACACTGACGCGACTCAGAACGTCGGTGAAAATCAATGGCTTCGCGAAGTAATTCATATGAATCCCCCTCGATTCACCGGTACTGCGGATGCGTTGGGCTGGGATGGTTGGCTTTTCCAGTTGGGAAAGATATTCGAGGCTGTCGATTGTCCTGAAGAGCGGAAGGTACCTATTTCTCAGTACCTTCTTGACAAAGATGTCGCTAATGTAATACCCGTACTTTTTATTTACTGTTTGACCTTTCCGTTCTTCCTATTTTGTCGCTCTGTAAACTATTTGTGATGTTGTCGTTATTGTTATAGAGTTTTGTATCTGGTTTGGATCTTGATCGTGGTTGTTTAGACTTTGCGGAAGTGTTCTGGGTCAGAGAAATAGCGCACGCTTGGCCTAGGCTAACGCACGCTAATTCTGCTTGAGTAGCACATGCTAGCTTTGAGCCGTAGCGCGCGCTAAGGGACCAGACAGGGCAGGGGCAGTAGCTAATACTACTCTCTGGACTAGCAGTTAGCACGCTAGGAGTTAACCAACGCACGCTATTCATGGTCAGCTAACGCATCCGTAGTGCACGCTAACGAGCTGGGTCGGCAGAGGCTGGGAGGTTTCCAGACTGTCTGGACTATCAGTGGAACGTACTCTAGGCTTCGGATAGCGCACGCTATATGTGTTGCGTAGCGCATGCTAAGCTATTATGGCAGCGCGCGCTAAGACTTGAGCAGGGCAGAGGACAGTAGGTTCTGGACTCAAATTTCTGGGCACCGATTCCCAGGCAGTGCACGCTAACTTTCGGCTAGCGCATGCTAAAGGAAGGGGACTAGCGCATGCAAGGGTATACTTAATGCATGCTAACGGGGCCAGCAGAAGCCACTGGACTACCCGGTGACCCTGCTAGGGCACGCTAATATTAGAGGCATAGCGTGCGCTAGACTGGGCAAGTATATATTGGACAGTTGACTTTCATTTCGTCATTTATTCATCTTTTCACTCATTTTCGATGGGAGAAGCTCGGGAGAGGCGATTTTGGATGGTTGGAGGCGATCCTTCTTCATATATCAACATCTTTGGTTTAAGAACAAAGATTTCACAACATCTAATCCATTCCATCTTCCAAATCACGGTAAAAATCCTTAGAACCCTAAATTTTGGGAATTTTGGGGTTTTTCTTATATTCGTCTGATTTATCCATTTTGGAGCTTGAGAACCTTGAGATTATGATGTATCTACCCCGTATACATGTTTCCCTTATGATTTTACGGTTCATTTTGTGCTGTGTTCGGACTTGTGAGGATTTGGGTGATTTTCCAACCCCTAGTTGTTTACTCTCGTAGTTTCGTGAATCGTAGGTGGGTTTTGGGAGTTTCTTTGTGAGTTAGGAGTATGGATTATTGATTATCAAATCCCTTGCAAATCGTCTAGGTACCAGAAGTGCGTACTTGAACCTACCGAACTCATACTCTTTTCTGTTCGTTTTCTCGATGTCTCAAAGGCAAGTATATATTTATGATTATACGTTCTCGACTTTGAAAGTAAGATATGTGAATGGTATGATTATTTATATCCACTCTGGGATGGGCCGAAGGGTCCTCTGAGGGTTTTGTAGCCTCTGGTGCGATTCCACGGATAATATGAGTTAACCACTCTGGGATGGACCGACAGGTCCTTTGAGGGTTCCGTAGCCTCTGGTGCGATTCCACGGTTGATCATGTATGTATTGATGTGATGTTATGAGATTTAGTTATTCCAGAATACTAATCTTGAAACGATGAATTGATGGTTACTTTTACTTTATTGTCGAGGAGTCTTGTGTTTCATATTCGATATACTTGCACTAGCTATTCGATGGCTAACCCCTTTATGGGGGAAATACTTTTTATGTATTTCAAGTTCTAATGGAGTAGACAGGTAGGTATCGGGTCGGCATGAAAATGATGGACAAGCGTGATACTGTGTCTTATCTCCGGTTATATTTTGTGTTCCTCCATTTAGTGTTGTTGTACTGAAATGGTTATTGAATACTCGAGTGTTGTTTTTTTTTCAGTTTTTGTGATGTTCCGGACTGTGTTGCCAAGGTATTGGTTCGTGTTGTGATGTATTTGGATATTTTGGATATGGGTTGAATACCATTTGTATTGTTCTTCATTTCATTTGGACCTTCTCGGTCAAGTTTTATGATTCAGCATGTGATTAGACTTGTGGGTCCCACGGCGGGGCTCACAGTGCTGTAATATTCCCTGAATAACTTGGGGGTGTTACAGAATATGGTATCGGAGCTTAAGTCTATGGATACCTAGGTTGTTGGTCTTTTGGGTCAATTGAGTCATCGGTTGTCTACAATATCACTACTTTGCCATCATCACAGTGCGACCGGTACTTGTAAGACCTCTTACTCTTCTAGTGTTTCCATAATCGTTTTGCTTCTATTTTGGTATTTTTGAGAATCGGTCACTTCGATGACGTGCGATTGAATTGTACTTACTTGCCTTGTGTGTTCTTAAGTATGTCAGCTGGTAGGGGACGAAGTCGTAGTCGTGGCCGTGGACGTGGACGAGGACGTGGCGCGGCCGTTTCCCTCAGTTCCGTTGCGAGATTGACCAACCCCAGCCTATATAACTTGGTGCATCCTGACACCAAAAGTCAGTACGACCAGTCGACTGGCCAGGGAAACAGTGCGGATGTTGGAGTTGCGAACGTACTTGAACAATTGGCTAACCAAATGACCATTTTGGCCCAAGTCGTTCTGTTGAACAATCCGAACCCAACAACGGATGCCTTGCTTCAAAATGTAATCCGTATGCACCATCCACAGTTTGGCGGTGCCACAGACCAGTTAGGATGGGAGGATTGGCTAGCGGATTTGGAGAAAATTTTCGAAGCGGATGATTGTCCCGAGGCGAGGAAAATACTAATTGCTCAGTATTTCCTCACCAAGGGCCGCTACGTGGTGGAAAGTCATCAAGCCACAGGATCGTGCTGCTACGTGGGAGGAATTTAAAGAACTTTTGGAGGCCGAGTTTTGTCCTTGGCCGGTGCGAGAAGGCCGAATTCGAGCCTTTTTCGAGGCCAAATAGTAGAACATTCCCGTTTCGCAGGCAATCGTGGAGTACAACCAACAATTTATGCACGTGAAGGATCAAGTACGAAATGAGCGTGATAAGATCCGTTACTTTGATATGCGAATGAATATGGACTTACGGCTGTACATGGCCGGATTTGCTTGCACCACGTTGAAGGAATATCGGGACAGAGCTTTGGCCCATGACTTGTTAAGCCCCGACAATGATACCAATGAAGAACCGAAGAAGCAGAAGATCGCGGGAAATTTTTCTGGCTCTAAGAGTGGCAACTTCCAGAGGTCACAGATGACTAACTGTTCTGCCGGACAGTCGTCACGTTCTGCTAAAGGAAAGAGGAGTTTCCGTTCTGCTCCGGGCACCTCAACTCTTACGGTGACTTGCTATAATTGTGGTCGTCCAGGCCACGTTAATTTGGAATGCAATTTCCCACCTTTGAAGTGCCACACTTGCAGACATATGGGACATAGATCGGGTTATTGTTCCGAACCAAATCAGACTCTGGATACTCGGACTTTTGCCCCAGCGCCACTCGATCAGGGCGTAAATCAGCGGCAATCTTTTGGTCAGTCTCAGCAGAATTACGGCAAGGGCCGGGGACGAGGCCAGAACACTGGAGGGGGAAACTCTAGCGTCGGTTCGGTACAACCACGAATTTATGAGATGCATCGAACAGATGAACCCGACGCGGCGGTGGATTTAGGTACCATTCATATTTTATCTCATCTAGTCTGTGTACTTTTTGATACGGGTGCTACACATTCTTTCATTTCTTTAGAGTGTGTATGCCGTTTTAATATAACTTGTATGACTGTTTGCGATCCTTTCATTGTGAAACTACCTAGCGGGGATAGAATTGTGAACCCGGGAGATTATAGATTTTCTGGTGAATATAGCCTGTATAGATTGGTTATCGAATTTGATTGTAGTTGATATGGAAGGCTAGGATGTGATCCTCGGCAAGGATTGGCTTGATAGTCACCAAGCGATTATGAATTACCATACTAAGGTTATCACCATGATGACTAAAGACGGATCCGAGTACTCGTTTTTGGGACGTAAGTCGAGCCAATCTAAGTTGCTTATCAGCGCCATGAATACCGTAAAACTTTTGAATAAAGGCTGCACGGGATATTGGTGTTATGCTTTGAAGACGGAAGGGAACGAAGTCGATTTCTCTTCGATTCCGGTTGTTAATGAGTATGCAGATGTTTTTCCGGACGACCTCTCGGGATTACCGCCAGATCGAGAGATAGAATTTTATGTGGATTTAGATCCTGATGCGGCTCCGATTTCTAAGGGACCTTATCGTATGGCACCTTCCGAGATGCAATAATTAAAGAATCAACTGGGAGAATTATTGGAAAAAGGGTACATCAGGCCAAGCGCTTCGCTTTGGGGCGCGCCTATTCTTTTTGTGAGAAAGAAGGATGGTTCACTACGTTTATGTGTCGACTATCGTGAGCTGAACAAAGTGACCATCAAGAACAAGTATCCCTTGCCTCGTATAGACGATTTATTTGATCAGTTGCAGGGGGCTGCAGTTTTCTCGAAAATTGATTTGAGATCAGGGTACTATCAACTCAGGGTGAAAGAGTCCGACTTTCCGAAGAATACATTCTGGATGAGATACGGGCATTATGAATTTGTAGTTATGCCTTTTGGATTGACTAATGCACCGGCAGTATTCATGCAGCTAATGAACAAGATATTCATCGAGTACCTTGACAGATGTGTAGTCGTCTTTATTGATGACATTTTGATCTATTCTCGAGATAAGGAGGAACATGCCCGACACTTACGTTTGGTACTAGATATTTTTAGAAACGAGCATCTCTATGCAAAATTCTCGAAATATGAGTTCTGGTTGGAAGAAGTTATGTTCCTCGGCCATGTGATTTCGACCGAAGGGGTTTGGGTAGACCCGCAGAAGATTGAGGCAGTGCTAGATTGGGCACCACCTAAAAATATCAAGGAAGTTCGTAGCTTTTTGGGCCTTGTTGGGTATTACCATCGGTTTGTCGAGCAGTTCTCGAAACTCGCTCGGACGCTTACGAAATTACTCCAGAAGACAGAAAAGTTTGTTTGGACGGGTGAGAGACAACAGAGCTTCGACGAGATGAAGAAATGTTCGACTTCAGCGCCGATTCTAGCTTTACCACATGGTAGTGAGGGCTTTGCGGTTTATAGCGACGCTTCGGGTTATGGCCTTGGCTGTGTGCTTATGCAGCACGATAAGACGATAGCTTTTGCATCACGACAATTAAAGCCGTATGAGATGAATTATCCTACTCACGATTTGGAGTTGGCCGCATTTGTCTCCGCACTCAAAATTTGGCGGCATTATTTGTGTGGCTCTCCGTGTCGGATTTATACCGATCATAAGAGCCTGAAGTATATTTTCAGTTAGAAAGAGCTAAACATGAGACAGAGACGTTGGTTAGAGTTGATAAAGGATTACGGTTTAGAAATTCTTTACCACCCAGGAAAAGCCAATGTCGTCGTGGATGCTTTGAGCCGCAAATCGGCATCTCTTCAAATGCTCGAGTTTTTTACATCCTAGACTAAGATTTGTCAGGATTTAATTTAGCAATAAATAGAAGTTGGGCTTCAACGAGTACAAGAACAGTTGTGCACTCTCGAAATTACTTCGTCCTTGGTTGACGACATCAAAGGGAAACAGTGGAGTGACCCGATGATCTCTCAACTGAAGGTAGATGTAATTAAAGGAAAAGCCCCTGGCTTTATGGTTCACGAGGATAGTATTCTGAGATTCCAGGGTAGGCTTTGTGTTCCAGATGATCTAGAGTTGAGGCAGAGAATTCTCCGAGAAGCTCATGCTATGCCTTACTCAATCCACCCCAAAACGTGTAAGATGTACAAGGACTTGAAACGAAATTTATGGTGGAATAATATGAAGAAGGATGTCACGGAGTTTGTACTATGGTGCTTCACGTGTCAGCAAGTCAAGATCAAACATCAACGATCGGCGGGGTTGTTGAAGACGCTTCCCATTCCCGAGTAGAAGTGGGAAGACATCTCTATGGATTTTATCACTGGCATGCCGAGGACTAAGGCCGGAATGAATATGATTTGGGTAATCGTCGATCGGTTGACCAAGTCTGCACACTTCTTGGGTATTAAGGATACTTGGGGACCGGAGAGGTTGGCTCGAACTTTTATAGCTGAGATCATAAGATTGCATGGTGCCCCCAAGACCATTGTTTCTGATCGAGACGGTCGTTTCGTATCTCATTTTTGGCAGGCCGTTCATGAGGCTTTGGGTACCGAGTTGAGATTGAGCACGTCCTTTCATCCTCAGTCAGACAGTCATATGGAGAATACGATTCAGACGTTGGAGGATATGTTGCGGGCTTGTTCCCTAGACTGGAGTAATGATTGGGAGCTTCATTTACCGTTAATCGAGTTTGCCTACAATAATAGTTGGCATGCGTCGATCAAAATGGCACCATTCGAGGACTTTACAGTAGGTGATGTAGGTCACCATTATGTTGGGACGAGGCTTCGAAGCTAATCGGAACAGAATTGGATATGTTGATGGAGACTAAGGAAAAGATTTCTATTATACGGGACTGGTTACTGACTGCCCAGAGCTGTCAGAAATCTTATGATGATACTCGTCTTCGACCTTTGGAGTTCGAAGTGGGGGATCATGTTCTACTCAAGGTGTCGCCGACTAGAGGGGTTTTTCGTTTCGGGGAAAAGGGGAAGCTTAGTCCGAGGTATATCGGACCTTTCGAGATTTTGGATAGGGTTGGAGATTTAGCTTATCACTTGGCATTGCCTCCAGCTTTGAGTCACGTCTATAGTGTTTTTCATGTGCCTCAGCTGAGAAAGTATGTGCCGGATCCGATTCATGTTATCGACTATAGCGAGATTGACGTAGCCGAGGATATTACCTTTCCGGAGAGACCTGTGAAGATCCTTGAACATCGTGAGAAACAACTTCGGCATAAGACCATTCAGTTGGTTAAAGTGCAATGGTCGAGGCATGGAGTTGAGGAGGCGACTTGGGAGACCGAAGAGAAGATGCGGTCGGAGTACCCCGAACTTTTTATTTCTTAAGTTTCGGGACGAAACTTCTTTCTAGAGGGGGAGAATGTAATACCCGTACTTTTTATTAACTATTTGACCTTGCCGTTCTTCCTATTTTTTCACTCTGTAAACTCTTTGTGATGTTGTCGTTATTGTTATAGAGTTTCGTATCTGGTTTGGATCTTGATCGTTGTTGTTTAGACTTTGCGGAAGTGTTCTGGGTCAGAGAAATAGCGCACGCTAGGCCTAGGCTAACGCACGCTAATTCTGCTTGAGTAGCGCATGCTAGATTTGAGCCGTAGCGTGCGCTAAGGGACCAGACAGGGCAGGGACAGTAGCTAATACTGCTCTATGGACTAGCAGTTAGCGCACGCTAGGAGTTAACCAGCGCACGCTATTCGTGGTTAGTAGCGCGCGCTAACGCGTTCGTAGCGCATGCTAACGAGTTGGGTCGACAGAGGCAGGGAGGTTTCCAGACTGTCGGGACTATCAGTGTAACGTAAGCTAGGCTTCGAATAGCGCACGCTATATGTGTTGCGTAGCACATGCTAAGCTATCACGGCAGCGCGCGCTAAGACTCGAGCAGGACAGAGGACAGTAGGTTCTGGACTCAAATTTCTGGGCACCGATTCCCAGGCAGTGCACGCTAACTTTAGGCTAGCGCACACTAAATGAAGGGGACTAGCGCACGCAACGGTATACTTTACGCATGCTAACGGGGCCGGCAGAAGCCACTGGACTACCCGGTGACCCCGCTAGCGCGCGCTAATATTAGAGGGGTAGCGTGCGCTAGACTGGGCAAGTATATATTGGACAGTTGATCTCCATTTCGTCATTTATTCATCTTTTTGCTCATTTTCGACGGGAGAAGCTCGGGAGAGGCGATTTTGGATGGTTGGAGGCGATCCTTCTTCAGATATCAACATCTTTGGTTGAAGAACAAAGATTTCACAACATCTAATCCATTCCATCTTCCAAATCAAGGTAAAAATCCTTAGAACCCTAAATTTTGGGTACTTTGGGGTTTTTCTTAGATTCGTCCCATTTATCCATTTGGGAGCTTGAGAACCTTGAGATTATGATGTATCTACCCCGTATACATGTTTCGCCTATGATTTTATAGTTCGTTTTGCACAGTTTCGGACTTGTTAGGATTTGGGTGATTTTCCAACCCCTAGTGGTTTACTCTCGTAGTTTCGTGAATCGTAGTTGAGTTTCGGGAGTTTCTTCGTGAGTTATGAGTATGGATTATTGATTATCATATCCCTTGCAAATCGTTTAAGTACCAGAAGTGCGTACTTGAACCTACCGAACTCATACTCTTTTCCATTCGTTTCTCGATCTCTCAAAGGCAAGTATATATTTATGATTATACCTTCTCGAATTTGAAAGTAAGATATGTCAATGGTATGATTATTTATATCCAATCTGGGATGGGTCGAAGGGTACTCTGAGGGTTTCGTAGCCTCTGGTGCGATTCCACGGATAATATGAGTTAACCACTCTGGGATGGACCAACGGGTCCTCTGAGGGTTCCGTAGCCTCTGGTGTGGTTCCACGGTTGATCATGTATGTATTGATGTGATGTTATGAGATTTAGTTATTCCGGAATACTAATCTTGAAATGATGAATTGATGGTTACTTTTACTTTATTCTCGAGGAGTATTATGTTTCATATTCGATATACTTGCACTAGCTATTCGATGGCTATCCCCTTTATGGGGGAAATACTTTTTATGTATTTCAGGTTCCAGGAGAGCGGACAGGCAGGTATCGGGTCGGCATGAAGATGATGGACAAGTGTGATACTGTGTCTTATCTCCGGTTATATTTTGTGTTCCTCCATTCAGTGTTGTTTTACTTAAATGGTTACTGAATACTCGAGTATTGTTTTTTTCAGTTTCCTTGATGTTCCGGCCTGCGTTGCCGAGGTATTGGTTCATGTTGTGATGTATTTGGATATTTTAGATATGGGTTGAATACCATTTGTATCGTTATTCATTTCATTTTATTTGGCCCTTCTCGGTCAAGTTTTATGATTCAGCGTGTGATTAGCCTTGTAGGTCGCACGACGGGGCTCACGATGCTGTAATATTCCGTGGATAACTTGGGGGTGTTACAGCTAATTGGTGGGAAGCTGTTAAACCTCGTGATCGCGGTGTCACATGGGCGGAGTTCCAAGCATTTATGGAAGCTGAGTTCTGTCCAAAACCGATTAGAGAGCAGAGGATTCGGGAATTTTATTTGGCAGAACCGCAAGATATATCGGTGTCGCAGTCTATCTGTAACACCCGCAAACCACTCGGGAATATTACAGTGCCGTAGACCCTCTCCAAGAGGCTCTACCAGGCTAAATACATAAACACCACAATACAATACATACCAATATGGGTAATTAATGGACCATTACACCGATTTGGTCTTTTACCACAACATACACATCAACCATACATTACTCTTTCTCGTAACTCATACCCACGCAAGGGTTAACATAAATCAACGTTCCCGCATAAGGGGAAAATAAACACAACGGAAGGACAAAACAAGACATCAACAAATACTCAACACCGGTCTTCATGTGATTAGTATCGCCGTCTTCCATCATCCTTCGTAACGATCTTGTGAATTGCTCCCCAACAACCTGCAAGTACCTGGACACAAAACAGACATCCACCCCCTGAATATTCGGGGGTTAGCAAAACTCCACTGTTTTGCTAGTGCATGTATAAATACAAATACAATCCATACATATCATACTCCAAGAACATAGAAATCGTGAATATATTTCCCTAGATAATTCACTTGATCAAAACAATTTGAATTACTAAAGATAAGAATAAAACCATTTTACAACTTACAAAATATTTTACGATCTCGGGAGTTTTTGAAAACATTTGGGGTTAAAGAAGTCTCAAGCCTTTCGAATACTTAGGGACACAACCCAAAATCATTTATTTCGAAATACAATTTCGATAACAAAATACGGGGTCCACGACCCAATCATAATATTTCAATTACAAACACGGGGGTCCACGACCCAAATCATCCACGGACAATCAGAGAGGACTATTCAGACTTTGGAGGACATGTTGAGGGCATGTGTTCTCGATTGGAAAGATAATTGGGAAGCCCAACTACCATTGATTGAGTTCACGTACAATAATAGTTGGCATGCTTTGATTAAGATGGCACCTTATGAGGCCTTGTACGGTCGTCGTTGTCGATCTCCTTTGTGTTGGGATGACTTATCAGAATCAATCGGCACCGAGCCCGATATGCTTATAGCCGCCCGTGAGAAGGTAGCATTGATCAGGAGTCGTTTGTTGACCGCTCAGAGTCGACAGAAATCACATGCAGATAATCATCGTCGACCACTAGAGTTCGAGACAGGTGACCATGTGTTGGTCAAGGTATCCCCGAGTCGAGGTATTTTCCGATTCAGAAAACGGGGGAAGTTGAGTCCGAGATTCATCGGACGGTTTGAGATTTTGGATCAAGTAGGCAGTCTGGCTTATCGATTGGGTTTACCTCCGACGTTGAGCCGAATTCATAATGTGTTTCACGTCTCTCAGTTGCGGAAGTATGTTGCCGACCCGAGTCACATACTTCAATTCGATGAAATGGAGACCGCGGATGATCATTCGTATGAGGAGCGCCCTATACGAGTTTTAGAGCGGCGAATCAAATAGTTGAGGAACAAGACGATTCCTTTGGTCAAGATTCATTGGTCTAGGAACAGAGTCGAAGAGGCTACTTGGGAAACCGAGGATAATATGCGGGAAAGTTATCCCGAGTTGTTTGACCCTTAGTTTCAAGGACGAAACTATTTTTAATGGGGGAGTATGTAATAACCGGTTATAATTCGTTCACTATCATTTAGTAATTATCAGTCAGTTATTGTCACTCAGTAATTTTCACTCATTAATAATCACTCATCATTCATGATTCATTCATCTGTGTTCATCGTTGGCATTTTGTAACCGTGTATCAGTTACCGATCGTCATTCATCACCGTTTGTGGATCAAGACGAGAGTATCATCATTATCATCGTGAATGGTAGTCTTATGATGGAAGTATCATCTATCGCGTGTTATTGGACTTAATTACATTCATACGAGTATTGTATGTCGGATCATTAATCAATCGTAGCGAGAAATCATAGTTGTCGGATTTTCTTCATGTCCAGCAACGAGTTACGGCTGTAACTAATCATATATTACGGCCGTAACATGCTTTCGTCGGATCAAGATTGTTTTAGCCGAAGGAGAGATACAGCCGTAAGGTGGGCAGGCTACGGCCGTAAGGGGTGTTCGTGATTTTCAGGATTTGTCGGATGAGAAGGACTTACGGCCGTAAGGGTTGCGACATGCGGCAGTAAGATGAGGCAGGTACGGCCGTAAGGCTTGGCCGTATACGGCCGTACGTTGCAGGCAGGGTGTCTGGTCAGTTTCGACGAAGGGGTCATATGCCCATAAGTTTGGCCGGGTACGGCCGTATCGATTGAGTTACGCCCATATGGTGTGCGGGTACGGCCGTATGGCTATCGGCAGTTGTTTCGGACGAGGGCGAGTTACGCCCGTAAGACGGGTGCGGGTACGGCCATATGGATGTCGGCAGTTTCTGGATGAAGCTGAGTTACGGCTGTACGAGATGGCTGGCTACGGCCGTAAGGCCGTTGACCTGGGATGTTACGGCCGTAAGTAGGCGGAGTTACGGCCGTAACTTCCGGCAGTTTATAAGGGCTTGGACGGGACTTTTTACTCATTTCCTCATTTCTTCAACTTATATCCGAGAGAGAGAGCTTGAGGGAGTGATTTTTCATCATCTATCACTTGGGTGTTCGGTTTTCATCATCTTCATTCGATTGTGAAGCTCGGATAGTCGATCTAACGCGTGTTCATCGGATCAAAGTATTTGGATCTTCAAAGGTAATATTCTTCAAACATCTTGGATTTCGATTTTGTGTTGAGATATGATGTTTTGGACGTTATAATCATGTTGTATGAAGAGATGTACGTATGATTACGAGTGTGTATGAATATTCATTGGAATATTGAAAGGTTATTCAAGAACACTTTGAATATTGAGTTGGATTTGGGGGTTTTCGATTAGTTGTTGTTGAAATCACGAATTTGGATATTCATATTAGATTTTTGATTGTATTGAAGATGTTTTGTCGGTTTTAAACACTCCTTGGGGTTTTGATATTGGTATAATTGAGGATTGATTATAAACAATCGAAGTTTGGTCACAACGTGTTTGATATAATGCCTCAATGAACTTGGTTTAGTCGCATCGACGTTTTTGAGTTAGTTATCATCGTGTTTGATTCGTATGTTGAACGGATTGTTGGTAATTGTGTTATTCAAGGTTGTTCGAGTGACCGACATCTCATTTAGGATGTTTGTTCGTGGAAGGACATTTGTCACCGGTGTTGTGTAAGTTAATTCTTACTCGGTTAAAAGGATATTCATTCCTTTCGTTGTTGTTCATTCATAATCATAACTTATTCATAATTGTATTAACCGTATTGAGACTTGTAATTGTCGAATAATTACTTCATTCACGAGGAACGACGGTTCCAATCATTTCATTGAGCTATCATTCCATTCACTTCACTATTATTTTCATATCGGTGAGTCATTCTTGACTTTGTCGGATTATTATTCATTGATATTCATTATGGTCATTCTCATTCATATGACCTTCTGGGTTCATATTGCGTGGCCGGGTGCGGATGTGTGGAATTTTTAGTCGAGCACACGATAGTCATGTGTTGGGTTCACTGATACATTGGATTGTGCACACGGTAACGCTTACCTCCGTGAGACTAATTAGGTACAAGGACGGGTGTGTCCGGTCATTCGTCTTGTACACTTGCACAGAACATTACGGGCGTACTATGATGCTCCTCTTCAGCTTAAATTCATAACTAAGGATATTTCATAACTAAAGACATATCATGATTGTGTATATTCAACCCTGGAGGATTGTTGTTCTGTATAACTGACCCCGTTAGGGGATTTTGTTTTCAGGTCATGGCAAGGCAAAAGAACGGGAATAGAACGTTGACGGCGAGGAGTCCCAGTGATACTAGTAGGGGGGCCCAGTCCTTTCAGTCATTCATGTTGTTGTCATTTTATTTTTCCGCTGCAGTTTTCCATTCGGATACTCCGTTTCATTCAGTGTTGTGTATTTTATCTTCATATAAAATATACCTGTATTCTGTATTATCTTGGGTGTGTTGTAATGAAGCTCCTCGTCGGAGTAATTGAAAATATAATGTGGTTCGGTACTATAATTATATTATTTAATTCATTACTTTTCATTCGCCTGGTGGGTCCTAGTCGGGGGTCCACGGCACTGTAATATCCGCCTAGTTTGGGGTGTTACACACGTACCGATACCATATTATCACAGCCAAGGGACAAACCACACACAACACATTTACTGGTGCCATTCTAGCCAAGTACGATACCATTTGGACTGCCATTCTAATCAGACGAAATATGCGCCAAAAATCACAGTTCTCCAACAAAACATTTCAAAGTTAACCTTGGTACGAGACTCACGGCCACCGTACCCCGCAGAGCCCCGTCGGACATCCCTGGGTGGTTAACCATAGTTCGCGATACGCAAATCACGGCAACGTACCCCTAGAGGCATCGTCAGACCGTCCCTAGGTGAACATACACATATCATCCACAACGCCACGGGAAGCCATAGTTTGAATACTAGAATATGCATACAAATGCTAGGTACTTCGCTAGGATGGCCACTTTAGTCGACGTGCACTCACAACTAATGTCACACAACCACAAGCAAATAGCAATACCAAACAACACCAAGCGTCACAACCTCCTCACGAAGGAATAACAACTAATATCACGCAACGTCACATATTCACCGAACAATTACACATATCAATACACAATCCTCGGTAAATAATTACACTCTACTAAATTCACTAAATATGTTTAACATCTTCCAACATACGAAACTAACGCACATATTCCGTAATCACATTAATCCCCGAAGCATACGAGTTATCTATTGAAAGACAACAATTATCGAGAACATACCGATCTTTTTAAAAGTTATTTAGAACATTCGGATTGCACATAAAATCATTTATCAATGATTCCGTCTACGAAACATGAAAAGTATGGGCAAGATACTCGCCTCGAATAATTACAAGCGCGGAGATTCGACCGAAGTGAGGAGACCCGAACCGTCCACGAACCTGCCAACTCCGTCGAGCGACCATCCACAATGATAAACTACGAATGACAATAGCAACAATGAAAACAAATTCCAAAGCACGACCCAAAGTCGCTGAATTAAAAGATCAAACGACGAAAGTTCAAGGGTTTCCCCCAAAACGGCCAAGAACACAAATCGACTCGACAATTCATGAAAAACGGAATTCAAACCATGGATTATAATCAATAAGACTAGATACCAATGACGAAATCAACAATCTCGGATTCAAATCACGAAATCAAGACAAACTCCTAAATTTTCCCGAAATAGGGTTTTGAGGATTATACCTTGATTCGGACGGAGGAAGGTGATTACTTTGATGATGATATGTTCCCACAACACCACTGTAATGGAAAACGAAGAACATACGGATCCGAGGTGGTAGAAATCGCCCTCTGATGTCGCCCGATGGAGAAAACAAAAGAAGGGATGGGAAATGAGGTTTCTGACCTCTGCCCGCTGTTCTTAAAACAGCGGGTTGTCACGGCTGTAACAAGTGATGCATTACGGACGTAACAATGGCCATATTACGAACTGATTGGGTGTTACGGCCGTAACATCCTAATGGACAGCAGTCTGGGCAGCTGCTGTCCGAACTGTTCCGGACGACTCCAAAACCCAGACCTGCTATCGAACCAAAAATATGGTTACGAAGTATATTCGATGAGAAATCTAAGCGTTACAAGAAAATAAAATTCTGACTACTCAGGAATCCGAAATACGACAACGAAGATGAAATTCCCTAACTTATAGGAAATTACAAAAATGGTCCAAGTGTCCGAAAATCACGATACATGATCGAATAACCAAACCAAAGTTCACAACACGTCTAACAAGGCTAAACAGACTTAAGGGAAACACGAAACGACAGTTTCGAATGAGATTCGTAAGAATCAAAATCAAATGCGGAAAAGTCACCGAAAAAGCACGGAACTCAGCAAACCGACACCGAAACGAACTCGGATGTCGAAAAGTACAGAATTAATCATTCTCAGAATGACGGAATGGTCACAAGCGAGCCATTAAAATGGACTTCCGCCCAAAAAGAAAATTACTGAAAATCGATACTGCGGGTATTACACTATCATCGACTATAGCAAACAGCTCAGTTATTTGCGAGATTGGTTGAGAACCGAGGAAGAGAGAATCCTTCACTTTGACAGATGGATGAAGCTGTAGATTCGCTTGTATATGTCGGGATTCGATTGCACTTCGTTGAGGGACTATCAAGATCGAGCCTTAGCCCGTGAATTAGCTTCATTATCGTAGTAGCGTGTGCCGAGTCAAAGAAGCAGAGGAAGTTCGATGACCTTGTGGACAGTGCAGGAGTTGGTTTTTCTAGTTTGGAACGTCGTAGCTTTCTACTGTGAAGCTCCATCGCTCGATGCGCGGGGCTAAGAATTCCAAGCCGTCTGCTTTGATTCCTGGTAAAGCTAGGAGGTGTTTTAACTGCAATGTGTCGGGACATGTTCGTGCACATTGTCCTTCTCCGCCAGTAACGTGTTACAAGTGCGGGCTCGAGGGACACCGGGTTTAGTTTTGCGAGTTGGTCACCGAGCCTTCCGAGGCACGGACTTGAGCACGGATATCCAGACTGACTCCGAGGAGTCCCTGTGTAACACCCCCGATATATTCAGGAATATTACAGGGCCGTAAATCCTTTACATAAGAATTTACAAGGCTAGAGTAAAGAAACTATGATAACCGATACCAACATATACAAGTAACTGACTTAAGAATACAACAGTTCTGAATCAATACCGAAAATACAATATCCAAAGGAGGAACATCACCTAAATCAATTATTACAACGACAACGTACTCGAGTACTTACTAAAAGTAACGCAAACAACAGACAATTCACCCGTCCGGAATATCACTCTGCACCCTCGTCGTCGTGCAGCTCCAGTGGTTGTCCCTGCTCTCCTGGATCCTGAACATAGACAAATGTTCACCCCCGAAGGGGTTAGCACAACGATGCTAGTACAAGTACAATAATCATACAATAGTGATGTAATCAACAATGATCATAACAAGTTTCTCCAACGAGAAATAACAACACGTATCACATCATAACATTCTCAACATACTGATGGAATTCCAACCATCCATCGCACACAGCTACAGATTCCCATGATGATCCCGTCGGAACAACGCATGGTGGAACTACCTGTCCACCGATCCAGCGCACACAGCTATAGATTCCCATGATGATTCCCGTCGGATCAACGCATGGTGGACATTTAATCACACCACATGTACATAATGCAATCACAATATTACTGACATAATATAAACAATTCTAATTAGAGTACTTGCCTCGGTTCGATGACAAGAATAAAGCTTCCACGAATATCAAAACACTCGAAGGTCGTCCCCTTCGATCAATCACGTTTCTAAGCTCGAACCTTAACAAAAGAAATAATATAGAATTCATCTCAAGTCATACGAACATTTAACAATCCAAATTACGGTCGGAAGTTCATAAAATATAACCTTTGGTAGCGTACGTTAAGCCTACTTCGTTAGCATACGTAAACAACAAGGTCTTAGTGTACGCTAACTATGTATTGACAGTTCCTCTCTGACCAGTCGACTTGACTCGTCTGATGATATAACACATGTTACGTTCCAAGCGTAGCGTACGTTAACTTATGCCCGATAGCGCATGTTAACTATAAAGCTTAGCGCACGCTAAACATGTATGACAGTTCTTCTCCTGGGCAGACGATTGTTTAAACTGTGATGAAGCTTATGAAATCTTCAGTGATTAATGTACGTTATCTCCATACATATTACGTTCATCCTATTACAAATGATCTCACGGATTCAAACATCTTCGAGATACAAGGATACATATAATCATCACAACCCCATATTCCATCTTGATTACAATTCTCATGCGAAGTTTGGTGTTCGAAAGGTCGATGCACAAGATTCCAATATCATCATTACATCCCGATTTAACCATGAAGATAAACTAACAATTCCAACTTATAAGAAAGGATGCACTCTTCTATGGTTCTTTCCTAAGTCCGTTTAACAAAAGTGATATCAATTTTACGTCTACGACCAACATGGTAACGTTATCAATACGGATAATCAATCTCAGAATATTTCTCTCATCATTCGACGTTGTAAGATGCTAATCATGATGTTTCCAACGATGATATCTTAAGCATAGACATTCTAACTTATAAACATGATGTGGTTTGTATAATTCATCAATAGAACCCAATATCTTGATAGCATAATCATCATATCCTTGATAATATGAATTCAAGGTAGGAAGTAGTATTAACATACCTTAAGATGAAGAAAACACCGAGACAATAAGTAGAATCCAACTCCGGTTGCTTGTTTGCCAAATTAAGAAGTAGGGAAGGCTCTCTGGACTTCCAAGGAATGAAGAACAAGTGAAGGAAATGTAAACCAAATGAAATGAGGGTGCTGTCCCTTATATAATGTTTCTGCACGTTGTCTGATTAGCGCACGCTATCTTACTGTCCTTAGCACACGCTAATTAGCGTTGACTCCAAAATTGTCCAGGTTCACCCGCGGGAATCTTATCCGGACCCATGTCTGGTCGGCGCATGTGCTAGCTGCCTAGCTCAATAATTGACTGCCTAATGCACGTAATTCCTCATTCGTAGCGTACGCTAGTTTTATCCGATAACATACGTTAAGCTACATTCTTAGCGTACGTTATCATGTGTTTGCATGAGGAAATTTACATGTCGCTATACTCATGTACAAGGATACAAATATGAGAAATATCATACTCCAATTATCGTGATCACAATTCTGAATAATACAGGGTTCAACAACATATGAAATACATAATAATAAATCTGGATATTATATACTCTCCTACTAAAAAGGAGTTTCGTCCCGAAACTCAAGACGAAAATAATTCTGGATATCTGGACTTCATACTTTCTTCCGTCTCCCAAGTGGCTTCTTCCACTCCGTGGCACGACCACTGAACCTTGACCAATGCGATCGGTTTGTTTCTTAATTGCTTAAATCGGCTCTCGAGTATCCTGATCGGTCTCTCTTCAAACGTGCCATCCTGAGCGACCTCGATCTTGCTGAAATCAATGACATGACTAGGATCTGGTATATACCTCCGTAACTGGGATACGTGGAACACGTTATGAACATGGCTCAATGACGGCGGTAATGCCAATCTGTAAGCCAACTCTCTGACTCTCTCAAGAATCTCGTACGGTCCGATATATCTCGGACTCAATTTCCCCTTTCTTCCGAAACGAAAGATTCCCCGAGTAGGAGAAACATTTAAAGCTACGTGATCTCTAGTAATAAATTCCAATGGGCGACGGCATATGTCTGCGTAAGATTTATGTCGACTCTGGGCAGTCAACAGCCTTTCGCAAATCAAGGCTATCTTTTCTCGTGTCTGAACAATCAATTCTGGTTCCGTTCCGATCAAGTCTGATGAATCGTCCCAACATAGGGGCAATCTGCATCTCCTCCCATATGATGCCTCAAACGGTGCCATCTTAATGGAAGCATGCCAGCTATTGTTGTAGGTGAATTCAATCAAGGGCAGATGAATTTCCCAATCATTTGACCAATCTAAGGCACAGGCCCTCAGCATGTCTTCCACCATTTGAATAGTCCTCTCAGATTGTCCGTCTGTCTGCGAATGATAAGTTGTACTGAAGTTCAAGTCGGTCCCCAAGGCCTTATGAATTGCTTTCCAAAAATGAGACACAAAACGGCCGTCTCGATCAGAAATATTGGTCTTCGGCGTACCATGCAATCGAACTATCTCTGAAATAAATACTCGTGCTAACCTCTCGGGTCCCCAAGTGTCCTTAATTCCTAGAAAATGAGCCGATTTGGTTAGACGATCAACTATCACCCAAATCATGTTCATTCCTGTCTTGGTTCTTGGCATACCAGTGATAAAGTCCATCGATATGTCCTCCCACTTCCATTCAGGAATCGGGAGCGGCTTTAGCATTCCGGCAGGTCGTTGATGCTCGATCTTAACCTGTTGACAAGTCAAACATTTCGATACATAATCCGCTACATCTTTCTTCATGTTGCCCCACCAAAAGTTCATCTTCAAGTCCTTATACATCTTACTGGTGCCCGGGTGGATAGAATAGGGCGAGCTGTGAGCATCCTTCATAATCGTCTGTTTCAAAACATCGACATCGGGAACGCAAAGTCGGTTCTAAAATCTCAAAAACTCCATTATCATGAATTACGAATCCGGGGGTCTTTCCCTTGATCACTTCATCATGCAACTGAATCATCACACGATCATCTATTTGCTTAGATTTGATTCCTTCGGTTAACGATGAAGTTATCTCCATCACACATAGTTGTCCTTGGACTCTTTGCAACCATACTTCAATTCCTTCGCGAATCAACTCTCGTTGAATGCCGGGCTGGGAGGTCAGAGTCTCTAGCATCTGAATAGAAAAAGGCTTGCGGCTAAGTGCATCGGCAACTACATTCTCTTTGCCTGGATGGTAAAGAATCTCTAAGTTGTAGTCCTTAATCAGCTCCAGCCATCTCCTTTGCCGCACGTTCAACTCTTTCTGACTGAAGATGTATTTGAGACTCTTATGATCCGTGAAGATTTGACAGTGAGTCCCGTACAGATAATGTCTCCATATTTTCAAGGGGAAAATTACCGCTGCCAGTTCCAAATCATGCGTTGGGTAATTCACTTCATAAGTTTTCAGCTGTCGTGACACATAGGTGATCACCTTATCATTCTGCATCAATACACATCCGAGTCCTTGGTTCGAAGCATCACTGCAAACTATGAATCCTCCAGTTTCCTGTGGAAGTGTTAAAATTGGTGTTGTCGTCAATCTCCTCTTCAATTCATCAAAGCTTTTCTGGCACATTTCATTCCATTCAAACTTTTGAGTTTTCTGCAGGAGTCGAGTAAGTGGGCGGGAAATTTTGGAAAACCCTTCCACGAATCGATGATAATATCCAGCAAGTCCTAAGAAACTCCGGATTTCTTTCACGTTCTTAAGAGGCTTCCAATCCATAACTGCTTCGATTTTCTGGGGGTCTACTCGTACTCCTTCAGCTGATACCACATGACCGAGGAACATTACTTCCTTTAGCCAGAATTCACACTTAGAGAGCTTGGCGTACAATTGCTCGCTTCTCAAAAGTTCTAATACAATACGCAAATGCTGCGCATGTTCTTCCGGGCTCTTGGAATAAACTAGAATGTCATCAATGAACATAACCACAAACTTGTCCAAATACTCTATGAACACACGATTCATCAATTGCATAAACACTGCAGGTGCATTAGTGAGACCAAACGGCATCACTACAAACCCATAATGTCCGTAAAATAGATTAATTAGTGACTCATTCAATTATGTTCTGAGTATAGAATTAAGGTCTTTTTTATTCTTGTCACCCAGCTCCCACTATTTTTATCGGAATAACACACTCCCATGTGAAATCCAGAAGTATCGTCGCTCTACTTCATAGTGGTGATCGAGTTCTTTATAAATCTTAATAGAGGGCAACCGAACAGGTTTCTAGTCTATTAATTTTCATAAAGTGGTGTCCAACACCAACCCATCTAATGGATGATTCGATCTTCTTTTTCCCCTTGTTCACTCCCCTCAACCTATACGGTTTCTATGGTTCGTGAACAAGTTAAGTTTATACCATCGACGCAAATTAGTTTCACAATTGAATCTTATCCGGAAACCTATCAGGTTTAGGGATAAAATTTGCTCCAACCGAAAGCATCCAATGCGCTCCCAGTAATTTTTCCGTCCACCCCAAACGACTACCCCGATAACTCGGAAGCATAGCACATGCGGTTTGGATTTAAATTTCCCGAAAACTCGATGGAGGGAAGGAAAACCTTGAAACCTTATAAACTTAATAATTTATCGTGGGAGAATTTTCGCGATTAACGTTACACTTTGCACATTAATCGTTTAAGCGCGTTTGTGGCATTCATACAATATGAAACAACCATTCACAACCTAGTTGCAACCAACATGTGGTTCATGGACCATTTCTAGAAAACAAAAACTCCGTAATCTAATTACAAGTCTTCGTCTTGAATCTTCGTCTTCTCGAAATGGATCTTCCTCCGGTCTTCGTCATTACATATAAATTTTACATTGAAAATTGCATCCTAGATACAAATATTTTCTAGTAAAATAAATAGGCTCAAAACGGCCTTTACAACCCAATCGAATAAAACGAACGATTCAAAAACTAAGTCCACGAACCACATCCCCATTCAAAAGCATTCATCCAATAAATACTAAATAAATAGAAAACGTAGATATGCATTGATCCAATCAATAATACGAACCGATCAAATCGATTCACACAATCGGTAATATGAAAACGTTCAAAATAATTCGGTCGATCACAAGTATTCCAATAAATCAATTTTCCCTTATAAAATGAAATACCATAAATAATTTTAATCATATTAAATCCAATTTAAAATGATGGAAATCATTTTTAGGAATACACGAAGCAAACAAGCCCGAAACGGGTCCGAAATAGGCCGAACCGCGGCCGAAAACGCGACCAGGCAGCATGCAGGGCTGCCAGGCGGCCCTGGGCCGCGGCCCCTAGAGCCTGGGTCGTGGCCCCCAGTACAGCGCCTGCCCAGGCCGGCTGCAACAGCCCTGGGCCGCGGCCCCCGAGCCCTGTGCCACGGCCCCCTGCTCCCGGACCGTCCAACGGCATTTCAGGGCTAGTTTTTCGACCGGATATCCAATATCTATATTCTCCAACATTCATATCTTCAATATAAATCATATTTCCAAGAAATTAAGATTTATATTTAGACATAAACTTACGAAAAATATAACTACAACGAACGTAAAAACATATACCGCGATTATAACTAAAATGATTCCAAATCATTCACCATCTAATAAAGCATTCCAAATGCTAATATCGTATATACGATCGCAAGACCTACGCTCCGATACCAATGTTGGGATTCGGTGCCTAAAACGAAGGCCCAGCGGAAGCGGTAAAATGAAAATTAATTCGATCTGAATCCCTACGAGGATCGATCGAGCTACGTATATTCGAATATAAAAAACGAATTCACAAGAGATATAGAAACTCACCCTTTTAGTCCGTTGATAAGATGGATAACCTTTTCTTGAGCTATTCCCCAAGCTTTGCTTGATCTCTACGTATCCGATCCGCTCCAAGTCCTTGAATGATCCAACGCCGAAAGCACCGCGTCTCTACTTGCCACGCGCCGGAAAAACGACCGGAATAACAACACTTGATTAACCTCTAAGGTTACGGCTAGAATCAAGTGATGAAGCTTTTATTATTACACTCTAAGTGTATAATATATCTCTCAATATTTTTTCTCTAAGAAAATGTGAATGAACACAAAGTTTTCTCTTCCATCTCTCTTGAAAATGAATCTGCCGTGAGGTCCACAAGGAGAAGAGAAAGAATGTTTTTATTTTGGTCATCAAAATCATTCACAAGATAATGTCTCCCACAAAATCTCCTTTTCCCTTATTATAAGAGATATGAAATCTCATATGTCAAAAGTCTTCCAACAAGAAAACAAGACTATGATCAAGGTAAGAAATCAAGGTGGGGGCCGGCCTCTAGAAGAAATCGGACGAGTTCGGTTCGTTTCGGACTCCCGAGAGTCCAAACAGATAAACTCCGATTCCATTCCGATGTATTTATATCGATTAATTAATCCAATCAATTAATCATATCAAATACATGATAACATAATTAATTTCTCCAAGAAATAATTATATTCACAAATTAAATTAATCACCCAGTAATTTATTTAATCCATTAGGCCGTAAATCAATTTATCTAATAAATCGATTTAGACATCCAATGTCCCAAATTAGATATCCAATATCTAATATTCATAATGAGAGATTAAGCTCGATTCATTCCGTCGTCAATCCTAATGCGCGACTCGGTAGGTCCGTCTCAGTCAGCAATAGGAGGAACCAAAGAGTAGTAGCACCACCTAGCCAGCCTGGTGGCCTACACTGTACCCCGACTGAGAACGAATGATTGGGATCATTCAAGAACCATTCTGTCGTGAATACTAGTATACGTATAAACCCTTCTTTCTAATGTCCCGATCAAGTTATAGGGTCACAGTCAGTCAAACCCCATCTGTACTTGATGCTATGCATGCGTTAATGTAAATCGAGATCATCGAGCTCTCGTGTATCTAATACATCTAGCTCCAATGCTTTGGCCAAAGACTTATGATCTCATCTGCCAATAACCGCATAGGACATATAACCCGTTCACTAACAGGAGAAAGAATTCTATCTTGGTATTCTGTAGGACCTGCTACTTGCCCATCAAGATGCACGTCGAGGTTGACCCCCGCCTTCCGGTTTATAGGGTCGAACTACTCTAATGAAAATCTTGACGTCAGAAGCACATCCCTACTATATCCTCAAGTCGAAGCTTCACGAATACCTATCACAACCTTTCGATTCCATCATTGACTGTCCCGGAGTGAAATCCGTGTGACGAATCGAGGGTGAGTCTGTTCGAGTATACTAATCTAATTAGCATACCTATAATGTGTGCTCCCACTAACCATTAGTGTTCGACAGGCACTCTCCTTATCAAAGAACACGTCATACAAGTCTTCACATAAACTTAACGCCTAGTCAAGTTTCATCGACTTGCGAACGATTAAGTATTTGAGCTATAAACCTTTCCAGTGCCGACCCCCTTATCCAATAAGGAGTGGAACGTTTTGCTCTCAATACACGGACTAGTTTCTACATGTATATTTACGAGTTAGGAATGCCAGTAACTACCAGTAAATAAAGAAACATCCATTGCATTATATTGATGATTTACATAATAACAAGTACAATGCCCTCACTCAACATCCTCTGAGTGGCATTCGAGGGCATACTCCTAACATACACAACCAATTCAAACGGAACATATTTACGAAGACAAGCAAAAGCATTATAAATCTCATACGTGATTATTGGTCGCAAGATACAAGTCGTATAATAAGAAACTTGCCTTAATAACCGCTACCGAATGCTCCGAAGAACACGGTTCGACCGGGAAGCTCGAACCCCAAAGAAGGCAACGAATGGAAGGGTTCCGACTCGAGTTATTCACAAGAATTTGTTCCTAAGTCACAACGATATCAATTCAATCACAATTCTACGAAAATGTATGGAACTTCCCAAGTTCTACCCATTGAAGCATTTTATCGGACACTTTGAGGGCATAGTCTAATTTAATCGATTATTCAAAGAAATACCCAAATTCGTTCCACAAAACTTCAAGGGTATTGAATGATTACGAGTTTATAATCAAGTTATAACAATAATATGAATCAAAACGAAGCAAATCGGCCAAAACACCAAGAAACCTCAAGAACATCCAAAAACCAAAAGTTTAGGTGTTCTTACCTTCGATCCGGGTGGAAGATGATGTTAATCTATGATTCCTACTTCCAAAACATGTTGCTCCATGTCATATCTATCCAAATCCATCCATTATTGACGAAGAAACGCGAAGAAACGAAGAAAAAGGGTGAAAATGGCTGGATGACTCGGTCCAGGCCCTTAAATAGCCGACCCTGGCCGACCGCTTACGTACGTAATCGGCCAAGGCCTATGTACGTAATCGGCTGTTGTTGCCCGAAATATTATCTGAAGATAGATATTGCTGGAATGGTCGAGCAACAGCAAATTGCGAGAGCACGTCCGAGGGAATGGAAAAAACACAAGATTTGCCGGGGTTATTAGTCCCGGGCTTGAATGATCTCGTGAGATGTTATTAATAAAAATATTTGGGGATACAAGTATTAATGTAAGAATGCGATTACAATGAGTGTAAAAGATCCTATTTATCTAGCTCTTGAGCGAAGCTTTGGATGGTTCGTCTCTGCCGACCGTCTTTCGTATAAGAGGTACTGAGAGAGAAGGAAGGCCGAGAGATAGCTGTAGCCAAGAGTAAGAAAGCCAAGTTGTGAATGGAGCTTCTGTATTGGGCGTGAAGCAAATGAGAATCCGAGAGTTCAGAGAGTTCGAGAATCAGAGAGTTGGAGAGTTTTCTAAGTGCAGGCAGCCTTCTATTTATAGGGGCTGAGATGCCCTGTTTACTGGCGGGCGATCGCCTTTTAGGTAAAATAATAAAGGGACGATCATCTTTATGTCACATGGGCTGTCTGCCTAAAGCTTGCAGCTGCTGCTGGCAGACAGCTGTGCGGTCCAATGAGGAGCCGGCACGCGTCCTGAGTTGCTGTCACGGGCGGTCCCATGGTACACCTTTCGGTTCGCCTGTCGGTTGGTGGAAAGATGCTGACAGGCTGTGGTCAACGATCCATGTACTGCGGCGCCTTTTCCGGATCTCCATGTGGGCTCTTGCTTCGAGCTTCGGCCCTTGCCGAGTGGACGATCGATGGATTCGTATGGCATAAGGCGGTCGTAAGATGGTCGGCCACCAGGAGTCGATCCCCAAGTACCGAGAGACGATCGTCTTAGATGTCGATCGCTCGGCACCGGGACTTGTCCTAGGACCTTCGGTCGTCAACTAGTCGTCCACCAGGAGTCGATCGCTAAGTACCGAGAGACGATCGTCTTAGATGTCGACCGCTCGGTACCGGGACTTGTCTTGGGACCTTCGGTCGGCCAATCTGCCTTGGCTACTGGGCTCCGGCTCGGTCGCCCGGTCTCTAAGGCGATCGCCTGTGGTATAATTCTCGACACAACAATTGCCCCCCAGCTTGCTCCGATGTTGAAGACATAGGGCGAGGTGGTTCTTGCTGGCGATCGTGTAGGATGAGGACGGGCGATCTGTTTGAGCGGATTTTGGTCTTGGACTTGGGCGATCCGGTCGATTGGCTAGCTATCTTCGGTCTTGTACCTGCAATAAACAATTTTGGCCGATCCCTCGTAGAAACTTGATTGCTTCGTCGTTGAGGAATCGTGCACAGTCGCGGAGTTCGATGGAACGACTCCATGACCATGTCTTGTGCGCGAGCGATATTGTCTGTCTCGTGACTCATTTTATTGTGAGCGTCCTCCGTTAGGCTGCGCCTCGCCTCGTATTTAAACGAAGGGTGTGCGGTCTTGGTCTAGAGGAGTCCTTGCGTGGGGCGTCATCGGATGAATCGACTCCACGTCCGCGGCTAGTTAGCTCTTTTCTACCTTGGATCGTCATGTTAGATGGCAATCCTCGACGGTATACATTGAGACGGGGGTAGTGACGCGTCGCATTGTCCGGGTTCGCCATGTTAGATGATGAACCTTTGAGGGCGGGCGATCATGTCCACTAATTTGTTTAGAGGGTCCTTCGACTACGCCCGCCTCGTATTTAAACGAAGGGCGAGCGATCTCTGCCCAAAGGAACCTTGCATGGCCTAAGCAGTCGGTTCCATCGACCACCAGGACCATGGCTACACTCTTCCACCTCGGATCGTCATGTTAGATGCCGACCGTCAACGGTGTACATTGTGCGGGGGAGATGATCTCGTGCCTTAGTCCATCACATTAAATGACGAACTGTAGAGGGCGAGCGAGTCCTCCAGTTTCGGTGATGTTGCTTGATAACGGCGATCGGGCTGGAAGACTGGTGATCGTCATTCAGATGCAGATCGCGCGGCTAATAGGCTGAGAAGAAACCTTTGCCTGGCCAGAAAGTCTACGGCTTTAGCGCGGAAGATCGCGTAGGTCAGGGGGATGGTCCTTCGTAAAGTGCCTGAACATAGGCGAAAGACCATGGAATCCTCCTAGGACCGAGTATAGGGCGATCACATCGCTTACGGGCTCACCGTTGAGGATGATCTCGTCTACCCGGTCGATGTAGTCTGCGTCGGACTCTTCTTCTCCCTGCTTGATTTGCATCATGCGATGGAGACCTTCCAGCGGAGCGACCTTGGCGGCGAAGTAAGCTGTGAAGCTGTTCGCCTATTGGTCGAAGGAATTGATGGATCGCGGTGGCAATGAGTTGTACCACCTGTGGGCAAGGTTGTCCAGAGTTAGTGGGAACATTCGGAATCTGGTCGCGTCCGATGCCCCACACCCGGTCATATAGATGCGGAACTTGCTCAGGTGAGTCTCGGGGTCCGACCTCCCCGCGTACAAAGGTGTTTGCGGATGAGCGATCTTACGCTGCACGGGGGCGAGCTCGATGTGGACCGCGAGTGGCTCGCTCGGCCCGGCGATCTTGCTCTTGGCGCCTGCCCCAGATTCCAGGAGCGCCTTCATGTCGTCGAGATGGCGTTGCATCGCGGCCATCGCTGTAGCCTGTAGCTTGGTCACTTGAGGCTCGGCTTTCGGAGCGCGAGCCGAGGCGATCGTGTACCGATCTTCTGACTCCACTGTTGCCGACCTCGATTCTCTGGCGAGGAGGAGCCAGATGGCTGGCCTGCTTCCTGGGAGTCGGATATGCCAAACTCCTGGTGACGGACTCAAGCTCCGTCGTCTCGTGGCTGGGGCCGGACTGCCCCGGTCGCCATAACGGATCGCCTCTTAGGCGATCGAAAACAGAGGTGCCCTGACTAGCGAGCGCCTCTTCTTTCAAATGGGAGACTCTTGGCGATCACTCGGCCAGTAACGCCTTGAACTTCCGTTTGGACATGCGGCGGATGGCCGAGGGGGTTATAGCGGGTGGCGCATCGAGAGCACTCCGTCGCTCCTGTAGGATGGCCAAGGCCTTTTCGATCTGTTCCGCGGTTTGGAACTGATCGAGCGAGAGGCTTGGGCCGTCCCTCAGGGGCGGGATCGAGAGTCTCGGACCGCGGCGGCTACCTTCCGCCATAGGCTGTGGCTCGGACTGAGACGGAGTGAGGCGTCTGGTTGATCGACCAGCGGCTTTCTTGGACGTGGAGGTAGAAGTCATGATTCTGAAAGCTTTTCTCTGAAGAACAGTGAGTGTTTCTTCAGGTATATGCCCCGGAGAACAGTGAGTGTTCTTCGAGACGGTAGGAATAAAAATGAGGGTTAGATGCCCTCCTTCTAGCGCCAATTGTTGTTGCCCAAAATATTATCCGAAGATAGATATTGCTGGAATGGTCGAGCAACAGCAAATTGTGCGAGCACGTCCGAGAGAATGGAAAAAACACAAGATTTGTCGGGGTTGTTAGTCCCAAGCTTGAATTCTCTCGCGAGATGTTATTAATACAAATTTTCGGGGATACAAGTATTAATGTAAGAATGCGATTATAATGAGTGTAAAAGATCCTATTTATCTAGCTCTTGAGCGAAGCTTTGGCTGGTTCGTCTCTGCCGACCGTCTTTCGTATAAGAGGTACTGAGAGAGAAGGAAGGCCGAGAGATAGTTGTAGCCAAGAGTAAGAAAGCCAAGTTGTGAGTGGAGCTTCTGTATTGGGCGTGAAGCAGATGAGAATCCGAGAGTTCAGAGAGTTCGAGAATGAGAGAGTTGGAGAGTTTTCCAAGTGCAGGCATCCTTCTATTTATAGGAGCTGAGATGCCCTATTTACTGGCGGGTGATCGCCTTTTAGGTAATATAATAAAGGGGCGATCGTATTTATGTCACATGGGCTGTCTGCCTAAAGCTTACGGCTACTGCTGGAAGACAGCTGTGCGGTCCAATGAGGAGCCAACACGCGTCCTGAGTTGCTGTCAGAGGCGGTCCCACGGTACACCTTTC